>CM029547.1:18321060-18993181 GCA_017141385.1 Sogatella furcifera | reverse complement strand
TAAAAATAACTGTGATATTTGTTTTAAGTTGCTTGTACATTTTCACTGGTGAAAAATCTTTGGTACTGTTTGACCAATAAACGTGTAAAACTATTTTCCATTTCATGTCCTTGAATCATTTTTTATATTAATATTAGATAGTTTTTAGCACTGGAAACTCTTCTATATGATTTGCATTTGATCGATAGTCTTAATTCAGGCTACGTATTATTCAATTTAATCATTGCCACTAAACAGAAATCAAACATAAATTCAGATTTCAATATTAACATAACAAAAATTACTACCGTATATATTCAGTTATTGACACAAAACATGTATGTACAAGGAATTTGTAGCAGGTTGCAAAATTAACTGTGGCTCAAATAAATTAATTTTCATCCACTTCCACACGAGCTAGAGCATAGCCACCTTTAAAAAAGACTATGTTCTTGAAACTGACAACCATGTAGAGTAGGAGTCGGTCCATTTGAAAGAATTGAAATAATTTCTCAATCAACTGTTTTATCGGAGAGTTTCTCATGTGCGTTCTCACATTTGATTAGCTACAAATCATAGCTACATTGTTAAGTCACGAACACTGTGGACTACTCTTGGATGGGTAACCGGTATTTGGCCAAGTACACATTGGCGAGGTGGAACTACCCGTAAGGGTCTCCCCACCATTAAAAGTAATGAGAATATTTTTATTATCTTTTGACATAATTGTCTATTTTCAATCTTATCTGCTAATCTCTACCACAAACCATTACAGAAAACACGTAGGCTACAAGGAATTCTAAACCAATAAGGTTTCATGAAAATATTTATAATTCAATAACTTACATAAAGAGATTCAAAGTTAACCAGAAATTTATTTTCTTCTTTTTAGTCGGATTTAAAAACGTCGGTTTATGGAAGTTTTTCAAATATATTTATTAAAGAATAAACAAAAATTTTTTAAGTAAGTATTTGGTGATGTAATAAGAAATTGATAACTCAAAAAAATTCTTTATGAATTCATTCTTGGTTAGATTTGAATTGTGAACGATAAATGCGTGATGAAATATTCGTAGCTATAGGAGAAATATTGATGAATTTCTAACTGTTCTGCATGGACTTAAACATAGATTTAATTGCATAATTTTATCAGAGGCATGGTTGAAAGATGAAAGCAACCTAATCACAATACCAGGATATAATTTATTCAGAACATATAATAGCCTTAATCAGAGTGATGGGTTGGTCATCTACATTGATGATGAGCTATCAGTTTCGTGCAGTGAGTTTATGATTGGCGGTCTGGCCACCTGTTTAAATTTGAAATTTGAATGGGCGGGAGCAGCATGTGAGCTTCTGGCTGTCTATCGCAGTCCTAACTCTAGCCTCTCTTCTTTCATTGACGCACTTGAAATCTATTGTAACGAACAGTCGAATGGCTCTATTCGCCTATTGGCTGGTGACATTAATTGTGACCTACTGAACGTTGCTCCCAACTCTCTTGAAGAGCGTTACCTGGATGTCCTGAATGGTGCAGGTTATTTGGCCTGTATTGATAAGATCACACGTCCGTCTAGTGGCACATGTATCGACCACTTTTTTATCAGACTTCCACGGTTTTTTAAAGCATCATCCACTATTTTACAGTCCTCAGTAACAGACCACTACGCCATATGTTTGAATTTAATATCTGTTAACTTACCCAAATCTTCCAATTATGATAAATTTGTAACGAAAACAAACTGGAATGAAATAACAGAAGCTTTAATTAGCCAAAATTGGGATAGCGTCATCGAACAAACTGATGTTGATTTGGCTGCTGACCAATTCACTGAAATTCTTAAAAATATTATTGAATCTAAAACCACTAAAGTGAAACTTTCAGCTAAAAAAACCCAAATTAAGCCATGGATCAGCATGGGACTTGTGAATTCTATCAGGCATCGTGATAAACTTAGAAAAAGACTCAACAGACAACCTTTCAACCAAATTTTGAAAAATGAATTTAAGCAATATAGAAATACATTGCACTCTGCAATCAAACAAGCCAAACATTCATATTACAAAAATAAAATTGAAGAATCTTCCCATAACTCAAGTAAGCTCTGGGCTGTTATAAATGAAATTTCAGGACGGCCTGTCAAGAAGCAACCTTTTCCTATTAAAGCATTTATCCAAAGTAATGAAATAACCGACCCACAAAAAATTGAAGAAGTTAGCAATAACTTTAATAGATTTTTTTCGGCTGTGGGTAAAAACTTGGCCGATTCCATCATAGTGCAAGGTGTGCCAGAAATAATCGACCAGGATCATGCTGTTGAGACTGTCTTTGAGTTACAATAGTCTGTCTTTGAGTGATACAATAAAGAGCCTTTTAAAGGCCGATCTGCCCCTGGCTGTGATGGGATCCCAACTAGAGTTTTCAAAGAGAATATAGACTCTCTAATACTTCCTATTCAGCATATAATCAATCTGAGCATTGGGATGGGTCATTTTCCAAGTGCTTTCAAAACAGCTAAGGTGATCCCAATCCATAAATCAGGACCAAAAAATGAATTCTCCAACTATAGACCAATCTCTCTGCTGGTAACAATGTCTAAAATTCTTGAAAAATGTGTGAAAAAACAATTATCAAAGTACGTTACCGTGAATAAATTAATTTCTGAAAGCCAATATGGGTTTCAAGAGACCAGGAATACTTCTGATGCTCTTTTTGACCTGACACGGTTTATCTCAAACAATATAAAAAATAAAAATAAAATTTCAATTACATTTTTAGACTTGGCCAAGGCCTTTGATTCCGTGGATAGAGCTAAACTAATCACCAAACTGGAGATGATTGGAATAAAAGATAATTCTCTACAATGGTTTAAAAGTTACTTCAATAATCGACAGCAGTATGTTTCCATTGATGGCAATATCAGCAAAACAGAACCTGTTGAATATGGTGTTGTTCAAGGAAGCACCATTGGGCCATTACTCTTCCTTATCTATATAAATAATCTTTCAAAATTACAAATTAACGGAAAATTGTTTCTATTCGCGGACGACACAGTTTTGGTGTCAACTGGAGGCACTTGGGAGAGAACCTATTTTGGTGCATCGGAAGACCTTGCAAAAATAAAAAACTGGTTTGACCACAACTGTCTAACTGTTAACGTCACCAAAACTAAATTTATGCCAATAGTGACAAGAAACCAGGCTGATCCTGGCGAAATAATAGTGAAAATGCATTCCTGTGGAAACGCAAGAATGCAGGATTGTGACTGCAGTGCCATTGAGCAAGTACATAATTACAAATACTTAGGTGTAATTATTGATTACAAGTTAAGTTGGGGGCAACATGTTCAGTGTGTCAAAAGCAGGCTTAGGAGATTATTATTTGCCTTCTCTGAGCTCAGCCAAGTGATTGGTGTGGATCAGTGTAGGAGAGTATATTTTGCCTATGCTCAGTCGCTGATCCAGTATGGTATCCTGGCTTGGGGGGGGGTGTTTCCTCTACACTCATGGAACCACTGGCGGTCACACAGAGAGCAATTATCAAAACCATTTTAAAAAAAGGCCACAGACATCCTACTAGCTTGCTTTTTTCAGAGTTTCCAGTTTTAAATATCAGGCAGATCTTCATCAAATCTCTATTAATTCACTTGAAAAAATACAAAACCCAGATCTTGGGTGAATCAAATTTAAACTTCCGATATGAAACTCGCCACAGGGCCAACTACAACTATGATATTCCCCAACTGACACACGGGTCAGAGCAGTCAAACTCTTTTTACTTGGCTCATATACTATACAGAAATTTGCCGAGTGAAATAAGGGAGGCGGAGGTGTACAGTTTAGCCGTGTACCGAAGAGGCGTGGACAGGTGGCTGTATAACATTGGATGGGAGGCAGCCGAAGCCCTGCTCCGCTCACGATACATCCGATAACTTGCCCCATGCAAAGGCAGAACTATAAAAATCATAACCACATAACATCATATTTCTTTTCTCTACTTCGTCAACTAATATGGTAAAGTAGCTTACAATAGGAGAAATAATTTTCTTTCTTTTCTCTCTCTCCACTTTTTTTTATTCTTTTTTTCTCTAGCCTATAACCTGTAGGATGCGATCTCACAGCTCTCTTCATTCCTGGGGCTATAAATGTTTTTCATTTCCTAATTTATTATTATTTCAACTTCCCAATATTGTATTTTAATAGATTTTGTTCAAAAATTATTATTATCATTATTCTATTTATTTACTCTTAAGCTTATTTCTCTATATTATTATTTTGCTTTCTATTATTTTATTTTTGTGATTGCATATGTGTTGTCTGCGGAACTCTCCTCCACACGCAGACGTTCAGTCTTTGTGGAGGAATTCCATCACATTGTTTATTTCTTGTTTGATTTTTTTTATATTATACTTTGAGGAATAAACTTATTTGAATTTGAATTTGAAATGACAATAAGCAACAAATTATTGATTAAAATTAAAATTCAACAATAGGAGAATATAATGTAGCTATTATTTAAATGAATAAATTAATTTCAAATATAATAAATTGAAACTCATAATAGTTTCAAAAACAAAATAAATAAAAGTATCCTTCATGGAGTTGAAAGTATTTTATAAATGCACAGAAATTTTTTGGCTCTCAGAACATTTTAAATGAGTCACATTGATTATATTATTATTGCGTTGGAGCATCCATAACTTAGTCATATATGAAAAATTGTTGAGAGTTGAGTCATCATAAGCCTAATTTTTAAATAAAACTGAGATAGATGTAGGTTATGTGAAATTATTCATTAAGAAAATAATAAGTTTCCTTTCCAAAAATAAATAAATTTGAAATTCTTTAAGGGACATAGGCCTACGGTACAATAGCCTAATTAAAATTTACAAACCAAAAGTTATCTTTTCTTAAAGTTCATCACTCCAGGCAGCCCGCCAACTGTCCTGAGAGAGCTGAGAATTAAAAACAGTTATTCTCTAACCGCCTAACTGACGTCAGCTATTCATGATTAATTATTTTATGACTCAATATTAATATTAACGAGAATACTTTGGGAAAATCACTGAAATACTGAATTGTATCATTGTAGAAGGCTGTATCATTTAAATTGATGGTACAGTATCATTTCAGTACTTGATACAGTATCAAACGAGTATATGATACTGTATCCTTATTGTTCGTGCCTCGATCTCGTTTTGGAGTTTGTGAACTTGGAGTTTTTGAAACTGTGTGGCGGTTTGGTTTTGGAGCTAATGATTCTTGGAGTTCCTGGCGTACACCCGAAGCGAGTTGCCAGCTTATTCAGTTTTACCAACAGTTCTCTATCTACCTCCCCCTCATATAATTTATTATTCATAATTTTAGATAGTTGTTGTTATTATCAATCAGTTCATGTGGAGGTCTGTGGTTATAATTAGAAAGTATATTAATCTCGCAAGTAAACAAATCATCAAAATTACAAAATTAATTTAATATCAAATATTTTTTTGGGTTGGGCACACTGACCCTTCAATGATTACCAGTGATAAATCTCAGCTGATTTCAGTCAGTTGGTTTGGTTTTGCTTTTGCTTGGTTGTAGTGATTGCAGATTGCAGTGATTTTGCAGGTTGCAGGCTGTTTTGGAAAGTTTTTCGCTTAAGTTAGATGTTTTTTGACTTTCATGGTTGAAACTTTTACAATAATTATTTATTTTGACTCAGGTCTGCTACTGTCGATGTCAATTCAAAATAACTTTGTTACTCTACGAAGGGCTCTTATAAGGTAAAATACCTTATACAGTATTTATACTTTACCTTAAACAGGCCCCTTTATACAGTATTTTTTTACATTTCTTCCGATCGTCCACCAAGACTTATATGAGCACCAACATAATGGAGTATGTTTTTTTATTGAGAAAGTGTAGTGCAGTTTACGGCATCACATCATTCTAAGCATTAAATTCAAGCATTGTGTTCAATTTCCTAATAGTAGATATTTTCTCTTCATATGTATTTAATTTTTCGCAAAACATACCACCACCAATAAAAACTAAAAAATTTAAAAACACCCGTTTTCTTAACACTACAAAGAATGAACTGCAGAAAGTGTTCTGGTAGTTAACAGTTCTTTCCACCTTTATAATTTTATGAATTTTCCTCTATTGGTGATAAGTTCCTGAATATGTTACAGAAGTTTATCCCGAATAACTAAACTCATCTATCTAACAAATAAGTGTATTCTTTCAGTTTGCCCAAGCACAATCAGACTGCCCTCTTCGAGGGTTGAGTGTAAGAGGGGGCCGGCTGCGCCTCAACTTTACCGTATCTATTAGTTGAAAGATTAAAACTATCCAACTTGATATTTTAAATGAATAGGATTCAATTGTATAGGATTTAGAATAATAAGTATTTCTATTACCTATGCCCATCGTTTATTTGTTTTTCAGCTGTCGATGATGTTGAGCCGGGTTTTTTGGAGCTGTTCGAAAATCCCACTCAAAAAGTCAACCTTCGATAGTATTATTACAGGTAAACCTTCTTATACAAGTAGGTAAATTAATTTCCATTACATATTGGTGCGCTTGTTGGGAAATGACCGCTAGATTAGTTTGCTCCAATCTTATTGGTCTTTGAAGGATGACTTGTATTGAATGTAATTTAGTGCTGATGCTAAACATTGAGGCGGTTTCGTCTGTTCCTTCAACTGAAATATATATACTAGGGTATATCCGTAGCTCTTTTTATTAGTGTATTTCATTCGAAAAAATGCACAAGGTACTTGGAGTGGTGCTGGACTCTAAACTCTCCTGGCGACCTCATTTAGACCAGCAAAAAAGCAAACTCAACTCGGCAGTATTTGTTCTTAGAACCTTGAAGAAATTGCTCGATACAGGAACGCTTAGAAGTGTTTATTTTGCTGTGTTCCATTCTCTCCTCTCATACGGTGTTGTATTTTGGGGCAATTCAACTCATGCAATACATATATTTAGGATTCAAAAGTGGGCAGTTAGAGTGATGGTGGGTGAATCTATTAGAGCAAGTTGTCGAGATTATTTCAAAGATTCTTCCGCTAGCAGGTATATATATATTGGAGGTTCTTTGTTTTATTGATAAGAATAAAGATAGGTTTAATACAGGAGATTTGTTTCACTCATACAATACTAGATATAGACAAAACCTCAGAGACGACATTCATCGAACTAGTATGTACGAGAGGGGGCTGAAGAGTGCAGGAATTCGGTTTTATAACTCATTGCCAGCACATATTAAAGCTCTCACAGGTGAGAAATTTAGAATTAAGGTGAGAGAGGAGTTGTTACATGTTTCTCCTTATTCCGTTCAAGAATTCTATTTGCATTATGAAATGCAAAGATTGACTTAGAATATAATTGACGAATCCGTATACCCCTTTCACAGGTGGTCAGTGAGATGGAAAATGAATGAATGAAAGTGTTGATATCTCGATCAAGTTCGTTAACCAGCCAAATTGGTCCAAGGGTAGGGGATGAACATTTTGAAAAATCACTACAAATCGACCAATAACTTGATCGTTTTGAAAATTGGTATGTATTATACCCTTATTATTCCCTACAATTTGAGCCATCAACGAGAAAAATCCAATCAAAAATGGCGGAGAAAATGGAGAATAATATGCCAAAAATTGTGTTTTTCATGGGTTTTTCGAAAACGGCACCTTTGAATTCATACCCTGAATAGCTCATTATAAGTCATATGATTTGAGCCATCATAGAATTGCATTTGAAGTGCACTGTTTCCGACCGCCAGCTGCCGGAGCGAATTTTTTTAGTTGGTTCGTTTGGTATAGTCAAGCAGAGTTTATTATAGCTGTAGGAACACACAAGGGACAGACAAAGCCGCCTTTTTTGGCACCAGCTATAGCTCTGAATCTAAAGGGGGTTTCATTAAGTAGATTTCATAACGTATTTTTCAAGCCAACAATTCGGATTCTACATACAGCAGTATTGTTAGGAGATCTTTTCCATTGACATATGGTACGGGTGTTGTCTCAACAGCCATTGAACTGATACCTACCAGAATAGTACACTAACATTGGAATTGAAATGGCAGAGACCTTTTCTGGTAGCATACGAAATCCCATGTTAATTGCAGCCGACAAAAAGTCTCATTTTATGTTTACATGGCAGAGTGACCAAAAATTGTAATAATTATAACAAGAATTCCAATGTTTATTTGTGATTTCATAAATTAGCCTAGCAACTAAAAAATATACAAGAATTAAATAATAAAAAAATTGCAAAAAGTTGCCTGTAAAGTCGGTATACGGACGAAAGTTTTACATGACAACGACTTTGAGTGGTTTTAAAATTATTTTTATAATAAAGCATATGATTTTTTTGTCAACATGATGGTTATGGCCAAACACTAACATGTGTATGCCTATCTCTCTTACTCTCTCTCTCTCGCTCTTCCACTTCCGGGTAATCACTTCCGTAACGCAGTTTCTTGAAGTGTCACCCAGCAATCCAATTTATAAGACGTTGTCACGTCAAAAAGAAATGTTTGGACTACACGTACACTTATTGTACACCCAGCGCGTTGCTTCCAGCTGTCCCGTAGTTGCAATCAACTGTCAAATTTAGGGAATTTTTATTGAAACCTCATTTTACTTTTATGACATCAGTCCTGTGGTAGGTACTCCTATAGGGGTTCACAGGCGAGTCGTGCGCCTTTACGGCCCTTCCGCCTCCGTCTCTAGGGGTGCTGGTGCAGTAGGTTGCCTTATGGCTGCGTGGCTTGTACCCACGCGGCTTGTCGTGCTCCTCTGCATTGGCTCCGGCGGAAGTTTCGGTCCGGTGAGATGGTGGGTGGCTCCCTTGGTCGGTCCTGCATCGAGAGTCGCTGGTCGCGGGGCCGTCCGGGAATTCCTCTCTTACCTAGTTAACCGGATTTCATCTTCTTTCCGAGACGCGTGCTCTGGTTCCTTCTGCCCTCTTTCCTTGGGGAGGGTGGACACTAGGAATGACTGTCCCGCACCTGGCTGGAGTGTGGGTCAGAAGAGATAAGACGTTTTTTTCAAGCCTCTTGACAGCTGAGGGGGAACGTCTGGGCTTGTGAAGGGGGTGACGCTGATTCGGACACGCACCCCTGGAAGGGCCCACGTACCGCCGGAACTGGGTGCTGGGAACCTGGCCTAGCCAGGGTGACCCCGGCCCCAGGCCAATCTTCCGTTGACGCTGGCCGGGTGAGGTGGCAGCGGTCAACCACAGGGGGAATCCAGGCAATGTCCTATGGTCCGCCTCCGTAACTAGGTTGGGAATCAAGGCGAGTTCAGGGCCTGCCTCCGTAACTGGCTTAGTTTCAGGGGGATCAAGGTGGGTCCTACATGTTCCGCCTCCGTCCCTAGGGGGAATCAAGGCGAGTCCCAATGGCACGCCTCTGTAACTGTGGCGCTAGCTCCGCCTGGAGCACTGCTCTGGTATGCTAACGCAGGTACAGAGGGCTCTGGGTGGGTCGGCCGGTAGAGGTTATCCAAGTCCTGTGGTAGGTAATTGCTTTTCACACCCTGCCCATGAATAACACATAATAAGACTTACTTACATTCATATCTTCCTCAACGAAAGTTTGCTAATCTGGATAACTTATCCTTTTCAATCATTCAGTAATAATTAAAAATATATTAACTTAGGTACTTCAATCCTTGGAAAAAATGAATATTTTCAACTCAATATTGAGCGGAGCGAAGCGAAGCTCTAATGGATTAGGAAAGTCACTATTTGAAATCCTACTCGGCAACCGCTCGACTGATTTCATTCAAACTTGCCATGGTGATAGTAGACATGGATGACCAGGTTATAGGCTATTAAGCATTTTAAAAATTTGCATATTAAGGACGAAAAAAGGATTGCTTACACATTATTACTATACACATTGTTTGATAGTATATTCATGTTTTCTGCACTGCAGGCTTGCGACTTAACATCAGTTTTGAGAAAGGTTTCTGGCCAGTAATGTCTATTATGCTCTTGAAATCAAGTTGGCATCACTGGCAAAATCATCAAACCCTGATGGCGAAGTGGTTAGCGACGTGGACTAGCATTTTTAGAAGAATGTTTAAATTTATATTCAATTTATATGACAATAGTTCACTAATAAATTCGTAGTTGAAAATGTCTCGGCCACATCTACCAGTTATATAGGCTCAAATAATAAAATACAAATATAAAACAACTAGTTATTTAGTTTTATTATCCACAAGTTTACTTTTACTTAATTGTTTGTTGAAATTGAAACTTGTGTCCATCTATGCAGGGTGTTTCAGGAGGAATGTGCAATACTTCTCAGGATGATTCTTTACACCAAGTAGACAAAAAAGTTACATGGGACCAACCCCCAAAAACGCTTTGTTACCGAGATAACAATGGCGGAAAATTGAGATCTTTAAAACATATTAATTTTTCTAATTTTTTAGAGGCTTTACTAAAATAATCAATTCCTATGTAAAATTAACTGAGGAATTCAATGGAACCAGTTTCAATTTTGTAACTTCAACTGTTATTGGGATAATTGGAAAAAATGCTAAAAAACCGTCATTTTTCAACAATAAGGGTTATAACTAAATAAGGAATCATAAATTTGTATTTTTTATTAATGAAAGTTGAAAAGAGTCGGATTCTGAAGAAAAAGTTAAATGGCGGCGATTGTATAAATCTTACTCAATTCTCAGAAATAGCGATCGAAAATCGCAAAATCGCTACTATACACAAATTTATCACTTGTGCTATGTTATGTCAATTTTTCGATTTTCGATCGCTATTTCTAAAATTTGGGTAAGATTTACACAGTCGCCGCCATTTAACTTTTTCTTCAGAATCCGACTCTCTTCAACTTCCATTAATAAAAAATACAAATTTATGATTCCTTATTCAGTTAAAACCCTTATTGTTGAAAAATGGCGGTTTTTTAGCATATTTTTCCAACTATCCCAATAACCGTTGAAGTTACAAACTTGAAACTGGTTCCATTGAATTTCTCAGCTAATTTTACATAGGAATTGATTATTTTAAACCCTGAGTGAAGCCTCTAAAAAATTAGAAAAATTAATATGTTTTGAAAAATCTCAATTTTCCGCCATTGTTATCTCGGTAACAAAGCGTTTTTGGGGGTTGGTCCCATGGAACCTTTTTGTCTACTTCGTGTAAGGAATCGCCCTGAGAAGTATTGCACATTCCTCCTGAAACACCCTGTATATGAATCAAATTAATTAAGTCTACAAATAAATATCTTCATAATTATTATTCATGATTGAAATATCAAGTGCACACAATTTAGTGTGATAATTTCTTTTTCAGCCCAAACACGAACATCATTAATCCAACCGAGAGCCATTCAAACGTCATGTTCAAAACTACTATTTCGCACAGAGAAGATAACTCCAGCCAATACGTTGAGAACCCAATGCAATAGGTTGCTCATGAGGAGCACATCTCTTCAGCTATTGAATTACAGCATGGATTCATCCCAGCCTCAATTGTCAAATAAAGATAAACTGAAGCGTGCCGTGAAGGAATATGGAACAACAGTTATTGTTTTTCATATTAGCATTTCGCTTATTTCGCTAGGAATATGCTACCTTGCCGTTTCTGGGTGAGTATACTAGTCACTTCGATGTCGTGATAGATCACTTAAATAATAGAACAAGTAGAAAGTATTATTTTTTAAATAGGAATTCTGTTCATCATTATGATTGCAAGTGTTTGTATGATAAATTATAATTTGTTTGCGTCATCTGTCGACAAGGAGGTTAGTGTAAGGAACTATAAAGACTAAAAAGAACTATAAAGGTATTTATAGAGCCCTAGGTTAGTGGAGTCGCCCTGTCCACTTACTGAGTCACTTACCTCATTGGTGATAGATTTATTCGCAAGCGAATCATTGCACGTATAATCGGTATAATCATAACCATCTATCAATTCTCAGACCTTAATGTACCTATCGATTGTATGAAAAAGGCGGACGTAATTGCCCTACTCCAAATTCATGATTTCATAGCGTTTTGGTTATGTTGACAAAAAATCACATGTTTTATTATAAAAATAATTTTTGGAACATTTCATAAGTAGGCCTACTGAATGTTTACTAAGTTGACAATGGATTACACTTTCGATTCGTCTTGTTTTATGTTAAATAATATGGCATAATTTATTGAGTATTTGATAATTTATTACAAATGGGTCGTCTGTGTTGTGTTTATGATTGTGAATATCCAAGTATGGTAATTCAGTTCATATTTCTATTTTCACGTTTCCTGAAAACAAACTCTCAATGGACATATTGGTTAGAAAAGTTTTCATCAAAATTTTGAAGTGAAAGACAGTTCGGTAGTTTGTATTAATCATTTTGAAGACCGTTTTATTATCAAGGAAAGCGTTTTTCTTGTCATAGACGGCAAACTAATTGCAGTGCTAAGAGAAAAACATTGGAGTGCCAAGAGAAGTGATGCATTTCCTTCAATTACAACAAATTGGCCTATGTGCTTCTTATAAAAGTGAAAGACAATAATTAATGAAATCAGTGATCTGCCTTGTGTACCAGTTAGCTTCAAAATATCAAATGATTAGGTTACAAACAGTGCGTAATTTGTGACTGTAGCCTACAATACGGTAGGCCTATAACGCCGGACCGGCAGGCCACTTCTGAGAGGGTGAGGGAGAGTAAATAAATTTATTTTTACTCAAAGTTTAGATCTAATATATGTAAAGCAATGGTAAAAGTACACAACTGAATGCTTAAATAACACTCTAAAAACAAGTTTTGAGGAGTTGAAATTAAATTTTTTGGATGGATACTGGAGTCTGAAGAAGACAATATGATGTCTCAAACTTGCAAGCCAAAGGAAAAAAATAACTGGAAATATTGGGGGAAAGGTTCAAAGACGGAAGAAAGTTAAAATGAGCAGCAAGTGAAGTACAAACATGTTGGAAAAAACTGATTGGAATTTGAATGTCTTGAATTTCTATTTTTCACATAGAATAATAAATCAGATTCTAGTTTGAAGTTCATCATATTGTAATGATTATTAATTTTGTATTGGATATTAATTATATTGTAAAATCGTAATGTTTAACAATAAAAAATATGCTATTTCTGTCTTATTTCTTCTAAAGAATAGCAACTTGAACCTATTGCTATTACGCTTGGCTAGGCCCATATTCCCGCCATCTTGTTTTGTACATTAAGGTCTGAGAATTGATAGATGGTTATGGGTATAATTGCTATTTTATTACTGGCAACGCTGCTAGGCATGTGATTCGCTAGCTCCGAAACTGGTGAGGTAATGAATCTGCACCCAAAGATTTTCAGACATTATATGCAGTATAAGATATAGTATCTTCTCAACTTCTTCCATACTTCTGGATATGATAACATTAAATTTAGCTACGAATAGAATTTCAACATAGTAACCAAATTCAGGATAATATTCTCAGCGCGACAGCGAGTGTGGACTTGATTGTGAGTGATAATCATTAGATCCGTCTGTTGTTCTGTTTATTAGAGAATGTATTGTTTTTTTTAGTGGACTGAATATGAACGCCATGTTGGAACAGATTGGCTTGCACGGATCGAGCGATGTGACGACGGAGGCCAGCCTCATGATAGTCGCCTACGCCGTGCATAAAGTGCTGGCTCCCGTTAGGATAGGCATCACTCTGGTCGTGACGCCACTTATCGTTCGCTATCTTAGGAAGAAAAATATCCTCAAGCCTCCAAAAATATAATAATTGGACTAAATTTCATTTACATGACTTGCATCATCTTGTCCACAACATGGTTTGAAACCATTGCTTAGATTCTGTGCAAAAATTATACATACAATGCAGGTCCATTAATTATTATAAGCTTCTAGTTGAGCGGGATGTGATGAAATCTGCAATGATGAAGTTTTGAACTAAGTCTTGTTGAAACTCAACTATTTATGCTTTAGCTCAATTACTATAACGAATATATAAACACTATCGATGCATTTTTTAATAATTTATTCACATGATATAATGTAAATAATTTACAATTTAAGATATTTGAAATTTAATCTATCAGTGCTTGTAATCAAATCACTTGAGAAATATCTATTTGATGAACATTGTACTTATTCACAATTTAAAGCAATGTAAAAATGAAGATTATTATATGATATATTTTTAAATGGTGAATTATTCATAAAGGTTCTTCCTTCTACTTTGATGGGATCATTTAAGACATGAATTTTAGGAACACCCACTAATCTGGAATATTTTTTCATATTGAATGCCAATATATTATTTATTATATATCCTTGTCTGATTATTAGTACAGCTAGTGCTACTCGACAAAATAGTAATGCTTACTATTACTACTTCTATAAAGGGCCTATAAATACAAGTATACTACTTCTATAAATAAATGAAAAAAACAATGAAGGGGTATCAATGATGCAATTGCTTAGCACTGTGCTTGATATGAGCATTAGCGCTATTGATCCATGGGCAGGAAAATACTTACTAGTCTATTATGCCAGGGGCGAACCCAGGAATCAATTTCGGTGGGGGATATGAAAAAATCAGAGGGGAACCCAGGAAAACCCCTTCACCGGGGGGTTTTACCCCCTTTCACCTAAGTATCTATAATAGCCTCCCCCCAACAAACATTATCATATCTTTTGACCTAGTAAAATAAGTTGAATAAATAAGTTTTCTTTATGAAAGGATAGTAATAATGAAAATTTTATTCACCAATTATTATTGTAGATGAATAATTGATTATAACAAGAGTTATTGGTCTCTGTTAGTCGTTATATATTGAACAATTGTTGAGTTGAATAATGAAAAATTTATTCATAAATTATTGTAGAGTAATTATTGAGTTCAACACGAGCTATTGGTCTCATGTAGATGTTGTATATTGGGAAAATTGTTGAATTGAACATGTTGCACCAATCTTCAACATTTTATTAGGGAGAATATTCTTGTTGCATTCATTTAAACAAGAAATGAGATATTTGGGCTTGCGATGCTTGGTTTCAGTTCCATTTCATTTCCCTCTCCAAAAGGATTTCCCCATAAGGGGGGAAATTTTTTGGAAAAAGCACCCTAAAACTATATTTTTAGAAGTTTTAAACCTTGTTATTAAACATTTTTGCAACTCCTCCAAAGAGAAATCTAGTGTAAGATAGGTCTCAATTTCGGGGGGATATATCCCCTCAATCCCCCCCCCCCGGGTTCGCCCCTGTATTATGCCCTTCACTTGATAAAATGTTGGATAAACAGTCAGAAAATAAAACTTTCAATTATTATGTCGATAGTACTCGGACCTCTCTGTTTAAATATGTCTCCCAACTTGGAAGAAATTTCTCTCGCACTAAAAGTTAGCTACAGGATACAGGATAATACAGTAGTTATCAGCTTGAATATTACAGAAAACATATTGAAGAATTGTATTTAATTTCAACATTAATGCAACATATACACAAAAGAATCATTCATTACCTCTATATCACAGGCTGTTTCAAACTCTGGTCTCGTATTCTATAAACAAAATGAACAATCCATTCAAATTATGATACAAAAAATAGTTAAAACCAGTTGAAGATACATATTTTTCATGTAATTAAATTTGAACTAATTTGTCCTGCTCAACATTAGCAAGAATAAATTATAACTGTTACTTCTGCAACATCTAACATAATTACTTCCAGATTGGACTGCAAATAACAATTTTATGCCGTATACATAATATGCTTATAAACATGCCAACTTCTTGGAACAAATAGATTAATCAAAAGGATAATCCAATCTCACTCAATTAATCTCAAAACTCGAACAACAATCGATAGAATAAACCTACCAAACAATGAATGCTATTGGACTAGCTTGTTTCTCATAAGAAATATAGGAATAAAAATAGTTGCAGCTTTACCAAGAGACGAGTTACCGGAATTTCTCTCTTTCTCCATTCCAAGATCAAAATTGTGCTTCAAATTAATGCTGAGACCACTTAATTGACTTCAAATCGATTCCTTCTTGTGCCATTTCCCAAAGTGGACTGAAAAAGTGACACAAATTATGACAAAAAAGTGTTTCCAATATTTCTAATTTTAAATGGAAAAAGTAAGCATTCTGCAACTTCAAAACATTTTTTTAGAACAATAATTATTCTAAGCTAGCACTAGGAAGAGATTGAAAGGCTTATATTGCTAGCTATCAAGTAGCTCAGGCTCATATAATATATTACAGTCTGTCCAATCAAAGAAGACATTCTGGCAAGATGAGAAAATGACTCTACCTTGGTCAATATTGATTAAAGATTTATGAATTTGGTCTCAAATTGTAGAGCAAAATGTTTGAATCAATATTGACCGAGCTGGAGTCATTTTCCCATCTTGCCAGAATGTCTTCTTTGCTTGTACAGGCTATACTTGATATATTTATACTATAAGAACTCTGTTTATTGTTTCTTGTAAAAGAAGTCCTGTAATACCAGGGAAAGGCAAACACGCATTTCTTTCAAAGTACTTGGTACAGTCGTGCTTTCTACGTCTTGACGAAAACATTGACTAGAAACTTTCAAGTCTATGTACGAGTAAATGTATGATTTTATCTGATTCAACAAGGCTTTCAACTTATAATCAAATACGCAATAACAATGAAATTTGAGAAACAAGAAACTTGTACCAGAAAACTAAAGCTCACCTCATTTCCCTCAATTGCTTCACATGTTTAATACACTTCTCTGCTGTATAATCAACTTCTTCTACAGTAGTGAATCTTCCAAATCCAAACCTGTAACAGACAATAAGATTTCAAATTAATGAGATAATATATCAAGAAGGCTAGAAAAATACATGAACAATATCTTCCCAATCCACTACAATAGGGACTAAATTTTGACAACCTCCGATGAGCAAGCAAACTAAGAGATTTTTTTTTTTTTTTGAGGGTGATGCCCACATGGGCTCTTGGGCCTGTGCGTGGGTAATGGGAAGGATGATGATGAGAGATGAATGGACCTACTGCTTTAGGTGGGTTCCGAACCACCGGGAAGCGATTTTTGAGGCTCATGAATTGAATTCAGAGGAGCCGGTCACCGTTACAACAGTGGTGGTAGAGGCACGTCGCTTATCCAATCTCACCGATAAGCTCTCTACCACTGGGACAAACCGCTTCCCCTTTTCTCATGAGAGAATTAATCTCTCATTAAGTTACAATATTTTTCACTAATCATAAACATAAAATAAAATACTGAAATCAACACAAGGTGGACGATTTATTTATGCTCAATATTTATTTATATATTAATAGTTAATATATATAAATGATAAGATAAACCCCCAAAGGTCACTAAACTCAGCAGTTCAGAGTCGGTTCTGTTCGAGTTCAGTCAGGCCCAAAACAAAACAAACTAGACTACAGTTATGTGATTGGTCTGGCGTCAAATTGCCAATTTGTCTGCGCATGCATCATTCACGCCGGATCAATCACAGAAAACAACTGACAGAACTCAGACCGTACTACCAACAAACTCTATTAAAAGGTTCAACCTTATTTGTTATTTGTAGGGTGACTGCATAATTATTGGTGTCCCTATGAAACCCTAACATGAAATATTAACAACAGCCGACAAAAATCAGTTGCTGCTCGTTCAAATAAAATTAGAATAAATGACAAGTTATTCAATGCTAAGGTATCAACATGGTTTGTAAAACTGCAACATGCCTGATAGATGAATGTGCCAAATCTTCATCGGTGCCAATGGCTCGAAGAACATAGGAAGGTTCGAGGGAAGCCGACGTGCAAGCACTGCCACTGGACAGCGCGATGTCTTTCAGTGCCATCAGCAGGGATTCGCCTGTCAATCAATTACAGTATTACAAACTTATGATTCCCATTCCACAGACAAAACTTAACAACTCAATTATTTAGTACTACTGTACTTCAAAATAACAAGGTGACATACTTAATTATTATAGAATGCTTTACTAATATTAGGGTGCGTTCATAGTGCCCGGGTAAAAATGAAAACTAATATAAAAATAATTTTATTTATAAAAAAACCTAAATATTTGGGCTTATTATGAAAAATTGGTAACTTAAAGGGACAGTTTTGGGAGTAATCCTGTTGAACGTACCATTAAGTATATGTTGTAACCAGAAAATGAATAAACAAAAAATGTTCAACTATACTATGATTGATGCATTCTCCCTCCATAGATTTGGCGTGACTTTCAAATATAAAGAGAACAAGAGTATTCTATAATTTTATTGTTCAAAAGTAATTCTGATATTGGAGACAAATAACTAAAATCATATTACAGAAATATATTTTTACAAATAAATACATATTACCTTTCAACATTTTCGAATAATGTAGAACATAATTGAAGAGATAGGCTAATTTGTTTTTTATTTGATCGAAAATCTCCAGATGACGATTAATTCAAGCTATAAAAACATTTTTCGTGTTACTATTTCAGTCAACCACACTTCAAAAATTTCAAGAAAAGTTTTAAACAAATCTATTATTGCAATATTGATAATGATTCTAGTTATTTGACTCCAATATCATAATTACAAATTTGTCTAATCAATAGAATTATAGAATTATTCTCTTATTGTTATATTCTCTTTATATTTGAAAGTCACGCCAAATCTATGGAGCGAGAACGCACCAATCACAGTTCAACATCTTAATTTCCATTTCTTTATCTTATATGTTTCATATTCACTTACTTTTAACCTACTATGAACATACCCTTACACTACAAAGTGAAACAATGATGTTATTAGACAATCAGTTTGAACGAAATGTAACAGACAATACATCATGCATAAATAGAAAAACATAATAGATTGGTCTACATTAATGAAATTAACAGAATATAATTGGGTATAATTCTCTATAAGTGCCCTCTAATTATCTGAGAATACTTTTAGATTTATGGAACTCCGAAGTGTGGCGGAATCAGAGTGAAGCAATAATGTGACGAATATATTTTTTCAATGTGCAATTTTTTTCTTTTTATTGTTTCCATTTGAAATAGTTCAATAGCATTTTATTCATCACTAGAGTGATGATATGTGGTTTCGTGTGAAATGGTAGAATAAATAAATGAACCGCTGATAAATAATATTGATAAAAGAAAAGATTGTTGGAAAAAGAGAAAAAAGTGTTCTTCTAGTCAGCAGAATCATTCGCCAGTTTAAATGTTTATTGTTGAGAACTCTATTTGCCCGATGGTACGTACCTTCGACAAAAGCGAAGGACAAATTGACACAGCCGGGGTAGGTGTGCTGGGGGTGGCCGTTGCGTATGACGTGCGTGAGATTGGCCATAATGCGATCGATGAGCCTCGTGGCGAGCGCCTGCATCCACGCGTGGTCGTAGTGCATCTCGTGGCGCGCCACGCGGCATGCCTCGCCCAGTCCGACCGCCAGCGGTGTGGCCAGAGTGCCGCTGCGCAGCCCGCGCTCCTGTCCGCCTCCGCTCTGCAGCGGCTCCACGCGCACGCGCGGTCTACGCCTCACGTACAATGCTCCGATTCCTAAACACAATATGCTCCAATATGAACATTCCAGTCTGATAGATCGATATTAGTTACAACCTCATGAAAAAGAATCAAAGTTGTTTTAACAAGTAACAGGTTTTTTTTTTCATTCATTAACGCAATGTATTGCAATAATAAAACTTCAGCACAAGTAACATACATACAAGGTGTTTCAGGAGGAATGTGCAATACTACTCAGGCTGATTTCTTACACCAAGTAGACAAAAAGGTTCCATGGGACCAACCCCCAAAAACGCTTTGTTACCGAGATAACAATGGCAGAAAATTGAGATTTCTCTAAAAATATTAATTTTACTAATTTTTTAGAGGCTTTATTAAGGTTCTAAAATATTCAATTCCTATGTAAAATTAGTTGAGGAATTCAATGAAACCAGTTCCAAGTTTGTAACTTCAACGGTTATTGGGATAATTGGAAAAATATGCTAAAAAACGCCATTTTTCAACAATAAGGGTTATAACTGGATAAGGAATCATAAAATTGTATTTTTTATCAATGGAAGACGGAAGTTGAAGAGAGTCGGATTCTAAAGAAAAAGTTGAATGGCGATTGTTTTGGCGATCAAAAATCGCTACTAAACACAAATTCATCACTTGTCCTATGTTTTGTCAATTTTGCGATTTGTGATCGCCATTTTTGAGATTTGGGTAAGATTTACACAATCGCTGCCATTTAACTTTTTCTTTAGAATCCGACTCTCTTCAACTTCCATTGATAAAAAATACAATTTTATTATTTCTTATTGAAGTTATAACCCTCATTGTTGAAAAATTGCGATTTTAGCATATTTTTCCAATAATCTCAAAAACCGTTGAAGTTACAAACTTCAACTGGTTTCATTGAATTCCTCAGCTGATTTTACATAGGAATTGGTTATTTTAGACTAAAACCTTACTAAAACCTCTAAAAAAATTAATATTTTTTGAAAAATCTCAATTTTCCGCCACTGTTATCTCAGTAACAAAGCGTTTTTGGGGGTTGGTCCCAGACTTTTTTGTCTACTTGGTGTAAGAAATCAGCCTGAGAAATATTGCACGTTCCTCCTGAAACACTCTGTATAAAACAATAAAGGCATGAGGAAAATTGTCATTATTACAGTTAAAGCTTAAAAGTTATTGAAATTAATTTATAAAATATCACATAATATTGCAGTTTTGATTTATAGAGCAAAATGTCTCTAATATCATAAAAACACTTTATTTTCAACCACAACTTCAATTGATTCCTGAAATCTGCAATGGTATTGAGTTCTCGAATTTCTCTAGGTAAAGAGTTGAAATCTATTTTTGAACTCACGTCTACAACAAATAAATAAATAATATTTTATTGTCATTGAACTCATTAACAAGCAATAGACAAAGTCACAAAATACAAAGATAAATACAATCAGTCAAAAGGTGCTTAAAAATCTGAAAATACGAGTATAAAACAATGTCAGTCAATAATAACCTACTCTTAAAGATCTATCGAGCCATCATTTACTTCACCACTTCACAAGTTTACGCTTGAGGAAGCCGGTGGGATAGTCATTCACCGTACTTGACAGCTTATTATAACATTTGATACCAATAACTTTATAGCTCTTTGTCGATATTGTCAATCTATTAAAAGGTACATTTACCATATTACGTTGCCGAGTAAAATAATTGTGTGTATTTTGTCTACGTTGGAGTGTACAATAGTGTACATTATAACCCTGAAAATGTATAGATTTATTACTGTCATTATTTTCAGCTCAAAAAAGAGAGGCCAACAGTGGGCAAGGAATTCTGCATTAGAAATTATTCTGATAGCTTTCTTCTGTAAAAGAAGCACACTCTGCAAATCGCTACCGTCCCCCCACAATAGTATTCCGTATGAGAGTAAACTATGGAAAAAAGCATAACAAGCTGATCTCAACTACTTGTCACGAGTCACGTGTTCCTTTAGATTTTTTAATAGATACATAACTCTTGAAAGTTTACTACATAAATATTCAATATGGGGGGCCCCAAGTTAGCTTCTCGTCAAGATGGATACCCAAAAACTTGATACCAGTAGAAGTGCTCATCAAGCTAGATTCCCTCAAACCAAACAGCATTGACAGGGTCTTGCTCTCATTTAATAGGAAACCATTCGCTCTAAACCATGCTGACGCTTCAGACATTGTTGTTGTAGATGTCTTGCAGTTCTTGAATGTCAACATTTTCATTGAAAAAAGTTGTATCATCAGCATACAAAATTGTTGAGTCTTTAATTAAATTTGGAAGGTCATTGACCATTAGAACAAACAGGAGTGGTCCGAGCACCGACCTTGGGGTACGCCACATGTAATTTCTGCTACCTTGGATCTTGTTTGCTTAATACACACAATTTGTTTGCGATTTTCTAGATAAGATATTAATAAGCCATTGCGATTGAAACCCATTATTGCTAATTTATCTAGTAGGACAGCATGGTCAATACATTCGAAAGCGCGGCTCAGGTCACAGAAAGTGGCCTGAACAAAACTTCTACCCTCAAATGCACGCACAACCCTGCTGATCAATGAATCAACCGCCAGATAATATTATGCTGCTCTAAATAAGTACACATTTGCTTGTGAATTATAATTTCAAAAATTTTGCCCATAATGGGAATTAAGGAGATTGGCCGATAACTGGCAGGGCATTTCTTATCTCCTTTTTTGAAAACAGGTGTGACTCTGGATAGCTTGAGTGAATCGGGGAAAATCCCTTGTCTTAAACATTTATTCATACAATAAGCTAGTGGGTACGCTACACAATCACCTAATTTTCTGAGAAAATTGTTTGTTAGACCATATATATCACAACTGTCTGACGATTTTAATTTATTTAGAGCCTGCAAGATATTATCCATGGTTATTTCAGAGAACTGAAACTTTTCCCTTATTTCATTTGAAAGATTATTTTGGAGATTATTCTGCATCATTTCAGTTGCTGTCTCAATAGGTTTTACTATTTTATTATTAATATTGTCAACTGCGCTGATGCAAAAATCGTTAAACTCATTAGGTGAAATAGGAATTTCGTTTATGTGCTTTCTGCCATTTACTGACCCTATTACTTTCCAAGCCATCCTACACTTGTTCTTAGCTGTTTCAATATTACTAATAGTATATTTTCTCTTTGCATCTATAATAGCTATTTTATATTTACTCTTAGCGTCTAAGTATAGTGATCTAGTTACATCTGTATAGAGTTCCTTATTCAAATCATAAAATACCATCATATTGTTTTTCATATTAGGGAATTCAGTTGTATACCAGTCATTATTTCGTTTATTTACTCTGTTTTTACTGAACTGTCTATTAACTTTACATTTCCTTTCAGGTATTGTACAATTTAGAATTTCCATAAATTTATCAAAAAAATTATCAAAATTTTCTTCTGCTGCACAATTTTGAAAATTACTGAAAAACCTCACCCAGTTACAACTCAGAAGAGCTTCTCTACATTTTGACAATTTAAATGTATCTATTGGCCTAGAAGTTACCACTCGAGCTATTTTTCTATTGTTTGAATCAAGATGAATATTCTTAACAGTAAGACATACAGAGTCATGGTCAGAAAAGGTGCATTTGATAACTTTACATACTTGATTAAATTCATCAAAACTAGAATTTGTGAGTATATTGTCTAGACATGCTCGTCCTCGTGTAGGCATATTATTGTGTTTTAAAGTTATGTTGTCTAAGTAGGTTTTTAAAATCAGCTACATACCTCGTATTGACGGTAACATCAAAATGTGCATTAATATCTCCACCAATTACTATTTTATAGTTTCTCCACTTCTGAATGTTGTAAGATATAAAGAGAGCTTCCATACATTCTAAGAACTTTGTCGGGTCACCATTAGGAGATCTATACATGGATATAATAATCAACTTGTTTTTTTCTAAGCATACACCAGCTATTTCAAAATCATGCTCATGACACTTCGACTTAAATTCCAACCTTTCAACATTTTCTGACAGGTCTTTCTTAACATATATAGCTACTCCCCCACGTATATGGACATCCCTGCAATAAGACTGGATCAATTCAAACTCTTTCATCTGCTTAAATGGTATTTCAGACTCCCTGCACCAATGCTCACTCAAACATAATATATCAAACTCATTGTCAAGCGCATATTCATTAACTATAAATTTTTACCCTCAAGACCTTGAACGTTCAGGTACCGTATCCTATCTTGATTTCATTTTCTCTTGCTAATTTAATTTTAGGCTCTCTTTTTTGGCACTTATCATTTGTAGACGATTGTGAATCTAAAATCCTAGAAAATTCCCCTCTATATCATAATGCTGACAGTCTAGCTCAATGATCTTGGGCACACATCTATCGTTTTCCAACATTGATATTAATTTGATTATTTCTCTACTTACATGATTTTTACCTCTAGCATTTAGATGTTGACCGTGTCGAGTGTGGAAATCTCCACTTAATGTACTTAAATCTAGAATTTTGACGTTACTGAAACGGTTTGGCAACTTATTAATTAGATTATTTGTCTTTCTAATCTCTGCATTCACACACGAACTCTCGATTAGATCGTACCTATGAGGAAGGTTGGCAACAATTACGTTCGTTTCATGAAGTCCACTCACAGTTCTTTTGATAGCGCTCAATGCATTCTTCGCCTCGTTACACGACACATCATTGGAGCCACTAATCAGCACCACCGTATCCCTCTTTGAAAACGATTTACACTGTTCGAGACAGCTCTCAAATACCGCCACAGACTTCGCACTAGGTTTAACACTACCAAAAACTTTACATTTAGTAGTCATTTCACTAATCAAAACTGGAATGTTTCTACCGTGACTGTCGCTATAGATATTTATCCGTTTAGAAGTTTGTTCAGCCTTTTGTTGTCTTCTTTTTTTGAGTCTGATCACTGGCGATGCATATTGGTGGACCTCTGCTTCTACCCTATACTCATTTACATCAGATCCATTTTCTGAAGTTGACGAATTTTCCCTGGAAAGCAGCCCAAATCTATTATTCACTGAAATAGGATGAGTCTCTGTATTAATAGCTTTGAACTTTTTCGCATTCCTTGGAATAATAAAATCATTTTCGGAATTATTTCCTACAGGATTATTGCAATTTCCCTCCATTGAATTACTTTCATTTCTCATTACCTCAATTATTGCAGTTTTGTTCGTCAGTTCATCTTTCAAAAGTCTCTTTTCAACCTCTAAGACTTCAATACTAGTTTTAAGCATTTTATTCCCTTCCTCCGCCCATTCCTCATACACCAATGAATCTTCAAAATTCTTCTTCCGCCTATTTTTTTTCATCTTTTAGAAGCCTAGCCATTGATTCATTCTCTTCAGATATATCTGAAAGCGTTTTTCGTAGTTCATTATTGTCCGAGATCACATTGTCTAATTTACTCAGCACGTCAACAATGTGTGGGATCACGTCAGCTACAGCATCGTCTGCGGATTTATCAGCAAAAACTGCTATCGAACTTCTAATATTTATCGCAAATTCTATTACTAATTCATTATTAAGATCGTTGTTCAAAACACTTAGATCTGAAACATGCTCACTATCTACTCTTTCGCGTCTGCTCTGAGCCAACAACAGTTCGTCCATTGTCAACAATTCAAAAATTGGCGCTTGGATATCACAGACGATCGTTGCTAGAATACACTAGTAAACAAAAGAGGCAATGTCAACAGGTGATTACTCAGATTACAGGTGAATGGAAAGGCGCCGGTAGGAAATTTGACTTATCTTATCGCACCTCTCTCTCTCTCTTATCTTTCTTGTTGAGTCGAATTAAACTGACCGTCCTTTAGAAACACTATCATGAAAACACATTCAGTGGTCAGCAGTCAAAGTTTATATAAACCATACATAAAGGTAGGATCCCCAAGCGGCAGCTCATTGTTTTACCATTTTATTAGAAGGGAAGTGCGTGTCACAAAAAATCCCCCAGTAGGTCACAGAATAAAATAATTCAAATTATAATATATAATGTAAACAACTGAATGACTATCGTGTTTACTCTACACAATTATAAAAAGGGAAAGGTTGTTCACAAATCTAAAAATTTAAAGCTAAATATATTGTAACTAAATACAGTCGTTCTACTCTCTACATTGAATATAAGTCATGAATCCATGCAATTCCTGACATTTTTAATTATAAGTGGTGTGACGCAGTTACTCAATATTCTTTTTTTGTTGTAGATTAAATATTCAGAAAATGTATACACACCTTTTGGACCATATATTTTGTGTCCACTGATGGACATTAAATCAATATTGTGTTCATTGACGTCGATAGGCACTTTTCCAATAGCCTGAGCAGCATCGGTGTGAAAGAATACTTTCTTCGACTTGCACAATGCACCTTGAAAGAAGAAATAAAGAGCTAAATATAAAATTATGGATGGAAATTACGTCAACTTGAATTGTCTTGATTTATCATCTAGATTAAAAATTTGAATCAATATAAATTGCACTATATCGGCGGACCCCTGTTGAAATAGGTAATGACTTGGGAAAGTATCAAAGCTTACTCAATAAGTTTGAGTATTAGAGTATCTTCAGCCAAAGGTGAACTTATACCAACTAATAATATAATACGTTATGATATGTCACAATGAAATATCTCTATTACACTTCCATGTTGAAATTATTTTACAAAAAACAACATAGGACTAACTTGAATGGATAATTATCAAAGCAATAGACAAAGGAACTAAACTTTGTGAAATAAGTAGAATGAAACAAGTTTAATACAGAATAGAATATTTATAACTCTATTTCTTTGTTGTGAATTATGATAATTGGTGACAAGAAAGTGACGTGCACAAAATTAATAATAAAATTATATGTCTTACCTATTTCTTTGATCGGCTGTTTCACTCCGATTTCATTATTGACTGTCATAATTGATACGAGTGATGTATTTTCTGTTATTGCTTTATCTAGATCTTCTAAACTAACAATGCCTGTGTTATCCACTGGCAGATAGGTAACTTCAAATCCTTCACCTTCTAGTGCCCTGCACGAATCCAGCACACATTTGTGTTCCTGAAATTTTGTAATGGTGATTATTGAATTTTATTTTAATCATGTATCCAACTACATGATTAACATATCACATATCAGAGTAAAAGGCTGCGACTCCACAAGCAATATTTTACTACTTGGTTTGGTAGGAGTTATACGGCTAGAAATCGATTGCATTGTAGTGGAAGGAACATAGAAGGATGCACAGTAATTTTCCTGCAGCAGTAGAAAAGACAAAAACAAAGAGTATCCAGGTATTTCCTAGTAGAAACTCTATTTCTTCCTATTAACCTAGAGAGAGTTCTATTATTCTATGACGCAACATCATCAACGTCATAGGCATGCGTCGAGGGAATAAAACTGGTTCCACTTTACACTTTTCGAGCAGTAGATATGTCAGTGGCTTCTCAGGCTCCTGCAGTTGCAGCTCCTAAAGCTCACTCAATGCTCCAGCAGGCAATTGTGGCACTTGATAGCAGGTATTTTACTGCATAATATTTAAGCAGTGTATATTAAATTCAATTATTGGGTAGTATATCAACTGCGTGTGAAGTCACCATCAAGTACAAAACCGGCAGAAACAAGCATTAAAATAGTACTTTTAGAGCTGAGCCTTCAAGAGCTAAGACTCCATACAAACAGCAAAATTTGAAGTTAATCTATCATGGAGAGTCCTAATTTCTCTTCCAATCATACAATAACATTAGATATGATGATAAAAAAGGTAAAATAAAACATATCTCATATTTGAGATATAACCTACTCATATTCCTTGTCCATGATATTTCATAGTTTCACAATACAATATGCTAAATGTTTCGGTACAGTCAGCAATAATAGCGATAACCAAGAGTTTTCAACTCTTCGATGGTTTTTGAAACTTATTTTTATTATTTTTCACTATTACAAGCATTAATTGTCTATTCTGAGTAAGAAACGAGTGAGTGTTTTTTTGCAACTTGAAAAAGGTTTTCGTTTGGCATGTCACCACAAAGACATACAGCTGACTATGATGTTTAGTGGATTCATCATGATCTCAGAGAAATGGTACTCACAAAGTTTCTAGAGAATGCAGTTCATGATTAGGCGTACAGCAATATGAGGCATACAAGGAAAATAAGACATGGAAGCAAAATTATTATTAAAATTAGAATACTTACAGTTTGTGTTGTAATGATATGCTTCTTCTTGCTCGCATAAAACCTTCCAACACCTTTCACAGCAATATTATTCGATTCTGTAGCTCCAGATGTAAAAATTATTTCTTTCGGGTCACTGCCTATCAGTTCAGCTACTTGCTGCAAATTATAAGATTTTCTGTCACCATAACATTATATGGATCACATAGGCCTACAATTTGATTATTATTTATAAAGATTAAACAATTATTTATTTGGATCTGAAAATTTTGAATATAACAAGCATGACCTGAACTTCATGCAACATCAATCCATTTGTAAACAACACTCTTACTTATTTTTAGAATTGCCAATGCTTACTTCTGTAATACATGGGAATTGGCCTGCTCTAAACTATTAAAAATTACATTTGAGATTAAAATGAAATGATATTTGCAATATCATCAAGTGAAAATTTCGCCTTAATTTCTGTAGCAAGGGAAAGTAGCTACTGCACTTAGAGGCTGAATTTCTCATCAAAGTAACACATATAGTACTATCCTATGATAGCACATATAAAAGAAATCTTCTATTAACGATTTCAATTAAAATCTTTCAATTGAAAGCCATACTATTCTCTAGATACATAAAAATGAATACTGAACAACTCATTACAAGAGAAAACCTAATGAAGTTGAATTCAATGATAGTGATACTAATTTGACTTACCTTTCGGGCTTCCTCAACAGCTTTTTCACTTTCCCAACCGTAGGCATGACTCCTTGAATGTGGATTCCCATAACTCGATGTCATGTATGGAAGCATTGCATCCAACACTCGCGGATCCTGGCAATTATTTCAATAGCTCTTTAGTTCTCTACTAAAAAAGTGGTTTTCTTCTCTCTTAGAAAATATTCTAAATTGTCTGTAGTGTTAAGAACTAGTAATTAGTATTTACTAGTACTATTAATGCAAAGAATCAAGTTACTTTGATGGGTAGACCTACTGCTCAAGTCGAAGAAGGTTTCTAGCCAAATACTGATGATATTTTGGCGTAAAGGCAGACTGGCCACTGCTAGAATAAAAACTATGAATAATCCAGTAGTGGCCACCCAATAGATATTGTTGTAAAAGTTGA
Organism: Sogatella furcifera; assembly: GCA_017141385.1. Lineage (NCBI taxonomy): Eukaryota > Metazoa > Arthropoda > Insecta > Hemiptera > Delphacidae > Sogatella > Sogatella furcifera. The sequence continues at coordinate 18,964,356 of CM029547.1, read as the reverse complement.
TGTAATGTGAAGTTATGTTCTCGAAATACTGTTTTAAATAGGTTATAGATAATGAAAAACTCAACGATAGTTTTCTAGTTTGAATTTACTAATGGCTTGAGACCAACACATCTGTATTACCAATTCAACTCATTTTAAGATAAGCTATTATTATCATTTTATGATGTTATTGTTATGTTCTGGAATGTGAAATTAGCTTATTTAGATTATTGCAGCAGACTGCTTGAGAAATTGAATTATAGATGAGCATAGAATATCATGTGGTCACAAAAGAATCATATCAAAGAAACAATATCACATGGCCACTACTGAATCATAGAAGCCACATTAGAATCGAAATTGAGTTTTACGAAAAATTTAATAATGAATTCGTAAATTAAGATATTAACCATTCTAAGAAACAAGTCAATCAATAAGAATCTGGGCTACATGTTTATTGAATTCAAGATGGGATAAATGATGGAATGGACTCACAATTCTCCATGAACTAGAAAGATTACTTAAACATGACCACTACCGGTGATTTTACCTAATATAACATCTTGTACAGTGAAGCAGTCGAGAGCATTCAATTCGATTGCGGCTGGGATTCATCAAGAATGGAGAATAAACAAGGGTAGTATGACTCCCACAACTTGACAGCAACCAAGCTATCCAATTCTCTTTACTCTCCTATAATATTTTTTCAGTTGGTTGACTATTTCCAGTTACTGTACTTACTAAAGGTGTTGTAGCTTGAGCATCCAAGTACAAAGGTTTGCCTGAGATTCTTCCTCCAACATCTAGTCCAAAATCTGTAAGAACCAAATAACACTTAGCTTAAAAACAATAACAGGAATTCAACCGAGAATAAAAACAATATTATTCATGCAACCCCGTAGAAACCTTACTAGAACAGTTACCCAATATCTCCGTACATGAGCGTTTCTATCTTACTTCTGTACATCTTAGTAGGTTGACTAATGTCATTGGTTAACCTGAGTATTATGTCTTAATATTTTGACAGGCGATTATTGAGTAATTTACAGAAATTCACAAAAGAGGATTTCATTTATTTATCATTTTTTCTACAACTGCGCGTAATAGTACATTACGCCACAAGCCTGGGAAGGAAAAGTTTACGGTATGAGGATAGTTTCCCGGGCGAGGCTTGCCGAGCCTGGGAATAATTCCGAATACTGTAAAAAACTTCCTGGGCGAGTTGTGTATATTTTTTTCGGTACACTTCAAATAAATTTTATCAATCTAATTTCATGAATAAACAAAACAAAAAGGATTAATGAGAACAGCTAGACAAGATAACTTACTATACGGTACTAGCTTTGGCTGGGCTAAATCTGGAGTAGGCTGAACTGCTAAGTATTGAAAGTTTGCATCACAAGTTTATTGATTTAATCAATTGGATATTACTTAATAACTATCAGAATACTCGATTTTCTTAGTCCAGAAACGTTTAAGCTCATGATAGTTTTTGTACGATCATCCTAAATTATACAATAGCAATACAAAGTTTCTTGTTTTTGACCAATTCCTGGTAGTTTCACAGAAAGAAATGGTCCATTGTAGTTGTATTTTCTCTCGCTAGATGGCGCCAGTTGTCCACGCTTGGAAAGGAATGGTCCTTGCATGGAGGTCAACAGCTGATTGATTATTTATGTAAATGACGACTTCCTAGTCTACATAGGGACTGGTAAGCAGCTTATTTCCGTGAAGTGTAGCGAAAAACAAGATTTTACATACTGAATTCTCCTCATAAAATAGCTCATTTCCGAGGTGAACTTACTTTACGCTTGCTAACCATCTGCGCATGCGTAGTTGAATTACTTTACGCTCGCTAAGCAACTGTGCATGAGTAGGACATTTACTTTACGCTCGCTATTCAGCTGTGTTGTGATAATCTTTTATCAGTGAAACAAAAAAGATGCAAACTCATATAGCCAAATTTCCGCCCTCTCCTGTAAGAACTCAATGGCCGAGGTGACTAAAGCAGCGTTCAATACCTTTGGATGTGACGGTATCAGGTTTGATCCTGATGCCCGGCTGTATCTTTTGCTGTTCATAAAATTGTGTTTTTCTTTAGTATAATTAAAACATAAAAATAATCATAATTAAGAGTAGATTATCATTTGTTATCATTTTTTATCTTTTCATCTGTTACTATTTCATCCCCTCTAACAAAAGTCAAGATTTTCTATTTTTCTTTCTTCCCCTAGCATTATGAAAAAATGCTGAATAGTATTCTTCCTTTGCCTCCTTAATCCAATTCTGTACTTTATTCCTAAACTTTTTGAAGTTAAGCTCTGCTTGTATATTGTTAATATCTCTTTTCATAATTTTAAATAGTTTGTTCCTGGTCTCAATAGCCTGAACTAGGCCCTCTGTCATCCAAGGCTTCAGTTTTCTAATCCGATGGCTGTCTGATGCTGATCTGACTATTTCAATACTTGTACTGGACGATTGCATTTGAGTTTGTAATATGTTTACAAAAGTAGAATAAGAAGAGTCCACATCTAACTTACACCTTTATAGACTGCCAACCAATCCTCCATCTCAAGACGTCCATTTAACACAGTGAAGTCTACTTTGGAAGACTCAAAAACTCTATGATTGTTGATTTGTTTGAACGGTATTGCAGTGCATATATTATATATTGCGGGCTCTGTGATCACTTAATCCCGCATCAATCAGCTGCTAAAACATCTGATAAGGGCCTACCTCTAAACAGAATGTGATCAATACATGATGAACTAATATTTGTTACCCTAGTTTCAACATTAATCAAAGAATCCATTTAAAGCCAATATTTCAAAATATTTGTCGACATTTGAATCTAATGTTTATATTAATATTAAAATCTCCTACACAAACAACCATCCCCTGCTGTTTCACCCTGTCCAAAAACCTTTCAAATTATTCCAAAAATGGCTTAATATTTCCTCCTGTGTGCCATCTGTAAATACCAATCAGAGCAAAAACTAAATTTCTATAATTAAAATTTAATAAAATACAATTAGCCCCCTCCACCTCACTCTCTAATAGGACGCAATTCAAACTATCCCTATAAAAAACTACAAGCCCGCCACATCTGTTGTCGTCACAAGAAAACAGAATTATAGCCTGATATAGTGTATGAATTCATATTAAAATCACTCTTTATCCACGCTTCTGATAAGACAGTGATATGCGGTTTCTTCTTCATTTTATTCAAATATAAATATTGGAAGACATCAAAATTTCGTTTTATACCATGGATATTCATAGACCTATGGAAGACTATAAGATTATCGAAAGAGTCATATAAGATATATGAGTCGGTACAAATTCATTACTATTATCATCATCATCATCCATTCAATGTACAAAAGAAAATACAAGTTATTTATCTAGAAAAAAATAAAGAAAAGAAGAGAAAGGAGGAGAATAGCACCTCCTGCTATATGGAGAAAAGTGGCTAAAGATGTGGAAAGGCTAAACAGGAAACAGACCATCAGATACAAGCATAACGCCTCAAATCAAGAAAGAGTTTCATGTCTAGGACCCATTCACTGCCGACAACTCCTACAGCTACAGCAGCCCGTCTTGAATTATCCAAAGAGATGGTCCGTGTCACTGTATCTCAGACATTACCAAGAAACTGGAGGAAACCTTACATACAGTGTATGGAACTCACTAAACCGACTGCGGGTGGGAGTAGCTAATTGCAAATCAAACATGATTAAGTGGGGGTACCTGGAAGAAAGTAAGGACCCAAACTGCAGATGCGGTGAAATCCAGGACCAAGATCATCTCTACTGTTGCTCTCTCATGGACCAACCCTGCACTCATGAATATCTAATTCCAGCCTCTGACAATGCCGTTGCGGCAGCTATTTTGTGGAAGTATTGACCGGACTCGAAAAGTAAAGCAAGTACTATCAATACAGTACTAAAGTGTGAAGTCGTACAGGAATAGAATAATCACAATCCAAGATTTGATTAAATAGGATAACTTACCGTACATAGAATCTAGATACTATTTCCAGTAGCCGCTATGCAAGTCCAGATATATGTATGGAGATTAGAATATTTTTCAATGTAAATTAAATATCATGGGCTTTCAATAAACTCTGTAAACTGACATGCAATGGCGATAATAGCTTAAAAATCATACAGATAAGTTTGAATAAAAAGTTATGAAATACTACAGAACATAACCTAAAATATTTAAGATCCATTTTACCTTTTTTGTCTTTATCAGTAGATATAAATCGTCGAAATATGTAATGAGCTTGATTCTGGAATAATTTTTTTTGTCTGGATAACAACATTATGTTATGTACACAATGAATTAATTATGGACAATTTTGTGAAATAACCAAAACACAACACCAAGTCACCAATTCACCAACACCGTACAGGTACAGTTTGGTTTGTGCGTAACGTAACAACCGTCGGTCGTAGTCGATCAGCTGTAGTCAAGCTCTTCCTATTACAGCTGAAGGATAATACAAGCTGATAAGACAAGCTGTGATTGGCTACAGCTGATCGACCACGACCGACGGTCGTTACGTTAGGCACAAACCAAAACCTACCTTAAGAACATGAGAACGTCACGTAACTTGAGGTATAGTCTGTTCAAGCAAAGAAGACCCTCTGATAAGATGAGAATAAGATTCCAGCTCGGTCAATATTGGTTCAAAAAATATTGATATGGTCTCAAATTGTAGATCAGAATATTTCCTACGATTGAGACCAAATCAATAATTTTTGAACCAATTTTGACCGAGTTGGAGTCATTTTCTCATCTTGCTAGAGGGTCTTCTTTGCTTGGGCAGACAATACGTTTGGCAGTTTTTTTCTTTATGCGGAACGTAATGACTGGCGGCCGCAATCAAAGCTCTGTCCTGAGTCCTGTCCAAGCAAAGAAAATCCTTAGGCAAGATGAGAAAATGACCAGGGCCGTATTTTTAAATAGGCTAAGTAGGCTGCAGCCTAGAGCGGCAAATTTTCAAGGCGGCAAATTAGAAAAAAATAAAAATTTATAAAATAATTTCAAAAAATAAATTACATTTTCTCTACAATTTCTGAATTTACTTTGAAAAACATGACCTACAAGTAATTCTTAGAACGTAGTTGCCTATTATTTTAGTGCATTACAAAATCGGTTTGATCTCTGAATACACCAAATAGCTATTTATGTATTAAGAGCGTAAAGCGCGACTTTATCGCTCGCGCAAAACAGTTATCTCGCGACGCGATAGCGGAACGCGAAGAGCGATAAAGAAGCTTTACACGCGAATTACATACAAAATTTTTTCTACAACTGCACATTATAATAACCTGTTGTAATAACCAACTAATTTTATTTGTCAAATGGCCTACAGTAAACTATTATTAAATTTTTCTGACGATTATTGTAATAATAAAATGAATCGATCCAGTTAAAATCAAAAATTATAATCTATTTTTCAATATAATTATATGTTTTAAAAAGAAAGGTAATGAACGCCGCTCTAACCAACTCAGCCACTATGTTCTTCCGGAAAACGGCGGAAATTTAGCTATATAGTCCAGTCAATAAAGCCTGTCCACACGGGTATAGAGTGCATGAAATATGCCCCAATTTTTGACCTCGGGGATTTGTTTATTATGTTCTATAATTTGAGCCCAAACGCGTCTTCCTACCCCCAATAATTTCCAAGATAGACGCATTTTAGCACAAAAAATTGGTGTTTTTCTGGTGTATAGGAATGAGCTTGAAGTAATTAGGTTAATGAAATTTTTCAATTTTGTCTGAATTGAACATATAGTATATGAAATAGAACCGCCTTTTGAAGTTGAAAACAATGAGCTATAGTTTGTTAAGATCCGTTCACTTTTACGAAAGTTAGAGATGTCCTTAGATTATTATCTTTGAAGGGTCCTTTCTACTTCAAATAGTCCAGATTTTGAGCAGTAAAATAAGTATTCTGATGAGGAATGATCAATATAGACTACCAGACACCACTTTGGATATTGTTATCATTTTGTATGTATATTTTAGTATCAAAATATTGACAAAAACCACCTGTAGCTGAATTTGGAGGATTTCCATTCTTGGAAAAGTGATCCTTAAACTTCCAAAAATAGGTCAATTATCAATATTGATATGTCATTTTGACTCTACTTCTCATGCTCGACCACTTTTAGGGTGAGGGGGTAATGGATTTATTGTTATTTTATGAGTTACATCACACTTAAAATCAGTCAAGACAATTTTTGGGAATTTTTTTTTTAAATGGGAATTCTGACCAAATGTAAAAAATTTTCTATTTGGCCGATTTTCATTTTCTTTTTTTCAATTGGAGCAGATTTTAGTCTCCTTCAATTTCTATTCAGATCACTTTTCTCTTGGATCAACCATTTTCGGGTAATATGCAAAAAACTAAAAAATTGTACCTTCTAAACCCCCCTCCTGCCCTATGCTCACCCCCCAGGTCCGGGGACTTTTAGTATGTTAACCTCCCAACTAGTCTAAACACATCCCTGAGGCCAAAAATTGGGGCATATTTCATGCACTCTATAATGCTTTATTGACTGGACTAATATGAATTTGCATCTTTTTTGTTTCACTGACTGAAGCTCATCACAACACAGCTGATTAGCAAGTGTAAAGTAAATCTTCTGCTCATGCGCAGTTGCTTAGCGAGCGTAAAGTAATTCAATTGCGCATGCACAGATGGTTAGCAAGTGAAAAAGTAGATTCTCCTCGGAAATTGGCTATTTTACAAGGAGAATTCAGTATGTAAAATTGTGTTTTATGCGCAGTTGTAGAAAATAGCTATTTATGTATTTATAGCATAATGCGAGACTTTTGCGTGAGCAATAAAGAAGCATTACGCGCGAATTACATACAATATTTTTTCTACAACTGCACAAACCTGTTAATCTACAGTTTTTTCAGTCCTCAAATACTGCAAACTATTAAATTACTCTTGTGTAATTACTGGTACAGGTACAATCAGACATTGTCGACTTTTGTTAGGTTATGTTATGACTCCACCTAACCTACTTTTGGCGAGCCATGATCAGCTGATTAGCAAGCATAAAGTACTGCTCATGCACAGTTGCTTAGCAAGCATAAAGTAATTCTACTGCGCATGCTCAGATGGTTAGCGAGCGTAATGAAGATTCTCCTCAGAAATGGGCTACTTTACAAAGAGAATTCAGCTCTTAAAATCTTGTTTCACGCGCAGTTGTAGAAAAAGTAACTCACAGTGCAATTAACTAGACTTGGACCTCAACATTCAAAGAGAAAAGACTATTCCTATGCCAACTTGTTCTATAGAGCCCCTTTTGTATGATAAAATGTAATTTTAGGGGTTTTTGGGTTTGTAAGGTTTTTTTTTGAATCGCTGTAGCACATGAACTATTTGCTAAGGATGCAAGTGTTCCCAATTCAAAGTCACTAACTTTCAAAGTAACGGAATAATTCCAGTTAAAAATATGGAGTTTTCAAAAAAATGTAACTTGGAAACTATTCTAGTGAAAATAAACTGAAAAACTTATCACTACTAGCAGTTCAAGAAGTGAATCTACTTACTAAAACCTAAAACCTATTCACTATTAGTTCCTCACTATGATAAATCCCTATGCTAAATAACCAATGTTTCATTTTTCTTTTGAATCTATTTAAATTAACTTCTTCTTTTATTTCCATTGGAATACGATTTACTATTGCTGGTCCTAAATATTTAATTGATCTCTGTCCAAATGCTGTGTTCATTCGAGGTACATTATGATAATTAAGTTCTCTTATTCTAGTATTATATATATGATTTATCTACGGGTGTATTGAAAAATTCCTATTTCAGTTTTACAATTGAAATCAAAATGACTATCATTTCAAAACTGAATCTCAGAACCATGTTGTAATGAACGTTTTTCAATACAGGAGGAACTTTTTGATACAGTCCAAATTCCACTTTATGATACATTCCTTGTTTTGTTTCAAAATCAGGTGATAAAAAGTAAACAGTGTTCAACTAACCTCAAAATCAAAACTGCAACTGGGATTGAGTAGCCTACCAGTATTTTTTTGTCAATATTTCAATTTACATATTTGAATATTTAACTAATGTGAATAGTCCAAAGTTTAAATAGTTTAATATACTACTAACTTTGTTAGTGAATATGTTAATAACTTTCACTTTTAAAATGTTCATTCTAATCCATATTTTCCTTGTTGATGCAAACTTCTTATTTGTTTATTGTTAATTCCAGACTTCTAGGTGAAATTTTTATAGATAATCTTGAAATTTTCTGTTAGTATTCCATTGAGCTATTATCTATGTTGAGGATAAACCTTTTTCACACACTGGTATGAAATGGACTGTTTTACATGCTTTGTCACGGAGGCAGCGCTCATTTTCAGGCGAGGTCGCCAGCAACTCGCGGGGAGAAAATGCGTTTATTCGGCCCTAGGGCAGTAAAATAACCTTGAATGTCAGCTGACTGAAGGTTGTTGTCGATTTAAGGAGTTAGTTGATCAATAGGTAGCATTCCTTTGATTGCATTAAATGTCAGCTGTTTTGGGAGTCAATGTCGACTTATTGGTATTTTAAGTAAAGGTAGTCTCTCATCTGTTATTTTGATTGTCAAGATCCCATGTCAAGAGAACTGAACGTTGAAAGTTTTCAAATTAATCAGTAGTTGAATAATAAAGGAAAACTGCTTCAATAACTAACACTTCAACTTTGATAAGATTAAAACATGTTTGTATTGATTAACTGTTGAATAATGATGAACGTGAAATCCATGTTTGAACAAAATTATTGTTGATTAGACATTCTGTGTTACTTTGTCTAGCAGGTAAGCCAGCGCCATCAGCAGCTGATAATGCAACTAGACAAAAACTTCTCTGTTAGCCAATATCTGTCGAAAATCAACAACTTTGAATTGATATTGTACAATTTAGGATGATGTCAAAAATTATCTTGGGCTTAAACGTTTCTGAACTAATAAAATCGAATACACTGATAGTTATAAAGTAATATTCAGTCACTAAATCAATAAACTTTTGACGAAGTTCCAATAGCAAGCAGATGGCACCTACTCCAAATTCAGCATAGGGAAGATAGCATAATAAGGCTACTGGTCTAGCTGTTCATGGAAATGATTAACTGATAATTTTGTTTTGTTTTCATTGATGTTGTGTGCGAAAAATAAAGTTCGACACCACGGGTCGAAAATGTAATATTCCGTCTCTCAATCTTTTCTAGTCCTCGGCCTACGACCTCGGACTTGAAAACCGATTTCGAGCTATTATCGGCCTAGGTACGAAATAAACTATTACATTGAATTTTGTTTGATAATGGATTAAATAACAATGGAATTTGTCAATTATGACCTTATGGTATGAATTTATTGATGACAGAATGTTTATGAATTTGATGTAGGTGATAATTTATTTATGTAGATTTGAGATTGTAAGAAAATTTTGCATTGACAACCTTGGATTAAATAAATCTTGTTCAATAATCTCTTAAAATTTTGTTCCATTAAATCTTACACTGGAGTCATTGAATCATGGCAGTGACTTATCTTCTAAATTTTCCTGCAACATTTTATCAGTGATAAAAATACTGTTTCTTAGGAATTTAGTGTCTTTGGTATTGGTATCATCGAAAGTCAATGAGTTCAAAGGAATCTCATTGACAATTTTATGTTACAGGCTCTAGGCTGTTCAATAATAATCAGTTAACTTATATTGTTCAACATAATTATATAGTACCTATAACTTATAGCCTACAGGTAACTTATATTGTATAGAGCCGAAATTGAAGTTTAAATTCCATTCAACAATCTTTATCACATTTTTCAAAGCACAAAGAAGTGCTGATATATTTTAGAAGAGCAGAAATATATATATATAAATCAATGGGCAACAGAGTTTCCATCTTTAGAAGTCTTGAAGTAAAATAAGTCCAAATAATAAATTCTTAGCTTATCAAGTCATTTATTGTTTGAAAAAGTAGTAGAATTGTTGACAACTCAGTAGGCTACAATTTATAGTGTTATGCTATTTGAAGAATAGGCTATGTGGTACTGTATTATTTGGTATCTTTTTAGATACCATAAATAACTTAATGGATAGACTACATCACCCAACTACTGATGATAAAATAATAGATTAGGTGCTATTGATGTTAATAAACACACTACAAAATAAGTTTTTAAATTGTAGGTACCTGTACCAACAATTGAAATTGTACTTCTGTGCTGTAAGTAGGTAGCCTATGTGCCAAATAATTCATACCACAATTACTATAATTCACAAGTTGGAAAAACAGCAACTGTCTTCTAAAATGATCAAATGCATCATAAATGACAAGAAGGTTGAACTTCATTGCTCAAAAATTATTCTGAAGGACTTATTTGTAAATTAACTGATAGCTGTTTCCCCATTTGCTTTCAATGAAAATTCAAACTCCCGCGCAACTTGTCCTCAACTTGCAATGGCTGACAGGTTTGTCAAAAAAATAGGTGTAACACTGCTTGCTGAAGAAGTGCGATCTCCATTTTGTATATAGCTCAATGGCCGCAACACTGCTTCTGGAGGAGTATTCATCATCGGATGCGGCTGTTGGTCGTGGTCGTTGGTGATACGCATGAACGAAATCGGTCCTATGATTAAACACAGAAGCGACCGACGGTCGTTACGTTCCGCACCAACCAAATCCTAGCTGAAGTTAGACGATATTTCAGGCAACGGCTCAGGGAGTAGTCCAATGGAGCGCTTATCTATTCAGCAATGCTAGCAAAGCTCAACAAGTTGAAGGACTCTACGATACGATACTATCGGTTGAGAGGCTACTAAAACCGACACTATTGTACCTGGAACTAACAATAACTGTTACAAATAACTATGTAACGATAGTAAACAATGCAAATAACTGCTGGTAACTGTTAATTAACCGGAGCAGTTCCAATTACCGTTCTAGTTAGAAAACATGTAAGCCTTTCATAGTACATTACGCCACAAGCCCGGGAAGGAAAAGTTTACAGTATGAGGATAGTTTCCCGGGCGAGGCTTGCCGAGCCTGGGAATAATTCCGAATACTGTAAAAAACTTCCTGGGCGAGTGAGTGTATAATTTTTTTCGGTACACTTTAAATAAATTTTATCAATCTAATCTCATAAATGAACAAAACAACTAGGATTAATGAGAGCTAAGATCAGATAGACCGGATAACTTACTATACTAGCTTCGGCTGAGCTGAATGTGGAGTAGGCTGAACTGCCAAGAATTGAAAGTTTGCATCACAAGTTTATTGATTTAATTAATTGGATATTACTTAAAAACTATCAGAATACTCTATTTTCTTAGTCCAGAAACGTTTAAGCTCATGATAGCTTTTGTACGATCATCCTAAATTGTACAATAGCAATACAAAGTTTCTTGTTTTTGACAAATTCCTGGCAGTTTCACAGAAAGTGATGGTCCATTGTAGTTGTATTTTCTCTCGCTAGATGGTGCAAGCTGTCCAGTGTCCACGCTTGGAAAGAGATGGTTCTTGCATGGAAAGGACTTCTTTCCGCTCGAGGACAACAGCTGATTGATTATGTATGTAAATTACGACTTTCTAGTCTACATAGGGACTGGTAAGCAGCTTATTTCCGTGAAGTGTAGCGAAAACAATTTTTCGCCACACTGGTATGAAATGAACTGTTTTACATGCATCATACAGAGGCCGAAAACGATCGTTTTCAGGCGAGGTCGCCAGCAACTCGCCGGGAAAATGCGTTTTTCGGCCCTAGGGCGGTAAAATAACCTTGAATGTCAGCTGACTGAAGGTCGTTGTCGATGTAAGGGTTAGTCGATCAATAGGTAGCATCCCGGTTTGATTGCATTTAATGTCAGCTGTTTTGGGAGTCAATGTCGACATATCTGTATTTTGATGTAAAGGTAGTCTCTCATCTGTTATTTTGATTGGTAAGATCCCTTGTCAAGAGAACTGAACGTTGAAAGTTTTCACATTAATCAGTAGTTGAATAATAAAGGAAAACTGCTTCAATAACTAATTCTTCAACTTTGATAAGATTAAAAATTTTGGTATTGATTAACTGTTAAATAATGATGAACGTGGAATCCATGTTTGAACAATATTATTGTTGTCAGACTCTGTGTTACTTCATCTAGCAGGTTAGCCAGCGCCATCTAGCGGGTGATAATGCAACTACACTAACCTTCTCTGTTAGCCAATATCTGTCGAAAATCAACAACTTTGAATTGATATTGTACAATTTTGGATTATCGTTCAAAAGGTATCTTGGGCTTAAACGTTTCTGGACTAAGAAAATCGAATACACTGATAGTTATAAAGTAATATTCAGTCAGTAAATCAATAAAATATTGATGCGAAGTTTCAATAGCAAGCAGATGGTACCTACTCCAAATTCAGTATAGGCGAACAAGATAGCATAATAAGGTTACTGGTCTAGCTGTTCTTGGAACTGATTAACAAATTTTTTATTTTGTTTTCTTCGCATTGATGTTGTGTGCCGAAAAATAAAGTTCGATACCACGGGTCGAAAATGTAATATTCCGTCTCTCAATCTTTTCTAGTCCTCGGCCTACGGCCTCGGACTTGAAAACCGATTTCGAGCCGGTAAACGCACATTTTCGGCCCTAGGTACGAAATATACTATTTCAACTACGACACGAAAAATCTTGTTTGGCGCCAATGCACAAAGACAAACGACGCTACAATTTCAACGAAACTAACTTACGACATTTTGACTCAATTGAAGAATTCAAATGAGCCTAATTTCCTGAACATACAGTAATACATTCAAATAACAGTATATTCCACACAATTACAATCCAATAACCCAAATTATACTGTTCCAAACAATACCAAATGCATACCGTATGAACAAAGACAATTAACATTATTTCGACCATCGACAATATTTCGACATTTTATCTATTCGAAATTTAATAATTGATACTAGATCCCGGACGGATGGACCATGTTTTTAACGAGACGAGACTAGCTGGTTTTTGACTACGAAAAAATGGACTGTATTTTTAAACGACAGGTTGTTGTCTGGCTTTGTGGCAAGGGATGCAATATGAGCTAATAATAGTGCATAAGAATTTTGTTACCTTGCAGTCCAGACTTCTCGGAAGCACGGCCGGCTCCCGGTACGACAAGATTGAGTAGCACTCCACACTGATTACAATTGAAGAAACGACACGGTTGTTGACATATTGTCCACTCGGCGTGCTGGTGAGTGGTGACTACTAGTCTTCTGTTCTTTATGCACTTAGCCTTTGCCCCCCCACCACTCGATATTTGCCAGACAACAATTAGCGGGAAAGTTGTATGATCTACATTGCCAATAAACTAAATCACGTCCAAACATGGAAAAATTTGTTAATATAGGTGAAAGTATGGCTAGGAAAATCTCTGAAAGTCTAAATAAAAATATCAACCAAGTAATTGCAGAAAATACACCAGAATTACATGTTCCAAATAATATGTTTCTCTTCCCCGTAGTTGAACAGGAAATAATAAACATAATAAGCTCTCTACACAGTAATAGTGCACCAGGCCTTGATGGATTTGATAATAGGACTTTGAAAAGCATAAAAGATTTAATTTCAAAACCACTGACGCATATTTTCAACCTAACCTAACTGTTTTCAACCTAAGAAATAGGAAAGAAAAATGAACATTTTGATGTATTCATATTCAATTTTCCATTAAAATAAACTTCTCAATTTGATATATTAGAAACGGCACTCTTTTTGAATCACCCTATGGATAGAGCGGCTGCAAATAGAAACTACTGTATACCTACTCTATTCACGTACACTTGTGACGATACAAACAAAGTTTTTCAGTGCGTTCAAGTATGGGGTCACGTCAAACCTTAAACTATAACTTAAACTACACAGCGTAAAAACGTCAAAGCATCAGGCTATTAACGTATGTGTTTTAATCGAGTTTTTAATGTAAACCTAAAAATTTTCGCTGAAACTTTCAAACTACTAAGTTGAACTATTGAGTAGCAGTTGAAATCATTATGTTAAGTTATTAATCATCAAGAAAGACAGGTTTTTTAAGATAATATTAACATGAGGCCATAGTTCAAGTGTTTAATCCAGTAGAAATCATAGAAAAATTACTCAAAATACTACAAACAAGGAATTTCAATAGCAAGAAATCGAAAGTCCAAATTAAGCTTTGGTAAAAAAACTTCAGATAATTTGATGAAGCTCAAGATAGAATCATAGGAGTATGAATGAGATTATTAGTTATCTCCACCACGTAGTCTCAGAACCAAGTGAAGAGTAGATTCTTTTTGTATGTTGTAATCAGACAAGGTTCTTCCATCTTCCAATTGTTTGCCAGCAAAGATGAGACGCTGCTGGTCAGGAGGGATTCCTTCTTTGTCTTGAATCTTAGCCTTCACGTTTTCTATAGTATCTGACGGCTCCACTTCCAATGTGATCGTTTTGCCAGTGAGAGTCTTGACAAATATTTGCATACCTCCTCGAAGACGCAGTACTAAATGGAGAGTGGATTCCTTTTGAATGTTGTAATCGGACAAAGTCCTTCCGTCCTCAAGCTGCTTTCCGGCAAAGATGAGCCGTTGCTGGTCGGGAGGAATGCCCTCCTTGTCCTGGATCTTTGCCTTCACATTCTCAATTGTGTCTGAGGGCTCCACTTCTAGAGTAATGGTCTTTCCAGTCAAGGTTTTCACAAAGATTTGCATACCTCCACGAAGTCTCAATACCAAGTGAAGTGTGGATTCTTTCTGAATGTTGTAGTCAGACAATGTTCTTCCATCTTCCAATTGTTTTCCAGCAAAGATAAGACGTTGCTGATCTGGGGGAATTCCTTCCTTGTCTTGAATCTTAGCCTTAACGTTCTCAATCGTGTCTGAGGGCTCCACTTCCAATGTAATTGTTTTTCCAGTCAAGGTTTTTACAAAAATTTGCATACCTCCTCGAAGTCTCAACACAAGATGGAGAGTAGATTCCTTCTGGATGTTATAATCTGACAGTGTTCTACCATCCTCAAGCTGTTTACCAGCAAAGATGAGACGCTGCTGGTCTGGAGGAATTCCTTCTTTGTCTTGAATCTTAGCTTTCACGTTCTCAATTGTGTCTGACGGCTCCACTTCCAATGTAATAGTTTTCCCAGTCAACGTTTTGACAAATATTTGCATTCCTCCACGAAGACGCAGTACAAGATGTAGGGTTGATTCTGTAATAAATGAAAACTTCATTACAATCCATAAAAATTGAAATTAAAATAATTCAACTAACTAATCTCTTGATCGACCATTATCATCAAGAACCAACAATAGGTCAGACTTACCTATTTTTTACATTAAAAATATTATATGTATATGGCCTAATCTGAGCCATCATAATCATCATCATCATCATCATCATTATCTATGACCTTGCTACTGGAATCAATAATATTGAAACCAAACGTACTGTATTCATGGAAAACTAATATATATTCTAGAATCCAATAATGAAGTTAAACAAGGAAGTTAATCCCTGGATGTTGACTAATTTTTTTGATGATGTGTTTCAGAATATCATAATCATATACAAAAATCTAAAAAAGTTTGCTACATGGATAATTTCATCAAACATTTAATTTTGAAAAATATTCATCATAAGAGACTGGATGAATTTTCAATGTTCAAAATTTGTTTTGGGCTCCTTATAATTGTATTTGAAATAAAAATTAAAAATCAAGGTGTAGACCTCAGTCCCCAAATGTGTCTAATGACACCGAAACATGTCATGCTCAAACAAATAATGGATGTGTTTTGTTTGAGTCAACAACAATACAACAAAATTTTTTTCAACAATTTCATGGTTCATGCAACTAATGAAATATTACAGACTACAGTTGTCAATCCCGATCCTAATCTACATACGCCTCAGGGGTGAGGCACCTTTGAGCATAGCCCTTTTACCAACAAGCGCATTGCTCACCACAAATGCTGCGCGGCGTATGCTTTGCAGCGAGCAACCCCGGTATCCACAGTCCAAGGCATGTGACCTGAGGCAATCGCGGCGTATGTCTCGCACTGTGGATACGGGCCTTTAGACTAAAAATGATCATAGATATGTATAGACACCTACCTTTTTGAATGTTATAATCGGAGAGTGTCCTTCCATCCTCAAGCTGCTTTCCAGCAAAGATAAGACGCTGCTGGTCAGGAGGTATTCCTTCCTTGTCCTGGATCTTTGCCTTCACGTTCTCAATTGTGTCTGAGGGCTCCACTTCTAGAGTAATGGTCTTTCCAGTCAGAGTTTTCACGAAGATTTGCATACCTCCTCTAAGACGCAGCACAAGATGAAGGGTGGATTCTGTAATAATAAAAAATAAAAAACATCACGATCCATGAAAAATTTTGAATGAATAAAAAAAATTATCAATTTTTTTTCTAGCAAACATTATCATTATTGAAATCATTATGTATAATAAACCTACCTACTCCTTCCAGTATAAGTACAAAAATTGAAAACAAAGTGATTATCTTAAGTGTCCACAAGTGAAGACTTTTTTGGCTTTCATTACAAGCGAAGTTAGGAGCCGCAGGTCCTTTCTTACACTCAACATTAAAAAGTTAAACTACAGTAACTGGTTTCAAATTACTGTAGTTGTTAAAATGCCATTTTACCATCACCAAAGTTTATAATTCAAATAATTGCCTAGCTTGATATTTAGGCTATTTTGAAATATTTTACGTTTCAGAAAATTAATAAATTTGTGGACATAAACTAAAAAAACTCAGGAGCTTAGAGAATTTTATACTAGGTAAATAAGTTATTCTCTCAGCCAAAAAGTATTTTGTAAAATCTCTTCAATAATTTTTCTGAAGGTGATGCACACATGGGCTTCTAGGCCTGTGAGTAAGTAATGATAGAGATGATGATGAGAATCGATACTTTTCAAGCAGTCGGGACCAAAAACTCATCAGCTGCGAAAGATTAGTTTTTTTCGAGTGAATAAAATTAAAATAAGTGTAGGCAACCACCTTTTTGAATGTTGTAATCGGACAATGTTCTGCCATCCTCAAGCTGCTTTCCAGCAAAGATGAGACGCTGCTGGTCTGGGGGAATCCCTTCCTTGTCTTGAATCTTGGCCTTCACGTTCTCAATTGTGTCTGATGGCTCGACTTCTAATGTGATAGTTTTTCCAGTCAAGGTTTTCACAAAGATTTGCATGCCTCCACGAAGTCTCAAAACCAAGTGCAGAGTTGATTCCTTCTGGATGTTGTAGTCAGACAAGGTTCTGCCATCCTCAAGCTGCTTTCCAGCAAAGATGAGACGCTGCTGGTCAGGAGGGATTCCTTCCTTGTCCTGGATCTTGGCCTTCACGTTCTCAATTGTGTCTGAGGGCTCAACTTCCAACGTGATGGTCTTTCCAGTCAGAGTTTTCACGAAGATTTGCATACCTCCTCTAAGACGCAGCACAAGATGCAGGGTGGATTCTGTAATGATAAATATAAGACATTACAAGTTGTAATTTACAAGCCACTAACATTTATGAAGAATATTTCATAATGTTATGATTGCTAACATCATTGAAGAATCAATTAATGATTAAATTATTCGCATAAACATTAAGTAGAATACTACCACAATTGTATCAAAATCCTATATAGCTTATCATCTTAAGTAGTATTCAATGCCCCAATCTAATTGTTTCAGTTATTTTAATCAAACATACTGTTTTCATGGTAGATTAGTCGAATTTTATTGAGATCTCTTATAAATAAGGTGATAACGCAAGGAAATGATCAACTATGTATATAAAATAGTTTATTTCCCATTACGTGGTTCAAAAGTTTTCATACATAGTATATGTATGAGTTTTCATAGTCATAGTATATGACAGAAAAAATTATGCTTGATCCTAGATTGAGAATTGAATCCATTAAAATCAAAAATTCATCATCAGAATAGAATTTTGGAAAATCATCTGAACATATCAATAGTTAGTGACTTAGTGTTCTCAATAAAAAGTGTGAAGAGCGGAACTAAAATAGCAGAAATCAAAATCAATCAATTTCTTTAGTATGAGTTGAATAAATGAATGGTTTATTAGTGTCACAGTTGAGTAAGTTCGAGTAATTTATTTAAACAGCATCATTAAGAGAGAAATATGCTGACTCTCACCTTTCTGAATGTTGTAGTCGGACAATGTCCTTCCATCCTCAAGCTGCTTTCCAGCAAAGATGAGCCGCTGCTGGTCGGGAGGAATGCCCTCCTTGTCCTGGATCTTTGCCTTCACATTCTCAATTGTGTCTGAGGGCTCCACCTCCAATGTAATTGTCTTGCCGGTCAAAGTTTTCACAAAGATCTGCATTTTGCTGAAACAAATACCCCAACAAAATTAACACGTCCATTAGCCGAATGAAACATAAGTTTTGTAATTGTTTTGCAATTTAATAGTAGCAATGCTATTATAAGTTACGTTTATAATATTAATATCATTGTATTCGATAGCATTGCTATCCATAATTGCATTAGCCCAGCAGCAGAGTATACCCGAGACACGTTAACGGATTTTTCTCATGTTGAATTCGAGTAAAATATAGATTTAAATCACTCAAAACGTAGGTCTTGACATTCTCTACAAGCTCATTTAAGAAATAGGCTATATCTTATAAACGTAATACAATAGTAAAATATTAGTAACATCAAAAATATAATATAGATATACAACAAAGTATGCAACAACAAAAAATACTACTAAAGAAGCTAACTCCCATAACTAAAAGGTCCCTCTACGTTTACGGAAAAGCCTACAAGGTAAAACCTGAGCGTAGACTTAATTTGCTAAAAATTTATTACAATTTTTCATTTATTAAACAATTCTGTATTTCATAAATTAGAAAAAAGCGTACGATTTTTCGTCAAGGATAGGGAAATCAATGCTAAATTTTTCACTAGAAGAACTCCTTGACAGAATCACAGCTTTCCCAGCCAGCTGTTCACTCTGACCAACCTCTACTACACTATACAACTTGGCTCGAGCTGCCGCTTGGAAATCCTACCTTTACCCTCTTTTCCGTTCCATCATCTTTCAACCCATTATGGATGCACCCAAATATGTAGATCCCTCAACAATCAAGTATTAGTTTTGATTGAACAAATTGCTTTGAACGATCTGTTCACTTAGGCCCATTCTAGACAAGCGTGGGAAACACGTCAAAAATGTTTGCAAACAATACGTGTTGTGAAAAACGCATGAAGGGAAAATCAAAATAGCTGTTGAACCTATCCTAGGAAAAAGTGATACAAAAGCAAAACCCAGCTTATCAACGCGCGCTAGACGGAAACCATTGTGTTGAATGGGCTTGTCTACCCGAGTGAGATAATCGCGGGTTTTCAACGCGTTTCTAACGCCCACCTCGGTGACTGGAACGCGCTGTCGCCTACTGACGCAGCGAAAACGCGCGATTATTTTGCTTGTGTAGACAAGCCCATTCAACACAATGGTTTCTGTCGAACGCGCATTTCCGACGCGACGAAAACGCCGCGGTTTTTGACGCTCGTCTAGAATGGGCCTAAGTACGCAGTGGCGCAGACCATGGCTATTCCTAGTCTATTATCGAAAATTGGCAAATAAGAGCATAAGAGGGCTGATTATAATATTGTGCTTGGTTTTATTAAAATTCTATTATGAACTTTGGGTTAACAAGAACAAAGACAATAGACAAGTCTACACAAGAAAAAAGACAAGATGGCGATCAATTTTCATGAGGAAATGGTGACGTGTTATATAACTATCGATTCTTCCCCATCATTATTTTATAGTCAACTTTGAAATAAATAAAATGCTATAAAACTAATTTCAATTTCAATATCAGTAGAATTTGAAAGCTTTGTGATTTAGTGAACAGCTAGCCTGATTTTGAAAATTGAGAATGATTGAAATTTTGACACAATAGCCTTTTTTTCTGGAAGGAAATCCAGCAGTCTGAATTATTTTTGGGGAGTTTGAGATTTCAATGTAAAGTGATTTGAATTGAGTTAATGAAAAATATAAATTCTTACCTATAATTCACTCAAAAGTAATTGAAATTACTACAAAGAATTCGAAAGCACGAACTGTCTACTGACTACTGACAATGACAAAACGAAACGAATAAACGATCAATCTGTTGAAAAACCTTGCCTACTTGCCTTGCCGTTCTAGAAGGAAGTGTTACCAACCAGAAAAAAATGATGTGAATGATTATTGACCTGAATTATCATATTCTAAATCTATTTCAAGTATTGATGATAGAATATTCATGAACAAAATTCCTCAATATAATGATTCATTATGAGAGAATAGACCAAAATAATAACTTACAACCATAAAGAATTTTATTCAGATTTGGTTACATGCAGTGTAGAAGTAGAAAAAAGACGCGCGAAGTTTCAAAAATACACTGACTTTAAACTAATCTTCTTATATGCATTTTAACTGTACATTGATTTTTCCAAGAGTCATGCAATGTCAACATATTCTTTGAGCTAAGGTCTATAGAAGATCTTCTATAGACCTTGCTTTGAGAATGTGCGTGATGATAAGAGGTGACGACTTGTTTTAAGACAGACGGGATTGTTACCTGGTCAAGAATCGCTAACTCAAAATTCCTGAGTATAATTTCAGAGCCAAGCTCTAACGAATCAAACAATAATTGTTAAATTATAATTAAGTAAGCTTCCTTATCCTTTCTATAGACTTCTTTCCTTTATTAAATTGCTCTTGATGTCAATAAAAGATTAAACATAAAAAATAAACAAACATTTGATTTAAAATTCCCTAGTAGCGTAGGCCTACCTACAAAAATTTGTTTAGTAGACCTATCAGTTATCTTCAGTTTAATAGATTTGTGGACGTATCCACAGAGGAGAAACTTCTTCTCTGTGACGTATCACCTATAGTTAGGCCCATTATACACGGGCGTAGGATAACGCGGCGTTTACGTCGCGTCGAAAACGCGTGCTCGACAGAAAACATTGTGTTAAATGGGCGCGCGTTTATCACGCCCATGTAGACAAGCCGATCTAACACAATGTGTTCTGTCGAGCACGCGTTGCCGACGCGACGTTAACGCCGCGTTTCCTACGCCCGTGTAGAATGGGCCTTAAGGTGACCAGATTTTGAGGTACTGCAAACGGGACGGTCACGAAATAGGACGATGTTTCTGGACGATAATTTTTGTGAGGGGATAACTTGATGATGAGGTAGCCATAAATCATAATAATGGAAATTTGAATGAACATTTAAAATCCTCCGCCACTATTATCTCATTTCACTGGTAATAATAATAATAATTCGTGTAACCTGGCTGGCTCAGATCTGGTGTCAGAGTTTTCAGGTCGCTCCTGATCAATTTCAGGGCCCCTGACATGACTTAACGACTGTTTTTTAGGCAGCCGGGACCGACGGCTTAACGTGTCCATCCGAAACACGGGAAGTGGCCTGAGATAAATTTCTGGACTGACCTGGGATTGAACCCGGGACCTTTGGGTTGTAATGAAACAGCATTTAAGGACCCATGTCTACTATAGAACTTTTTTCAATTCTATGTAAGGGGACACCTCACCAAGTTTGTCAGCTGGTTACAGAAACACTCTGTAAAGTTTTTTTTACCAAACAGTGCAAAAAGAAAATGAAAAGCCACATTTAGTCATTTGTCATTATTATATTGATATTTACTCATGTGTCAATACTTTCCTAATGACTGAATCTTCTTTAAAACTTCAGGTTTATGTTTAAGGAACTCCATAAACTACACAGGGTACTTCAAAGTTACATCACTAGCAACATAGATTCATAGGTCGACATTTTCATTTTATTTGTGACTTTCCTGTGACCAAATGTAGGCCTAATTGAAGGTTGAGAATAGACGATCCACTGGAACATGAGAAAATAGAAGATGGGAAAAATGAAGTCATAAGCTCAATATTCTTCACTTTGTTCCAGCTTGTTACAGTGTGATTTTAGTTTAAAAAGTTGATATGAAATTGAAAAATTTGGAATTAGAGGTAGAAATTAGAATAAAGTGTTTGGAATATAAAACTTGAAAAAGAAAAACTCAAAAATTCTAAAACGGGACAAATGAGCGTCCCGAGAGGTTCGGTGGGGACAACGGGACGTCTATATAGGCCTATTTAATAGGTAATAAAATAACTAGTCAAAACACAGTTTCAACAAAATATTAATTACAAAAAACACAAGAATTTAGAAATTACACAATAATTTATTTAAAAAATGCAATGCTTCTCAGCACATCTTTCTTTGAAAACTTATTCGGTATCACATTTTACATAACAAGATGCAATATTATCCTATTCTAGTTTCTCTACATTGTTTAAATAATTTACAAAATAAAATCGTATGTATTGGTCAACTAGGCCTAGAGGCTGTAAGCTGGAAAAGCAGCAGCGTCCGGTGTTCTCAAGTCAGCTAAAAAGTATGCAATACCAGCAATTCCTGAAAAATATTCATAATTATTCACCAAATATTTAATAATAAATTACACGAAACTAAACAAGAACTGGACGATTGAACTGAATATATAAGTGAATAACTTACATAAAAGTAATAAAGTAGAACTAGTAGGGCCCAAGTCGCACAAATGAAGCCTGTGAAGTGAAAAATTAAAATTCACAATTAGGGCGGCTACAAAATTAATTTAAAAAAATCTAGTACCCTTTTAAAAATATTATTAAAACACAAACATGTTTCGATACTTGAGATCATTTTCAATGTGAAGTGAGTTTCTCCTACGTATTCTTAAACTCTCCCACTCCAATTTATCTCCACTCAATCAATTTCACAAACTCCTTTTCCTCCTTCTCCATCTCTGATTGTAAAGAATTATATTTCATATTATTTTTCACTTGTTTGACTAAATTTAACACTTATTCTCCCCATATACAGAGTGGGTGAACAGTTTGGAAACGGCTCAATATTCCTTACACAAATGTAATTTAGAGGTAGGTGACGGTGGAGATCGTACTAAAATTGAAAGTTCTGCTCAAATATGACATCAACATTTTGATTCTCCATTTTGCCATCTCCATTCGCCATATTAAAAACAAGATTATTTTTCAAGTGACAAGGTGGTCATGTGATACATTTCGATTTTTAAGGCAATTTGAATGCCGGAAACCGCACATCCCTATTTCATACCCTTACAAAGGTATTTACGTTTTTAATTGGAAAATTTACTTTATATTAGTTGATAATTATTATCTCCAAAACGGTGGAAGACTTCAGAACAAGGGACATAGGTCTCTACGCAGTACTACCCATTAGACCACTCAATGTCTAGTAGCTAGCCCATATCATTTCGCAATACTCTTATTTTTCACGTATTTCTTGCAATATAAGAAACTTATGAAACACGGAAAAAATTATTTCTTCATGTTTTCAAAAAAGGCTGAATTCTAATCCAAAAGTGATTTTGGAATTGGGAAGGCTGCGTCCAAGAGTCCTAATGGATGAACCACTACTGCTATTGGATAAAAGTATCTATCAAAGACTTATCATCTTATAATGGAACTATAGTCCAGTCAATAAAGCCTGTCCACACGGGTATAGAGTGCATGAAATATGCCCCAATTTTCGACCTCGGGGATTTGTTTAGACTAGTTGGGAGGTTAACATACTAAAAGTCCCCGGACCTGGGGGGTGAGCATAGGGTGGGAGGGGGGTTAGAAGGTACAATTTTTCAGTTTTTTCGCATAAAACCCGAAAACGGTTGATCCTAGAGAGAAGTGCTTTGAATAGAAATTGAAGAGGACTAAAATCTGCGTCGATTAAAAAAAAGAAAACGAAAATCGGCCAAATAGAAATTTCTATTCAAAGCACTTTTCTCTAGGATCAACCGTTTTCGGGTTTTATGCGAAAAACTGAAAAATTGTACCTTCTACCCCCTCCCACCCTATGCTCACCCCCAAGGTCCGGGGACTTTTAGTATGTTAACCTCCCAACTAGTCTAAACAAATCCCCGAGGTCGAAAATTGGGGCATATTTCATGCACTCTATAATGCTTTATTGACTGGACTACTAGAGAGATAATTTTTAAGAAAAGGCAATATTGCAAGTTTTAATTTTCCTTGATAAATACACGAGAAGGATTTTTAGAATAAATTTCAATGAGTTATATATGCAGAGAAAAAATAACAATGCTTATTGTTCAATCTACAAAATCTTATTTATTTTTTATGAATTAGAAATCACAAACCTTCAAATAGTGAATATTCACGATCTGGTGGATAAAATTGGTTCTGGGGCCAAGTTGTGCACCATTCACCGAATTTCGCTGCTCTATGTAAGTGCTTCTTGTCCTAAAATTTGAAGGAAAATTACGTTCTCTAAGAAAAGTGATACAATGAATCGTTAAATTTCAAGTTTTCATACTTCAAGTTCCATTCATAAATTTAACCATGTTAATTATAACAAGAAATTGAGGTAAGTTAAGAATTGAGAAATATGAAATCCATTCTTTAGGAAAGATAAACGTGTTGGGCGAACTCACGAATCGCTAATATACATCAGCAGTCATCCTCTGAAGTAATACATATTCAAATAATTATTTTTTCAAATTTAATTTTTCCAAACTCTAGAACGATTACAGCTAACATCAGATCTCTTCAGTGTTCTTCCCCTGTCCAAAGAGGCTATTCACCTTATTTGAATTTCATATTATCGTAAATATTCTTTGAATTGTGATCAATATAAACTGAAAAAAGTAAATAATATTATTTTTTGATTTGAGTATAAATAAATTAACATTCTTATAATACATATTACTTACATGTGTGAGTTGATACAGCTGAATGAATGTGTATCCATTGCCTGCCGTCCCATGACACAGTGAGTATCCTTTCCAGAGCAGTCCTCTCTGCCACACAACTTCGCCACACTTTAAAGCACTCTGCAAGTACTTTTCGTCTCCAAATACCTTAAAATCGAAATCATCTCTCTATTAGACTTTTAAAGAAAAATAGCAGACTAATTTAAATAGAACAAACTAAAAACTTGATGTTCTCATAGCTGTATCTATTGGAAATTGAATTGGGGGAGGTGTAGCTCAATTATTCTAAAAAGGAGTTACCTGCATTCATCTCATTTGATTCAGACGCCACTCAGCCACCACCCTAAAAATCTACAGCTGTACTAAAGTAGTTTCGATAATTATTAAAGCATTATCATTTCAGAAACAGATAGAGTAGTTCAGTAAAAGCAGCCTAATCATTTAAAATACCTCATATAATTATTATACTGCCCTACAGTCTGCATTTTTCTAATATTATGATTAACTGAAGTTATTTTTGTATATAAAGATACTTCGAGATGTATCCAATCAAATTAATTAGATTGATATTTGACATTCGAACTTCGATATTTTGTAAAATTGAATTTCCCTGCAACAGACAGATAAATTGATTGCAATATACTATACAACCATGCTTATATTGGAAAGAGATTTTTCATGTTGATATATCATCCTTGTTCACACACCATCAGACACCTTGTAATACAAGCATCAGACATTACTTTTTTTTGAAACTGTCGTTTGCGACTTCCTCTAATATTCAAAAGAATTTAGCGGCTAAATATGTTTTCAACAACGATCTCAATATGCTTGGATGGGAACGATTATTATAGGTAAGTTTTGAATAAGTATGAAATTTGGAAACTAGGCTTGAAGCAATGCACACCTCATATGCTTTGCTCATCAATTGGACAAGGCCCGGTGCGCCATGACACCACTGCAAGAGGCGGTCATGGTTCTTGCTGCCAATCGACGACGGAAAATTTCCAGACGGATATTGCAAACTCAGCACGTAATTGATCGATGGCTTCACCAGCCACAATAGTTCATCTTCAGTGAGATAATCTTTAGCCTGAAGCAAATAAGAACATACATTACAACTACCAACTTATTATGTTTCATAGGTTATTTCTTCAACTCATTTTCTCTAGATATTATTTCTTTGTACGATTCACATCATTGAACATAGCGGCAGCGCATAAAAATATGTAGCTACAAAAATTTGCAAACCTATTGTACTAGAGAATGACAAATTATAATTTATTGGTGACGCTTGAATCAAAGAATTTTGCGATTCAGAGAATTACGCCGAGCCTCGATCCCAACGCTGTAAAGGAAGATTGATTGATTTTAATATACTTTGCCAGGTCTGAAGAGACCCATGGCAAAAAGCAACACACAGATACAATGCACAAAAAAATAAGAAAACAAAAAATAAAAATTTAAATAAAATTACTTCATTCTTCTTTTTTTTGAGCAGTAGAATGAGCATATTTCAAAATCGACGCTAAAGGCAAAATAAAATAAACTATTATAACATTTCAATAATCCAGATGTAAGGGAAATCACAATAATTGGAATGTCAGTCATCCAATCACAATAATTAAAATGTATTGAAACTAGAAAAAAGCAGGGGGTTAAGAAAAAGAAGAAGAAGATGAAGACGCTTGAATCAGAATGCTAACTTGTGTTCTGTAGCAAAAAAGAATAACAACAGTTAGTTATAGACCAAGTAAGTACATTTTAAATTACAATAAGACTCTTTAAAAATGTATAGACCCTTTATTGATACTGATCGAACCGCCTAAAATGAGGAACGAGCGATTGTCACAAATCTGATAATATATTTATTATATATATATATATATTTATTATCAGATTTGTGACAATCGCTCGTTCCCGATTTTAAGCCGTTCCTTTTTTATTAATTATATTTAACTAGTAAGCCCCATCGGCTGAAGAACTCGCGTGCAAATTCCAAAGTCAACTTATGGCTTGAATAACATGATGATGAAATTCTGTAGTCAAGTCCACTTGATCAAGTTCATTGATGCAATGGCTGCCGCGAATAGTCGAAATAGGAACCACAAATCATAAGTAATATGATACCTATATTAATAAAATACTGAAGAATTCCTTTTTGTAAGGATATAGTTATGTTATATGAATATTTTGATATATGATTTAAATTTTTCCGTTATTCCAACTATCCGTGAATCCGTTGCAGCCAATCTATCTATATCTCTATAAGCAAAATGGCACTGACTGACTGATTCATTCACTGACTGATACATTCATCACCAGAACTAAAAATTCACTCAAGCGAATGCGTTCAAATTTGGCAGGCATGTTCAGTTGGACGTTTAGACGCGCGATAAGAAAGGATTTTAAAAACTATTCAAGGATACGCCAAATATTTTAGTTTTTCTAGAGTTTTTCGGCGTTTTCCTCATTTTTTCGAGAACCAATCGGTAGAAAATGTTGATATTTGGTGGGCAGGTTCAGATGAGGTCTAGAAATTTTGTGTTAAAATATTTTTGCAATCCGTTCATGATTACGCCAGTAATCAGGTTTTCAAAATTGTAGATGTGTTGCGGGTTGCATATCTTCCGCCTTGATACGACCAATCCTAACTGTAAATTGAATGTTTCAGCGAGATAATAGATGAATTAATTTGGAAGATATTGAATCAAGTTTCAAACTATGTCCGATATACTTCCCAAGGTTACGCTTAATATTAGCGTTTTACTATTTTTTCGAATTTTCTGAGTTTTTCTTAGATTTTTCTAGAACAAATTGGCAGAAAATGTTGAAATTAGGTAAAAAGGTCCAGATTAGGTGTAGAAATGCTGTGCTCAATAAATTTCAAATCCCTACAGAACGGAATTTGCAGGCGAGCGAAGCGAGCCTGTTTGTCTCAGCTAATCAGCTTACACTGACAGAGGTTTTGCAGGCGAGCGAAGCGAGCCTGTTTGACTCACTTACACTTCCTATACTGCCGGGGTCCAGGGGGCGGAGCCCCTGGCTAGGCGGAGAAGGCGAGCAAAGCGAGCCTGCCGGCTAGTGCACCTATACACCAATGAATATGTGCTTATCAAGACGACTCTACTGAGTCGAAATGATTACAAAGGTGAACTCAGTCTTAGCTACAAGGATATAAACTGCTTTCTCAGGAGATGGCATTTTACCAAGCATGGTCTCCATCTAAACAGACGAGGAAAGGCGATGGTAGCAAATCATCTACTAACGCAGATCTCAAAGCAGACTATAAATGATAGCGACAGGATCAACTCTAAAATGATTGGGGAGAGACTACGAGTAGATGCAGCCCCAGCCCATGCTCCGGATTCGGCCCACAACTCGATGATTGAGAACAGTCATGACCAACAGTCGCCTAAACCAGCACAAAGAACAATCCCAGGAAAAGTGCACTCACCTGAAATTAGCCCGGTGAACTTTCATGTTGTAGGGGTCAATGATAGTGATATTGAGAGTATATCGTCTGATTCTGTTGATGTAAATTTTTTAGGAATGGACGAAATATACAAAATAATCAACTGAATATATTACACTGGAATGTACAGGGAATAACACAAATTAACAAACTAGATGAAATAAATTTATTCTTTAAAAATTTGAATGTTAGGCCTCATGTTATCTGTCTGTCTGAGCACTGGGTGAGAGATGGTGACATAATTCTATTAAATAAATTTCATAACTTTAAACTTTACGTAACTATAATACATTGACGTCTTTTAAATCATTCCAATTAAACTTAGAAAATTCCAAAAAATCTACAAAACTTATAAGAATATTTTCTAAACACAATATCTCCAAATTCAAACGTTTTTTGGACCAATTACTGTAGATCTGAGAAAATTAGAGGAGGCTCTTGCATACTAGTTAGACAGGATATAGATTGTGAACCAATCAAGGATTGTGAAAAGTTCAATTTGGAGCAATATTTTGAATGCTGCGGTATTAAAATAACAGGGATTTTGAACATTGTCATAATAAATATTTATAGACCACCTATAAATTCCAAGCTCTCATTCAATAAATTTTTTGATCGTCTTAGTGGGTTGTTAGAATTATGCTTCAAAAAATTTCCAAGACACAAACGAATAATAAGTGGAGATTTTAATATAGATACATTGAAAACCTCACTTCCCTGTTCAAGGCTAAATGAAATGCTGAGCTCTTATAATTTAACTCTACATTCTACACAGGCAACTAGGATTGCAAAGGACTCTCTGACATGCATAGACAATATAGCATCAGACACAGCAACAAACAAACAAATATGTAAGAATTCAATAATTGAAACTTGTTTGTCAGATCATACAGCACAGTTAGTTCAGTTTCCCTATAATACATTGACGTCTTTTAAATCATTCCAATTAAACTTAGAAAATTCCAAAAAATCTACAAAACTTATAAGAATATTTTCTAAACACAATATCTCCAAATTCAAACGTTTTTTGGACCAAGAAAACTGGACAGACCTGTATAATATGCTCAATATAACGTCTAATTCTAATGCTCTATACAAGATGTTCATTCGAATAGTACTATCACACTTTGAGGAATCTTTTCCTAAAAGATGTACTACAAAAAAACGTAGCGCACGAGAAGTGAAAGGATGGGTAACACCTGGGATTCGCATATCATGTGTGAGGGCCAGAGAATTGCATAGCCAGACTAAAAATAATCACAATTCTGAATTTTTGCAATACTTTAAAAATTATAAGAGAGTCCTCAACAGATGTATCAGAGCTGCAAAAATAAAATATAATAGCAATAGAATAAATAATGCATCTAACAAAGCAAAAATGGCCTGGAAAATTGTTAGGGAGGAAACAAATATCAAACAAGATGATAGAGAGCTAAAAAATGTATTTCCCAATAAAAATATAGATGATATTTTGAATTCTTTCAATGAATATTTTATTAATGTTTGTAGCACACTAAATCTTATTCCGGACATACACAAAGCTCTAAATTATTGTAAAAAGTCTCCAAAATCAAACAACTTGCTCATATCTTTAGAACCAGTTACAGAAAAAGAGATAATTGAAATAGTTAAGAAAATAAATTTATCCAAAACACCTGGCTGGGATGAATTTCCACCATTCCTGCTCAGAATTTGTGTGTTGTCATTAGCAAAGCCACTGGTGTCTCTGATTAATTCTTCATTTAGAAGTGGAGTGTTTCCTGAATTCCTAAAATATTCAACCGTGCTCCCAATATTTAAAACGGGTGATCAAAGTAAATTCAGTAATTATAGACCAATTGCTATTTTATCAGCGTTTTCTAAAGTTTATGAAATGGCAGCTGCTTCCAGATTGATTAAATTTTGTGACATGAACAACTTACTTCACACGGATCAGTACGGTTTCCGTAAGGGCAGGAATACAACTGGGGCAATTTATGAATTCATATCAAATCTCTCGTTGGCTGTTGATGGATCGCAGATGTTGCCGGCATCTTCTGCGATTTATCAAAGGCATTCGAATGTGTGAATCATACTATTCTGTTGGAGAAGCTTCGCTGTTATGGTGTAGTTGGGTCGGCTTTCAATTGGTTTAGCTCTTACTTGAATAATAGACAACAATGTGTGAAAGATAAAGAATCACTTAGGTCATCTTCCTATTCAAATATAACGAATGGAGTGCCTCAAGGATCGATACTTGGGCCTCTATTGTTCATAATTTATGTAAATGATCTCCCTGAATCAGTTTCCCAGTCAAGACTTATTATGTTTGCTGATGACACGACCGCATTAATATCAGACAAAAATCACAAAACTCTAACTTGTAACATACAAAAAGACCTAGAAAACATAACTGGCTGGCTCGAAGCAAATGGCCTCTCTCTCAACTTCAGTAAAACTTATCAGATGGAATTTAGTTACAGAAGAACCAACATGAGAAGTTTTCTTCCTCTTGATGCTAGTGGACTAAAAACAGCTAAATCTATAAAATTTCTGGGCGTTACAATAGATAAGGGATTAAATTGGAAAGAACATATAAAAAATCTCACAACGAAGTTGAACCGTGCCTATTATGTAATCTCATTCAGTTGATAGAAATACACTTATCACCGTATACCTGCCATCTACATATTTCATTTATTAATTTTTATAAAGAGTAATATCCATAAATTCAATTTTTGCACAGACAAACATAACTATTCTACGCGTAATCAGAGCTTGCTATCATTTCCTATTCACAGACATGCCTCTTACGAAAGAAACCCTTCTTATTCAGGAATAAGATTATATAATAAGTTACCCGAGTCCATCCGTAAAAAAATTGTTCAAAAAAACTATCAAGTCAATGTTAAATGAGAAAGTCTACTACTCAGTGGCAGAATTTATTGGTGATAGATTTTGAGGTGAATTTTGTTCAATTATTGAGTTATGAATATTCTATAACTGTGACTTAAAATGTTATTGATTTTATTTTATGATTCTATCATACGTTATTATATATTATTATGTAACTATATTTAATTATATATATCTGACAATTTACCTATCAAACGGGAATATTCCCGGAAATTGATGCTATGTAATGATGATAAATAAATAAATAAACTCTACTGCAAAAATTCAGATGATTCACAAATAATTTTAACGTTCTACATGTATGCATATTCTACAAATAATATGGATACAATAACTTCTCTTATTTTTTGCTGAAATTCATTCATAGTACCGTATATTGAAACTTCATGTCGAGTATCTCATACATCTCATTCTGTATAAAATTCCATAGACTTTAGTGAGTTCTCAAATGTATTTAATTGAAGAATAGTTGAACAATTGACAAATATTGTAGAGCTTGGTCCAATATTTTTATAATTCGATTCGTATAAATAAAAAATAAAAAAATATTATGGATCTCATTAGCATTCATCAAGCATGGATGACATATTATTAGTTTGACCTTCATTTTATGTTTACATGACAGACGTAACAAAAATTGTAATAATTGGAACAATTATTCTTCAAAAAAAAGAAAGAATAAAACGCATAGCTTTAGACATCTAGTACACTTTTGGTACGCTGGGCGCGCTGCTCGCGTTTCTTCATCTGCCCTATCGCGTAATACCCGCCTTATCAAAGCATGGAAATTGAATCGAACAAACCACTTATATTACAAAACATTTTAATAGAAATAATACTGGAAAAATGTATGATGATAAAATCATTCAAATTTGCCGCCTCTTGTCGTCAGCTGTTCAAATAAATAGAATTCTATCATATGTTTGAAATTTGAGATCACTACTAACGTAATATGACTTCCACATGAAACGTATTCTTGATTTAAGAACATTATTTTATTCCTCATGATAGAACTTTCAAATTTGCCGCTAATATTCAATCAGCTGTCTTATTGAAATCAGATGGATTCTCAAAAAAAATTATTTATTCAAATTCCATATGACATTTTTCCCAGCCTTGATTATCGTGTTGAAATATAATAGGGGAGTATATATAGATATATTGTTGCTGAGAGCTTATCCTTTTTTCGCCTGAAAAAGGATGAAGGAGTCGGTCAATTTCATTGTCCAACGAACTTGACCTGTATAAATGTTCGAAGAATATGTGTTCTGAATTTGAAGTTGATTAATTGAGGCGTTCATAAGTTATCGTCGAACACACAAACAAACAAACAAACGAACAGACGGACAACGACTTCGGCGTCGAGTCAAAAGAAAGAACTCGCTAACGCTCGTTCAATTAGAGCTACCGTTGAGCCAAACACCTAATCAATCAATCCTAATCAATGTCTCAAAATTATAGTTCCATGTTACTATTTCTAATTTACTAAAGTCAGAAATTATTATCAATGTATTAAATTTAAAATTCATATGGATCGCTTACCAACAAAAGCACGTACAGTATGCCAGCAATGCCGTGAGCACCCCCTAAATAGTTCTTGCCATGCCACTCAAACTCTAGAGGCACTCCACTTCCGTTGCTGCTGGCTAGTTTCTTTCCTGAACCCAGTATTGCTGTAATAACCTGAAGAGAGATCGATCAGGAGAAGAATTAATGATGGTTTAATCTTTTTATTAGATTTCTATCCTACTTTAGTTTGATAAATCTAGTGGAAATCTATGGTTTAAATAAGTGGAAATGAATGAAATAATAAATTATTGTTATTTTCGATGACGAGATATTTATAAAACTATTAACTTTCACAACAGTGAATAATTTTTTGAACTAACTTATTTCGTATTGTGGAATGGGATGCATTTCACTTCTGGCATAGAGCTTCTTCAGCCTTAATGATGTTAAAAAAGCTCCTTTTCTGGAGAGAAATGCATACCGTTCCACAATGCCAGAAAATGAAATAGGTACTGAAAAACAAAATATTTACTGCGAAAAAACTAATCCCATTTTAGAAAAAATGATCCAAGAAAATCCATCTTACTAGTGTACAACGAGAGAAGATTAGAGAAACTTTTCTTCATACGGTACGCATTTAAATTTTATAACTTGAAAAACGATTGATAGATAAAATGAAATAAATCAAATACCCTTTTTTAAAACTTTATAAGTATTATTTTTACACACGTTTTAAAAAAGCGTATTTGATTTATGTCATTTTATCTAGCAATTATTTTAAATAGCCCTAAGTTTAATGTTTAATTTTCTTGAAAAACGAGTTTATTCGTAATCACCGGCCAGTTATTGATATCTCTCTTAAGCCTTGTATCCACAGTGCGAGGCATGCACCGAGAATGCCTCGCAGCATTCTCGGGGTGAGGCGTGCGTGGTCTTGCGATGTGTGTAACCACGTATGCTCGCTGCGAGCACGCGAACTTAAAGTGACAATTTGGAGGTAAGTTTGTAGAATTGGGCGTTCTGTGTGGTGAGGCAAACAGAACAGATATCCACTTGATGCACGCGTCGGGGCTAGGCGCCTTTGAGCATGGCCCTTCTACCGACAAGCACACTGTTCGCCTCGAATTGTGCGCCGCTTATGCCTCGCTGTGAGGAAACCCGGTGTCCACAGTCCGAGGCATGCGTCCTGAGACATTTGTGGAAACGGGCATTTACATTTTCAAGTGACTGATTGGTTTTACATTGCATTATTGCATTGAATTTTACAAGATTTTCACATTAAATTTTGTGATTGAATGTTATATTATAGTATAGTTTATGTTGGTCTTCAATGCTGTGATTCATACTTTTGATTCTCATTCTCGAAGGCTAATGAGTTTTGAAGCCTAAAATTGAAAGCACAGAGGGTGTGAATCCTTATACTGTAGTTTGATTTTTGTTTTCCTCATATAGATTTTCATAGTTTGGGGATGGAAGATACTAAATTTCATCATCTATTCACCAATTCACCACGTAAACATCTTTCATCTACTCATCATCACCTTGGCTTCGAATACTTGTTATCAAGTCGCCATTGTAATAATAAATTATTATATAATGCTAGAAGCGACAGATAGAGTAGGCAAATAAATAGTTTATTATCACAAGAAATGGAAATTACCTTTCGTATAACAGAATCATCTATGCTTACTTCCGTGTATTTTTTAATGAACAATAAAGCGTATAAGTAACCAGCTCTACCGTACAGAATTTCGTCTGGAATCTCACTCGAATTACAAACCTCTTCGTGTTTTGAAGTGAGCCTGAAAAGTAGGAGCCAAAGATATTAACACAGCTTAATCATGAAGAATCTTGGTTTTTCCTGATTTTTTTTTTTGAGGGTGATGCACACATGGGCTCTTAAGCCTGTGCGTGGGTAATGGGAAGGATGATGATGAGAGATGAATGGACATGCGGCTTTAGGTGAGTTCCGAACCACCAGGAAGCGATTTTTGAGGCTCATGAATTGAATTAAGAGGAACCGGTCACCAGTACAACAGTGGTGGCAGAGGCACGCCGCTTATCTAATCTCACCGATTAGACGCTCTCTACCACTGGGACAAACCGCTTCCCAATACCGTACGTAGAATTGCTAATTGGATGTCAACTTATATGATTGTTGAGGTTATCCATACTTCTTGAAACTGTAGTACTGAATATTGATGAATAATGTACTTTTGCTTGCTTTGCAGCTCACTTACGATTTTCAAGTCGCGGACGCGTTTCGAACACTCTAAGAGTCTTATCAAGGAGCGCCGAGGATGAACATCAGAGTTTGAAACGCGTCTGCGACTCAAAAATCGTAAGTGAGCTGCAAAGCGAGCAAAGGCGTTCATCAATAATTTGTCAACTTATAATACATTGATACCAAGGTTATCGTAATAGTGTGAATATTGAGAGGTAGTATATTGTAGTTTTTTATGTTGAATATTTTTTTCCAGGTTGATGAACTTTTAAAGTTAAACAGAAATTTCGACATGAACTTTGGTTTTTATGAATATCTTGCATTGTGATGTTGATTAGTTCTAAAGAAATTGCTAACTTGCTGCTTAGCTGTCAGAATTAGTGCAATTTTCGTGCATTTTCCAAGTATCAGTTTCAATTTCATGTCGAAAAAGCTACTATATTTGGGAATTGCACGAACATTGACCTTTTCAGAATTTTGGTTGTTCTGCTTAGAATAGGCTCAGCGCTCGTGCAGGCGACCGGGTGTCGTTGGAGGGGGCAAATTTTGAGTGGAAAAGCGAGAGTTCGATTTGAGACACGGCCGAGTAATCATCGAAATATGTAGCGGTGAAAATGCCTCGGCTCTCTGGATGGGGTTTTCCATCCAGAGGGGAAAATCGTAGATAGATTCAGTTCAGTAGAGTATGAAAGTGGTTGTGTATATTGTGTGTTTTAAAAATGATCATGGTGAGTGCCAAACTTTTGTTGTAGTTTTCTATCTCAAATTTGAATTCAATTAGTAGTACTTTGACCGAGGCCTTAATTATTAAAGTAGCAAGTTAGCAGTTTGATCAAATTACGTTGTTGTTCTCTCGAAATTTTAATATGTGACATGTTTTGATTCAAAAAGTTTCTATCATTTTTTTAATAGAGTTCAATAAACAATTCAATTAACCATTATAATAATTCTTATTGAAGTTCCTTGCTTGTCGTAGTATTAGTTGCTGAAATAGGTGTTCAAAATATATATATATAAATAATCTAGGCATTTGGATGAACGGATCCACAATCAAGCTCCCAACCGATCAGGATTTCGTTACATTAAGTTACAGGAAAATTAAGTTGATTCAAAAATAGTATATCTCGGCCCAGCCGTTACAATGGTGTCAAGTGTGTGAGGTTTGTCTGCAAAAATGACAAACATTCAAATGCCAGGTTAATCAGTAGTTTTACAGATAGAATTTTGATAAGAAGTATCAAAAAGTCGAGATCCACATTTTAATTTTAATTATTAGCAACACGAGCAGGAACATAATAGGTGAATTTTATTGTAAAGTATTAAATAGATAACATTATAAGTATTTTTGAATTTCATTTGTGATAGTTTTGAAGTTAGTTCAGGAGACGTTTCAATTTATCTTGTAATTTAGAATGATAGTAAAGAAAAATCCAGTTTGACGTTGCATTAGGAAACGGATATTACGGTTTAAAATTGCGAAAATGAAATCTGAATCCAATCAGAAAACAATGGGAAGAATGCTAGTCAGACGATATTTTCTGTGAACCAGAGAATTGGCAACATTGCCATTACATTATTATAAAAACCTTGCATTTATACATTATCATAACAATATTTTTACCAACTTTTATAGTTTACCAATCACTATTTAAACAATTGGAATAAGTCTTCAGTCAAATAGCTTTTCAAAAATACTTTCAAGATGTTGCTTCATTTTACACGAGTAAGTTTGTAAGAGGCATATATTCTTTGTTTTAATGTAATTAGGTTGAAAATGTTCAATTTGCCTTGATTACAGGTCTCAAATCAACTAGATTTGAATGGTTAAGGTGGAAAATTAGATAGGTAAGCCAATTTTATTATATTCAGATGAAAAAAAATTGAATTTTAGCCATGAACATTGGGATGATTTTAAGTATAGATAAAAGATTTTAGACCATTCAAATTAAAACTAATATATACATAAATACTCACTTTGCAAGAAGATCCATCGAATATGAATATCTTGTTGTATTGTATATAAAAGCTCCAACTGCATAGACGCCCGCATCGCCATTCAGAAAACTATTCCTCCGCTTGCTCACATTATTTAAACAATCATCGATTAATTCTGTAGCTTTCTGAAAATGGTAAATCAGGATTTCAACATAGAAGTGTAAACGGTTTAAAACATTTTTTTCAATTCCTGCCTGAAATTTGCGCTTGGGCTATAAGTTGATCATAACCCAAACTGCATGACACTATAAAATGCAAAGTTTTTTAGTATTGAACCGAGCAGCATTAAAGAATATCGAACTTCTACAATACTACTATCCTCATCTAAAAATCTACAAATTTCTCATGAGATTTCTCATCTTGAAATCTACAAGCCTCATATTTCAAGGAATGGACTATTTTTCAAGTTACAGTACCGATAGTCAACCTAAAAAGTACAGGGATAGATCACAAGAACAGGATACTAGGAAAAATCATGATAGAACTTCATAAAAACTCCTTAAAAGGAAAATCCTAACAGTGGAACCGTAACCTTGTAAGTAACCTTGGTGATGGTGATGTGATGTGAAAACTGGGTATTTATCATTTTTATTGAATTAAGAAAAGATTTAGTTATCTTTTTGCGTTCAAACGCCTTCAATGATAGTGAAATGATGACAAAATGCAAACAAAAATGTTTTATATAGTGACAAATATCATTTAACTTCCGAGCATCATTGACATAAATACCCGGGTACTGGGTATTTATGATTTCATTTGTTTCTGTGTTGTTAAATCTTATTGAAAATGACATCGTATTGAAATTTTTTTTATTAATAACTATTATTTAGCGTTCAAAGAGAGGGGAATTTGACCTAGTATGTATCACTTTTCACTTGCAATCCATTTTCTAGGGAAAAATTATAATAAAACGAAATAACAATAGAAGCATTTTCACTATTTTTCTAATGTGGTGCTAATTATTTATTTTATTATAAAAATGATAATAAAACGAAATAACAATAGAAGCATTTTCACCATTTTTCTAATGTGGTGCTGTCATGATTTCATTGATAAAGATTGACTTCATTGACGATTTCATTGAGAAAGCATCACATTATGCCATTGATACGAGCGAATCTGATTAAGGGTGGATGGTAGTGGACGGCCAACTGCCGAACGGCAAAATGATGCCTCATAAGAACAATGTAATTTTTATCAATCTTTTAGAGCAGATAGCGCCGTTATTTATGGACGAAATTACACGTTCTTTATGTGATTGGAGAAAAATAAAACAGATTATTTACTCAGTTTTTTATTGATATTTCTTTTATGGTACGGTACCGTATAGTCTGTATAAGAAAAGAAGAGATTCTGGCAAGATGAGAAAATGACTCCAGCTCCAGAAATATCAGTTTAAAGATGAGAAATTTGGTCTCAAATTGTAGATCAGAATGTTTCCTATAATTTGAGACCAAATTTATAATTTTTAAACTAATATTGCTGGAGCTTGAGTCATTTTCTCATCTTGCCAGAATTTTTTCTTTGCTTGGACAGACTATACTAAGTATTATTTAGGCTGATAATATTTCCAAGAGAACAGAAAAGACCTACCAAGGTTATTAGGAAAACCAAGGTTATTGTCTTTAATAACCTTGAGACCTACTTCATCAGGAAAATATTTAGCGAAATTTTAACGTGAGGATATTATTCAGGAATCTTTTTCAAGAAAATCCTACATCCAGGACACCTAAAAAACATTTCTTACAATCTAAAACTACACGTGCTCTATCCCAATCTATGCCAATAGGACTCTCATTTTTAGAATGTTGATAAAATAAATTTCCCAATGAATTAATTTTATTCAAAGTTAAATGTTTGAGTTAGATACATAAAAATATGCATAGAACTTCCATAGGTTTTTCTTGACACAAAAAAATTCTCAAAAACATTTTCTAAGATTTTAAATAGCCTTAATATGCTTCACGAGATTTTCAAGTTTTCAAGTTAACTATTGCTTTTAATTTTATTCTAATTTATTATTTTTATTTAGTAGCCTATAGTTTAG
The DNA here is from genome assembly GCA_017141385.1 of Sogatella furcifera. Classification (NCBI taxonomy): domain Eukaryota; kingdom Metazoa; phylum Arthropoda; class Insecta; order Hemiptera; family Delphacidae; genus Sogatella; species Sogatella furcifera. The sequence goes on along the minus strand of CM029547.1, from coordinate 18,925,378 downwards.
AGTAGAAATATATACATAAAACTCCTGCAGAGTTTGTCTAATCTTATTTACCCAGTTTTTTCATGAAGAATCCTATTCATTCGAAACATAAAGTCATTGAAAATAGCAAATAAGTTTTTATAATATTATAAAAATACTATTACTATGCTAATATATTATCAATGCCAATAATATATATAATTCAGGGGTACAAACATCAATGATTCAATAAATACCCAATATAGCCAGGTATTTATGAATTTTGGGTATTTACCCCGAGTTTTAAATACCCGGGTAATTTACATCACTACACGTACTTGATTCAATAATAGATAGATAGATAGATAAAATGTCTTTATTTTCCACTTTGTACAATACATAAGTGATGTGGGCGAAGTTGAGGCACAAGAGCCCCCTCTTCCACTTAACCCACAATCGTATAATAATCGTAGTTATTCAAGTTGGTTATCAAAACCCAATTATTTGAGACGTGAGAAGTATGAACACAAAATGAGAAACAATAAGAATAATATAGTATAGAATTGAAAATTTCATTAGGTGTCGTCGTGTTGGACCTCCCATGAAATATAATAGAATAATTCAGCTACCAACTTCAAGTTAAAATATTTGGGAACGTAGCCTACTTATTTAAAAGAAGTAGGAGCATAGTAGGAGCATAGCCTACTTTTTAAAAGAAGTAGAACCTACGACCTATAAGCCTGAAGGATATTCCAGATTATGCTAAAAGCATAAGAAAATTTAGGCAGTCTTCATTATGCAGGATAATTTTAAGAACATTTATTTCAACATCTGAAATGAGAATCAACATAAATTAGGGCTCACAGACGAGAAACCTATTGGTAAGGAAGAATGAATAATAATGATCGTGCCAAGAATATGAGGCTGTGACAGAAGAATACACACAAGTAACATGAGCAAGATGAGTTATTGAGTCATCAAATTAAGAATTAAGTCATCAAATTAATCAACTTAAGAACTTTTGATCCCACACGAGCTCATAGGCTTGTGTGTGGGTAATGAGATGGATAAGAATGTTTTAATAGTTTTACCAACCTCTCTGTACTGTTCAACACCGAGTTTTTTATACACCATGAATAAAGTAAGTGCTATTCCAGCCTTTCCAGTATAGACAGATACATCGCCACCAGTAGATTTTAATTTGGTAGAACGTAGAATAAGATTGATCAATTCAGTAATCTTAGTTTCTTGTTTCTTTAAAACATCTGGACTCAACTGGAAAAAATAAATGTTATTGAGAATAACAAACATCGACATTGATTTTGAAAGAAAATTGAGAAGAGTACCGTACCGTATCTCTTCTTACTTCTATAGATACTTGAATTCTTCGTCCTTGACTGGTAGAACCAGATAGACTGTGCGAGAGTCACAGGGTACTTCCCCTTACTCATTACTGTATTTGAGTTCGAATCTTTGTGGTTTGCTTTGTAATTTAATCAACAATCTTTTTAAAAAGACTGTCGTTGGTTCCGATTACTTATCCGTTATCTGGCACTTGAACTCCTTAGACTCTTAGTAGACAGTAAATTTTTCTTGAAGGAAAGGGCTCATCTATAGTCTGTCCAAGCAAAGAAGACATTCTGGCAAGATGGGAAAATGACTCCAGCTTGGTCAATCTTGATTTAAAAATTATAAATTTAGTTTCAAATTGATAATTTTTCAACCAATATTGAACGAGCTGAGTCATTTTCCCATCAAGGAGACTTCTTTGCTGAGACAGACTATACCAATTCTGCTAGGAGCTAGGAATAGATAGGTCGATCCATCATTCTTCCTTCATCATCCATGACTTGTAAACTGATTATCTATCACAGAGTAAGATGACAGGTTAGGTTAGGCTAGGTATATATTGCTCTTGTGATCATCAAAGTATTCTATCATGAAGTGAAATGGATTACTTTCCAGCCAGGCACTAACTTTGGTCTTGAAAACACTTCCCTGGAGGTCTCTCACATTAGCAACAGCAAGCAGTGTATTGAATAAGCGCAGCGCAAAGATGGGGGAAATCCTTCTTTGGTTTTGTCCTGCAGCATGGGATGTCTATCACGAGTCACTTCCTTGTGCTGCGTGCATGGATATCAGACCTCAGGACGTGACTGTTCTCATTATTCTTAACATGCAGCAGACAGTATATATTGGTTGTAAAACGTGAGGATGTCCAGTTGGATAGACTGCACTACAGTGCTCACGGTGTCCTGCTGAGGCAATCACTCTCTTCTGGAGCAACAGTACACTCTTGACGCCCGCCACATACCCCCACAGTAGGAGTCCACACAGAATGTGGGTATGGAAGAGAACACAGTAGAACATAATTGGATCTTTCCAGCTAGAAAGAGCCATCAGTCTGTGCAGTACCACTGTCAAAAATATTGTACGGTGCAGTGAACACCAAGAAAAAACATTTTCTTTTTATAATATTATTATTATTATTATTTAGGTGAACACTCCAATTTCCAAGTTCTATCTGCTTTATTTGCAATTTATTTCCTGAAATACTTTAAATGATAGAATTGATTGATAATACAGGCCTGCTAGTTGAAAAAACTAAACAACATTAACACCCTTTCATAAGCATCCTACATTAAATATCAAAGAAGTGGCAGATACGTCTTCAACCTCCTTTCAATAATACAGATTTTGTTAATTCAGTTCAGGACATAGTGGGTGCCCTGCCTGATTCTGTCATCTCCAAGACCTCAAGAACTGTCCCTGTCTTCAACAAGGGTGAACGTGAGAACCTTTGTAGCTTTATGCCAATCTTCATAACTCCTGTCTTTTAAAAAGTGATTGAGGCAGTGAATAAGCCTCAGCTGGAGGCTTTCTTGGACTATTCTCAAACATTCAAGTTGGTGCAGTGGACCATGTAGCTGAGCAAATTGATGCTGCCTTTGAGGATGGTGAATCTCTTGCTCTGGCTCTGTGTGATCTGATACAAGCCTTTAAATGCGTAGACCTCAGAAAGCTGAGTTATTATGGTCTAAGGGATTCAGTCCTTTCCATCTTGGGCTTTTCCCTTTCTGGTAGTGGTAGGACTTGGCTGGTCTCCCTTGGTTGTGCAAGCTCCCAGACTCATCTGGTTTTCCAGAGTCATTTGGCAATCCTCAGGGTTCATTGCTGGGGCCTAAACTGTTCATTCTTATGATAAGTGACCTTGACAATGACGGTCCACTCTGAAGTTTGCGGTTGATGCTTCTCTACTTTCTTTGGGTGCTGAGCTTGAGCGGAAATTGGAGGCATCTGCAGAGAATCTTTGGTCTGCCACAACATGGTTCCTGGCTAATTGATTCCAGCTGAATGAGGACAAGACCCAAAAGATCATCTGCAGCTTGTCATGGAAAATTCATGACCCTTAGGATGCTGTAAGGCTGCTGGGGTTTGTTTTGGACTGCAAACTCAGCTGGAACAGTCACACACAGAATGAAACTAGCTGTTTCTTGCATATTTGCTTCTTGCTGCTCAATATGAGGGGCCTGGTGACAGAGTTAGACAAGACCACTCAGTGGTGGTGCTTTATGGTGATGATGTACCATGCTCTCTTCCATTGCCACATCACTCATTGATTGCTCCTCTCATTCGGCGGGGGCTGCTAACGTCCTGAGGGATTCAAAAGATGGCTGTGAGAATTATATTAGGCAGCGACCATCTTGCTCACTGCAAGTCTATTTTTGCCCTTCTTGGTGTGCTGACGGTCATTAGACACTACATTATCCTGTGCTTGGTGCATGTGAAGAGCTAGGAACCAGCAAACTTTGGCTGCCCATGTTGACATTCATGACTATAACACCAGGCGCACCACAAGCTTTTCAATATCCCCTGGAGGTGCCTCCATCAATCATAGGTTGTTTACAGGATTCCAGCCCTGAAATTCAAGTGTGTGTGTGTGTGTGTGTGTGTATGTATGTGTGTATGTATGTGTGTATGTATGTGTATGTATGTATGTATGTGTGTGTGTGTGTGTGTGTGTGTGTGTGTGTGTGTGTGTGTGTGTGTATGTCTGTATACACTATATCTTGATCCCTAATTAACCGATTGACTTGAAATTTGGAACTCAAGGTTTTTATACCATGAGGACCCGACTCTAAGGAATTTAAAAAAATCATCGAAAGATGGCAGATAATATGCTAAAAATGGTGTTTTTCACGGTTTTCTCAAAAACCGCTTTTTTGAAACACAAAAAAATGGTGTTTTCACGGTTTTCTTGAAAACACGATTTTTTTGAAACTCATACCCGGAATAGCCCTTTATAAGACCTATCGACTGCCAAGTATCTCGTTCCTGGCAAAATCGCAGAAGATCCGCAGCATTATTGAGAAAAATGGATTTTGCAATATTTCAATCTAGATTTTCTCCAAAATGTTTCAAATTATTTTTTTCAAACTGACATCCTATATAGTCATTAATAAGCTCAATCAACTGGTATATGATAAGTCCCCTTTGTGTAAGATTAGCAGGGGCGCCACCCCAGACTTGAAAAGTTAATTATTTTGTAGTTAGGCAACCCGCACTACATGAATCTGTATACAGGCAACCCGCACTACATGGCTCGGTAAGTGGAGTTTGAGCAACGCGGGCAGCGTGCTTGCCGCTCGTGTATAAAAATTGTATCAATGCTATTCGCAATCAAGTAAAGTCAAACTCGCAATCAAAGCAATCCATATCAGGAATTAAAGGAGACAAAAATCATATTTGGAAAAAGTATTGGTGTTTCATAATAAATTTTTGGTAAAATACAAGAATATGATCCATTATCGATTCCACCTTTTTGATCCAATATATTGGAATAGTTACCAAAAATTCTACTTTAGTTCAAAATCCAAGTCAATTCGGCTAAAGTCTAGCCAAAGCGCCGACAGGCGCGAGTCATCATGGGCTTGTGAAAATTTCAAATCGCACACACGATTAGCCAAAGCGCCGGTAGGCGCGAGGCGTCATCGGCGAGTGAAAATTTTACTGTTAGTATCGGAAGATGAGCAAGTAATAGCGTAATGAAAATTGCACTCGCTGGTGACTAGGTATGGATAGCCTACTCGTATTAGGCTAAGCAAATGTGAATGGCAAGGAAAGTTGTGTGAGTGTACCACACCACATTTTTTTATATTTAATATTATTTTATATTTAACACCATCGATCTCGCCACGAAAAGTGGGTAATGGATGAAGCAGAAGGTCTTTGAAGATTATGCTCGACTTACCTTCGGCTAATAAGTAGATTAATCGCTAAAAATCACCACTTGACTTGTTAAAGAAATATACCCTTATCAAACTTACCTTATCACCTTCTAAATCATTTTTAACTTCAGAGTAATCTTCGTACTCATTCGGAAATGGATTCTGTGATCCCGACATTGGAAATAATTATTATTTTCTTCAATGACACAATTGATTGAATATTAATAAAAAACAAACATCAAAATGAGTTGAAGCCGGTGCTCGTGCTAATTGTTTGTTTCTATCTGTATCTGACTCTAACCTATAATAATGTAAATAAAATAATTGTTTTGTTTGTATAGTTCACGGCCTACTTGACTCTGGAGCCATTCCAAAGGCTGTGGTTCGTGGATTGGCGGGCTCCATGGAACTAGGAAAATGGTTCTCGTGTTAGTTACGTGTTGAAATCTATAATAAGCAATAATTTAATAATTATGAGACAAAACTAAATAATTAATTATACTATCGAGGTTTAACCAACCGACCCAACTCTCACTAGACCCATTTTTTTGAAATCGAGAAAAAACCGCAAAACCACTTGACTAAATGCAAGTACTGTAATTTCCTACCGTGCCGTAATTGAGGTAGTTAATCTGATTTTCTTCATCCAATGGGTATTATTTGTATTTAACAAAAGTATTACTTGTCTCAATATTATATTACATTATTATCATAACAGAATAAGAATTGACTTTAGAATAACGAAAAACACCTGCCTTCTATTTTGTTTTTTTTTCTGGTAGATGTTAGATTTGATGAAAACATAAGAAGCCGGCCTTAGCTCTTATTTTTAGTACCTATCGTAGCTACATATATCTGTTTCGAATTATTTCTGGTAATTGAATTACTTTATTGTGGGGCACAGTAGATGGCATAATTTTTGAAAAATCACTAAAAGAGTGTATGTTTTTTTTTTGACGTACCGTACAGTGGTGGCATCTAGGGCTTTATAAAGCCGAGTTCCCTCGACGCGTGGTTCGTGGTGGAAAAGAAACTCGACGAGTTGCCAAGTCTGTTTGGGCGCGAGTTAGCACAGCAAAGGGAATTATAAACTCGAGCCAGTCCCACCTTCACTCTGAATGGATCACCAATAACTAGCCTACTTTATTAGCTACCGTACGTACTTGCAGGGCCGTAGACAGGAATTACGGGCCCCGGGCAAAATCGCCTGACCGGGCCCCTCATAGCAGACTTATATAAAATGTTCCCATGTTTTCAATTTTGTAGGTCCTATTTTTAAAAAAGTTGAAACAAGGAGGTAATATCCTCCCACAAAAAATTTCCAAAAATCACACTTGAATTGGAGCGTTTTTAGCAAATCTGGGCAATGGTTTGTAGCTGACAGCTACTAGCTTTGAAATAAGTTTCATGTATCCGGTTCAAGAATAAAACATGGTTCAGAATGAAATTGAATTATGTTGGAATAAAACTCTTTACAATAACATGTAATATTATGTTCTAATTGAATACAAAGTTATCAAACATTTTAAAATTAGAGACTGACATGAATAACATTAAAAATAGAAACAGAACATGAAAAACTGTTGTTTCTAATTTTTTTTTTCTTGAGAATTGCTCCACGCGTTCCCCCTGAAATCAAGCCCTGGTTAGTATAGTCTGTCCAAGCAAAGAAGACCCTCTGGCAAGATAGGAAAATGACTCAAGCTCGGTCAATATTGGTTAAAAATTATCAATTTGATCTCAAATTGTAGGAAACAATTTGATGTACTATTAAGACCACGTTTATAATGAACAAATATTTACCAAGCTGGAGTCATTTTCCCATCTTACCAGAGGGTCTCCTCTGCTTGGACAGACTATATAATAATAATAATAATAATTTTATTTCCTTAAAAAACAAACAAAAAACAAAAATGAACAAAACAGCAAGCAAATGTAATGAGTACAATTTAAATTTAAATCCAGTTAGTGTTTAAAGAATTAAAGAATAAAGTTTCAATTTTTTATTTATTTTTATTGGAAATTAACCTACTCAACTATGGGAACCCCATGTGCTAGAGTAGGTGTAAATTTTTGTATATTAATTTATAACAATTACAAACCGAGAAAAGAGAGCTTTTAACTTTCTGGGGCTTGAGCTCATGGGCCCTTAGCGACTTCCAGGTTACCACTCAGGACGGACTGACTGGGCCTGAATAAATAGGAATATATATTTTTTAAATATTCAATATAATATGGTGTTTCGAAATTTATTCCACTTTTTATAATTTTATGGTATGTTTAAAACAATTAATGGTTGAGTAGTTCAAGAAATCAAGTCTAATTCAATTCTAGTTGAAAAAGATAATTTTCATGGGCTAATTATTATGAACTTGTATGATTGATTAAAAAAATTTTTAACCCAATTTTTCCGGGCCCCTGCCAAGAATCTATGGTCCAAACTGTCTTTCTTATTTTCTATTTATTTCGAAGAACATTCAACTAAGATATGTACGGTACGGTATATTATTTTCAATCCTGCATTGTCACGTGACAGTATGAAATAGATGAAACTCACAAAAAATAAACAAAATAAAAACTAGTGAACAGTGAACACCCAATTTAGAAAGTAAAATTGTTTTCAGCCAACGGACCTCTGCGAGCCGGTGACTGGGCACACGTCCGTTGGAACAACGATCTATACTTGTTCGTGTCTCTATTCGCTGTGTGCAAGTGGGTGGAAAGGATAATTTTGGCGACCGAGGCGCTATTGGCGGATCATTTCGGCAAAAAATTGAGAGAATTAACATTGGAGGAGATAGGGCTAAACCTAAAATAATGTCCTGGAGAATTTGTTGTGTTCCGGATTGTAAAAATAAAACACGCAATGGAAATTTCAAGTTCTACACTTTTCCAGTTGCCATACATAAGTTTCATCAATAAAAAGAATGGTTCACTGCATTGAATAAATATTGATAGGTGGAGCTAACCTTATTGTTTTGTTTACGTGCAAGAGAATTTGTCGATCAAGTAGGACCATGGAGTGCTCCTTCTAACCTGTACATCAGGTAATGTACATGAACAGTTTTTATGTTAGTTAATCTAATAAGCTGTTATTATCAACGCAAAAACTCTATTAATTATGTTTTAATAAGGAATATTCATATCATTCAATTTTTCAAATAAATGTGAGCTTGCGCCAATTTTTTATTTTCATGTAAGATAACTTATCAGCTGTTATCTCAAAGTTTTTGTCGACTATCAAATACATCTGTTTGCGGTTGTCTGCTCTCAAATACTTGAAAACTAGGATTTTTCTAATATAATGAGCTATAATACTATCAATAACTAACATTCCTATCCTAAATATTATGTTCTAATTACTGAGAAATGCATGAAGCAGCAAATAATTCCATTCTAATTATAAATGCGTTTTTCCCATTTAGCGCTATGCTTTGTATGCTAAAACGCGTATAAAAGTACACACGATAATCCACCAGAGCCGCAGCACGGTAGATGCTCATAGCGAATATAGTCTGCGCCACGAACTCGCGCCGCTTTGATGATTTGTTTGTTTGTCAATGGCGCAACAGCCCTATGAAGGGCCTAGGCCTACCAGCTGGTTGCCAGTTTCATATTCACTAAACTATACAGTCCATCCAAGCAAAGAAGACACTCCGGCAAAACGACTCTATCCCGGCTAATACCGGCCCAAAAGCCATAAATTCTCTAAAGAACCCACAGCCCCAGAACCAACACCGACCGAGCCGATGATTTGATGATTGATAATCATTATTATTGAATAAATGAATGATCGTGTATTTACCGACATTCTATGGGAAATGCCAAGCCTGCACGAGTCGCGCCAACAACCACCCAAGCCCCACAAGCCTCTCAGTTCCCACGCAACAGTCACGGTGAACTTGGCCGAGCCACGCTCCGTGGGAAACCGGCTTAAAGACAAGTTACAAGGTATAATCTGTCTATGCAAAGAAGACATTCTGCCAGGAGGAGAAAATTACTCCAGCTCGGTCAATATTGGTTCAAAAATAGTAAATTTGGTCTCAAATTGTAGATCGGAATGTTTTCTACAATTTGAGACCAATTTTTTCAGAAAACATTCTGATCTACAATTTTAGACCAAATTTTCTGTTTTTGAACCAATATTGACCGAGCTGGAGTCATTTTCCCATCTAGGTAGAATGTCTTCTTTGCTTGGGAAGGCTTTTATAGCTGACGCAAAAAAGTTAGACGGTTTCGTCTATCTCTTGATTTCAGAAACATCATCGAAGCATAGCTAAATGAAAACTCTAATTGACAACACAGCTGTTGGAGCTGCGAGCAGCAGAAATATCACAACTTTTTAGCGTCAGCTATACAAGGAAATTGAGTTTGTAAAGGTAGCTTTGGAACTATTCCAGACACACACCTCTTACCCTAGCATTAAAGTTCGCCTATCTCCATTTCATCTATATTTCTATAACAAATACCATATTTTATTTTCAATAATACAAAATTAAAAAATTAAGGACTGAGCCACTCAATACAGTAATAATCAATTAGAGGTTAGTTCACGTTCTAGAAATGAAATCTTTTACTATAGTCAGTTATATACTATCTTCACAAAATTCCATAAAGGCGAACTTTAATAATTGAGAGAGATTCTAAGGTAAATTATTATTGAAATAAAGCACTGTGTAACAGCTGTATCACAATAGTATATTGTTTAATTAACACTATACAAGTGGTCAAAAGGTAGAGGGGAATTTTTGTCCAAACTTCGCCACAACACATATTCAAGAAGTCATCCTAAGCTACTCTACTTTTTAGTTCAAAATGCATTATTGCTGACGAATAGTCATTAAGCTGTGAGAAGTTTTACTTTGTTAGAAAATGAAAATTTACATTGAATTCTGTTTCTAGATGGATAGATCAGTTTCACTCAGATTTGGAACAATTAAGATGATTCAGCGTTACATTTATTTGAATAATTTACAAAGCAACAATGATAGAACATTCAGTTAGTGAGGAAACAGTTTTGTTCTCATCATCCTGCTGAACTGTCGGCATCCGGGGGTGGCTCGGAGGTGGCGCCTTCTTCGGGGGGCGGCGGTCGGAGGCAGTGGCCGTCTTTCTGGCCATGGCAGTGCTCGCAATCTTCATCCGAATCCGATGACGAACTGTCGTCGAACTTGCGTTGCTTCTTGTAGATACAACAACCTACAAAATACATCAATAGTTATTGAAGAACTTTAATATCTTAGTATAAGAATAGTTGAAATACTAGAAGGTTTTTGAGGGTAAAGTCCACATCAGCACATAGTCTTATACGTGGGTAATGAGATGGATTTTGATTATAATTAGAGATCTTTTTAGGTAGACTTAGGTATCCGACTTTTTAGGTAGTCGGGAACGACGGCTTATGGTTTCCTCCAAAAAACTTTCATTGTTACCAACAATGAAATAGGAAAATATGTACAATAAGTTCGCTGAATAGTTCTCTTCAACTAGAAAAGAATCTGTGAGTGAGGAGGGTCGTGTACAATATAAATAATATTGCATTACACTTGAGGAAAATGACAATGTAAACTATTAAAACTACTTATTCAGCTAAAAACATACAATAGAGTAATATAAATCATGTAATGTAAACAATTTTATAATATGTTGAAAATCATATTATAAGCAGATCAGAAATATTTAAATAGAACATGTATAAAGCCTATATTTTAATATAACTTATTTGAAAGTTGAATATTTTGAAACTGTTATAAATGTTACTAATGTTATACAGCAGTAGAGGAGTAGAAAGTAGAAGGAAAGATTTTGTAAACTTTAGGAGGTAAAGGAGAAATGATAATCGACACTAAACATAATATGGTGACTTAATTAGTTCTTCACTGGCCTCATGTCCAATGCCGAGCAGCCACATCCCTAACTCACGCTTAAAACAGCAATGCTGGCTTATTGGATCTCATTTTATTCTCTGCAGGTAAATAATTTAAATAGATATATTATTTTCGAAGCAAAATATGTAAATTGCAGTCGAGTGAAAGGGGAAAAGCATGTGAATAATATATCAGAAGCTTCATATATTTAGACACAAGAAAAGTAAATAACTGAACGTAGAAACGGCTTCTTTTATCCAATCACGGTAATAAAAGTAAAGATCTCAGAGTTTTTTCCAACATATTTGCTTCTAATTTGACATTCTAAAATTGTCTTGAGAATCCCAAGATAAGAAATTTTCTATGCTTTTCTATTTAGTCCAGATTCAGTTCCATAATAGTTTACTTCAAACAATAGACAACCAGATTAAAGCTAGATTATAATGTACTTACATTTTGATTTTTTCTTGTTCATGTGTTCATTGTCAACAGTTCCAGTTATCCATTGCACTTGCTTATCAGTTTTTGGTTTCCTTAGCTTTAAACGAACCGTTCCTTCCTGAAAGCAGAATCGAAAATAAAATCATGGGAACAAACATAAATTGTAGCATATAGTACACAATTATTTGATAATACTCGTAGAATTATGTGTACATTATGAATTCAATTATGTGATAAAATCTCCGTATGATTGATCACATGAAAGTTTGACAAATATTACTGAGGAATAGCAATGAATGAACTCGTAAACCTTTTTATGTGACTATTGAAGTACTTTATTGTACTTTAAATAAATTGAAGTATTATTGTATAACAAAAGATACTAGGGCCTGTTCAATGAAGTTAAGAAGTCTTGTTAAACATGAAAAGATGCTACCACAAATTATAGTTGCAAGTATATTGCATAAATATTATGCAACTTCTGGTTTGTTCAATGTTCTAAGTTCAATGTCCAGTGTGTTAACGCCTTTTCCTGTCTGAAGATACTTCTGAAAATGTATAAAGCTAGAGTAAGAACATAACAACTCAACAATTTCGATTTGATAAATTTTAAATTGATAATAATTATATTGGTATCAATCAAAGACGAGAAAATGGAAAAATAAGCTATATTGATAATTCATGTTATTTTGGAAACAATATTTTCTGACATTATTAATGTTGTTTCAAAAATATCTAAGTATTACTGATACAATTACCAATTGTATTATCAATTTAAGATAAATCCTTAATCCTACCCAGTACAATATTTATGCGAAAGTTATAAATTTCCTTCTTAATACGGTACTTTATTTATTCATTGAGTAGGTACCAGTACCATTAGTACCATAGTAGGTATAAGTAAGTACCATCAGGTACCGTATTTACTAATAAGATTCAAACAATTGTATTTTTTTCAATGTGTACCCTTTTCAATTATTTTTATTCAAGCATAAGCATAACATGTTTCGACTATCAATAGCCATTTTGAAATTTACTCGTAAGCGATCAAACAATAAAGATTTTATTAAACAATACTTTATTTTTTACAAAAAATTGCATAATAGTGCCTTCAATCCATCTTAAGTTGCAAAATCGATGATGAACAACAATACTAACAGGAATTTTCCATGTTTCAGTTTCAGCAATAAATATTTAGATAACTACTGATTATATGTACCTGAATACTATAAAAGTGTTGTCTATTGTTATCAACTCTCCTTACGTAAAATCAGTATTCTAAAAAGAACAATTCTTTCCGATTTGATTGATAAATAACTTACTGAGTATTAAAATCCACTATAAACCGATAAGACCAATAATGGATCTGGCAATTCTCTATTAATTCTAACATAATATTTGAACTGCGAATAATGATTAACAAAAATATAGGAGACCAAATTATTTTCAATGAATAAATATTATTGATCACTGCACAGCACAGCATGAAATTTGAATTGAGAATACTGATATACATAGGAGTCTAGTAATTTTAAATAAATTAATGAATGATTTTTCACTGCATGATATTTGAACTAAGAATACTGATCTACAATTAATATACGAGACCAAATAACCGATGAATTATATGGTTGTTCACTGCACAGCACCACTCTTGGTTAATTTTGATACTTTCTCATCCGAATAATTCAAAACATCCTTCAGAACATGATTGGTGTGTTGGCCTAGTGCTGGAGGCGGAAGTCGGACCCTATTCTCGCTTTGACTGAACTTGACCGCCGGTCCCACCACTTCAACTTCACTGCCTTCTCCCAAACTAATTCGCTTCACCAGTCCGATCGCCTTCACATGTTCATCATTGAACACCTGCAAATCAATATGATTATAACCATGACTGTAGGAGAATAATAATTAAATCGGACAATATTATGTTTACCATTATTGAATAAAAAAATTACTATCAAAAGACAACGATCCGACCTAACTAAGGTTTGATAATAGGTAGGTATCACCGCAAGGCACCAGAAAAGCTGCTAGAGGAATTTTTCTTGTTCCTCTATGCGGTATCACCTAATGATAACAGTCTACAGTTCACTTCATTTTTCCAAGACGATAATTTAATTTTTTTCTCAATGACACTGGACAAAATGTTTAGTCGCAATTGTTAGAGTATCAATATTTTGACTGGGTATCATTAGAAATTTTCAGTATTTACGAGTCAACCTGTATAAATGAAAATGATTCATGTTGCAATCCTACAAAATGGGACATGGTCCTTCACCGGGTAATCACCTGAAATTGAAACTTCACATTTATTTTCTTCAATTTAATCATTTATTCTATTTATTATTGATCGGTAGTGATTCGATTCAATAAATAGATTTTATCAAGTTAACATGTTCAAGGCCCATTTCCAAAGAATACTGAAGCAATTTTTCTTCTCAGTAAATAATTCTGTATCAGAAGAATATATATATTGGATGTATAAAATATTTTACTTTACCTTGAATATAGATTTATAAAAAATTTATTGATTTTATGATCTTTATCACATCAGGATTTTCAAGTTGTTCACCGGTACAATAAAAAACTGGAATCGCTGAAGTTGAATGTTCCACTATTATATGTAATAGGTACGGTAGTAATTCTATTCAATATTTTACTATCGCAAGTCATTATTTTTATTAACAAATAAGAATATATAGCGTAATTGCGAGTTTACCTGAGATATTGTGTTGACAGGACCAAACGGGAAAGGACTACCATCCAGTACGCACATCCATTCCTGGGTTGTTTTTGTAGCAAATTTCCTCCTCAACTCTTCAATCAACGAGCTCCTATTCTTCACTCTCGCACTGTTGGAGCTGTATTTCTCTTCTTGCGCTAGGTACTGCAGACTCAGCACTTGACACAAACTCTTAAACTGTTGGTTACTCCCGGCTCCCACTGTTAAATAACCATCACTAGTTGGGAACGATTCATATGGAACAATACTTGGATGGGCAGTGCCGTAACGATTGCCTTCCAAACCTGCATTCAAATAGTTGGAGGCCACATTAATAAGACACGAAATTTGAGTTGATAATAGATCACAATCAATCTTCTGGCCTCTCCCTGTTTTGATTCTTTGCAACAAAGCAGCCATAATTGCACCATGGGCGTACAACCCGGTAGCAATATCAGTCAACGCCACTCCTGGCTTACACGGGTCACCATTTTGGGGTCCAGTTATATGCAGCAGACCACCATAAGAAGATGCAATCACATCATAGCCTGGTTTATGTTTGTATGGACCGTCATATCCAAACCCTGTTATTGAACAGTAAATCAAATGTGGAGCAATAATTTTAATACAATCATAATCTAGACCGAATTTCCCCAGTTTCCCAGGTACAAAATTCTCCACCAACACATCGCACTGACGAGCCAAATCCTTAATCACATCTAATCCGTGAGAATTTTTCATATCCACACAAACACTCTTTTTATTTCGATTGACAGATGCAAAATAACAACTCATTTCAGATCCTTCACAGAATGGCGGACCCCAAATACGAGACTCATCACCACTGCCCGGTTGTTCGATTTTGATTATTTCAGCGCCCAGATCTCCCAGAACCATAGTGCAAAACGGTCCGGCTACAATACGGGTGAGATCTAGAACTTTGATGCCTTCCAGAGGACTTGATGATGGACTTTTGGTTTCTGTTGACGAGACACTACCGCAAAATCCACGGAATGCGTCCACAAACCCATTTGCCAGAGAGCCGGCTCTGAAATTATTATACATTCCAAATTAGAGACCACAAATGACTGGACTTGCAAGAAATTCGTAGTTAGTAAAGCGGTCCACGTAATAAACCAGCACCAATGATTATCGGTAAATTACCAAAAGCATTTCCTAAGATGATCAAGTACCTATATTGAAGCTGAGAGGGGCAGAGGAGGTAAGTTATTTCCAACAAACCAGAATAAAGGGCCAAAATCAAGGCTACCGGGCTATGAGTTTTAATCAATCAAATTCCAAATCACAAGAAGAAGATAGTCTATCTCATACAACTGGAGACGAAATCCACTTATTTGGAAAAAAGGGTGATGATAATTTCTTACTTCAACCAAATTAGAATTTCCCCTAACTCACATTACTGAACTTCACCAGGCTCTTGACTGTTATTACCAATCATGCTCTTACATGACAAACTGTAATAATTATTTTAGTATTCATCTATTAGCTAGCTTATAAATATCATTAATAACATTTTGTCATCGAACATGGTTGATGGGCTATTAAATTAATACTTTTCAATCGAATAAGTTATAGTTTGTATTGTATGCTACATACTTCTAGTAGAATCATATTTTCTAATAGAAATACGTGTCCGGTAGTCAGCAAGTTATAAAAATTAGGTCGAGATATTGCCAGTTGACTTGAATAATTCCCAACAAATGAGCTAATAATCATTTAGTAATTTCTAAATGCATTATTTGCATAAATTAAGTTTAATAAAGTTTAATTAAGCATAAATATTTACTTGAGAATGTAACTATACCCTATTCACGATCACTTGAGACGAAATAAAAAAACTTTTTGCATGTACAGGTAGCTATTTTTGTTTGAGCTTCAGGAAAAGCCAAGAACTGTGATTGACTACAACTGTTCGACTGCGGCCAACCGTCGTATGAAGTAATACCTTCCTTTATCCGCACACACGCGCAAAAAATTTCTTTATATCTTCTCAAGTGAACGTGAATAGGGTATAAATTTATAACTGATAAACACAAAGCTAATTATTTAGAAGAGCGTGAAATTAAGAATTAAACGTAAATCAATATTGTTCAGAGACCTTATCTACACTTCTGAGTGAATACATTGAACCTCATATCTCACGTCTATAGTCTATTCATGTCCACTAATGGTTATTCATGTGAAGATTTGCTGATGCCCGTGGAGTGTATGAAACACGTTTATGAAATGATGCTGATGCACTGTATGCATGTCAACGTTCAAGTCAGCAAAAGTTACCGTACTTACAGCCTTCACTAGGGTCACTGTCAATATATCTCATTTACAGCGAGCGGACTATACTGTGCAAGCAAATCACTGCACAAATTATTCATCTTGAATATAAAACATGCCAAAATATCGAATTTCAGAGTTTAATGTCTCAAGTAGGGAAATATTGAATAGGCCTACACTGTTGGCGCAGATATATCGTCCGACTCGATCGAGTGGATGATTACGCTGTTCTATATATTATTATTAGAATCAATACACTAGCCATATGTTTTAAAGGTTGAATATTTATAAATTAATAATATGATTCCACATTTATGGATTATGACACAATAGCCAAAGTGTTTCAAGAGGTTTCATTCATTTGTAGTTCTCAATTTAAGCCGGGACTGTAAGTTAACAGGAAAAGAACTGAGTAAGTGTGAAATGCTGGGGGATATGTTTGTTTTGAACGCATCTTTGGAACGTAATTTAATTTTGATAGTTGAACATGTCTACATCAAACTTTCACTTCAATGGGCAAGATTTCAGTTTGGATTTTCGAATCTTTCGAGTTTTTCAACAGAATACAGTCTAAAGTCCCGGACTGCAGACAAAACTTCAAGTTAATGTGAACACTGAAGCTCCATAATTAGAAGCCTATCTTGCCGCACCAAAATAAAACCCAAATACAAGAAAAATACCAAGTTACAGTCAGTGGCGGATTATGAACTCAGCGGCCCCTAGGCATATCCTAACTTACGGCCCCCACCCAAAAAACAGAATTACACAATACACAAAATAAAAGAGGATGGAAATTACAATTGAAACTAGATCAGTGGCTTTGTACACGTTATAATATTCAAATCATATTAGTGACATTATACAGGGTTCGCCAATAAAGTGGGACGATTTGAATAAGCAGGTTGTTCAAGAAATCGTATTTTTGTAATTTTTTCATCATAAATGAAAAGTAGAAATCTAGCCATTTAGCGTGCAATAAGTCAGAAATCATTTTTTGAATATAACATCTTCCAAATGTCCTCCATTGAAATCTATGCACTTTTGCAGCCGGGCCTGATAGAAACGGGTAGATTTGCTGTGACTTTTAACTTTTTGCGTTACATCGAAATGATTCATAACTTTCTGATTCGCCCGTTTTCTATTGAATGAACAAATATCGAACAACAAGCCACACTCCGAGAATTGCCATGAATGCTGTGAATGTTTTGTTTCCGAGCCGCGTCATTTCTGGAAACGGGGATATCCCTTGCTCCCTCGCTCTCCAGATTCATCAACCTGTGACTTTTTTACTTTAAAACGAGTTTTTCAAAGAACTATCCCAGCTCTAAAACAAC
Organism: Sogatella furcifera; assembly: GCA_017141385.1. NCBI lineage: Eukaryota > Metazoa > Arthropoda > Insecta > Hemiptera > Delphacidae > Sogatella > Sogatella furcifera. Next base: position 18,907,533 of record CM029547.1, on the reverse strand, counting down.
GGATTCGAGATGAGATTGGAGGAAGACCACTCAATATGCTGTGGAATGTCATGGGGAACTTCCAGGCCCGGCTGCAAAAGTGCAGATTCCAATGGAGGACATTTGGAAGATGATATATTCAAAAAATGATTTTTCACTTATTGTACACTAAATGGATACATTTTACTACTGATGGCTACTTCTATTTATGATGAAAAAATTGCAAAAATAAAATTTCTTAAACAATTTGTTACCTTTTTTTTTTTTTTATTCAAATCGTCCCACTTCATTGGCGAACCCTGTACATTGATTACATAACTTAAATATAGTTATATATTTCCTTACCAATCAACTTACCTAGCTTTTAATGCAGCAAACTCGTCTAAAATATCATAAAAATTCAGTTCATTCAACAGTTCAGTATTTGCAGCAAACCCAACTAGGCTGAACAGACTGGTGTCAGTGGTTTGAGAATGATGAAAGACCATTCTCCCGATGCATTTGAAGATATCATGCATAATAAGATTTTTAGTGCAGTATCAATGTTTGGGAAGAGTGTTGTCAGTTGTTTCTCCCTGATAAATTCTAAATAGTAGGCAAGTTATGATGTTCTTTTGCGTTTTCTTCAATAACTTCAGCTTATTTCACAAACGCTTTAAAATTGATTAGTTCTTACCAAAGTTCATAAATGAACCTACTAAAATGTGAAATTTTGTAAATTTACATAAAATTCAAGAGGAAATTCTAGTTTTTATTTTTGCGGTATGCGGCCCCTAGGCAGTTGCCTATCATGCCTAATGGGTAATACGCCACTGGTTACATTACAGTAAAGAACATTAGAAATAGGAAAGCAACATAACCTTTAGCAAGAATACAAACATGATCAAGACAAGCTATTTCAGTACTAACCGGTTGAGTCTCTGCCTCTTCTGCAGTGACAACAATCGTAGAAGTGCCATCAGTGTTTGAAGTTTTTATAGGTAGTTCAGCCATCAAATAAAAATCAAATCTATAAACAATTACAAGTTCATAACAGTTACACAAATTTACAAAAGGTGGACAATTACTATTAAACTTTATCAAATGCCAAACTCTGGCAGTACAATTTACTATAATTTGAGACCCAAATGCGTATCAAAATGTACAGTAATATACAGATCAAAGAAGAAAAATTTGTTTTTAAAACACAAAAATGATCAAACGTAGGAAATACAAGAACTCAAAACTGGTAAACTCTCGAGCCCAGTGTGAACTGTGAAGTGAATCTGAAATCTGAATGAAACACAGGCGTGATCAGCTGATCAGACTCAACTACAAACAACAGCTGACGAATATCATCTAATCTCTATGGCAGTGGATTCTCTTCTCCTCCACCACCGCAACCCCACAAATTCCACACGACCACACGGTCCCAGGGAACATGAACATTAAGTTGAAGAAGCAGGAATAAATCAATTTTAAATTACTGTAGACTGTTGTTTGTAATCTGAAAATTGATAAACAAATGCAGTCAATGGAGTTTTGTTTTAGTTAAATTCTAAATTATACTAAATTTTTTTAGATTGAAATAAGATAGGCCAAGTTGAACAACCTCAAAACCAAAACTTTGAAGTCGTAATATTGTAATAAACGTCGTCCAGATTTTTATAATTCCTTCAATGGTGAGTTTCTTCAATGAGTTTTTACATGAAATTCTTTTTAAACTAACGCTGAGGCTGATAATTCACAATCAGAATTTATTCAACTTGTGAAGTAAGATATTAAATGAGCAATATCTGTCCAACTTATATAACTTAACCTCTTAAATAATTTTGCCTCTTACAACTCAAAATTAGAATTATTTCAAATTTTCAATCAATAAAATCTTTTTTTCAATTTATTTTCTTGTTATTTTCAGCCTTTGACAAAGACTGTTGATGTACCTCCAGAACCCAGTGAAGATGTATCTAAAGGTGATCAGAGGCTATGGATTGGGAATTTAGATAATAGGATAACTGAGTGAGTGTCACTGACAAATTATTATTCAAATTTAAATGTATTTTCCATTAGTATTTGTTCAATTGATCATCCTAGCTTTTAATTTAGTCGACATTTCATGAAATAGGCCTACCTAATAAATTGGAAGGAGCTGTCACCCCCTGGTCTGGTGTGGTACTTCGATATAGGCCTAGTACCTAAGTTGACTAATATAATTATTATTATTTGAATCCATTCACATAACTATATTATAAATGTTCACTTTGTTTTTAGGTCTACTAATTTATAGTAAATCAATAAATAGTAGCCTTTCAAGTTGATTTCACTTGAAATGGTACTTTGATTACCATTGGTATTTATTATTAATTAGTAGCCCTAATAACAAAGTGAACATTTATAATATAGTTATGTGAATAGAGTTGTGATGGCTAGAGCAGCGCAGCTCGAACTTTTGCTTGAGAATTCTACCTCTACGCATGCATTAAAATATTAGGTATTATAATTATATAAGTAATTGAAATTACAGACGAATTGATCAGATCATTGAAGATGGTAATATTTTACAATTTATTGTTATTATTATTATTATTATTATTATTATAATACGTGTTTGTCAATGGCGCAACAGCACTATGGAGGGCCTAGGCCTACCAGCTGGTTGCCAGTTTCATATTCACTAAACTATACAGTCCATCCAAGCAAAGAAGACACTCCGGCAAGATGGGAAAACGACTCCAGCCCGGCCAATACCGGCCCAAAAGCCATAAATTCTCAAAAGAACCCACAGCCCCCGAACCAACAATTACCAAGTAAGTAAGTAACCAACAATGACCGAGCCGAAGCCACCCGCCACCCTGCCAGAATGCCCTACCAGCCCGGATAGAAAATACAGCAGGCGAATAATCATCAACCAGGATAGAGGTAACGTGTGGTTAGCACGTCGATCCTCTCAACCATAAGTCAGTCTTCACATCCAAGTGAAGGTGCAGAACACCTCTGAATAACATGCAGTTAATCAGTTGGTGTAATACAACAATTACTATTTCTCCAGAAACGGGAAACGACTGACTGTCTTTACTAACGACAGCTAATCTCCCAAAGGAGGGGTATTATTATACATTCTGAACCATAAAGCCGTGTATTGACAGTGCGAGGCATGTGTCGCGAATGCCTCGCAGTATAGACTGTTGAAGCAAAAAAGACCCATGGCAAGATGGGAAAATGACTCTAGCTCGGTCAATATTGATTCAAGAATTATAAATGTGGTCTGAAATTGTAGAACAGATTTTTTAGACTTTAAACAAATAATATTGACCGAGCTAGAGTCATTTTCCCATCTAGCCAGAGGGTCTTTTTTGCTTCAACAGACTATACTGCGAGGCATTCGCGGCACATGCCTCGCACTGTCGATACGCGTCTTAATTTGAATGCATGTTATTGGACAAGTTTGAGGGAAATTTAATTAAGTTGTGTTGAATGTTTGGGGAATTATGAAAACATCTGCGTTGACTACGTAAGCTTACTAACGCATTTTTTTTATATCCCTATTTTGTTGTAGGTAGTTGTTTCTTTTTTGCAAATGATCATTTAGTAAATATATGTTTGTTTTTTGTTTACCGGTACTACCTACTGAAACTACTGCAAAAATATGGTAAAATTGATAAGTTTGACATGCTGTTCCATCGATCGGGGCCGCTGAGTGGCCAGTCAAGAGGATACGCGTTTGTCACCTACGAGAGTCGAGACACTGCCGAACAGGTCAAAAACTATCTCGATGGAAAGCGGCTTGGAACTAAGTATGTTGCCGTCAGATGGGCACACAACATGAGCAAGGTGCGTCTCTCCTTAATCTCTAGTTTGTCTACTCTGAAACGTTTTCGGTTCATATTCATACATTACTTTCAGATTGAATGATTTTATGAAATTTAATAGATTTGAGAGACTCACAATAATTATCGAAGATTTAATGTTTAATTCGTTAGTTGACATCCACAATAGATACAATATAGGAATACAGTAACTCAAAATCAGATTGCACTCACATGTCACCTGTGATGATACTCAAAATTTTATGTTCTATGTGACGATTGTGAATAAATAAAATGAAAATGGAAGTCACAATTATTATAAAGTTGATTATATGACTAAACCGAATAATATAATCTATTCTGTGCAAATTTTTGTAATTCAATTGAACAGGTTGATTGTTGACCGGTGTTTCAGTGGGCAAAGTTATAACCCTCTCCTCCAGATAACTCACTAATCTACGATTTATCTGGAAGTACAGTAATGATGTAAATTTAGGGATGTGAGATTATGATTTATACATTGCTTGTGACTTGTTAACTAATTAATTAATTTTGTTTAGTCAACGTTTTTATTATTTTTTCAGGAGGATTGCAAGAAAACAACGGAATTATTACAAATATCAGCGCTAACCGGAGCAAAGAGTAGTGAAAAGAGAATCAGGTAAGCAAACTCCTTTTTGTAACTTCGTGTGAAATATCTGATAGATATTATTCCATTATTCATTTATAACATATCACTAAGATAAAGCTAGGCTTAGTCGCTGAAAAAACATTGTGCAGAGTTAAACTATCATTTTAAATTAGGAGTATATGCGTTGCTCTTGGGATAAAACATTTTAGTTAGGCCTATACCGGGCTCAAAGGCATGTTCTAGCTCTGGGGCCACACTCTTCACTAACGAGCAAACAAGAATCCAAGCGAAAACGATAGTTTTCAAATTTTCCTGTCACTTCTGCACGGCTTTAAACATTGGGTAGCGCGACTAATTCGATAAAAATTCTTCATTTGCTAGATTGCTGTCTATTTAGATTTATTATTTGATCAATTTTGATGTTTCAATTAGAATGAAAATTTATCCATGTCAAAATTTATTTTTCTATGTCTTCAATTTATATGTCAAAATTATTAATCAATTTTTTTGTTTTGTTATTAGCCGCAGTACGACTATACAAGCCATTGAAGCAAAGTTGAAAACGATGGAACACAGCTCGACTGATTTCGAATTGACAGGCCCTTCAACATCTAGTCGAAACATTTCCAGTACAGTTCCCAAGTCCAATAACCTGAAGCCCGTGGATCGATCGAAAAACTTCACCAAGAAAAAGTATTCTTCACTATGAGTGAAACCTATTAATAGTGTGCCAAATATTATCCTTTATCTATTCTACTTAAAAACCGCGACCGGTTGCACAAATAAGCACCGATTACAGTTTGATATTCAATTACACAATATTTATTTATTAAATATCGATAAAATGTCAATATTTGATCGACATTACAGTTGGAGAAGGTCCCTTACGAAAGACACGTGATGTAAGGCAGACACAACTACAAGCATTTAGAACGTATTTTAACGCCTTATTTATTATAAAGTATCAATGAAGAACAAAATATACTAGCTATAATATAGAATACGTTGAGTAGTTCTGTAATAATTTAGTCGCTGAAATATAGATGAAAGTTGCTTTAATTAGAGCTACTCAAATTTAATTGCATCTATAAGTAAATAAATTTAGACAATGCAGTACACTATTTTACCTGCATTGCAATAAAACATTAATACAAGTGTACTTAATTGTTAGGATGCTAGTGAGGTTAAATGTGAAGTTTTAATTACAAAATAGGTCCTTATTCATCATTAACATCATTTTCAAATAAAATTAACTTAATTTCTTACGTAATAAATTGGCTTGATAGAATGTAAACATAAATTAAAGTTAGTACAATATTATAGTTCGATGAAAATTTGATGAATCTCGGATCTACAGACCTTAAGGAAATAAGCTGATTGTTGATAACATCTAAGCCTAGATAGTTTCTAGTTTATCAATAAAGCATTTTGACAGATCAAATATTCAAACAGATGTCACAGTCACAGCTATGATACTGATAATTTGATATTCCTAATACTTGGCTATAATAGAAATGTATGTAATTATTCTGAGAAAAATGCATACCTACCTGAACTGAATCAGATAATTTGTAAGTCATCGTGGCTGAAAGATTCACGGAAAATTGAAATTAATTGTTGAGGACCTGACAAATAGTACAATTCGAAATTATATGTATGTTCTCTAGACTTATTGCTCAATTTTTCACTTGTTTTTTCCATCTTTGAAAGTTGAGTACATATTTATTGATCTTGGAAAGCTGAGTACATCTTTATTGATGGAATAAATTCTTGGTTTTTCTGTATGAAGATAGCTTTAATGTTAGAGGTAGAAATATATTTCCATTCAACTCATGTTTTTTAGATTATAAAATTATATTCATCAGTAACGATTTTCATAAAATTCTTCATAAATTAAAGTAACTTTTTAGCAATTGACTGTTCACATTCTCATTTACATCATATACACAGCATTTTTCTCAAATAAATATAGTATTTACCAAGATTTAGTATTTAAAATTTGTAAATTCCTGGAAAAATTCCAATTATTCAAGAATGTGTTATTGGCCAATGTGATAATAAATCTAGATATTTTCAAAATTAATCTATCCTTTTCTTTACATGATGATTCGTTTCCTTTTCATTTGTTATCAACTTTCATGTAATATAACTCATTTGAGTCCTCTCATAATGCTGAGTTACCATTATGTTGGGGTTTCTGAAAACGTCTCAATAAAAATTACCTTTTTTTAAATGCAAATGCGGTCATGTATCATGAATAATTGAAACGAATATAAGTACCTGATGAGGATTAATCAACAGGTGACCCGTGAATCAGTCTTGAGCAATGAGATTGATGGGTTAAAAAAGTTCATATTTTAATAAAAAATTTCAGATATCAAAATTTCATAAGGCATTTGTTGAAAGATAGCCTACTTTGTTACTTTTGGAAATTGCTTGAATAAAAACAAGAAAGCTTACTTACTCCAAAGATAAAATTTTATTACATTGCATAGACAAGGAATCAGAAGGTTAACATTGAGATACAACGATAGGAAGTGTTTAAAATAATTTCATTAAACATGTAACAGTATAGGCTATTCTACAATCACTCAAAGAATACCGTCGTAGTTAATAGTTAATACTCATTTAAAGTATGAACTGAATTCAAAAAATTATTCGTTTAAATCTAACCGATTTGGCACTTAGCTCAACTAATTCTACTATTATAAATTTATAGTTACAAAATTATCATTTCATCAACCAAAAGTTATTCTTTTAATTTCGACCTTACAATGAAAATTATGATTTTTCAAAAACAAATAAGTTTGTGCTAAAATTATACATCACATCCCTTGCCGAATTATTCTATCTTCACAAGATAGCCAGCCACATTTCATCAGATTTGAATGGAAACCTTCAAACAAAACAGATCAAATCATACAAGGCACACATTTTCCAATATATTTACAAAATTCAGTATAATTTTATATTTTCAGCACTTGAAGGCTCAAAGGAAGTAGTGATCAAACATACGTAGAATCATGCATTCATAGAAAAACGTTTGGTCGCATTGGAATTGTAGTTCCAATATAATCCTAGATAACAACAAACATTAAAATGATTGATTTTTCTTAAAAAAATAAGCTTTCATTTCAAATTACGAATCGCAAATCTCTGATGCAATCTTCTCGCAATTAATTTAACAAGTGGGCCTACTGGTGGATCATATTATTTATTATTTTAAAATAAAAGAAAATTCGGGAGTATTGCAAGGAAGATCCTTCATTGCTAAATATGATAAATACATTAATAACATTGATAAATATTATGAAAACAAAGATGGAAGAATTATTGGATATTGCATTACACCAACTGCTATTTAGTCAATTGGTCAATATTACGTTGTTCAATATTTGCAGTTGCAGAAGTCATTATTGTCTATTTATAAAGCAATGTACATTCGAATCAATTATTATTAAGAAAACACTTCAATTATATATTTCTCGGCTAGGGTTATCAGATAATACCTAAATGTACGAACTATATTATAGATGTTTACTCTGTTATTAGGGCTAATAATGTATACTAAATCAATAAATAATGAAATTCACTTGAAAATGACTCAAAAAATATGAATAATTTCACTATTTATTGATAGTAGCCCTAATAACAGAGTAAATATCTATAATATAGTTATGTAAATAGAGTTGTGATGGCCAGAGCTGGGCTCGAGCTGCCGCTTGGGAATCGTACCTCAACACAATAATTTAAATGACGTCCAGTAACAGAAAATTGGTTGCTCATGGAAGCTGCAGTACAAATTGATCACATTCTTACACTAAAATTTAGAAATAATCACTTTATAAAACATGGCAAAAATATAACTCGTTCCAAGCTTCTCTTTGAAAATAACATTTGCAAATTTGAATTTTTTATTGCCGATGGTTATTATCCTAGAGCGGGAAAGCATATCCACCCACGCACGCACTAGGCTGGTTCTATAAGATACGCCAAATTGAACTTCTATATATCATTGAGGTTCAGAATATCAATAAGTACGGAGATGATCGTAGAGCTAGTACGCGCATATTCCACGGCGAAAAATATCAGTTAGATTGAAAATTGAAGGGACATGGTAACAATACATGCTCTGTCTACTAAGTAACAACACAGCCTGCCCCGCGCCGTCAAAGCGTCTGTTAACCGGTACCCGGTGCTGTAGTGGTTGTTAGGTGTCTAGGGAAAGGGAACCGGGCTGCAGAAGTTGCCTTCAAGCGCTTAATTGGAAAGATAGCATCGAGCAAGAGCGGAGTGCATGTTCAGTTAGCTCGTCGGAGTGAAAATGAAAATGTACGATCGAGCAACGTTTTAGCATAAAATTTTGAGACAAACTCAACAAAACGGGCACGGAAACTCTTCAGATGATTCAAGAGACGTACGGTGAGGATGCTCTGTCCAGAATCCAAGAGTTTCAGCGTCGGTACTTCATCAACGAGACAAACAGACACAAATGTGCAAATAGTGTGTGATTTGTTGAACAGTGATCGTTGTCTGAGATCGCAGATGAGATCGGAATCAATAAATTTATGAAAAAACCTCGCCTGGGTTCAACGATTCGTGGATCCTCCATCACCACAATATTCTCCTTCGTACACTTGCCTGCTCGTCACCGAGCAATTGGCCAAACAGTCGAGGGCAACGTTGCCACAGCCTCATCACATGTCGGATATGGCACTAACAGACTTCTTTCTGTTCCCCAAGAACAAGAAACACCTCAAGGGGACGTGGTTCGGGACCGTGGAAAACGTTAAACGTGCTACAACGAGGGCTCTGGACAGCATCGGGGTACCGACTTCCACGGAGCGTTCAAGGGTTGGAAAATCCGGGTTCAGCGTGTTATCGACTTCAATGTGGACTAGGCCTACTTTCAAGATTTCTAAAGGAAAATAGTACATATTTTGCCAATATAAAATTTCCTGGGGTCAGTCACTTAGTAGACAGACTCTGTATAATATAAAAATATATGATAATGCTTGACTCACTTAATGCTTGTGAGCCCAAGAATTATGTCATGATACATACAATAAAATTAATATTATAAGAAAATTAATCAAGTATAGTTTCTATTATGGTTCCAGAAGGGGATAAGAAGCTCACAAAACGACCTTTAAACTTTGATCCATAATTAAAGGCCTTGATCGCGCAACAAAAACCTGGAATAGAAATGTCCAAATTAAAATATTAAAAGTCAGGAAAAAAGTTGGCACGCTTAATATTCTTCGAAATTCCTGAAATTTATGTAATAGAAAGATTCCAAAGTAGTGCAATTTTTTGAAGTGGAGTATTATGGTTTCCCATGCACTGATAGTTAAATTGTTGCCAGTTGTGGTGATTTTCCACCCCAAGTAGGGATTCTTGCTGTAGCTGAAAGTTCAGGGGTGTAATGTTGGCGACTCTTATTCTTGAGAGAAGAAGTAGGGATCTACATGATAAATTATGTATTTAGATCTATTCTGTTGGCTGCACAACTTGAAACTCCTAGTTCCTTCCTGTTTAGTTGACCACTTCCTTTTCCTTCAGTGTAACACGTTGGTCTTGATAAATCATACTGGTAAAGAAACAAATGCGTATTGGGAAAACGAGAGGAGAAAGCAGATTTCAACAACCGGCTGTTGAAAGAGCGCAACCATCAACAAGTTCAGCAGCCGCTGCTGTTGCTGCTAGAGCTACAGCTGCTTCATCGCGGTCAGCTATAGGCTCGCTCATGAAGTTAATTCAGGCTCAGGCAGGGAGCTGCCGAGCGGCGGGGGAATAGAGGCAAGGAGAGCGCGCTGGGCCGCCAGAATTCTGTTGGCATTGAGCAAGACGCAGTGACTGAGACGCACCAACTTTAAATGCGATTATTGTAAATAGGACCGTCCAGCTAGAAGAGCTCTCTTCACCAACATCACAGACTCTAATTTGTTTCCAAAAAAATGTTGTTCAGTTTGTGTGGTCCAGCCAGCTATACAAATTCTTCCCTAAATGAAGTCTTTTGTTGAATAAATAAATTACTATACCCTATTCACGATCACTCAAGACGAAATGAACAAATTTTTTGCGCGTGTGTGCGGGTTAAGAGAGGTATTACCTCATACGACGGTCGGCCGCAGTCGAACAGCTGTAGTCAATCACAGTTCTTGGCTTTTCCTCAAGCTCAAACAAAAATAGCTACCTGTAAAATGCAAAAAGTTTCTTTATTTCGCCTCAAGTGATCGTGAATAGGGTATAGAACAGGCAAAATAGTTACTCATTCTTTTAGTGTTGTTACCAGTCACATGAATGATGAGTTGTTGGCTGTCAAATTGGTTTTTTTTTCAAGAGCTTAGCTTCAGACATTAAACGTTTTCTAAGACAATACCAGAGTACAGTCCAATGGCTCCATTTATGTTCAATGATTTGAGTCACCACATTAAGACACACATGGAACGAATTGTTGTGAGTGATGCAATGGAAAAAGTGTGTGACAAAAATCGATATTGAGAAAAATCTTCTACCTGCCAAGTCAGTCAAGCTTTGTATTGTTCCAAAGAGTCAAATCAAATCAAATCCAATCAAACTTTATTGTTGTTGTCGAACATATGAAGACTTTATTGTTGTTGTTGAGTGCCATAAGGAGAGCAAATGAGGGTAGAAATGTTGCTGACAAGAAAATTATAATATTCAGAGATAATGTCAGAAGAGGACTCCTGAAATTTGTAAAAAATTTGGGTGAAGAAAGCCATACAAAAGCAAATGAAGCTCTCAAGAATTATATTATTGGGAAATTACAGGTTGTAGCAGTAAAATCAAATGTCATCGAGGAGAAAGAAAGTTTTGAAGATAATGATGCACTAAAAAGATATAACATATATTGGTAAATGTTTTACAAAGACAAAGAAATGCATCGACTGTTGAAAGAGCGCAACCATCAACAAGTTATGCAGCTGCTGCTAGTGCTAAAGCTGCTTTATTGCGGTCAGCTCGGAGTGCTGATTCAGACTCAGACGAGGAGCTGCCAAGCGGCGGGGGAATAGCGGGAAGGAGAGCACACCGGGCTGCCAGAACTCTGTTGGCGTTGAGCAAGACGCAGTGACTGAGACGCACCAACTTTAAACTTAAAATTATTGTAAATAACCCAGGGTCAGTATTAGTCAAAATTAATCATTTAATCACTTACAGGATTTCTACTTTCCTCCAGAATAAATTGTTGAAAAAGTGAACAGTTGTGAATTTTTGGATGTCGGTTTTGGCAAATCACTCAACACAGTCGCTCAAAAGCAACAGATGGATTTGAATGACAGATTTTGGGACTCTTCAGAAAACGAATTCAAAACAAGATATTCAACTTCAGTTCTTTTAGGAAGGTCAGCAGCTGATGTACTTGAAGCTTACAATGAAAGACTTGAAACCATTGACTGCAAGGAAATTCTCCAATTGTCAATGGATGGCCCAAACGTCCATCACAAGTTTTTGAAAGACCTCAAAGCAGACTTAAAAACAGAACCTACTGACAAACCAATCCTGGACATGGGCAGCTGTGGACTGCACACACTGAAAGTTGCATTTTATTATTTCTTATTAATGAATTAGCTACCGTCAACTGGGGTAACTTTGGACCTTCAGGGTAACTTAGGCCCAAACCTTGAAAAAACTGATACAGTACTTATTTTTTCAGGGCTACTGTCTGTATTTATCAAAATGTTGAAATGATGAAAGACTGCTGGTACAAGCTGAAAACCCCCTACCTCAAAGTCAAAATAGTTCAAAGGAAAGTCAAAACAATAAAAAGAAATGAAGGCAAAAAACCAAGTAAAAAGAATGCCTCTTCTAGTTCATCAGTTGATGAAGATGACGTGGAAGTTTGTCTTGAATCAGATGGAAGAAAAGTGTGTGACAAAAATCAATATTGAGAAAAATCTTCTACCTGCCAAGTCAGTCAAGCTTTGTATTGTTACAGAGTCAAATCAAATCCAATCAAACTTTATTGTTGTTGTCGTCAAACATATGGAGACTTTATTGTTGTTGTTGAGTACCATAAGAAGAGCAAATGAGGGTAGAAATATTGCTGACAAGAAAATTATAATATTCAGAGATAATGTCAGAAGAGGACTCCTGAAATTTGTAAAAAATTTGGGTGAAGAAAGCCATACAAAAGCAAATGAAGCTCTCAAGAATTATATTATTGGGAAATTACAGGTTGTAGCAGTAAAATCAAATGTCATCGAGGAGAAAGAAAGTTTTGAAGATAATGATGCACTAAAAAGATATAACATATATTGGTAAATGTTTTACAAAGACAAAGAAATGCATCGACTGTTGAAAGAGCGCAACCATCAACAAGTTATGCAGCTGCTGCTAGTGCTAAAGCTGCTTTATTGCGGTCAGCTTGGAGTGCTGATTCAGACTCAGACGAGGAGCTGACAAGTGGCGGTGGAATAGCGGGAAGGAGAGCGCACTGGGCTGCCAGAGCTCTGTTGGTGTTGAGCAAGACGCAGTGACTGAGACGCACCAACTTTAAACTTAAAATTATTGTAAATAACCCAGGGTCAGTATTAGTCAAAATTAATAATTTAATCACTTACAGGATTTCTACTTTCCTCCAGAATAAATTGTTGAAAAAGTGAACAGTTGTGAATTTTTGGATGTCGGTTTTGGCAAATCACTCAACACAGTCGCTCAAAAGCAACAGATGGATTTGAATGACAGATTTTGGGACTCTTCAGAAAACGAATTCAAAACAAGATATTCAACTTCAGTTCTTTTAGGAAGGTCAGCAGCTGATGTACTTGAAGCTTACAATGAAAGACTTGAAACCATTGACTGCAAGGAAATTCTCCAATTGTCAATGGATGGCCCAAACGTCCATCACAAGTTTTTAAAAGACCTCAAAACAGACTTAAAAACAGAACCTACTGACAAACCAATCCTGGACATGGGCAGCTGTCGACTGCACACACTGAAAGTTGCATTTTATTATTTCTTATTAATGAATTAGCTACCGTCAACTGGGGTAACTTTGGACCTTCAGGGTAACTTAGGCCCAAACCTTGAAAAAACTGATACAGTACTTATTTTTTCAGGGCTACTGTCTGTATTTATCAAAATGTTGAAATGATGAAAGACTGCTGGTACAAGCTGAAAACCCCCTACCTCAAAGTCAAAATAGTTCAAAGGAAAGTCAAAAAAATAAAAAGAAATGAAGGCAAAAAACCAAGTAAAAAGAATGCCTCTTCTAGTTCATCAGTCGATGAAGATGACGTGGAAGTTTGTCTTGAATCAGATGGAAGAAAAGTGTGTGACAAAAATTGATATTGAGAAAAATCTTCTACCTGCCAAGTCAGTCAAGCTTTGTATTGTTACAGAGTCAAATCAAATCCAATCAAACTTTATTGTTGTTGTCGTCAAACATATGGAGACTTTATTGTTGTTGTTGAGTACCATAAGAAGAGCAAATGAGGGTAGAAATATTGCTGACAAGAAAATTATAATATTCAGAGATAATGTCAGAAGAGGACTCCTGAAATTTGTAAAAAATTTGGGTGAAGAAAGCCATACAAAAGCAAATGAAGCTCTCAAGAATTATATTATTGGGAAATTACAGGTTGTAGCAGTAAAATCAAATGTCATCGAGGAGAAAGAAAGTTTTGAAGATAATGATGCACTAAAAAGATATAACATATATTGGTAAATGTTTTACAAAGACAAAGAAATGCATCGACTGTTGAAAGAGCGCAACCATCAACAAGTTATGCAGCTGCTGCTAGTGCTAAAGCTGCTTTATTGCGGTCAGCTTGGAGTGCTGATTCAGACTCAGACAAGGAGCTGCCAAGTGGCGGTGGAATAGCGGGAAGGAGAGCGCACCGGGCTGCCAGAACTCTGTTGGCGTTGAGCAAGACGCAGTGACTGAGACGCACCAACTTTAAACTTAAAATTATTGTAAATAACCCAGGGTCAGTATTAGTCAAAATTAATAATTTAATCACTTACAGGATTTCTACTTTCCTCCAGAATAAATTGTTGAAAAAGTGAACAGTTGTGAATTTTTGGATGTCGGTTTTGGCAAATCACTCAACACAGTCGCTCAAAAGCAACAGATGGATTTGAATGACAGATTTTGGGACTCTTCAGAAAACGAATTCAAAACAAGATATTCAACTTCAGTTCTTTTAGGAAGGTCAGCAGCTGATGTACTTGAAGCTTACAATGAAAGACTTGAAACCATTGACTGCAAGGAAATTCTCCAATTGTCAATGGATGGCCCAAACGTCCATCACAAGTTTTTGAAAGACCTCAAAGCAGACTTAAAAACAGAACCTACTGACAAACCAATCCTGGACATGGGCAGCTGTGGACTGCACACACTGAAAGTTGCATTTTATTATTTCTTATTAATGAATTAGCTACCGTCAACTGGGGTAACTTTGGACCTTCAGGGTAACTTAGGCCCAAACCTTGAAAAAACTGATACAGTACTTATTTTTTCAGGGCTACTGTCTGTATTTATCAAAATGTTGAAATGATGAGAGACTGCTGGTACAAGTTGAAAACCCCCTACCTCAAAGTCAAAATAGTTCAAAGGAAAGTCAAAACAATAAAAAGAAATGAAGGCAAAAAACCAAGTAAAAAGAATGCCTCTTCTAGTTCATCAGTTGATGAAGATGATGTGGAAGTTTGTCTTGAATCAGATGGAAGAAAAGTGTGTGACAAAAATTGATATTGAGAAAAATCTTCTACCTGCCAAGTCAGTCAAGCTTTGTATTGTTACAGAGTCAAATCAAATCCAATCAAACTTTATTGTTGTTGTTGTCAAACATATGGAGACTTTATTGTTGTTGTTGAGTACCATAAGAAGAGCAAATGAGGGTAGAAATATTGCTGACAAGAAAATTATAATATTCAGAGATAATGTCAGAAGAGGACTCCTGAAATTTGTAAAAAATTTGGGTGAAGAAAGCCATACAAAAGCAAATGAAGCTCTCAAGAATTATATTATTGGGAAATTACAGGTTGTAGCAGTAAAATCAAATGTCATCGAGGAGAAAGAAAGTTTTGAAGATAATGATGCACTAAAAAGATATAACATATATTGGTAAATGTTTTACAAAGACAAAGAAATGCATCGACTGTTGAAAGAGCGCAACCATCAACAAGTTATGCAGCTGCTGCTAGTGCTAAAGCTGCTTTATTGCGGTCAGCTTGGAGTGCTGATTCAGACTCAGACAAGGAGCTGACAAGCGACGGGGGAATAGCAGGAAGGAGAGTGCACCAGGCTGCCAGAAGTCTGTTGGCGTTGAGCAAGACGCAGTGACTGAGACGCACCGACTTTAAACTTAAAATTATTGTAAATAACCCAGGGTCAGTATTAGTCAAAATTAATAATTTAATCACTTACAGGATTTCTACTTTCCTCTAGAATAAATTGTTGAAAAAGTGAACAGTTGTGAATTTTTGGATGTCGGTTTTGGCAAATCACTCAACACAGTCGCTCAAAAGCAACAGATGGATTTGAATGACAGATTTTGGGACTCTTCAGAAAACGAATTCAAAACAAGATATTCAACTTCAGTTCTTTTAGGAAGGTCAGCAGCTGATGTACTTGAAGCTTACAATGAAAGACTTGAAACCATTGACTGCAAGGAAATTCTCCAATTGTCAATGGATGGCCCAAACGTCCATCACAAGTTTTTGAAAGACCTCAAAGCAGACTTAAAAACAGAACCTACCGACAAACCAATCCTGGACATGGGCAGCTGTGGACTGCACACACTGAAAGTTGCATTTTATTATTTCTTATTAATGAATTAGCTACCGTCAACTGGGGTAACTTTGGACCTTCAGGGTAACTTAGGCCCAAACCTTGAAAAAACTGATACAGTACTTATTTTTTCAGGGCTACTGTCTGTATTTATCAAAATGTTGAAATGATGAAAGACTGCTGGTACAAGCTGAAAACCCCCTACCTCAAAGTCAAAATAGTTCAAAGGAAAGTCAAAACAATAAAAAGAAATGAAGGCAAAAAACCAAGTAAAAAGAATGCCTCTTCTAGTTCATCAGTTGATGAAGATGACGTGGAAGTTTGTCTTGAATCAGATGGAAGAAAAGTGTGTGACAAAAATTGATATTGAGAAAAATCTTCTACCTGCCAAGTCAGTCAAGCTTTGTATTGTTACAGAGTCAAATCAAATCCAATCAAACTTTATTGTTGTTGTCAAAACATATGGAGACTTTATTGTTGTTGTTGAGTACCATAAGAAGAGCAAATGAGGGTAGAAATATTGCTGACAAGAAAATTATAATATTCAGAGATAATGTCAGAAGAGGACTCCTGAAATTTGTAAAAAATTTGGGTGAAGAAAGCCATACAAAAGCAAATGAAGCTCTCAAGAATTATATTATTGGGAAATTACAGGTTGTAGCAGTAAAATCAAATGTCATCGAGGAGAAAGAAAGTTTTGAAGATAATGATGCACTAAAAAGATATAACATATATTGGTAAATGTTTTACAAAGACAAAGAAATGCATCGACTGTTGAAAGAGCGCAACCATCAACAAGTTATGCAGCTGCTGCTAGTGCTAAAGCTGCTTTATTGCGGTCAGCTTGGAGTGCTGATTCAGACTCAGACGAGGAGCTGCCAAGTGGCGGTGGAATAGCGGGAAGGAGAGCGCACCGGCTGCCAGAACTCTGTTGGCGTTGAGCAAGACGCAGTGACTGAGACGCACCAACTTTAAACTTAAAATTATTGTAAATAACCCAGGGTCAGTATTAGTCAAAATTAATAATTTAATCACTTACAGGATTTCTACTTTCCTCCAGAATAAATTGTTGAAAAAGTGAACAGTTGTGAATTTTTGGATGTCGGTTTGGCAAATCACTCAACACAGTCGCTCAAAAGCAACAGATGGATTTGAATGACAGATTTTGGGACTCTTCAGAAAACGAATTCAAAACAAGATATTCAACTTCAGTTCTTTTAGGAAGGTCAGCAGCTGATGTACTTGAAGCTTACAATGAAAGACTTGAAACCATTGACTGCAAGGAAATTCTCCAATTGTCAATGGATGGCCCAAACGTCCATCACAAGTTTTTGAAAGACCTCAAAGCAGACTTAAAAACAGAACCTACTGACAAACCAATCCTGGACATGGGCAGCTGTGGACTGCACACACTGAAAGTTGCATTTTATTATTTCTTATTAATGAATTAGCTACCGTCAACTGGGGTAACTTTGGACCTTCAGGGTAACTTAGGCCCAAACCTTGAAAAAACTGATACAGTACTTATTTTTTCAGGGCTACTGTCTGTATTTATCAAAATGTTGAAATGATGAAAGACTGCTGGTACAAGTTGAAAACCCCTACCTCAAAGTCAAAATAGTTCAAAGGAAAGTCAAAACAATAAAAAGAAATGAAGGCAAAAAACCAAGTAAAAAGAATGCCTCTTCTAGTTCATCAGTTGATGAAGATGACGTGGAAGTTTGTCTTGAATCAGATGGAAGAAAAGTGTGTGACAAAAATCGATATTGAGAAAAATCTTCTACCTGCCAAGTCAGTCAAGCTTTGTATTGTTACAGAGTCAAATCAAATCCAATCAAACTTTATTGTTGTTGTTGTCAAACATATGGAGACTTTATTGTTGTTGTTGAGTACCATAAGAAGAGCAAATGAGGGTAGAAATATTGCTGACAAGAAAATTATAATATTCAGAGATAATGTCAGAAGAGGACTCCTGAAATTTGTAAAAAATTTGGGTGAAGAAAGCCATACAAAAGCAAATGAAGCTCTCAAGAATTATATTATTGGGAAATTACAGGTTGTAGCAGTAAAATCAAATGTCATCGAGGAGAAAGAAAGTTTTGAAGATAATGATGCACTAAAAAGATATAACATATATTGGTAAATGTTTTACAAAGACAAAGAAATGCATCGACTGTTGAAAGAGCGCAACCATCAACAAGTTATGCAGCTGCTGCTAGTGCTAAAGCTGCTTTATTGCGGTCAGCTTGGAGTGCTGATTCAGACTCAGACGAGGAGCTGCCAAGTGGCGGTGGAATAGCGGAAGGAGAGCACACCGGGCTGCCAGAACTCTGTTGGCGTTGAGCAAGACGCAGTGACTGAGACGCACCAACTTTAAACTTAAAATTATTGTAAATAACCCAGGGTCAGTATTAGTCAAAATTAATAATTTAATCACTTACAGGATTTCTACTTTCCTCCAGAATAAATTGTTGAAAAAGTGAACAGTTGTGAATTTTTGGATGTCGGTTTTGGCAAATCACTCAACACAGTTGCTCAAAAGCAACAGATGGATTTGAATGACAGATTTTGGGACTCTTCAGAAAACGAATTCAAAACAAGATATTCAACTTCAGTTCTTTTAGGAAGGTCAGCAGCTGATGTACTTGAAGCTTACAATGAAAGACTTGAAACCATTGACTGCAAGGAAATTCTCCAATTGTCAATGGATGGCCCAAACGTCCATCACAAGTTTTTGAAAGACCTCAAAGCAGACTTAAAAACAGAACCTACTGACAAACCAATCCTGGACATGGGCAGCTGTGGACTGCACACACTGAAAGTTGCATTTTATTATTTCTTATTAATGAATTAGCTACCGTCAACTGGGGTAACTTTGGACCTTCAGGGTAACTTAGGCCCAAACCTTGAAAAAACTGATACAGTACTTATTTTTTCAGGGCTACTGTCTGTATTTATCAAAATGTTGAAATGATGAAAGAACTGCTGGTACAAGCTGAAAACCCCTACCTCAAAGTCAAAATAGTTCAAAGGAAAGTCAAAACAATAAAAAGAAATGAAGGCAAAAAACCAAGTAAAAAGAATGCCTCTTCTAGTTCATCAGTTGATGAAGATGACGTGGAAGTTTGTCTTGAATCAGATGGAAGAAAAGTGTGTGACAAAAATCGATATTGAGAAAAATCTTCTACCTGCCAAGTCAGTCAAGCTTTGTATTGTTACAGAGTCAAATCAAATCCAATCAAACTTTATTGTTGTTGTTGTCAAACATATGGAGACTTTATTGTTGTTGTTGAGTACCATAAGAAGAGCAAATGAGGGTAGAAATATTGCTGACAAGAAAATTATAATATTCAGAGATAATGTCAGAAGAGGACTCCTGAAATTTGTAAAAAATTTGGGTGAAGAAAGCCATACAAAAGCAAATGAAGCTCTCAAGAATTATATTATTGGGAAATTACAGGTTGTAGCAGTAAAATCAAATGTCATCGAGGAGAAAGAAAGTTTTGAAGATAATGATGCACTAAAAAGATGTAACATATATTGGTAAATGTTTTACAAAGACAAAGAAATGCATCAACTGTTGAAAGAGTGCAACCATCAACAAGTTATGCAGCTGCTGCTAGTGCTAAAGCTGCTTTATTGCGGTCAGCTTGGAGTGCTGATTCAGACTCAGACAAGGAGCTGCCAAGCGGTGGGGGAATAGCGGGAAGGAGAGCACCGGGCTGCCAGAACTCTGTTGGCGTTGAGCAAGACGCAGTGACTGAGATGCACCAACTTTAAACTTAAAATTATTGTAAATAACCCAGGGTCAGTATTAGTCAAAATTAATAATTTAATCACTTACAGGATTTCTACTTCCCTCCAGAATAAATTGTTGAAAAAGTGAATAGTTGTGAATTTTTGGATGTCGGTTTTGGCAAATCACTCAACACAGTCGCTCAAAAGCAACAGATGGATTTGAATGACAGATTTTGGGACTCTTCAGAAAACGAATTCAAAACAAGATATTCAACTTCAGTTCTTTTAGGAAGGTCAGCAGCTGATGTACTTGAAGCTTACAATGAAAGACTTGAAACCATTGACTGCAAGGAAATTCTCCAATTGTCAATGGATGGCCCAAACGTCCATCACAAGTTTTTGAAAGACCTCAAAGCAGACTTAAAAACAGAACCTACTGACAAACCAATCCTGGACATGGGCAGCTGTGGACTGCACACACTGAAAGTTGCATTTTATTATTTCTTATTAATGAATTAGCTACTGTCAACTGGGGTAACTTTGGACCTTCAGGGTAACTTAGGCCCAAACCTTGAAAAAACTGATACAGTACTTATTTTTTCAGGGCTACTGTCTGTATTTATCAAAATGTTGAAATGATGAAAGACTGCTGGTACAAGCTGAAAACCCCCTACCTCAAAGTCAAAATAGTTCAAAGGAAAGTCAAAACAATAAAAAGAAATGAAGGCAAAAAACCAAGTAAAAAGAATGCCTCTTCTAGTTCATCAGTTGATGAAGATGACGTGGAAGTTTGTCTTGAATCAGATGGAAGAAAAGTGTGTGACAAAAATTGATATTGAGAAAAATCTTCTACCTGCCAAGTCAGTCAAGCTTTGTATTGTTACAGAGTCAAATCAAATCCAATCAAACTTTATTGTTGTTGTCGTCAAACATATGGAGACTTTATTGTTGTTGTTGAGTACCATAAGAAGAGCAAATGAGGGTAGAAATATTGCTGACAAGAAAATTATAATATTCAGAGATAATGTCAGAAGAGGACTCCTGAAATTTGTAAAAAATTTGGGTGAAGAAAGCCATACAAAAGCAAATGAAGCTCTCAAGAATTATATTATTGGGAAATTACAGGTTGTAGCAGTAAAATCAAATGTCATCGAGGAGAAAGAAAGTTTTGAAGATAATGATGCACTAAAAAGATATAACATATATTGGTAAATGTTTTACAAAGACAAAGAAATGCATCGACTGTTGAAAGAGCGCAACCATCAACAAGTTATGCAGCTGCTGCTAGTGCTAAAGCTGCTTTATTGCGGTCAGCTCGGAGTGCTGATTCAGACTCAGACGAGGAGCTGCCAAGCGGCGGGGGAATAGCGGGAAGGAGAGCACACCGGGCTGCCAGAACTCTGTTGGCGTTGAGCAAGACGCAGTGACTGAGACGCACCAACTTTAAACTTAAAATTATTGTAAATAACCCAGGGTCAGTATTAGTCAAAATTAATAATTTAATCACTTACAGGATTTCTACTTCCCTCCAGAATAAATTGTTGAAAAAGTGAACAGTTGTGAATTTTTGGATGTCGGTTTTGGCAAATCACTCAACACAGTCACTCAAAAGCAACAGATGGATTTGAATGACAGATTTTGGGACTCTTCAGAAAACGAATTCAAAACAAGATATTCAACTTCAGTTCTTTTAGGAAGGTCAGCAGCTGATGTACTTGAAGCTTACAATGAAAGACTTGAAACCATTGACTGCAAGGAAATTCTCCAATTGTCAATGGATGGCCCAAACGTCCATCACAAGTTTTTGAAAGACCTCAAAGCAGACTTAAAAACAGAACCTACTGACAAACCAATCCTGGACATGGGCAGCTGTGGACTGCACACACTGAAAGTTGCATTTTATTATTTCTTATTAATGAATTAGCTACCGTAAACTGGGGTAACTTTGGACCTTCAGGGTAACTTAGGCCCAAACCTTGAAAAAACTGATACAGTACTTATTTTTTCAGGGCTACTGTCTGTATTTATCAAAATGTTGGAATGATGAAAGACTGCTGGTACAAGCTGAAAACCCCCTACCTCAAAGTCAAAATAGTTCAAAGGAAAGTCAAAACAATAAAAAGAAATGAAGGCAAAAAACCAAGTAAAAAGAATGCCTCTTCTAGTTCATCAGTTGATGAAGATGACGTGGAAGTTTGTCTTGAATCAGATGGAAGAAAAGTGTGTGACAAAAATCGATATTGAGTAAAATCTTCTACCTGCCAAGTCAGTCAAGCTTTGTATTGTTACAGAGTCAAATCAAATCCAATCAAACTTTATTGTTGTTGTCGTCAAACATATGGAGACTTTATTGTTGTTGTTGAGTACCATAAGAAGAGCAAATGAGGGTAGAAATATTGCTGACAAGAAAATTATAATATTCAGAGATAATGTCAGAAGAGGACTCCTGAAATTTGTAAAAAATTTGGGTGAAGAAAGCCATACAAAAGCCAATGAAGCTCTCAAGAATTATATTATTGGGAAATTACAGGTTGTAGCAGTAAAATCAAATGTCATCGAGGAGAAAGAAAGTTTTGTAGATAATGATGCACTAAAAAGATATAACATATATTGGTAAATGTTTTACAAAGACAAAGAAATGCATCAACTGTTGAAAGAGTGCAACCATCAACAAGTTATGCAGCTGCTGCTAGTGCTAAAGCTGCTTTATTGCGGTCAGCTCGGAGTGCTGATTCAGACTCAGACAAGGAGCTGCCAAGCGGTGGGGGAATAGCGGGAAGGAGAGCACACCGGGCTGCCAGAACTCTGTTGGCGTTGAGCAAGACGCAGTGACTGAGACGCACCAACTTTAAACTTAAAATTATTGTAAATAACCCAGGGTCAGTATTAGTCAAAATTAATCATTTAATCACTTACAGGATTTCTACTTTCCTCCAGAATAAATTGTTGAAAAAGTGAACAGATGTGAATTTTTGGATGTCGGTTTTGGCATATCACTCAACACAGTCGCTCAAAAGCAACAGATGGATTTGAATGACAGATTTTGGGACTCTTTAGAAAACAAATTCAAAACAAGATATTCAACTTCAGTTCTTTTAGGAAGGTCAGCAGCTGATGTACTTGAAGTTTACAATGAAAGACTTGAAACCATTGACTGCAAGGAAATTCTCCAATTGTCAATGGATGGCCCAAACGTCCATCACAAGTTTTTAAAAGACCTCAAAGCAGACTTAAAAACAGAACCTACTGACAAACCAATCCTGGACATGGGCAGCTGTGGACTGCACACACTGAAAGTTGCATTTTATTATTTCTTATTAATGAATTAGCTAGTCAACTGGGGTAACTTTGGACCTTCAGGGTAACTTAGGCCCAAACCTTGAAAAAACTGATACAGTACTAATTTTTTTCAGGGCTACTGTCTGTATTTATCAAAATGTTGAAATGATGAAAGACTGCTGGTACATGCTGAGAACCCCCTACCTCAAAGTCAAAATAGTTCAAAGGAAAGTCAAAACAATAAAAAGAAATGAAGGCAAAAAACCAAGTAAAAAGAATGCCTCTTCTAGTTCATCAGTTGATGAAGATGACGTGGAAGTTTGTCTTGAATCAGATGGAAGAAAAGTGTGTGACAAAAATCAATATTGAGAAAAATCTTCTACCTGCCAAGTCAGTCAAGCTTTGTATTGTTACAGAGTCAAATCAAATCCAATCAAACTTTATTGTTGTTGTCATCAAACATATGGAGACTTTATTGTTGTTGTTGTTGAGTACCATAAGAAGAGCAAATGAGGGTAGAAATATTGCTGACAAGAAAATTATAATATTCAGAGATAATGTCAGAAGAGGACTCCTGAAATTTGTAAAAAATTTGGGTGAAGAAAGCCATACAAAAGCAAATGAAGCTCTCAAGAATTATATTATTGGGAAATTACAGGTTGTAGCAGTAAAATCAAATGTCATCGAGGAGAAAGAAAGTTTTGAAGATAATGATGCACTAAAAAGATATAACATATATTGGTAAATGTTTTACAAAGACAAAGAAATGCATCGACTGTTGAAAGAGCGCAACCATCAACAAGTTATGCAGCTGCTGCTAGTGCTAAAGCTGCTTTATTGCGGTCAGCTTGGAGTGCTGATTCAGACTCAGACAAGGAGCTGCCAAGTGGCGGTGGAATAGCGGGAAGGAGAGCGCACCGGGCTGCCAGAACTCTGTTGGCGTTGAGCAAGACACAGTGACTGAGACACACCAACTTTAAACTTAAAATTATTGTAAATAACCCAGGGTCAGTATTAGTCAAAATTAATAATTTAATCACTTACAGGATTTCTACTTCCCTCCAGAATAAATTGTTGAAAAAGTGAACAGTTGTGAATTTTTGGATGTCGGTTTTGGCAAATCACTCAACACAGTCGCTCAAAAGCAACAGATGGATTTGAATGACAGATTTTGGGACTCTTCAGAAAACGAGTTCAAAACAAGATATTCAACTTCAGTACTTTTAGGAAGGTCAGCAGCTGATGTACTTGAAGCTTACAATGAAAGCCTTGAACCCCTTGACTGCATGAAAATTCTTCTATTTTCTATTTAGTTAGTATAGTCAAGAAGTTTGGCCTTTAGATTATTTTACTATTTTATTTTTTTGAAGGTCTATGACTGATATTATCAAGCGATTCTAGACTGTGATATGGAGGGGTCAGTGCAAGAGTGGTTTTCGAATTCAATTTAATGATGGATAAATACAGTACTAACGCCCTTCTTTTCAGTGCAATAGTGAACCAAGTCAATACTTCCAATATACGCCAATAGAATGCAGTAGTTTGTTCTCACATTAGAAATTTTCTGGTTATGCTCAGAGCAGAAGAGGATCAAGTCCATGTTGACCACGTTCAGAGCAGTAGTGAATCATGTCCATAAGTCTTTATCCATATGTAGTATCTTTATCCATTAATGTATTCTATAAACCTTGATTAGACTGTTTTAGTGAACTTAAGATGTCATCCAGTGAAGAATGGTTTCCAAGTAACAGCGATATTATTGAAGGTAAGACTTCTTATCACTATTTTATTAGTACAAAGAGATTATGTTAATCAAAATCCAAGCATATCTGATGATGAATATAAATAGGTTATCATTATATTTATTCATTAAATATTCTCTTGAATTTTGAATTGAATTATGCAAATAGCTCAATTTATATCAACTAGTCTTTCTTACGAGAAATAAAGGAATTGAATCAATTTGTTATTCAGATACAGACGATGAAGGGACGGACACCAGTATCTGCTATCTCCAGCAGATTTTGTAAAACAGCCAGGCCTCCTGGTTCAACACTGATCAAAAGAATGATTGAAAGAACGAGTAAGGTTGAAAGCAACCTTTATGTACCAGAACATTGGGTGAACGTGATAAAAACTGCTAATAAACAGAAACAGATGTTTAAAGTTATTCATATGGATAGGCAGGAGTTTTTAAGTACTGATGCTCTCCTAAATGTTATTTGAAACAGTAAAAAACAGTTCTTGAAAGTAAAGTAAACTGGTTGAGGATTCGTTGGATGAAATTTGAAAGAGGGTCTCCATTCACAATAAAATTCAAGAAATCTCTAACTGACATAGTTGGATTCAAAGAGATAAATTTAAAAAAAGGTTAATCTGGGCGATACATTGTATTAATATTATTTTGA
This sequence comes from Sogatella furcifera, assembly GCA_017141385.1. Lineage (NCBI taxonomy): Eukaryota > Metazoa > Arthropoda > Insecta > Hemiptera > Delphacidae > Sogatella > Sogatella furcifera. The sequence continues at coordinate 18,881,955 of CM029547.1, read as the reverse complement.
AAAAAAACATGTTCTTTATATTTTTTCCAATTGACTAGCCTGCCGGCTAGTCACTTATAGTTCATTAATATTAATTATTAGAAAATGATAGAATTTTGATCAATGTATTCTATTACTAACAAGATAACAATTCTAAGCTGACTCTTTGTAACTAATTTTATAAAAACTACTATTTCTAATAAATACATTTTTTCAAGTATACAAAAGTTTAAATTCACTTCATATCCATATTAAACACTTGTTATGCCTTTGTTATTCATTGAAATCTGAATGATGTTAGGATTTGCTAAGCATGTGTGCTAAGTTTTCTCAAACATTTTCAGAACAATAATAAACCAAGTCCAAGCTGAAGTGAGTAAATTGTTCATCAACTAATGAAGGTACTGAAAATTGCTATGAAATCTATATGAATTTTCAAATCAGTTATTCTTTTGAACAGCTAAAAAAAATCGAATGGAAATATATTGTCTGGAAGTAATTACAGCCACAGAACTACAATATCAATTTTCTAAAAATAGTGTCATATGGACTTGGTCCACTCTTGCTCTGACCCCTCCATATACAGGGTGTTTCAGGAGGAATGTCCAATACTTCTCAGGCTGATACCTCAAACCAAGAAGACAAAAAAGTTCCATGTGACCAACCCCCAAAAACGCTTTGTTACCGAGATAACAATGGCGAAAAATTGAGATTTTTCAAAATATATTAATTTTTCAGAGGCTTTAGTGAGGTTCTACAATAATTTATTCCTATGTAAAATTAGCTGAGGAATTCAATGAAACCAGTTCCAAGTTTGTAACTTTAGCGGTTATTGAGATAATTGGGAAAAATATGCTAGAAAACGCCATTTTTCAACAATAAGGGTTATAACTGGATAAGGAATCATAAAATTGTATTTTTTATTAATGGAAGTTGAAGAGAGTCGGATTCTGAAGAAAAAGTTAAATGGCGGCGATTGTGTAAATCTTATCCAAATCTCAGAAATAGCGATCAAAAATCGCAAAATCGATACTAAACACAAATTTATCACTTGTGCTATGTTTTGACAATTTTGCGATTTTTGATCGCCATTTCTGAGATTTGGGTAAGATTCACACAACGGTTTGACTTTGCCCATGACTACTTTGTTTCTTGGCAATAAGATTTTATTTATTTACTAGTGTGAATGTAGATGTTGTCCTCAGAGATATGCCCCACTCTGCAAATCCTCTCAAGTAGTCGAGGAACTCAAAACATATTCAAGGGATAAGAGACTAGACAGCTTCTGGTTCATTCATGACTGGGAAGGAATATTCCAACATAAAAAAAAGTTTGAATTCTTTTGACTACTCTCAGCCATGGGAATGCAAACATTAAAAGAGGATTCTCAGTCATTGAAAATTGTGATAAAAAATAAAATGATGTGTGGTGGAGAATTTGAGGGAAGAAATGGTGGTGGCACGAAAATGTGTGTACGACACAATTACAAACATCGGATGAATAAGAAATCTAGTGATAGAGAAACCTCTCATTCACGCAACCAGGAATTCCTATAGTAGGTATAAATTGCACGTGGCAGCAAAAGAGAGAAATATGGATTGCGCAGTTACACTGAAGAGGAAAGCTTCTCAGCAGATAAAGGAGTTAGAAGAAAAGAAGGCAAGGATTCAGCAAGAAGCACAATAACAAGCTGAGCTCCTCACTGAGGAAATGAAAAAATACAACAAATTTAGTTATTAACAGCAATAGTGTTCCCGTGAATAATTTTTTTTAAAGTGGTTAAAACAATTTAATATTCATGAAGTGATTATAATATTACGGTATGAACTCTACAGTGGTTGTGAATATTAATTTATTCAGTGAAAACTACAAACTTTTCAATGTCATTTTCATCAGAAAAAAATATATATTCAAAGGTAGGTTGTAATATTATGGTGATTTATCATTTATCATTATCATTTATTATCAAGTTAAAACATATATACTTAATGGAAGGTTCAACAGGATTACTACCAAAACTGTCCCTTTACCAATTTTTCATAGTAAGTCCAAATATTTAGGTTATGCCACTTTAGTTCATTTCATTTGACTTCAACAAATTTCCACTCACAAGGAAAAACTAAATAAATTTTCAATTTTATCAAGTATTATGATAATTTCGAAACAAGAATAATCAATCATTTAAATACCTTGAACATTTTAAACTTTGAAAATTTAGAAACTGAAAATTCATGCAACTTCACTAGAAGCTACTTACTACAGCTAAACAAACATTATTATTTACCTTTATAAATTAATTTCAAGATATTAGCCTAATATTTTCTGAGTAAAGTCTAAATCAAATATATTTCAGTCCTTTTACAAATTTGTAGACTGAACATTAAGATGTTAATTCTGTTGCTGAAATAAAATAGATTTGTTGGCCAGGAAAAATTGTTTTAAAACCAGGGAAAAGTCAGGGAATTTCAAAATATTATTTCTCTAGTCACCCTATTCTTAATTTAACTGAAAATGGTCGATGAGTTGAATAATGAGTCAAACTTCAATAGTTATGTACGGCAGCTTATTGATTAGAATCCTTGTTAGATGAGTTTAGACTCGAAATCCTTCCAAAAAGTAATGCACCGTACAGAACAAAAATAATTTCTAATTGATTCCAGATTAATAAATTAACGATTAGAAATCACTTTTAACTATTATAAGGTAAGTATTTTCACAACAATCAACCATGTACCCTGTATGAAGTTACGTGGAGTGAAACTATATTGAAAAATATAAAGCACGTATATAACGTACAATATAACGTAGATGCATTTTCGAATGCGTAAAGAAAAAATTCACTTTATGAACAGAAGAACACAATTTTAGAAAATTTCCTATCCAATACTTTCCACAACAATTATAACATCACAATCCACAAATATATTTGTTATGCCAAAAAGCAATAAATAATAACAAGATTGGAAAATCCAGTTATCAGGGGGATCACAAAATATCAAGGCTTCATTTATAATGAAAGGTAACAAACATGCGACCTGGATATCTAACAGCTAATATTAGATAGCAATACAAAAACATATAGGCCACTTAGAAATGTTTAGCATTTCTATAAACATTCATTTCTGAATAGTTATAGAACCTGTGGTAGTAAAATTGAAGCTTAATCTTCAATCACTCATTCTATCCATAACAGTTGATCAACGATCAAACTTTGGTTGAAGTTCATTCTAAACAATCTATCACGCCCAATACATATAATATTTATGGCATATTATTCTATTTTTTAAAAATATAAAATCTACATACAAGGTTAACAATTGAAGCTATACAGTACAATGAACAATGTTACACTGATGGATTGAGCTTATTTATATTATTGTCTACTCCTATAAGATCATTATTTTTATAACTTTATCAAACTATAATTCCATGATCACAAACTTGATAATTTATTTATAGAACAAATTAGTTATAAGGATCCACATCCACTGACAGTTCGATCGTTTACTGTCTACAGTCCAACGATCGGCCGTTTCGAACTGCCGATTTTCCTATTACTTATAATAAAACTTACAGTTATTGACTGTCATTGTTCGAAATGACAAAGAATGGGAACCCTAAGTTCATTATTTTAATAATTTTTTGGATCATTTCTTGATACTTGATTGTAGAAATAATTTTAGTTGGAGCAAATAGGTTTATAAGAGTCAAATTGGAATTCTATTTCAACAAATCATTAGTCTAAAATGAAAGATCTAAATATAAGACCTTACTGGATTAGAAATTAGATATAATTTAAGTTAGACTGATGATTCAAGTTGCAATCGATTTATGAAACAATTTATCGAGTTGAACTTAGGTGATTAGATCTTTTGATAAGTTTGCAATGGTGATTCTTTTTACTAAAATAATTCAATAGTTAAATACAGTACAACAATAATATTGTTAATGGTGATAGATTCTATAATAATTGTTTCATAGAATGTGATTGTAAAGATTACCTAGAACAATCATTGGTTTGATGAAAAATCCAAGGATTAGATTCTATCTTGGTGATTGTAATAGTTAGTGAAATACTTAATTAGTTAACTAATGATTGTTATGCTAACATGACACATCAGCTTACATGACACTAATGCCACAAATGGTGGATATTAGCGTGTGAATGTGTTTGGTTGAATTGGTCCTCAGCAGCTGCATTTAAAAAGAGCCTAAACTGTGTCTCGAGTACTGGTAGATGATGGCTCTGGAAGACGACTTCTGACGCAGTATTTGGTAGTTTCCGACTTGCTGGCGCCGGTAGGCCAAACATCAGACATTGCTGCTACGATCTGTGATCGAAATCGCCGACTGGCTTCCACTCAACGAGCTCTAATAGAAAAGAAAATTGAAATTATAAGGTATCAAGTTGGCTACAAAAGTTGAACAATATAAAAAATGATACTTGAAAATATATAGTGATACGTAGTTATATGAGAAGTTCATGCATGATTGTGAACTTGATGAATAGAAAAATTCAATAGAGTGTATCAAGCCTATTAAATTCAGCTCATTTTACTACATGCCCGACATTAATCTAGTAAGAGCTTCAACTAGCTCAAGGCTAGCTGAAAAGTATCGAGTGAAACTGCTTTCAGAGGATGTATGAAATATTAAAATCTCATTATTCCTACGTAAAGGGGCCATTAGCTAAAGTCTTTAGAGTCCTCTGCTGCCTTCGAATTTCATTGTCCTGTAGCTAGGATCAATAAAATGGATGACAATATGTTGTAATAAATACATCAATGCTGGAAAATTATTACCTAAATTAAGTTTCTTCATTCATCAATCACAAACTAACATGAAATTTGAGCCTGGAATAGGAAAAAGTTGAATTTGGGGGAATTCGTCTGTAAATGAAGGCCGAAACAAATCAATGGTGCACATCAAAGGAACATGAAGTGCCACGGATAATAGAACCTCGCATGTTTTCCAGTACACAACGCGTGATGAGCCATCATTAAATATTTCAGATTCAAATACAATTCATTGATGAATTATCCATAAATTTATCATAATTATAAATAAATAATTCATCTATTGCAATACAAAGCGTAAAGAACAGAAATTTTCAAACTTTTAAATCATAAATATATTGAAGATTAATAACTTTAGTATAGTTTTGTAGACTCACGACCTGCATTATCAACAGATTAAACATTCAGATTGTCTTTGAATTAATGAATAAAGTCGATATCAGTATTATGAATTAGAAATTCGTGAATGAAATTTTATATTAATGAAATATTATCCCAGCTCCAAGTTTTAGTCTTAAAACAAAGCACAAGAGAAAGTTTTTAGATGATTCAACTAACCTGTATGGAAGATGACAAAGGCTCAAGAGAGACACCCCCGGGATTTTGTACTTGTACTCTCTGTAAAAACGCAACAGTACGATAAGTAAAATAAATATTCGATAAATGGTCTATTCTATCACACATGAATAATAAATATGAAGATGAAGTTTTCCCAACTGAAATAGATCCTGGAGAGTGAATATTAATGATATCAAATAATAACTCGCAAAATTCGTTAAAAGTTCAAAAACCTGAAAGCCGATTTGGTATGTATTTTATGGAACTCTCAAATACTCAGTATCAATATTGTCATCGAGGAGTCAACAGACTGAGCTGTTGACTCATATTGTCAACAGAGTGAGCTGTTCAATGAATTGTGAGCTGTTTTAATCAATTTACATTACTATTATGAATGATTTGAATCAAGATCAATAGGCTTTAAATATTACCGCATATTTTGATAATCCAACAAAAACGGGTCTTTTGATTTTTTTATTGCGGATGATGCCCACATAAGCATTTTAGCTTGTGCGTGGGTAATGGATATTGAGTGCGGAGGTGATTGATGAGGTGAAAAACAGCCATGCCACTGGGATTCGAACCCAGACTTGGTAGTGCTAGCGGACTGAAGTTGTGACGTCCCAGCCCACTGCGCCAACCATTGGCAATTAATCCTTAACAATACCACAATATTTTTCTTGTTTAGATTCGTTCTGAGCGCAGGTAGTGCTAGCGGACTGAAGTTGTGACGCCCCAGCCCACTGCGCCAACCAGGGCCAACCATTGGCAATTAATGCTAAACAATATTACACAATATTTTTCTTGTTCAGATTCAGATTGTCTTGAATCTAGACTCTAGATTACTATGAAATGGACGAAATTATAAATAAATTTATCTGATATTATCAGAATTTATGCTTTTAAAGAATGAGTACTGAAAACATCCTGAATTGATTAGCTGTGTTACTTTGATACTCTTTTAGAATGTTAGAAAAATCCTGATTAAAAATTCATTAATGATTGTAATGAACCAATAGAATCAACTCGAATTGAGTGTCATGCAAAAACGTTCAATTCAGAAGTGTCGCATTCAATTTTATCAAGTAATTGATTAATACCCATCACCAATTATTGTGAAAAACATAGAATTATGACTGACCACCTATCCCTTACATTGATTTGGGTTATGATTTATGAGGTATCACATAATTTTATGAAATAAAGCAAGGAATATTACACATATTGGAAGATTAATTTTATAGTATAGCTCCCACCACAACATTAGATGGAAAAGCACGGTCAGCAACATAAATAGGGAAACTGATCCAATTTTAGAATTAATCTATCTGTCATCTGTGCTACAGAGACTGTATAATAAAGTTTATATGCTATTTACTATTGGAACTTCGCAATTACATTCACTCAGATAGTCCAGTCAATAAAGCATTATAGAGTTTTTTTTCCCAAAAAATCCCCAATTTTTGACCTCGGGGATTTGTTTAGACTAGTTGGGAGGTTAACATACTAAATTCCCCGGACCTGGGGGGTGAGCACAGGGCGGGAGGGGGTTAGAAGGTACAATTTTTTAGTTTTTCGCATATTACCCGAAAACGGTTGATCCTAGAGAAAAGTGCTCTGAATAGAAATTAAAGAGGACTAAAATCTGCGTCGATTGAAAAAAAGAAAACGAAAATCGACCAAATAGAAAATTTTTTACATATGATCAAAACTCGCATTTTTTTAGAAAAATCTCAAAAAATTGTCTTAACTGCTTTTAAATGTGATGTAACTCATAAAATAACAATCAATCCACTACCCCCTCACCATAAAAGACGTCGAGCATGAGAAGTAGAGTCCAAATAACATATCAATATTGATATTTGACCTATTTTTGGAAGTTCAAGGATCACTTTTCCAAGAATGGAATTCCTCCAAATTCAGCTACAGGTGGTTTTTGTCAATATTTTGATACTAAAATATACACACAAAGTAATAACAATATTCAAAGTGGTGTCTGGTAGTCTATATTGATCATTCCTCATCAGAATACTTATTTTACTGCTCAAAATCTGGACTATTTGCAGTAGAAAGGACCCTGCAAGGATAATAATCTAAGGACATCTCTAACTTTCGTAAAAGTGAACGGATCTTGACAAACTATAGCTCATTGTTTTCAGCTTTAAAAGGCGGTTCTATTTCATATACTATATGTTCAATTCGGACAAAATTGAAGAATTTCATTAACCTAAGTTCTTCTAGCTTATTCCTATATACAGGAAAAACACCAATTTTTTGTGTTAAAATGCGACTATCTTGGAAATTGTTGATGGTAGAAAGTCGCATTTGGGCTCAAATTATAGAACATAATCTCCTTTATCGTTCGATATATAAAAATCTTGAGTTCTAACTTGTGAAGTCAATTTTATCGACACAAACCAAAATGAAAAACATTTTTTCCGTTTTTCCTTACTATTTCAATCTTAGAAATTTGACTCTGAATTGTGAAAGATTCGAGTTATAGATACGATTTTGAGCTCAAATTGTATAGAATTAAATCTCTACGATGTCATTTGACTTCAATAACTCTTTAATCCCGTATTTAATCAGAAAAATGGCGTAAGAAGTATAAAGATGAATAATTCTGATGGTTTTTAAATTTACAAAATGGAACATAGTTACTATTACAATAGAGTAATTCATAATTTTATTAGATGCAAATGATAGAGAAGATTATGGTCTATAATATGAGCCCTATAATATGGTCTATAATATAATTTTTTTGTGTTAAAATGCGTCTATCTTGGAAATTGTTGATGATAGAAAGTCGCATTTGGGCTCATATTATAGACCATAATCTTCTCTATCATTTGCATCTAATAAAATTATGAATTTTGGTTTGTGTCAATAAAATTGACTTCACAAGTTAGAACTCAAGATTTTTATATATCGAACGATAAGGAGATTATGTTCTATAATTTGAGCCCAAATGCGACTTTCTACCATCAACAATTTCCAAGATAGACGCATTTTAACACAAAAAATTGGTGTTTTTCCGGTATATAGGAATAAGCTAGAAGAACTTAGGTTAATGAAATTCTTCAATTTTGTCCGAATTGAACATATAGTATATGAAATAGAACCGCCTTTTGAAGCTGAAAACAATGAGCTATAGTTTGTCAAGATCCGTTCACTTTTACGAAAGTTAGAGATGTCCTTAGATTATTATCCTTGCAGGGTCCTTTCTACTGCAAATAGTCCAGATTTTGAGCAGTAAAATAAGTATTCTGATGAGGAAATGATCAATATAGACTACCAGACACCACTTTGAATATTGTTATTACTTTGTGTGTATATTTTAGTATCAAAATATTGACAAAAACCACCTGTAGCTGAATTTGGAGGAATTCCATTCTTGGAAAAGTGATCCTTAAACTTCCAAAAATAGGTCAAATATCAATATTGATATGTTATTTGGACTCTACTTCTCATGCTCGACGTCTTTTATGGTGAGGGGGTAGTGGATTGATTGTTATTTTATGAGTTACATCACATTTAAAAGCAGTTAAGACAATTTTTTGAGATTTTTCTAAAAAAATGGGAGTTTTGATCATATGTAAAAAATTTTCTATTTGGTCGATTTTCGTTTTCTTTTTTTCAATCGACGCAGATTTTAGTCCTCTTTAATTTCTATCCAGAGCACTTTTCTCTAGGATCAACCGTTTTCGGGTAATATGCGAAAAACTAAAAAATTGTACCTTCTACAACCCCCCTCCCGCCCCATGCTCACCCCCCAGGTCCGGGGACTTTTAGTATGTTAACCTCCCAACTAGTCTAAACAGATCCCCGAGGTCAAAAATTGGGGCATATTTCATGCACTCTATACCCGTGTGGACAGGCTTTATTGACTGGACTAAGAATAAACTTTCTTAATTTCTAAAATTGAAATGAGACTAGAAAAAATCTGTTGAATAAATTAGTTACGTCTAAATTAATTGGAAAATCGATAAATTACTATCAATCATGAATATAATCAACAATTATACTTTTTAACATGAAATAACATTGAATTTAAAAGTTTGAATATACTTATAGAAGAGAAGAGCATGAAGAAAATAATTTGATTGTTAAAAACATATCTAAGAACCTTTATCTCATTCAAAATTACTGCAAAATATCAACTTTTCAAAAAAGCAACAGGTACTGTGTATTTGGCACGGATACCAAAATAATAAAGCATCCACAATTACCGGTATTTAAATCAAACGGACACGAATGGCCTCTTGTCGTTTCCGGCCTGGTGTGACATCACCCTAAAATCCAACACACAGAGGAAAATAACGCCATTCCCTCCTAATTCTCAACCAACCACAATAGTATAATTACATAATGAGTGTGGAAAAGGCGTTTTTACAAGACTGAGAAGGATTTATTAAAATCTCAAACAACTGAAGCCAACATAACCTCAAAACAACACTAGCACAAACGCACACAGTGAACTGTCATGGCGGCTCGTTCGGTTCGTTTATTCATACGTCGGAGTTCGGAAAAACAGCTGGGCTAGATTTTCAGTGCTGTAATTATCATTGTGATGATGACTAGTGCTGTAATAATCATCAAAATGATTATTCCCGCATTCAGAACAGCTGATCTCTTGTAAACGGCCATTTTCCAAACGCAAATCTAGCTTGGAAAGTTGTGTATTACATACGAGTATGGCGAAAATTATATTACTCACAGCTAATTAAATAAAAACCATTCTATTTTAATAATCAAAACAAATGTTGATTCTTTTAAACAATCATTCCTGTCTATTTTGATGTATTTATTTATTGTTCTCTGATAAATGTATTATTCAAAAAGGTAGGGACTTCTAATAAGAGCCCTTTAGAACTCAGATTATATAATCCTTTAGAGCCCTTAAGATTAATTTTTTAATTGAGTTTATAATCTGATTATAATGTTTGTAGGACAACACCCAGGATGTTAGGTGTTAGTAGGACTTACAGCCGTTGCAGGTAGAGGAGGTACAGTAGTAGTAGTATTTGAAGTAGTGATACTAGTAATGGTAGTAGTAGTAGTAGTGGTAGTATTTTGAGGTGAATTGTGACCCAGTGACTGGTTGCTGTTGGCTTGTTCACCTTGCAACGCCTCGCTCGGGTTGCGAGAGCCATCTAGCGGACAAACCAGTTCACCGTAGTCCAGCTCGCCTTTTGACTTTTTCCGCTTCAGTGTGAACTGCGATTTCTTTGCCACCTGTCAACCAACAAACATGGCTCAATAACATCAATATTCTGATATACAGTACTTTGAAGCATAACAATAAATTAGGAAAATATGCGAAATCAAATCAAATTCTTTTTTATCAACGGACGGACTCAACCTACTATCCAAAGTCGCATATCAGTGGCGATCGAATGCTGTAGAAAGTTAGTGAAGCACTAAGTTTTAAAGTGAGAGCCGCGTTTACCAAATGCTGTTGGTTGGTTGTTGGCAGCATTGCTATCAACAAATGCTGGCAGCAAGTGCTGCCAGCATGGTTGAAGTGTGATCTTTACCGACTACTGTGTAAATTCTGCCGTTTTTCGGTGCTGACAGCAAATGTTGACGCATTAATCTCACAGTAGACTCAGCAAAGATTCGATTCTAAACTTGACATGACATAAGAATAACTCTGTCATCCATCAATACAGCATATGAAAAATTGATCAAAACAGCTGATCATCAAGAAATATAATAAAAAAACACTCACCAAATTTGATCAAGTATGTAGTCATAGTCTTTTCGATTTAGTTATGTCATTTACTTATGGTAGACTTACACCGTTTATTATATTCTTATAGTCATTTAATAATAATATATTATCTCGATTTACAACCGTTGCAACAGATAATAGATAAACAAACTTCATCACAGCATTACAAACGTACAGACGACAGACGTAAAGTTTGAAGAATCAAATACTGTTATTTAATATTGTACATGTATTAGAACTGAACTTGGACAGAAATGAGAACTACTGTTTCAGATGTTTGTGCTCATCGTGATTTTAAATGTATATGAATTCATCTTTATTGTTAGAATAAATTATTCATTTAGACATTGTCTGTTACGTGAATTTTCATTATTAAAAAAAAATAAGTTGGCTTTGCGCTGTCAGATTTGTCAGGTTGATGGTCGGAAACTGAAATTACATTCGGCCAAGATCGGCTATCTTCGTAGCCAGGCCCACTGCGCTTCTTTCGCAGCTTTATTGCAAATGCTTAGCAATATTGAATTTCAGTTGCAACCTTTATCAATAAAAACCTTGTAGCAAGAGCATATGAATAATGCAGGTCGAGCTCCGCTTCCTTCCACCTTTCAACCAATCAGCAGCTAGGCGGTGAGCGGTGAGGCGCTGACATTCAAATCAAAGCAGTCGATAATCATTGATATTAAGCATTTATACTTGAGTAATATTCCAATAATTGATATTATATTATTAATGATAATTATTTTATCATAACTTTTAATAATAATTCGCACGACTTAAATTAATTATTTCGGGGGGTTTTCGTTACTGAAGCAGTGCTTCACTTGCTTCATATGACCGCTCGCCACTGGAGTATATTTTCCTCAACCTACTATCCAAAGTCGCATTTTACCCTCGGGGATCGAATACTCAAGTTTTACTTTTTCTCCCACGGGAGAAAAAGTTTATCACTTTTCCCTAGGAAGTAAAGTGAACCCATAAAGCCGCGTTTACACCAAATGCTGTCAGCAAATATTGGCCAGCTTTTGTTGGCAGCATTGCTATCAACAAAAGCTGGACAACATTCTTTGATCTTTACCGACTACTGGTGGGTAAATGCTGCCAACACTTTTCGGTGCTGACAGCATTGTTGGCAGCAAATGTTGACGGAATTAAAAGTACGATTTTTGTAAATGTTGTCAGCTTTTGCTGGCAGCAATGTTGTCAGCTTTTGCTGGCAGCAATGTTGTCAGCTTTTGCTGGCAGCAATGTTGTCAGCTCCGGTGTAAACGCGGCTTAAGAATAACATGGGTGATGTCATCCATCAATACAGCATATGAAAAATTGATCAAAACAGCTGATCATCTGTTATAGGCAGTAAAAAGAAATAGCGCTTTTTTGATAATATGTTCAAGTACAGGAAATAGCTGGGGCTTTTCGATTGTGCGGTTATGTCATCTCTACGACATTATGGTAGATTACACCCGTTTATTACATTCTTATAGTATTTAATGGTGTAGGTGGAGAAAAAATTTTGTGTGCATCTCGGGACTAAATTACTTTTTCTCCCTCGGGAAATTGTCATCCTCGGCTATGCCTCGGGCACCAACAGTTTCCTTCAGGGAGAAAAGGTTGAACATTGGTCCCTAGATTACACTTATCATAAAAACTGAAAGTGTGGAATCGAATTAAATACTGTTATTTAATATTGTACATGTATTAGATGTTAACTGAGCTACAGACAAGAGATGTATTTGGACTGATCAACTACTGTACTTTTCAATATTTCTGCCTCACACACCACATCTGCTAAAATGTACCCAAAATATTAGTACTGCACAATATATCACAGCCAGTATTATACCTCATATGTAGTTCATATAATTCTTACGTACATTCTAGAATTTTTCTATTTTTTTTATAGCGGATGATGCCCACATAAGCATTTTAGCTTGTGCATGGTTAATGGATTTGCGATGGTGATTGATGAGGTGAAAAACAGCCATGCCTACTGGTACTCGAACCCAGACCAGGCAGTGCTAGTGGACTGAAGGTTGTAACGCCCCAGCCCACTGCGCCCACCTGGCCCGCCAAATTTGTATCTAAACTGAAAATATCATAGCAATATTGAATTTCAGTTGCAATTCATCAATAAAAAATTAATTGTATGAATAATAATAGATTAATTCATCTATGTAATAATGAATACAAGAGTTATATAAGATACTCAACATCTTATTTCAGATAACGACTTACTTGAAAATGTTTCTTTTTATGGTTTTTGCTAAGAAGATACTGTATATGTATAATTTTTCAATTTAATATTTTTGCTTTAGTTATGTGAACAACTTATTTTCCAAGGATATGGGTGAGAGAAAAGCTTTTCAGCTTTACTCATTATTCGAAAAATACATAGATTCATTCCTTAAAATTATTCATAACATTGATCAGGCTGAAGTAGGACAACCTTGCTTAAATACCACAACAGTAAATTGTGTAATTTATAAAGGAAAATTCTTTAAAAGGCAATAAGAAAATGTTTGCAGATATTCACTGTAAACACGTATGAGCGGTTCGTGATTTTCAAGAATGCTAATAAAGGCCACTTTTATAAAGCTTCCGCTTTTGGAAAGATCTGAAAAAGCTAATGTTAAAAACGTTCAATTTTCTCCAGCTAATTTTGGAGGACTCATGTTTGAAATTTTCAATTTTCTCACGCGATTTTCGGAGGACACTTGAGGCGGGCTAAGACGTTACCTTGACTTTGGCAGTTGTGGTGAGAGGCACATAGCCGAGACTGGCTTCAGCGTCGCGCTTCTCCTGGATGACGTCTCTGCCGAGCAGGTCCTTGAAGTGGGTGGTGAGGTGGCGGCGCAGCAGAGTCTTGCCGGGCGGAATCGACAGCAGGCTGGCCAGCAGCTCGCCCGTGAATCTCGGCTCATGCACTAGCAGGCCTCCGTGCACTCCTGTACACAACACATTTTCACACTATAGTTCATTTTATAGTTCAGGGAGGTTGCACAATTCTAACATACATAAAATTATACTATCTAAAACCGGTTTGCACGAAAGTTCTATGTCATATACATGAATCCATCTATATAGGAGAGCATATGAAATAATAGACTATTATCATTTATAATAGTTGGTTCATCACAAAAGTAATATTTTATCATTACAGATGTTTGATAATATGTCATAGAACTATTATTGTGTAACACCCGCCACAGGGAAATTTAACATCACAATTAAAAATGTTTGCTTTAAACCAATGGGACAGATTTGGCTTTGCGATTTCTAGTGTTTCAGTTAAAAAAATAGCAAGTCTTCTAGTAAGTTATTCAATAATCTATTAAATCTATCGTACAAGCATTACCATTGGTGCAATGCTATAGTCAACTGGTTCCTAGATCTTCACATGAACATCTATTTAATTTAAAGCTCTTTAATTTCGTTGGATGAGTAACTTCCATGCTTTTGTTAGCAATTTTTCTGTCTCTGATTCAAGTAGTTCAGTCTTTACTTCATACGTCACGATCTCTCCGTTTTCCTCTATCAGTATTTTTCAACGATTTTTCACTATCTGCCATACTGCACTTTTTCAATAAATGGATAACGTTTGCTCAGCACTTTCCGAAATGGAAAGCCCATTGCACTGGCAATCTCTTAAAAGAAAATTAACGCCAATAAAGCCATGGATAACTAGGGGTCTATTCGACCCCTAATAACTATCAGAGCAATTCGTACAAGAGATTCACTTGATAGAAGGAGAAAAATAAACAATAATGATCTTGAATTAGCTGAGCATTATCGTCGATATAGGAATTGCCTGAATTTATTGATTAAAAATTAACAATTAGAGAAACAACTGATACAATACAAAAGAAAAAACCTGAAATTGATAGAATTGATATACATGGGAACATCATTTCAATGAGAGATAACTCCAATGATGTGCTAGAGTTTACAAACAATCATTTTGCATCTGTTGGGAGGAAGATGGCTGAGTCTATAATGGAAAGTTTGAATAAAACTCTACCAGAAATTGTTAATAGTTGCATTTCTGCTAATAGATCGGCCATTTCAATGTTTCTGACGCCAGTTGATGAACATGAAATTCTGTCTATAATCGGCACACTCCATACATCAAGTTCACCAGGTCTTGATAGAATTGATAATAAAATACTTAAAATAATTAAGAACTACATTACAAAACCTCTAATGTTTATATTCAATATGAGCTTTGAACAAGGAACTTTTCCAAGTATGATGAAGAAAGTATGTGTTACGCCCCTGTTCAAGAGTGGTGATAGGATAGTTATTGGTAATTACAGGCCTATTTCATTGGTAAGTAATATTTCAAAAATTCTGGAGAAACTCATGAAAAAGCGATTAATTGATTTTTGGAACGAAATGAGCTCTTATCTTCTAATCAGTATGGGTTTCGAGTTGGTAGAAGTACAGAGGATGCAATTTTCAGGCTGTCAAAGTTTGTAACCGATAGTCTAGACAGTAATAAGAAGTGTCTAGCAGTCTTTCTTGATCTAGCAAAAGCATTTGACTCCGTTTCACATGAGTTGCTGTGTAAGAAGCTTGAGAGTATTGGAATCAGGGGTATAGTACTTGAATGGTTCAAGTCCTACCTTCATGAACGAGCACAAAGTGTAAAGATTGGTGATAAAATCAGCCAAGAAACAACTGTTGATTATGGAGTACCACAGGGAACAGTACTGGGACCTATTCTATATTTAGTATTTGCAAATGAATTGTGCTCTCTAGATATAAAAGGAGAGATGGTAGCCTTTGCTGATGATACAGCTATAATGTTTCAGGAAGAAGATTGGAACAGTTTGTTTAATCTGGCAGAGTCGCAGATGCATCAAGTCATGCTTTGGTTGAATAAAAATCTACTCACACTAAACATTGAAAAAACTAAATTTTTGGCTTTCTCACTGACAAGCGCACAAAAACCTCAGCAAGATACTCTTAAACTACACAATTGCACACAGACTATATTGCCCTGCGACTGTCCTATTATTGATAGAGTAGATCAAATTAAATATCTAGGAATAGTAGTTGATGACCTTTTTCGATGGGACAAACATGTATCATATATTGTCACTAAACTAAGGAAACTTGTTTATATATTTGTGAAACTACGTCAGATCTTGCCTGTCCATAAACTGAGAACAATTTATTATGCACTGGTTGAATCAATTGTTAGGTATGGAATACTTGTATGGGGAGGTACATACCACAATCATGTAGATCCGCTCATAAACGTTCAGAAGCTTTTATTAAAAATAATCTGTTATAGACCCAGACTTTACCCAACCGAGCAGTTATTTAAAGAGTATAAAGTTCTAAGTGTGCGACAACTATACATATATACAGTTCTCATTTTCATCAAAACAAATCCGCATTTAACACGCAACGTAGATCATGCACACAACACAAGATCTAGGGATAGAGACCTGTACATAGTTAGAAGAAACACAACTTTTGGTCAAAAGTCTGCCCTATGCATAGGATGCAAAATCTTCAATTTATTGCCTGCTGAAATAATTGGAATGGGCATCCTAAAGTTCAAGAAAAGTACAAAATCCATGTTAATTAGCATTGGGAATAATGATAGCGAGCAATTATTATGTATTGGTTAATTTAAAAAGTGAATAAACTTAAATAATTTTTATTATCATAAAATGTTCAACAAATATTTCGTTACAGCTTGTTATAATTTTATTTTATTAATTTCCAAATAATCATGAAATAGTAAAAAAATGTATATATATTTATCATATATTTGTAAGGTACTAACATTATACTTATTTTCATCAAATAACCCAAATTAAAATATATATATATATACACTAGAAGAATATTTAAGTAAAGTAGAATATTTGATTTATATTGTATACTAGACAAAATGCATCCCGACACATATAGTGGGATGCTTCATGATAGTTTAGAAAAGTAGTATTAGTATGGTAGTATAACTTCACATATTGTAATAATAGTTTTATATGTTTAATAAATACCTCTGGACATGGGTTACATGACAGAGAAACAATTAAATTGTTGTTGAAACGCGCGCGTACACGCATACACACTCAAGAGCACTATTGGCACAGCCTATTTTAACTGACTCAACAGTTCTACAATTCAATTTTGAAGATAATTTCATGAGCTCTAAAAAACACGACCGTTCACCTCGGCTACTGGAAGCTGACTAGTTCTTCACATGGACATCTATTTAATTTAAAGCTCTTTAATTTCGTTGGATGAGAAATTTGATTAAAGTACAAGGTGGGGCAGGAAAGTATCCCCAGTTTTGAGATGACATTGTGAGTAGTGGAGGCATACTGAAAGAGTGAAAATAGGCTCAAATGATGCAGAAAATTCAAAGGTTTTATTCGTTAGTCCTATAAGTTGTAGGAATGGCTTGGTCGCTTTTGCCGCCGAGGCGTATTTTTGCCAAAATTAGTATGCTGTTGAACTGCAGCATGTGATACGAACTCGTTATCAAACCCCTAGTCACAAAGCTATTCCTGGCCGCAAATCCACTTTGCTGTGACTTCCGTGAATGTGTTAGTGTATTGCAAAAAAGAAGGCTCGAAGGACCGCCCGGACTCCATCGCACGCTGCACTGCAAAAACATACTGATTTTGTGAAAAATACGCCTCAACAGCAAAAGCGCATTGCTCAGTCAACCAAGCCATGTCTACGACTTATAGGGGGGCCAAATGAAGCCTTGTAAACAACAGCTTCATTTAAGCGCACTCTTCTAGCATGCCCCTACCACTGACAGTGCCATCTCAAAACTAGGGATACTTCCCTGCCCCACTCTGTATTTTTCAATTTTCAATGATCGTTTCTTCAACAAAGCCTTTAGAAATTTGTCTTGACATGTGATTGCAAAATAATATAATTAATATAATAAGTTTTTAAAAAAATATGCAAATTTCAATGCTATTCACCTGAGCCTCTTAGATTAGGTGCATATTCGGCCAAATCGACAGCTCTCAGCCATTCCATGACACGATGATTGGTCCACAAGGCAATTTCGGCAGGTCCGACATTTTCTGATCCTTCGGGCGCTGATCTACGTATTAAACAGTTGCCGTCGAAATTGTTATTCCTCAATACCTGACGAAAAAATAAATTATGAGTGGAAACAATTGTCAAGTAGGAGAATAATGATAGAACATGGGAAATATGAGATAATGGCTTATAAAAATATGTCATATTACATGAAGAATCTTAATTTATTTATACAGACATATAAATAGTGACTTTATATATTTTGCAGTTCGTACAAAACAAATTGAGACTTGAAACCTTGGCCGAATAAATAGCGTCAAGGAGAATCGTGAGCACACCGCTCAAGAGAGATCGATTGGCCTATATCATGCGTTTACATGACTCAGGTTTAATAATCTAGGTTTAATTCCCTTATTGTAATGAAAAATAGTCTGCATGATTGGTCGAAAATAGAATTAGAGGTCTGAATGATATTAATAATTTACTCAATCAATTAATTAAAAAAGAGAGTACATCAGGCATATGCTGAAAACTGCCTTAAGGATGATCGAGCTTTATTTATTGTCAATTTATTCTATATTTGTTTAATTTATATTTGTTTATTAATTGAGCTTTAACACAAGGATTATCAACTTATGGCGTACTGTAAAGAAATTTTCTCACAAATATTCAAACAAAAACTAAATGAAGCAATCAAATCTGAACCAAATTATTTATAGGGTAGAGACAGATATATGAGTTGGTAGTAGAGAGTACCTGTATGCCTGTGCGTATGCTGGCGACATGCAGGGCGTTGGTGACGTGCAGGGTGACAAGGTCGTCAAGGGTGAGGCGGTGTAGGAGGCGGCCGTCGACCCGGGCGGCCAGGAAGGCGTCCTTGTGCTGAGGGAGGCCCACATCGTCCAGCCAGCGCAGCACCCACCCGGTGCCCAGCGCCCCCGCCGCCCCCAGCAGCACGTCGCTACCGCCCCCGCCCCGCTCACAGTACAGCGCCACATGCAGCTTCTTGCGGTGCAAAGGGTTCTGCCACACACAACCAATTTACACATCAGTTGACTATGAATATAGGGGGAAATAGTTACTTATGTTTACTTGTATATTGTTATTGATTCATTATACCATCCTTTGATGGTTTTGACACGTTATTTCAATCCTGGTTGATGATTATTCACCTCTGTATAGTGCAGTGAATATGAAACTTGTAACCAGCTGATAGGCCTAACCCTTCATGGGCTGTTGAGCCATTTACATTCATAATGATTCATTTCGCTGTTTTATTTCTACATTGTATATTATTGTAAACCTTTTTCGAGGACATAAAAAACGAATAATAATAACATTTTCAGAATGGTAAAAGTACATCAGATGCTCTGATAAAATTTACTAATACTCTTTCCCATCACATAAATTCTAGCATGAAAACAATAGCTGTCTTTCTTGATATCCGTAAAGCATTTGATACAATTCCCCATAATACTCTTTTTAGAAAGCTTGAGTCTTATGGTTTTAGAGGAATTTCGCTTAATTTCTTCAAGAGCTATCTATCTGGTCGAACACAATCTTTAACCATAAATGGTAAATGTAGTGTCACCAATCTGACTTCTTTTGGTCTCCCTCAAGGTACTGTGCTATCTCCAATGCTTTTTATAGTTTATGTAAATGACATTTTGAGTTTGAGACTGATAAATTCAACAATGTTATCCTTCGCAGATAATAATAATATAATATTCGTGTAACCTGGCTGGCTCAGGTCTGGTGTCAGAGTTTTCAGATCGCTCCTGATCAATTTCAGGGCCTCTGACATGACTTAACGACTGTTTTTAGGCAGCCGGGACCGACGGCTTAACGTGTCCATCCGAAACACGGGAAAGTGGCCTGAGAAAAATTCCTGGTCTGACCTGGGTTTGAACCCGGGACCTTTGGGTTGCAACGCCAGCGCTTAACCCACTCGGCTACGCTATCCCCTTCGCGGATGACACTGCAGCTATTTTCCACGGTAATTCATGGGAGGAAGTGCATACCATAGCCGAACAGAATATGTCTCATATAAAGAAATGGTTGGATAAGAACACTTTGAGCTTAAATATCGATAAAACTAATTATATTGCGTTTTCATTAAACAGAGTAGGACAACCTATAGACAATCACTCCCTGAAACTACACTCAAACTGCAATATAAACTTAAATGCCTGTAATTGCCCCACTATAAAAAAATTTTCTAGTATAAAATACCTGGGGATCATAATCGATGACCATCTCAAATGGGACGTTTCCAAAACCATCTCAATTTCCAAAAGAATGAGATCCTTATCTTTCAAATTCGATCAAGTGAATAAAATTCTCAATAAGCACCATTTGAGCATGCTATATCATGCATGGGTTAAATCAATACTTCAATACGGGATAATTGTTTGGGGAGGTTGTTTCAATAGCCATTTAAATGAATTATTTGTTACCCAAAAGTTGATAATTAAAACCATCCTTAATAAACCCAGACTTTACCCTACGGAAATGGTTTTTAATGATTTTGAGGTGATGACTGTGAGGCAATTGTATGTGAAAAATTTAATCGATTATCTAATCAAATACAAGGCAAATTTTCCTACTAGCCCAAACTCTATTGCAAATAACTACCGTTTAAGAGCCTCTGCAAACAGATACGTTACTTATAACACAAATACAGAAGGTATAAGGAGACAATTAATTTACATAAGTTCCAAAGTAATAAATCAAATTCCAAATTATTTTCTCACAAACTCGAGATGCAGCAAACAGACTAAACTAGATATAAAAAACTGGATTAAGAGTAACTATTTTTTTGACATGTAGGAACTAGAGTTTCGCTATTTGATTTTTTGCAACTAAATTCCTTGAGCCTTGCCTTTTTTCTCTGTGTCTGCTTTAGTAATAAGTGAAACTTTTGATTTTGTTATTAGTAAAAAGTATTATTTTTTCATCAAGTAGACTCGCTTTCCTTTCCCTTTTCTTTATTTTTTCAGTTTAATTTTATTTTACCTTCTTTCCTTTTTTTACCTTCTTTCCTTTTTTACCTTCTTCTACCTGCCTATTACATGGGAAACCATAGTTTAGGTATATACCATAGGCTAGGTATTTCCCCTCCATCTTTTTAAGCACACCCCACCACAGTAATTGTTGAATTTGTTAATAATGTATTATTTTGTTATTGTGTTTTACTAATTTTTGTATTATATTATTCATTGTGTCTTTATGTGTGTTTAAATTGAAATAAAATTGAATTGAATTGAATTTAATTAATTTTGACGAGTAAATTTTATGTGTTGAAGACATATCTGAGGCGAACGGTTGTCTCTATTGGCAAATATACGAATGAATAGATAAACAATAATAACTAAAAATAAAAGAAATCAAAAGAGAATATTCTTATTAAGTAGTATAGCTGACGCCAACACTTCAGGCGGTTTAGTCTCCTCTTTTTTCGCTCCAACAGCTAATGCTGTCAATTAGAGTTGTCATTCAGCTATCCCAAGGAGGTTAACCTCGCAGAGGTCCGTTGGCTGACAACAAATTTACATTCTAAATTGGGTGTTCACTGTTCACTAGTTTTTATTTTGTTTATTTTTTGTGTAATTTCATTTATTTCATACTGGCACGTGACAATGCACGATTGAAAATAATGCCGTACCGTACCTATCTTAGTTGAATGTTCTTCGAAATAAATTGAAAAGAAAAAAGACTGTTTGTTAGCTGTATAGGCAAGTAGGTACGTTAGCTAATAAAGTAGGCTAGTTATTGGTGATCCATTCAGAGTGCAGAGAGGAATGGCTCGAGTTTATAATTCCCTTTGCTGCACCTGCGCTAACTCGCGCCCAAACAGAACTGGCAACTCGACGAGTTTCTTTTCCACCACGAACCACGCGTCGAGGGTTCTCGGCTTTATAAAGCCCTAGATGCCACCACTGTACGGTACGTAAAAAAATACACCCTTTAGTGATCTTTCAAAAATTATGCCATCTACTGTGCCCCACAGTTAAGTAATTCAATTACCAGAAATAATTCGAAACAGTTAAATACAGAGTGTTTCAGGAGGAATGTGCAATACTTCTCAGGCTGATTCCTTACACCAAATAGACAAAAAGGGTGTTTGTCGTTTTGTTACCGAGATAACAATGGCGGAAATTGAGATTTTTCAAATAATATTAATTTCTACGATGCTTTAGAGGTTCTAAGAACTCAGGTTTAGAATTTAACAATTCCTATGTTAAATCAGCTGAGAAAGTCAATCAGCTGATGAATGAATAATAATAACTATACCCTAGTCACGATCACTTGAGACGAAATAAAAAAACGTTTTGCATGTACAGGTATCTATTTTTGTTTGAGCTTGAGGAAAAGCCAAGAACTGTGATTGGCTACAGCTGTTCGACTGCGGCCGACCGTCGTATGAAGTAATACCTCCTTTTACCCGTACACACGCGCAAAAAGTTTGTTCATTTCGTCTCAAGTGATCGTGAATAGGGTTTAAGAATAAATAAACAATAATAACTTAATATAAATAACTAAGAATGAATAAACAATAATAACTAAAAATAAAGAAATCAAAAGGATGATTATACCCTCTACAGTGAAATATACGTTGTAACACAAACTGCCTTTTATGATGTAACTCTACTTTGGCTCTGAAGCTGGTTCAGATTGAAACAACACCCAAAGCAAGTTCAATAGATTATGTTTCAACATAAACCAGTGGAGGAGCGAATTTCACCACAATACCCAAATGTTACCCAATTACGAACTTTCTTACTTTTTTATTGTGAGATGTTTTGCAAATACTCACCTTGATGCCCAGCTCTTTGTCGATTTCCGATTGCGTAGCATTAAGCAGCTGCGTTCCCGATTTAATCCATCGTTTAGCTTCGGTTGCACAATAGTCCAGTCCCAGTTCAGTGAGCCAGGCACACAGGGCATCGGTATTCCATTCCGAGAAAGGCTGATCCGACCTGAAAATGCAACCAAAATTGTCTCCGTTACCATTCGACTTCATGTCACTCAATAAGATGAGATTCATTTCAGTTTGAAACAAAATGAATTAGGAGAAGATTTAGTTATGAATCGAGTAAATAGTGAATGAATGTGATCCAGCCACTACGACTATTGGGCAGCACAAGTTGGGCTCAAACCCGAAACTTGAAGGCCCGTATCGACAGTGCGAGGCATGTGCACTTTTATACACTCAGCGCGCTATTGCATTGCTTCAGCTGCCCTATGGGCTGAATTATCCAATGGAATCTCTTACTTATATGATAAATAAGAGATGAATCTTTTAGCTCCAACAAAGAAAGTTGTCAAAAGTCGAAAGTGTGAAAACACTAATATTGTGTTCTAATGATTTCAGATTTTCAATTACATTTTGAGACTGTAACTTATTAATTAGAATAGAATTGAGGGGTGGCTGACCTGGTAGTTTGATTGGTGGTCCATCCGAGGCGTGCATTGGCTGTGGCGCGAACTCCACCGCGACGGAACTCGCCATCGCCACCAATATCATCCAGACTTCCCGAACCACTACGCTTTATCCTGTAGATCATGGAATTATTATTATGGGTTCAATTATTATAGTTATTGATATTAATAATATTCGAAAATCTCATGCAATTCTCAAATACACAACTATCTCATTTTCATAATAACGATATTTAAAAAAAAATTTATTATTAAATTCCATGATTCGTTTTTAATGAAAACATTTCTTATCAATAGTATTGTATCGCAAATGAACAATAATATTGTCAAACAGTTCTAAGCTTTATGTGAAATATTACACCACTACTTTTGGAATCCATAGATGAATCAATTTTTTTCATCATTTTATTAAGAACCAACCTTGGATCATTCAAAGACCCATTCTACAAATTAAATTTAAATCAAAATATTATAGGCTACTAGTTGGTATATTCCAACTCACAGCATGAATGACGAATGTTTATTTAGTTATTAATTGATTGAAATTATGATTAATTCAAATCTTGACTTGAAATTTTACCATCTGTCAACACAAGATAACAGATTAATCTGGCAAGTTAACAGATAACATTAATTGAAATTGTTGTTGAGGTTATCCATGCTTCTTGAAACAGTAGTAGTTGATAATATCAAATATACTTGGTTAACTTACGATATGAGACGCTCTCAGCTGAAACTCTAGTTTCTACGATTCAAGACAGTTCACTCGAGATTTAAGTCGTGGACGCGTTTCGAATAATAATGTCACTCTTCGGCGCTCTTATGAGTGACTTAGCAGCTAATGCCTCGTATTTCCAAGCACACTCGAACTTGAGGGACCCTCAAGTTTACATTCTCCATCATTAGCAAATAAAATGTCAGCTATTCTATTGACGATTCGTCAAAATTTTAGGGTCCCTCAAGTTTGAATGTGCTTGGAAAAACCCGGCATGAAACTTACGAGTGAATGAACACCATTGAACGCAGATAACATCATTGTTTGAAACGCACACAAGACTTAAATCGTAGGTAAACTGCACCAAAATTTGAAGTACTGTATATTTAATAGTATCAATTAAAACCATGAACCCTCAATAACCTAAAAATCCTCAATATTTGAACCTTAAATGTGGCAAAATCGTCTGGGGCGACTGTCTGTCCCCCTTTCCAAAATATTGTCCAGGCTATTTATTAAGCTGATATGTTACAATACAGATAGAGATTTAATTACATACCTTGTGAATATCTTTTTTATTCCCTTGGCCTTGTTCATTTGCAAAGTGGGAGTGGAATTTTGAGAATAGTTGCCATTGGCATTTGAGACATCAGCTTCTGATGCTGTATCACTTATTACAACTGTTTCCGATTCGGCTGCAACAAAATCAGACAATTTTAGAAAAATTCAAGAAATTACTGACTTATGAAGACATTACTGAATTTAACCACTACTATTTTACAAAAGATTCGACATGAATTAATTGTGAACATCGATCAATTTGTACTGAAGATGCAAAGATGTGATATAGGGGAAACACATAAGAGAAAAAGGATACGAGTGCAACTACACAATAAAGTGGATCTATGTACAATTTATTGAATTGAAGGATAATCTCATTAGTCTCGTTCCTAGAGGCGTCAGTAATCACAATTGTGCAAGATGAGTGAAGATATTGATTGCATAGAAATCACTACTTGTGCTAGAATAAAAATGGTGAAGCTATAAAATAGTGATTGCTTCTATACTAAAAAATAAAATGTGGAAGAAAATTGACTGAAACTGCGATTTAAGAATTGAGATGTGAACTGATGTGAAATGCGTTATCGAGAATAACAGAAGCTAATAAAACAAAAATCACTTGGAGTATGCCGAATCTATTTGCCTATTCATTTATAAATTAACAATATTAATTTAATTGAGCAGGTTTATTCCTTTGGAAGTCTTTTCAGAATACAATTTCTCTAAATATGTTTCAGATTTTCGTGTGTCAATACTCTATTTGAACTCATTATTATAATAGAAATTTGAGAATAGTTTGAACATATCTAAAAGAAAGCCATCTTTATAAAACGCTAAAGCAATCAATAAATGATTCAATTTTGATTCTACATACGTATGTACACATGGTTAGGTAGATAACAAAGCTCTATTTACATCTAATCAGCAATAACGTTGTTTAGTAATGACAATCAAGTCCAAACACATTTTTGCATTACTCTAACCTAATAAGCTGTTATTCCAAAATCAAGATTATCATGCGAAATTCCGATTAAAAAAAATTCTAATTCTAATCATTTAAAAAACCTGTTAAAATGAAATAAGAAGCGATTTTAATGAAGTCTAAAATACACTTTGAAGCAAATAAAATTGAAAAATGTTGAATATTGTCTCGAAGTAAACTAAAATTTATAATGAAAATAAGAGTGATTCGTTTGATGCTTCAAGATAATTGATGAAATCAATGGACTTGGATGGATGTGATGGTCATTTAATTTATAAGATTGGAAATAGAATATTTGTGATAAGTATTTTCCGTCTAAGAATGTGACAATTCAATTGAGAAGATAAATGAATCCAACAGTTGGTCAATTAAGCAACATCAATAATATTATTTGACTATATATTTTTTTAATAAATAATTTTTCTGTTCTTGAAACACGATGGAGTATACCAAAACTGCAGACATGGCATGTTCCGACTCTGATTAAATTATAGGCAGATGAATATATTACATAAATGGTAAGATTTTTGTTTGATGTCATCACATATCAACAGTGTGTTTGTGGAATAGATGTTTGATAAATAGAGAAGCTATCTTAGCCTCACATAAGTGGAGGAGGCCTTAATCTTCGATTACACTGCCAGCAAGAGTAACAAGTGCAATCTTTCTGGGAGTCAGTATTTCCCAATGTGAGCTATTAGGTGTTGACACAACCACAATGCCAACTGCTTCCCAATTATTTATTCTCAAAAACAAATTTATTGGGGATAAAGAGGTATTTGAAAGATGGAATAGAAACGCTAAAACATCAAATTCAAACGAAAAAGTTTGATTCATAATTATTATTCAGGTTATAGAGAAGATAAATTTAGAATGAAACGTTACAAAAGCAATATTCCAACAATACTCAATGAATGAACGGAGAAGCTTACTAAAAAGTAATATAAATGATTGATAATATAATATGAAATAATATAATCGAGGCGATTGGAGAGGAAATCTATAAAGAAATAACATTATAAAATCAATATTACAGAAGTAGCAATGATAGAATTTATGTTACTAAAGGTTACTATAAAAGGTTAATAAAAATAATGTATTAATTGGGGATTTAAAATGAAAAATTAATTCTCGATATAACTTTGCAAGTTACAAAAAATGGCCAATGATGAAATCAATGAATAACATTAGGAATTATTAATGGAAGAAGCGTATATAACAAAGTATTGCGACCGTGGAGTAGGAAAACCAAAAAAAAGAAGAGCGCTCATGCTAGCAATACGATACTGGTAAGATCTGCGAAACATGCCGGGTGAGGACTGGTAGCAAACCAAGAAACGGAGCAACACACACATGCGCCGCGACATGTGTGAGTGGAAGTGTCACCTAAATTGGGCACCGATGAGCAGCGGTCGGAGGCTAACACACCGCCAGAACCCGAATGGAGCAAGTACAAGTGCTGATTCCTACCGAAAGCGACGCGGTTCTTGAGGCTGGCCACTGCCGCCTGCTGTTGATGCTGCTGCTGGTCCGCCAAGTGGTGTTGCCGCGGCAGGCTGCTGTACTGCGGGTTGCCTATGCGTGAGTGGAAGCCCCCCTGCAAAACACCAAAACAATGATACTGAAACACCAATGCTATATTATAACTTGAGTATACATTCAACAGACTATAGCGAGTCTCATTTACATAATATTCATTCTCTCAATACGATAAACAATTTCATTTATTTATTGACATAATAACACAAATCATAACATAATTAAGAACTATAGGATATAAAAAATAGGCTGAGCCTGTTATTTCTTCCTAAATTTTGATAAAGGATTAGTACGAAACAAGGTTATGTGGTTACGCAGCACCAAATGATTCGATGCAGCAAATTGTCAATCAAAATCAAGATTGAACCAAAGAGATTGATATTGTTGCTAAAAATCTAGTCATGAGTGTTTTAGGGCTTATGCGATTGAATACTACAATCCATTATATACCATTACATGTTAGAAATTTATTTGTGAGAGATTTCAAATTAAAAATTAAGGATTTTTTGATAAGGAACTGTTTTTACAATAGTAGAGAATATTTTAGCTTCAATATGAATGACTTTTAAAATGGGTTGATATATGTTTTTATCTACAACTTGATTAACTATGTTAGTTTTAAAACGTGACCTATACATGTATACTAATGAGTCGTTCACAATAATTGGATTTTGATTCGAGTATTACATGTACAGAATGTTTTACTGGGAATAATTAACAAATGGTAAAATTAATAGTCCAGTCAATAAAGCCTGTCCAAACGGGTATAGAGTGCATGAAATATGCCCGAATTTTTAACCTCGGGGATTTGTTTAGACTAGTTGGGAGGTTAACATACTAAAAGTCCCCGAACTTGGGGGGTGAGCATAGGGCCGGAGGGGGGGGGAGGGGTAGAAGGTACAATTTTTTCAGTTTTTCGAATAAAACCCAAAAACGGTTAATCCTAGAGAAACGTGTTCTGAATAGAAATCAGTGAGGACTAAAATCTGCGTCGATTAAAAAAAAGAAAACGAAAATCGGCCGGATAGAAAATGTTTTACATTTGATCAAAACTCAAATTTTTAAAAAAAAATACCAAAAAATTGTCCTAACTGTTTTTGAATGTGATGTAACTCATAGTCTCATTAGAATACTTACTTTATTGCTCAAAATTTGAACTATTTGCAGTAGAAAGGACCCTTCAAGGATAATAATATGAGGACATCCCTAACTTCCGTAAAAGTGAACGGATCTTAACAAACTATAGCTCATTGTTTACAGCTTCAAAAGGCGGTTCTATTTCATATACTATATCTTGAATTCGGACCGAATTGAAGAATTTCATTAACCTAAGTATTTTGAGTTTATTCCGATATACCGGGAAAACACCAATTTTTTGTGTTAAAATGCGTCTATCTTGAAAATTATTGGTGGTAGAAAGTCGCATTTGGGCTTAAATTATAGGGCACTTTTCACTAGGATTAACCGTTTTTGGGTTTTATGCGAAAAACTGAAAAATTGTACCTTCTACCCCCCTCCCGCCCTATGCTCACCCCCAGGACCGGGGACTCTTAGTATGTTAACCTTCCAACTAGTCTAAACAAGTCCCCGAGGTCAAAAATTGGGGCATATTTCATGCACTCTATAATGCTTTATTGACTGAACTATAAAGAGAGCTTCTCTTTCATAAATCAAAGTGATATTTGATTCCAATTAGATATAAACTAAAGAAAAAACCGTTGTTGACAGTAGTAGAGAAATATCACTAGTTTCGTCTCAATAAATATCACTAGTTTCGTCTCAATTTCAAGATTAACATGAATATTGTATGAAACAGAAAATAAGGTATTTGATACATGATTATAATAACAATGAAAATATTCAATGATAATCAATATTCAGAAGGCTTTTTGGTTACTATCTACTCTTCCTTTGATGGTTTCCTTCTCCAAGGGAAGATGGTCAAGGGAAGACCATCTCATCAAGACATTGCTCTTAGGAGCCAACTCCTTAGAGCAATCTCAAATGTTCCAAAAATTTACTTGACCTCATAAAATTAAGGTTCAATAATTATTATCGAATAATTATTTTGCCTGCCTATTACATGGGAAACCATAGTTGGTTAGGTATTATTTCTTCTCTCTTTTCTTTCCAGCACACCCAACCATGAAGCCTGTGTTTTGTTTAATGTATCATTGTTATTGTATATTTGTTTTTTGAAATTTATTGTATTTATTTTTGTCTTTTGTGTATTTTAATAAATTAAAAATTGAAATTGAATTGACTCATGACGCAAAATTATTTGAAATAAGAAAACATTACCCAACGATAAATCAGGATTTAGATGTACATGAACATGAAAATCAAAAGATTTATTCACTAAGAAATACGAGCAATCAACTTACTTGGTGTTGAATGGGTGAAGAGTTGTCTTCGGAAAGTTTTCTCACATTATTTTGTAGAATCGGACTCGGTGTTGGAGAAGAATTGTAGTTATGACCCTGCAAACAAATACAGACTTCATCAATTT
Organism: Sogatella furcifera; assembly: GCA_017141385.1. Taxonomy (NCBI): domain Eukaryota; kingdom Metazoa; phylum Arthropoda; class Insecta; order Hemiptera; family Delphacidae; genus Sogatella; species Sogatella furcifera. The sequence goes on along the minus strand of CM029547.1, from coordinate 18,852,123 downwards.
TAGAAACGACAAAGTTAGAGAACAGCCATTTGTTTTAATCATCAACAGACTAATTCTAATGAACACATTAGTTGAAAGTTGAATATTCAGTTTGTGCAAATTATTTGCGTTCCTACCACGTCGAATCACAACATTTTCCAAATTATTCCCGACAAGAGTAAGCAACAAACATTGAAACTTAAACGTTTCAAGTAGTTGCAACTTGGAGTTAGCAACTGAGTTGAGTTGTGGGACTTTGTGAAACGAAATTGAGACAGAATTAAACTTTGTCGCCTAGTGTGGTTCAAAGAGGGAGATGGCGATACACAAAATAGACTTCCAGTGGATTCAAGGGTGGTTGCGACATTTACTTTAAAAAGGGGTACACTTACCGCGTTAACTGAGTGAGACTTTTCATAGTCGTGTGCTTCCAATTCTCTCAAAGTGAAAAAAACTTGATGTAGTGGAAGGTATACATTTCAGCTGAAATTTGATTAAACATAGATCCAAATTCTGGATAATGTCGACACTTGTATAGTATAATGCAAGTATCCTATGCTATATTAATAGCCATCGCGTGTAGAGAATAGCATTCGATGATGAATAGCATGAAAGGGTAACTGATGCCAGTATAACATTCGATCATTTTTTAATTGAAGAGACATGAATTTACACTTATGTTTCGCAGGATTAATAATTGTTCCAATATTCCTAGTCACATCTAAATTGAACAGCTGCTGTTAGCATCGAATAAAACCAAAGTTTATTAATCCTTCTGGAGCTATGTATTCACGATTCAACTTACTTCTAAGAAGATAAAAAATCCATCAAATTTGATAGGTACGACTCAAAACGATCGTTTGATTAATATTCAAGAAGTTTGATTAAAATTCAAGATGTTTGATTAAAATCCAAGACGTTCATATACAGTAGGCTATATTTTTTATATATTATATTATTTTTATAATTATATATATTTTTATATTATTTCATATACAGTAGGCCTATATTAAATCGAAATTGACTTATTCTTTGTACTTTGTATCATTTAGAAATATGGTGTTTACATTTTTCTCAACAAATAAGTTTCATATCATCAATAAACATTCTGATTAAAATTTAAGACGTCTGAATAAAGAACTTTAAAACAGGGCTGTTTAAAATAATTGAAAAATAAATAAAAATCAAACACCCTTTTTTTGAAAACTTTAAAAATTATAAAACACACATACATGTTTCGGGATCTAAGCCCATTTTCAATGTGGATAAAAATAGTTATCTGTTAATAGATAATAGTGATGACTATTTTTATCCACATTGAAAATGGGCTTAGATCCCGAAACATGTATGTGTGTTTTATAATTTTTAAAGTTTTCAAAAAAAGGGTGTTTGATTTTTATTTATTTTTCAATTTAAGACGTCTGGTCAAGATTCAAATCTTCGATTACGATTCAAGATCACCAAAAAATACAAATGACGAGCGCCGAGCCGTTCAATGAGATACAATTGAAACCATCAAATTAAAAAGGTCTTTTATGTTTTATAATCATACGTCATGTGCATATAGTATTGAGTCGTATTACCGTATCATGTATCATTCAATTATTGGATTTTTGAGTCATCTTCAATAAATCTTCTTGAAATTGAGGCTTAAATTGAATGTTCATTTGAAATTCAAGCATGAAAATTGAATCTTCTTGAAATTCAGGGAAATTGAACCATGGACACATTTACATTTTATTTGTATGAAATCAAATTCACGATTTTTATATTTTTGTACTAACGTCTGGCGTTTGCCGGTTGTTGGGCGTGGATGAGTGGTGCGGCGGGAAGGGGGAGGAGCGAGGGGGGGCCGGCGGGGGCTTGTGCCGTCGGCGCTCGTCTCCGAGCCGCTCTCGCAAGTCGACATTCTCGCGTTCCAGGCATGCCTGCTGTCGCTTCAGCTCCGACACCACTGCCAGCAGTTCCAGTTTCTGTGTTTCAAGCGACGATCTTGTCAGCACTTCCTGCAAATCACAGACAACTTGACACTGTTATTCTGTCCAAGCAAAGAAGACATTCTGAAAAGATGGGAAAATGACTCCTGCTCGGTCAATACCTATTGATTCTAAAATTTTAAATTTTGTCTCAAATTGTAGATCAGAATGTCACCTACAATTTGAGACCGAATCTATTATTTTTGAACCAATATTGATCGAGCCGGAGTCATTTTCCCATCATGCCAGAATGTCTTCTTTGCTTGGACAGACTATACACGGAGAGATTGTAGTTTAGTAGAATAATGTGTATCACAATACTGAAATTCCCCGTATTTCGGAGGAGACGTAAAGCCGTCGGACCCGACTGATGTGGGCATCAAACTTTAAAAAATCAAATCAAATCAAATCAAATTTTTTATTGCCTCAAAAATGATTTACAAAAACAATACATAACATAATATAATTCACTTGAGAAACTATAAAATACAAAAAATAATGTTTTAATTTCTTAAAATTAATTGGCGTTACCAGCAAAACCTTATTGGTTTGTGTGCTGGCGACGAGTAACAAAAAACAGTTCGAAATTTTAATCGTATTGTACGGTAATTATTGCTATCTATCTAACGATAATTATTATTACTTCAGTTTGGCTTTCATATAATTTATGAAAATAATATTATTATAAAGTAGTGAAAAATGACAATTATTCATGTATATGTATGTGTATGATGGCAATATAGTTAAAAAAACTTAATTATGTAAAAGGTGAAATACATTCATTGATTTAATCCATTGAATCATCCTTCTGATGTTTGATTTTGTGATGTTGCAAGTGATGAAATGTTCAGGTAACAGATTTATGAGTTTATTACTTATATATGGAAACTGTCTGCGGCATACTACAAGATCTGTTCTGGGAATAATGTAATTTGAAGGTGATCGGAAATTGTATGCTGGAGTGTATGGAGTAAAAGAGTTTTTTAATTTATTTAAGTAAAGAATTAGATTTTTTATATAAAGCTGTCTTACTGTAAGGACTGGGAAATCTGAATATAGTAAGTGGCTGGAATAGCGTCTTGGTTTTCGGAGGGCCGCTTTTATTATGTGTCTTTGAATCACACCTAGTTTTTGAAAGTGAGTGTCCAGAGCACCACCCCAAACCCTTATACCGTATTGAAATATTGATTGGGCATATGCTGATATATGCATATCATCAACATTTTCAAATCACAAATACTGCTCAGACTATAAAATTTATGAATAATATGTTTCATTTTTTTACACATATTATCAATATGTGCGTTCCATCTAAGATGTTGATCTAATATCACCCCTAGGTATTTTACCTCCTTAACACCCATTAAAGTCTGACATATACAGTCCCCATGCACAATATTTAAGTTTATCAGACAACTCTGATGAGCGCAATCAGACGAATGGATCTTAATCACCTCATCTAGAATTTCTACCGGTATGGACTTGATTGTTGGGGAGAAAGCTATGTAGACGCTCTTTTTAATATTCAAGGTGAGAGGGTGCTGATCAAGCCAAGATTTTACAACTGTTAGTCCAGATTCCGTCATACGTTTCGTTTCCTCCCAACTAGAACCTGTGAAAACTAGAGCTGTATCATCGGCGAATGAAATTGAGTGGCAGCCATTTATTTCAATCTTCAATAAATCATTAATATAGATTAAAAACAAAATTGGCGAAAGGACTGTCCCTTGAGGAAGGCCGTATTCTGATAGAGTTACTTTGCTCGTTTTTAATATTTGTGATCTATCATGTAAATAGTCCTCAAACAGTTTCAAAACTATTCCACGGAAACCTATATTTTCCAGCTTTTGCAGGAGAGATCTGTGAGGTATCGTATCATACGCTTTTGCTAAGTCCAAAAAGACGGCTAAGATTTTTCTGTCGTTTTGAAAGTTATCAGACACAATCCTTACCAGTTGAGACATTGCATCCTCAGTAGACTTTCCCTCTTGGAAACCAAATTGATTTACTGCTATGAAATTATATTTGGTAAGATAATCAATTAAACGTTGTTTTAATAATTTTTCAAATATATTTGATAAGTTACTGATTATGCTGATCGGGCGATAGTTTTCCGGAGCTTTCCTATCTCCTGATTTGAATAAAGGAATTATTTTGGCTACTTTGAAGTGTGATGAAAAATGCCCCAATTCTAAACATCTATTGAATAGCTCCGATAAAAACTGCGAAATGAGATCAGCAATATTTCTCAAACAAGTATTATTTATTTCATCGACACCTGGAGAAGAATTATTTTTTAATGTATTTATCACAACCGTTATTTCATCAGCGTTTATTGGGTACAAGAAAAAAGAATGAGGGAAGTTTTGTGTTGTTATAGGTATTTGTGCATTATTCAAGTTCAAATTATTATTTAATCTTTCTGCATACGTACTACCTACTTTGGAGAAATACTCATTTAATGTTTGTGGTTCGATATCAACTGGTTTTTTATTATTTTTTGTGTCCAAGATTTCCTGTATACAATCCCATGTTTTTTTACTAGTTCCCTTGCAATTTTCCATTTTATTCTTATAGTAGTCCAGTTTGGCTTTTTTAATTAGCGAATTTAAAAGATTTCTATATCTCTTATAATTTGCTTGTAGAATAGTATTAAATGGTTGGGTTATGAGTTTTTTGTGCATTTTATCTCTTTCTCTAATAGATTTTATCAACCCTGAGCTTATCCATTTTTTTAAAGGTCTATTTTTATTTGTTATTTTTGTTTGCTGAGTAGCAAAATTTATATAACCTACTATTTTATTACAAAAACTATTAATTTTATCATCTAAATCTAAATTTGATTCAGTGAAACGAGTTTCATTTTCCCAAGTTTCATGCTTCAATTTATCAATAAGAATTGTGTAATTAATCTTTTTAATAGTTTTATCCTCCAAATTTTTTCCAATTATATTTGAATTATTAATGTGTAGAGTAGTACAGAAATGGTCAGCGATAAAGGTCTTCTGTATTGTGCTTAATATATTTTCCTCCTTAAAGTTGATGTTTCTACAGAAAATGTGGTCTATACATGATTTGGTGTTATTTGTTATTCTTGTAGGTTTATTTATCAGAGATCTTAGACCGTACAATTGCACCAGACTAGTATATTCATTGGCTAGATTACTATTTCTTAGAATATCAATATTTATATCACCAATTAGAATAACATTTTCATCCCTGTCAATACTACTTAGTGTAACATCTAAATCACTCAAGAACACTTCGATATTAGCAGATGGTGATCTATAGATTGCTATCAGTGTTATTGAAAATGTGAAAGCTTGTAATCTAATCGAGATCGAATTAAAAAAAAAACAAATACTAGACCTAAAAAAATGGATTGGACCTGGATCAAATAAATAAATGAATGCCTTTCTGTGACCATAGAAAGTATAAAATCACGATTGTTTTTTGTGGTCACTACTCTTATTACTAAAATGAAATATGTAGAGTCCTACATGATATTTTCAGTCCGAACCACCATTTATTGAGATCTCTGGACTACTTTCTGCAAGCGATACAAGTGCTACAATGATTGTATTTTAGTCTAACGATATGGTCTGTGTCAACTTGATAGAAGGCTCTTCAGAAAATAACTAAGAACGCAATTAATTTAGATACTCCACAATCTATGGTCTGTGAGAGGATGCCGAATATATTACGGTACATGGATTTCAAAATCGCTGATTGACTAATGTGAGTCGAAGTATTTCATCTTCCAAGCTTACAATATAGACTTGAAAACAGCTAAAGGTTTTTGCTAACGCTGATGCCTGACTTTTGTATGGGTTAAGAGAAGGCAGATAATGCGAAATGAATAATTAAACGACTGCTTTTTAGGCAACCTCGCTTAAAGTGACTTCCATGATAATGCTACAGTTTATTCAATTTTGAACGCTTGGGACTGATGAAGTTGATCATCATTATTGATCGAGTTGATGAATGTTTTTAATTTTTAAATAGATTTCTATGATAACTTTACTTTTTATAATTGTATTTTTATTTTGGTGAACCATTATGGACATAAAATTTCGACCCTTAACAAAATTTAACTGGTAAAACAAAGCTCAAATTGAACACACTATAATAACAAAGTAACTTTGAACACTGTAAATGTTAATAACGTTTCAAAGATTAACCATAATTGTAACATGCTATTCAATCATTATTACTTTCCCTATTATGCTTAAATGATTGATTACTGTAAAAAAACTCACCCTCTGAAGCAGATTTTCGGCATTGGTGATTTGTTTCTTCTGTTCTTCGAGTGTCTTCTCAAGATCACTGATTTTCTCGCTTTGAGCTTCGATTTGGTCGTTGAGAACGGTGACCTGTAACGATAACGACTGTTTGTCTCCCTCCAATCTCCTAACTTGCTCGTCTGCTTCAGCTGGTGTCTGCGAAAAATAGAAACAATAAATAAATATTGAACAACCCACTGTTGATTAGATTGGAATTCAATCAAGAGATCAAAACCGAATTACTCAACTCTTGATAAAGCCTGTTGAAATAGAAACACCAATTAATTTACTATGTCCAACAAAACAAGATTATTACTTCAACTGATTTCCAACTCAAATCATTCTTACAGCAATGATAAACATGCATTTTGTTAAAGTAAGAGTGAATGAGGTTCAAATCTGGTTCGAATATGAATATGGCACTATATTAATACAGAAAAAAGGTAAAACAAAGCATTAATATTGATAGTTGTTCAACTTACAGGCACGACACAAAATGAACAATAAAATGTTTGACCAGTTTTGAAAAGGCACAAACTAAGATGTGGTACCACCTCGGATATCAAACCAAATCAAATCAAATAATTATGAAAATTAAAATTAATTTCTCCTAAAGGGGGACCCAACTACTTTTCAATACATTTCTGTGAACTGTTTACATGACTTTTATCGCCTCATATAAAGTGTGGAGTATACAAGAAATATAAAGCCTGTTGAAATAGGAACACACATTTATATTAATCACACAGTTGCATAATATGTTAAGCTCAATCAATAATAAAATTAACAATGTTGATTCTTAGAAGCAATCAAACATCTATCATGATCTACTTATGCTATTCTGATCTGATTTACTCATGTGCAACCAGCCCTAGAAATAAATCAACACAACACAAGACACAAGCCATCCGAATTGCTAACCTTGTTGCAATAACGCATAGGGTAGGAAGGTTGGTCATAGGGACACAACGTTGTCGGGGGCATATTGTAGGGAAAGTGACAGCAGACTGTATGCTGATAGCAGTCGAGGCGCGGCGTACTGCCATAGTGTCTATGGAAGTCTTGCATGCCTCCATAGACAGCTGCTGGTAAGGCCTGGCAGGGCGGATAGCGCAGGCTGTGATGATCCGGTTGAGGTTGAGGCTGCTGTTGATGATGAGAAGATTTCGATTTTCCATCACGCTCCTTGCGATAGGAGTGACGGTTTCGGTCCAAACTATTAGAAGCCGGACGTCTGTAAACGACTTTCGGAGATTCCTCCGGTTTCCGATTGGTGCATTTGTTGTAGATATCTTCAAACTCTTTCAGCACATAGCTGCTCGATGAATCTTCCTCTGCATTACTGTTGTTCGCATCAGTTTTAACACAATTTTTCACCCATTGGAAATCCTCATCGCATTCAGTTGTGTTGTGATCTGCAAAAAAATTAAATAAAATTAAAATTATTAGTTCACAGAAACATTGAATGGTACTTGAAATTAAGGGAATAGTACTTTATCCATAGTTCTATTCTAGTAGTAATAAGGATTGACTATTTTTTGAGTAAGAAGAATAGAAAACTACGGGGCTCAAAAATCACATACCTTCAAGATCTCAATTTCAAACAAAAACAAATAATTCGCATTTAAGAACATGTTTCTCATATTTTTCCTGGTGGAAAACCGATTTAGATAATAATATTATCGTTTTATAAAACAAGCCGGCCAGGTGGGTCTATAGGGGTCTAGGGAGTTTTAACCATCAGTCTGCTAGCACTGTGGGTTCGAATCCCGCTAGGCTTGGGTGTTACATCTCATCAATCACCCTAACACTCGATCCATAACCCAAACTCAAGGATTTTTTGCTTTCAACAGAATCTTATACAGTATATATGACATTTACAAATTAATTTTGGACTCGAGTCTGTGTTTTATCCAATAAAAGCCTATATTGTATTAAAAAATTAATTAATAAAATACAGGATAGCAAATTATTTCGCTCATCTGAATTTTATCCACACATACTACTGTCCAAGACTCGTGAGTTGTTAGAACTGGTTCATCCAAATCAGTGAGAAATAAATAAGTTACGTTAAATGCGACAGTCTATGAACGTACCATCTTTCACATTTCCGTGATCAGATCCTGAACACGAAGTACTATCTGATGAGAAAGAAACACCTTCTTCTCGTCTGTTTTGTGACCAAAACTCCATTTTCGATCTCTGCCTTTCAGCTTCCGATTCAGCGTCATCACGTGATTCGTCCTTTTCTGTAAATGTGCGAACAATCAAACATCAAATTCAATAATAAAAAATATATAACACTAACCAAAATTGCAACATAGATGTTGCACAAACGAGTTAAATACTTGACGAATCAAGGTTAATAGGTGAATTGAAATTATAATTTTGAATTCCAACATAAGATTGGCGTTAATTCTAAAATAAACCAAAACAATTTGCAATATAATTTGATCAGAGTAAAACATTGTATTAAAATCTCAATCACAGTACCCTCTAGATAATTTTTTATTTTAACAGAACATGTTCTGATATGTAAAAACATCTAGAGGGTACTGAGATTGAGAATTTTTTTAAATAATATACTCTAATCAAATTTTATTACAAACCGTTTTGCAATAAATTATTGTGTTAGAATAAAAAATGAAGGCAATGAAATTAGGATTTTAATTTAATAATATACACTGATAAGTAGTTAAAAGGAAATTTGATCTTCGAGTTTTTGCGATAAGTTTAGATTTTGAAAGTGAGAGCTAGTAGTTGAAGAAAGAAGTCCCTGTATGAGATTCAAGGAATTGAAACAGGAAGAAGTGAATTATGGAAAAAATGAAACAGCTCTGCTCAAAGTAAATAATCTCTAAGATGGAACATTTGAGAAGAATGAACTGTAGGCCAAGGTAAAACTGTGACTTTTGCAAATTATGTTGGTTATTTGGTATGGGAAAACAATTTAAACATTCAAGATACTGCATTAAGAAATAACCATTTTTTTAAATGAACAATAATATTATATGTTCAAACATTGAATAGGGAATATGTATGGTTAGTACGGGGGCAAGTGTAATCCCGTGTGCGTTTTGAGTAAAGAAGTTTGAGAGTGGTGTAAATCTCTTCGTTTTGACCTGGAGAAAAATAATATCGGTGGTAATAAGCTCTCCGAGGGGTGCGTCACCTGTAATCAAAGATGACGTCCGAGAATTTCAGAGTTCAACTGTTTCGGCCATAACTCAGCCATTTTTGAAGATATCCTTTCAATTTTTCTCTCAAATTGTTCCTTATAAAATTATCTACATGTGCTATACAAAACATATCTCCCAAAACGTATAAATAATAAGTTAAAAAATTTTTAATATGAAAAATGATCGAATTTCTTATGAAAATTTTCGTTTTTCTGTCTCAAGTTTTTTTCATGCATCAGATAGACAAAAATGTTAAATCTATAAGTTGTAGATCTATTTTAAGCTTCACAACCATGTGGTTTTGAAGGCTTTTTCTGCCTCGATGAAAGGTACAGCGAGACTCAAAGAGGGGCTTACACGGGGTAAGGTACATGTTATATAAAAACTATTTTCCTTCATGTTTCCTTGATGTTAGAGACTTGAAAATGGTATCAATCTCTTCCTTTTTTTCTTTAGATTCAGAATATCTATAATTATGCACTAAAAAATGCTTGTCCTCTCGAGAAAACAAGATGGCGGCCATAAAATGCCAATTTTTGTTATATCGTTAACGAAGTTATATTTTTGGTGATATCTCAAGTTTTTTTCAATTAAAATGTTCTTCATGAACAGTACTACAATATTTATACAGGATAAATGTTTTCAAGACCAATAATAGATAAGTTCAGATTGTTTTTAAGATGAGAAAATTTTATCACATGCAAAATCTTGTGTGAACTCTAATAAATTCATTGTCAAACCAGAAAAATTAAATGTGAAAAATGCATTGAATAGAGAAATATTTCAGCTTTCTAATGATAGGTACGCTAATGATGTATAGAGCTTCAGCAAAAGAAGCGCTCGCGCAAGTCACATTGCATTCATTATGCCAAAATATTCACTTTTTACTGCATCAAAAAGGAAAAAAATAATTTTTTCGTGATTCCTTCGTGATAAAAGCATGAAACTGGTGTCAATCTCTTCATAATAACTGTCTCAATTGGATCATCGATGGAAAGATCCTTGAATATCATTTCTACTACAAAAAAACTAAGATGGCGGCCAAAAGAGTCAGTGTCACTATATTCGTTGTAAATTGAGTAATATTCGACATATTAAACTTTTTTCCAACCAAAATGTTCAATTTTGTCAAAAATTGACAAAATTGTCAAAATTGAACTGAAAGCGAAAGTAAAAAATGAGGAGGAGAAGAGGAGAAGAAGAGGGAGGAGGAGGGGAAGGAGAAAAAGAAGAAGGAAACATTATCCTTGTTCCCAGTGCGTACGGGTGTTCCAATCTGATGAGCATACATCTGACTGACGATGTGGATCGTGTCGGGGGACGATCAGTTATTTGTTAATTGATTGAATTGTTGTTGAGTGTTTTGTTATCCGGCTTGAGGCCAAGCCTCTCTTTTCAGGATGGTCGCGATGTAGGATGGTTATATCAGTTGATCAATCATTACATATGGATTGATAATAACATGTGTAATAAACAACTTCTAAATAATAAATAAATAACAAGTTAGTTTTTTAGAATAAACTCAATGTGAAAGGTTCAAATAAATATAAAGTTGTAACATAAAATGTTATGTTATTTATAGTGAGAAATAGAAATCTCCTATAAATTGAATGTACACAATCCACCAGTTTTGGAAAAACCCATTTTCAAAAACTTCCTCTTCTGTGATTGGTTGAAAATCTGGAAAGTCCAGATTACTTTACGCACTAGTGCGTAAAGTATTTTAGGCACTCGTGTGAGAATGGCCCATTTTAGAAACTCTATTCAGTGTGTGAAGATGCACTTTTTTTGCTATCTGTAGGAAAAAAATTTTTCGGGATTCATTCGTGATAAAAGCATGAAACTGGTGTCAATCTCTTCATAATAACTGTCTTAATTGGATCATCGATGAAAAGATCCTTGAATATCATTTCTACTACAAAAAAAAACTAAGATGGCGGCCGAAAAAAGCAGTGTTTCACTATATTCGTTGTAAATTGAGAAATGTTTGACTTATTTAACTTTTTTTTTCAACCAAAATGATCCATTCGATCTAGGCTACAACCTCCATCCGTTCATAACTCTCTTAATCGCATTGTTGATCAGTTATTTGAATTAAAGAAAACAGAGAAATGATTTTTCTCAGAAAACGATTTCTCTCATTTTTCATATCTTATTTGTTGAGATGCAAATTTCTAAAACCTAACTATGTTGTAGAACAATTCTTTAGCTACAATACGGTATATTTTTTCAGTGCATAATTATAGATATTCTGAATCTAAAGAGAAAAAGGAAGAGATAGGTACCATTTTCAAGTCTCTAACATCAAGGAGAAATTTTTATATTAAAACATTTATAACTTATTATTAATACGTTTTGGGAGATATGTTTTTTATAGCACATCTAGATAATTTTATAAGGAACAATTTGAGAGAAAAATTGAAAGGATATCTTCAAAAATGGCTGAGTTATGGCCGAAACAGTAAAACTCTGAAATTCTCGGACGCCATCTTGGATTACAGGTGACGCACCCCTCGGAGAGCTTATGACCACCGATATTATTTTTCTCCAGGTCAAAACGAAGAGATTGATACCACTCCCAAAGTTCTTTACTTAATAGGCTCACGGGAAGCCTTTTTTGTAACACTTGCCCCCTAGGTATGAATTAAATGAAAGTGAAATCCACAAACCAAATCCTCAGTTTTCGTACTCAACTACTACAAAACATCCTGATTTAAGAGACTTTTACAGAGTATTCTTCATTTTTGTATCGTATTCAATTGTAGAATATTGCCTGAAATAAAATTTTCAAAACAGAAGTGCTCCATTTCTTGTATCAAGGAAAGAGAATGAAACATCAGTTTCTACAATACAATAAATAACAAGCCAACCGAATTTGATTGTAGCGATATTTCAGAGATGCAAACTCTCTGAAGAGTAGGGCATAAAAAATGAGAAAGCTTGATGCAAAATCTGAGCATTAGTGGGGGAACACATGAAGAATGAGAAGGCATGACGTGGAAAGATAAATGTGAGTGGATGTTGTTGATGCTGAGGAGGGGAAGGGGGACGACTGAGTGCGTGTATTTGTGCAAAGTGCAGAAATGTAGAAGGCTTTCAGTGAGTTGAGACATAACAAGTTAGGGGATGAGGGTCGGTAGTTTACAATGTATTGGCGGCCTCCAACAAAGAGGTTGTATGACAGACTAGAGACATGTAAGTGTTGTAAAGTCACAAATTAAGGGTAAGCCATTTGGGGGGTCATATACCCACGAGATTTAAAATAAAATAAAAAATATTTACTCAAAGTAACACTTATCCAATGGTGATTGATTTATGAACATTCTGTAGTACAGCAATACAAAGATTTCCTTGGTTCAGTGATTAAAGTCCCAATAATGGCGGATCTTCGAATTTGTGAGCTAAACTTCCCTATACGTGTATATCTATCTAGTCTTTTAGGTTTTGAACAAGATAGGATTCTGAAACATGGACAAATGCCAAGACAAATAAAGAGTTCGAATTTCCAATGCAAAGCAAGCTCGTTAATTACAACGGACTTGTTATCAGGAAACACTAGAATCATTGGCGCATATTTCACCAAGGAATATTTCGGTAGAGGCTGTCCTGAGACAGGTTATCCTTTAAAATTCAATCTTCAACCCACGAGTAATTTGTGTACACTTCTCACTGGTTTTATTGAATTTCGAAGAAAAATTTACAACAATGCAGCCTTTAAAAATCGATAAATTTGAAAGATTTAATTAATCTGTTATCCTCATTCCGGTAAGCAATTAATCCTGGTAATCATCAAATTACTTTGAGTATGAATAATTATATACTTGATAATTGATTAATTTTATTCCGGAAGTGAGAAATACCTCAAATACCTAGAAGTATTCTCTGAGTTGTAGGACACTCTGTAGGCCTACAGCTCCAGCGAGTGAAAAAGATGAATATTGTCCAATTTTAAAACATGTTCTACATTATTTAATAATGGACCTGTATTACATTAAATATTTTTTCATTTGTTGGAGCTGTACAAAGTGTCTCACAACTCTCTGAGAATAGTCTACTACTAGGTATTTCTCACTTCCGGAATAAAATATAATCAATTACTTCAATTAAATATTCGTAATTAATATCTTTTAATATTACAAATATTGATATCAAGTGAGGATATTTAAATGTGGATATACAAAGTAAATACTGTAGCAGTAAATTGATAAATATCATATTTTAGTTTCAAGTAAAAGTTGTAAATGCTCACCTTTGGAAGGCGTCCGCTTGTCGTCATCCGAAGTGGAGTCCGAGGACGACGATGAGGGGGATCGGCCGGCGTGACGCTCCCCACCGGAGGCCGACGATCCGGACGGCGAGTGATGGCCGGGGGCGGAAGTGGCGCGGGGCAGCACATTGACTCCCCCCACCCGGCGCAGTCCGCCTCCAGGCGACTGGTGCTGCTCAAGCATGGCCACGGCAGCTGCCACCACCGGCCCGCTACCGCCCCGCACCATTTCGCGACTCGCCAATTCTCAACTTTCTTATCACTCAACTCACAACTCTAACAATCTGAATCGTTCCACATGACAATTTCCCTTTATTAGGTCAATAGTTCATTAGTAAGCTAACACTGTTTAGGCTCTATGGAGTATCAAAACTTCTTTCGAAGCAATGGAACAATTAACTTCCATTTACGGGATCACAAGCTGAACTAAATACCAATTTTTCCAGAATTAGATGTCAATTTTATTTCATTCATAGATTGATAAGGTGGACACTGTTCAACTAGGTTTCAAAAAGTATCTTCTTTGTTGATGAAACTAGTTAACTGCCGTCAATTCATCACGAAAAATTCTGTCTCATCCAACATATTCTTCTATTATTTCCTTTATTTCGTCAGTTTCCTGCTATTGTTAGGGTTGGAAGCTGTTCAAGTTTTCATATTTCCAGGTATCATTAATCGTACAAAGATATAACATCAAGACACTGGCGGCTCGTGCCCACGAAACAGGTGAAGTGCTGTACAGTAAAAGTAAAGGGCACTTCACCTGTTTCGTGGGTACGACCCACCAGTGCATCAAGAACTACCATTGTCAGAATGGTTGAATGTGGTTGGGGTTACAAATCCATAATCATTCCTACGATTATACTAAGAACTTTAGTAATCAAGATAATCAAGTACTAATGTAGTATCATTTTTAGTCAACCCTTGTAGATTAAACAGTAATTAAAAAAGTAGACTTTAGTAGAACCTACATTGAAATTTATGAATTTGTTTATAAATTATGTAGCCTATTTATTGAGGAAGAGGTGATAGATAAGTAGTCTGGCAATGGTCATTGAATCCTTATTAAATAACTCGTCTAATTATTTCAAGATGACGGCTTTGTTACTTCATTTTTTTGTCATATGCAAGAGCGTCAAAGTACAGTATCAAAATTGGAAGTATACTACAAAATAATATAGATTACATGACAAAACTCCCCAACAACGTTGATAAATAAACAGAAGACTTGAAATAGCTACTCATAAAACAACAAACTCAGCAGAAGTTTCCCATAAATATTGAGCAGAAAGTAAAACTACGAAAGAAACTTTTGAAGCCCTTGAAGGAGAAAGAGGTTGAAAACTGTTTAAAAAAGCAGAATGCGTCGAGATTTCAACGGTTTCACTTGAAATTGAGGTGGAGAGCATGAAGCACCGGCTGACCAGACAAATGATTTATTCAACTTGGATCCAGATCGCGTGTCCATAAACAGTGAGCAAACTTTGCCCATGCCAACAAGCAATAATGCGGCAAATTATTTTCCATCCGGTTAAACTTTCAAAACGTTGAGCTCGCAAGGATGTAGAACGATAGTTTTTAGTCAATATAATACTTGAGTACTTCGAAATTATTGAGTGAATCAGTTGTAATTTATGCTAAGGACTTCTGAAACCTTTTGAAGAAGCATTTTTGAGGATCTAATACATTTATGTGCCAAATTATGAGTGATGATCAAATACTTTGGTTATTTATCTAAGATGAAAATTAAAGACTAATAAAGATTACGAAGAATGATATTGGAAATGGAAGTATAAATTATCGAACAATTTTACGATTCAAGCTTTCAATTCATTTAAAACAAACCAATCTTTTAGATAACTTGGAAAAAGACTCTCTCTCTTCCCGAGAACTTTTTTACTTTGAAATACTAAATTATTCTTGTTTGCTAGGAACGATTATATCCAGGTATTCTTAGAGAAGAATTTAGGTTGATATAATTTAATTATGAATGTCGTATAAAGTTTTAGAGAGGTTTCAAATTATATAGGGAATTCTTTATATCGGGCTTCATAGAATCGACGTTCCACTGTACAGTAGTAGCCTACTTCATCACCTGCATCTCAACAAGTTTTCGACTTTTCGGTATCACGATGGTTATGATACCTATGGCTATGAAATTATACTGTCTGTTCAAAAGAAATAGGACAACCTGTGTTTGTTGTCACACTTGAATCAAACAACAATCCACTCACAAGTGTGTACTGTCACAAGTCGATAGACAATGATTCAATGAACCTGTGAATTAAGTCTGGTTTTGTGAGGCACAGTTGCAGAGTAAAGCAAACGCAACTGCAAGCTGTTCTATCTGGTAAGGTTTTCGGTCGAGTGCTGTAAGACAATGAGATAACGCATGCGCTTGTGTACTCATGTATGTACTAAACAGCATGTACATGTGTAGCAGGTGTATGGTATACAGTATAAACATACATGGGTGAATCCCGTTGAATCCATGTCGGTTACAGGCGAGGAATTAATAACGATAACGCAACAAGGCTAACAGAAATAGTAACCGCCTATCTCCAACAACCGAGTACATACTTTACGAAACATGCCGTAGAAACAAGAGTGTGGATAAGTTTGTTTCCATTTAGAAGGCTGGGGAATATTTTCTCCCCAAAATACCACATACAATATCACAACATCAAACATTGCCGGTATTGTATTGAGCGAATCTATGCATTTCTGATTCCTACTAAAAGTACTGTATTTTCAAGTAACTTAACCCATGATAGAGAACTCAAGTATTCTAGCAAGATTTTCAGATTTACATATTTGATTATTCATTAGAAAATACATATTCATTGAGAAAATTTCAAAACTGGGTCGTCATAATAAGTTTATTGAGGGAAACAAAGAAACATATCTAACAAAAGCTAAGGTTCAGGGTTTCAAGATGTCAAAATCTCTACTATTCTTCTTATTCAGTGGACTCCAACCATTCATGTGAGATTTTTTTCACCTAACGTTCGAGTAATTGATCAACTAAGAGACATTGTTCAACAATCTGATCAATAATATTTGATTCTTAGAATTCAAACTACAAAACTGTGAAAAATCAGTACAGTGTTTACAACAATAAACTGAAAATTTTTGATCGCGGCCCATTTGAGGTAATTTATTCAGTAAATAATACGCAGTTGCCGAAAATGATAATTTCAAATTTCGTCCGCAACGATTTACTGTCGTGACAAAATTTGATTAGAAAAATAAAACGATATTCGTGACAAGCATTAGTTATTAGATGGATGAATCAAGGTGTGTCACGTGGATTGAGGATGATGAGTGATGGAAAATGAAGGACGGAGAGTGGAAAATGGGAAGTAAATAAAGGACGGAAGATGGGAAATAGAGGATGAAGCTATCAAAGACAGGGCAGTAAGTTGGCAAGCCATGCACGTAAGGCTGAGGCCAACTAAGCCTTTAGCTTGACAAGCCTTCTTAACTGCTCATTAATCGCGAATCCTATAAACAATTACGAGCGTGTCCATATTTCTTGAAATAGTACTGCAACAAAAAATAACTTTTCCACAGCTGAAAATAGAATTACTGATTTTTATGTGATCCATTATCAAGTTGAAAAAAAACCTTTTTCAAATTCAATCTTAATTCTTCAAAATTCAAAATTTTATTCAATATTTACATTGTGAATGATATTCAAAATATGATTTGGGAAAATCCAGGAAAGTGTTTTTTTACATAGTGGATTGATGTCTAGTGCAATAGGACTCACCAAATTGTCATTTTGAGAGAGAATGTTTCTTTTCCAAAAGTTTTTTTTCACTCTATTTTCTACCAAAAAAGCTGAATGGCCATTCCATTTAGAGCAAATCAAACAGAAATAAGAGAGCAAAAGTGAACGGCGAAGATGAGAAATTGGAATGGTTTCTACCAAAAGCACCATCGATCTCACCCTATAATCGAGAGGAAATAAGCTCCAGCCACAGGGTCAAAACCAACCACTCAAAATCACCCTCACACAACAACATTATAATAGCATCCTTTCAATTCAGCTTTCTCATTAAAGAAAAATCTTCAACCATGACTGGAATATAAGCCTAACAAGCTTAACAAGGGTTAGTAATTTATTATCAGTTCCCTTCAAATCTATGGGAAAAACATCTTCTATCAATGATGTAGTATTTTTCTTTTATCCTCTTATCGAATTTAATAAATTAAACTGCCTATGCAATTTTTATGGGCGTCTGTATTCTCAAATCTGAGGCCGCACTGCAAGGGTTGAGGGTGGATGGTTCATCTATAGACCATTCAACATCCATTACTACAAGTCGCGGGTACAACCTACCTATAGTGATACATGAATCGTATAACGTCATATTGTTTTTCAAGATATTCAAGAATGTCAAGATGGTGGCAGAACACTCCGGACCATCCAGCCTATCTAACCTCCATGCTATCCACCCACCGGCAGTGCGGACTCAGCGTACTGAAGTCAATGAAAATAAGTTAAACTAGAATAAGCCTTTCGTTTTCATTCCAAGCACCCACCAATTAGAAAAAGTTTTCAAACCAAAAATCGCAAGATGGAGAAGTTTGCCTGCCTACTGATGAGAGCACGTTCCACGAGTGTGTCAAAAGGACTTTTCCAGTAGGGAGTGAAGTCCCAGCCGTAAAACGATATGAAAAGTATGGAGCTGTGTTGCACTTTGAGACGGCGCAAGACGAAACTTTCACGAGTAACATCATCACCCTCCAAGAGACAAGAGAGTATCACGATAACGCCGCAAACAAGCAAAGGACCAACACTCGCGAAATTTATCTTATCACCAGATAAAGTTACCGCCAACTCAACTGAGAATGTCAAGTGGAATGGGGTTCAGCAGTCGACAAATTTCACTAATTTATTCCTGGAAAATTATCAAAGTATTCAACATGATGATTGTCTTCTTTAAATTTATATCTGAACCGTTTGAGAGAATTCGAAAATAAAACATGTAGAGTTTAAATTTTATGTCGAGTGTGAAAATATGGTTGAAATTCAACCATTACGAAAAGATTGACATCCTTGGCTGTTTGACATCTTTGATAAAGGTTTAAATAACAACTAAGCAATAATAGTAGAAATAGTTCTCACCAAAATAGTGGAGGTATTGAAATCATAATTTCAACTATAAACTTTCGCTTTGAAGCTCATTAATTAAAATTAGCTTGTTCACCAAAACAGTACATGTGTACATATAAAACAGTCAACATTGAAATTATAAATTTCTTATTGATTGAGCTTGATCTTGTTTCATTGTGGGAGAATTTTTTGACCTACGGGCTTTTATTCAAGCATTGTGATAACTGATAATATGACAAAAAACATATTATTTGTCAATTTAAGTAAGAAACACATAGGATACGAAGAACAAGTTCAAGATATTGTTTGATAGGCATGTTGAAAATACCCCAGTGGGTTGAATTTGTAAGTTATGCTCAATATGTGTACGTATCAGTACAATAAGCAATCCAATGGAGCAATGTTCATTTCATAGCAGAGTCTGAATGCTGGATCACGCCCATTTCATATACATTCCATTGTGATAAGGCATTCTGTACCACATTCAATTCCCATACTATGATAACACTGCACCGCTCTGACAGCGTTTATTAAAAACACCCAAACTACACTTGAAATACATAGGACTATGAACAGTCCTAAACATTTTTAAAGCAAGAGAAAAAGTAATTGAATTATTCACGCTCCACATGACTCATTTTTTTCAAAATTTTCGATTTCATTGGTTCTTATAACTCATATCGCCACCAAAAGAGAAAACGTTTTGGAATTTGACTAATTTCAAAATTCTCAATCGAAATCATCTTCTTTCTTTTTATTTCTCCATTAACACCAGAAAAAATCCAAACTTGGATTCAAGGTGCAACATAGTTCATTAGGAATTGAGAAAATGGTGTTATAATTTTGTGAATTTTCGAGATTCAACAAGTAATTAATTTATAGCCAAAGATCAATATTTCGAAAATAATTACTAGTTTACACAATAGTCTATTTATGCTCGTGAGACTACAACTTTCATATTGAACTTCGGAATGAACTTTGAGTATCAACCCTCTGAGGGTCTGACGATGAATTCAAGCATAATAAATGAAGAAATCAGAAGCATAAACAGATAAGCTAACTCCAGAAAATTGTAATCAAATTTCCTGTGATCTGACTAATGGATGGGTCAGATAGGAGGAATAAATTGTCGTTGGAAAAGAGATGAAGATTACGAAGTAATTGAATGAGTGAACAGTAGACGGTCTGTTATGCTGACTAATTTCTCATCAAGAGCAAATAAGTTTGCTCTGTTTTTGTCATTTTCACATTTTCGTATCACGGAAGGGAGAGAGCTCACTCCTATACAAAGATATTGATGAGTCGATCAAACACATACCCTGTTCTTGAGAAATGTATGAATGAGTTCGCATTCAATAGTTCTATTTTTAGCGAGGAAAAAAACAACACAAAAACTACTCAAATATAAGATCAATTATCTTCAAAGTTGAATTTCTTCACGAGATTAACCTTCCCTATACATATCTCATTCGCATATTACTTGTTTTTAATTAAAAGCCGTATTGTTAACCATTCAGGTCTTAAAGAGAATGTATCTTGATTTTATTATTGATCGATTTTAATAATGCCTTAGAATTTCAATCATGTGAATAACAGTGTACTAATCAGAAATGACACAGTAGAAACGTTACTGTTTAATTGAACTACTCAGGGAACTTGGCAATCTGACAAGAATTTGCCTTTTAGGCATTTATAAAGTCTTAACTGGAAGATTCAATTACTGCACAGCGACGAACCAAAACAGGGAGAAGAGGAGCATAGAAACATTCAAACCGTGATATAAAATTGAAATTAGTTTCCTAAAGTGGCCATTGCTCCTGATAAGAAAATAAATGTATTATTTGGATTCTCAAATGGAAGAGTCAATGTTGAGAGCATTTGGAGATTTTGCAAATTTTAGATTAAAACAAATTATTCAACCGAAACCCTCAATGAATAATGTAACCCTCTTGACTGTCTTATGACCCTGAACAGAAAAGTATAAATTGAACTTTCACAATTTTTATACAATCACCAAAGAAGATTTTTACCACATTGGCTCAAGTTTGAGTCATTTCCGGAGATTCAAACTACACAAACATGGGGAGCACTAGACAGCAGCCTCTATTAACTTTTGTTAAAAAACACAGATCACACATAAAATTCCAATAGTAATCAACGTGCGCGCAGACACTGTCCGACTGAATTCTGAGCAAAGCAGAAAGCACCGAACGAACAGGCGACAGACAAACTAAAAATAGGAAGCTCTGTTATTACTCTTCAAATGGAGAGGGTCAAACAGGAATGGAGGGATCATGAGGAGGAAGAAGTGGGGAGAAAGAGGGGGGAAATAAAGGAGGAAGAGGCAGAAGAGGACAAAGGAGAAACCAAACTTCGTTAATTTTAGATCTTTACAACGACCAAAAGCAAAAGCCCTTACTGAATTTAACCACACTTTTTCACACACTCACGTCAAACTAGGGCGCGCGCCTCCATGGAAAACTCGTTTTCATCCTATCACAGCTCGACTGAAACCGATATTAATTAAAAAAAGGTTTGGAAAAGCCCTGATCCAGTTTTGGTTTTCCAAGAAGCCAAAGTGAAAGTGGGATGTGTATCCTATTATATCATATATATAATTTATTTGATCCTTTTCATTAATATTAAAAGTTGATGTGAAGTCACGACACAAGAGCAAAATTTTGGAGACTAAAATCTTGTTAGAGTGTTTTACTTAGGACAATATGACTGTGACAAAAAGTATAAGTCTGCAATACCAAATTGCTTATTGAATAGCATTTGATAGATTGCTGAAAATAAAAAGACTAATATAAAGTGATACAAATTTAAAAAACCTTAACACTGTAAACTGTAATCCATAAATCGATGAATCAATTCCTATTTGATAGAAGGTGAATGCCCGGATTTTCCAAACATCGTCGAAATATTTGACGATCTTGAAACGCATCAAAAGCTGATTCGGTTATGATCACACTATCAGAAAGTTGTTTGGTGTGAATTGACCAATTGCAATCTTGAAATTCTGCTGGTTATGTGTGAAAATATAAAAAACTCTTTGAATTTTATTGAAGATAAGCTGTAGTTTCTGACGATTTAATAAACGTTCTATTCCAATGTGAACCAGTGAATTTTTTATCATAATCATATTTGATTTGACAATGTTTTCAAAATGGGGAATTGACTGTACTGAAACTTTAAATTTCAAATTTCAGTAGAACACGAGAAGAACTGTCGGTCAGAGAGAAATATTACAAAATATTTCCACCATTCAACAGTAAAACGAGCGGATAATTACCATTTAACCTTCAAGCCGCCAATTTCACAGAGAACAACCCACTTTACAAATGGTTGAAAGTCAAGTGCAGCTCGTTATTGTAACAAATTGGAATAGAGACAGCGGACAAGAACAAAAGCGAAAGAAGCACCAAGTACAGTACCTAGAAAGCAAGTATTTTGAACTTAATTGCATGCTTTCCACGAGGATACTGTAGCACTGTTCATCCTTAAATACACACCAGACTCGTGTTCAATTAGACTCGTGTTTATCTATTATCGTCAGTTTATTGAATTCGCATTTAGGGAATATAATGGCCAACTAGTTTGGAGTGTTACGAGAGCATGACATGGAATACAACAGCTAAATTGGAACGAACCCGAGCACTAGGGTAAATATCTACTGATCTGTTAACTTATGGTTCACTCTTTTGGATAATCTAGTACAAATGAAAGACCAGGGATGGTAGCAATTTATAAAAACTTTAATATAATATTAATAATTATTATTATTGATAAAAGTGAAATTTAAATAAAAACATGAATAAATATAGACAAAAACGAAACAAAGAGTTTTGTTTAGTCTATAATAAGAAGTTTCATCAAGTCTAAATAAATTCCAGCTAGTCTTAAAAATACATGTAACATAAAGAAAAATCGTGAGAGGTTGACAGTCCAAACAACCAGAAATTGAAAATTTTTTCAAACATTATAATGTTTTTGAAACAATTCAACGAGTTCCAAAAAATTCACTGGTTCTTCTAAACATTCTAGGCGTTCCTCTAAAATCATAAATAATCTGATTGAAAAGGAGAGCAGACCATTATTCCTCCTAAAATTTTTCAACGATATACTAACATTTTATGGATATATACTGTACGTTTATAGCAATGGTAATATTACATTTTTCATCTAGTCAGAACAGAATACAGAAAAGCCCAAACTCTAATAATATTCAACTCAACATTCCAATAAGAAACACTCAGAGTATCGACCAAGTAACGACTATTGGCCGTATTTTGTAATATTGGTTAGAGGAAGAGGTCTGTCCAGAGGCATACAATTGAGCCGGATCTCTCTATAGGAGAGAATTGGGTGGCAGTCGCCGATATTTCCAACTGCGGAAGTGGGATTAGAGCAGAAAAGAGTGGAGAGGAATGAAGATAAAACAGGAGAAAAGAGTAGGTAGAAAGAGGAAAAGAGAGAAGATAGAACAGGAGAGAAGAGTGAGGAGAAAAAAGAGAAGCAGCGCCATAATTTACTGAACGAGAGAGTGAATCTTCTGTCGCTCTCGGAGGGATAACCACCCTCTGCTTCAACTCGGCTGAAAGGACTCGACTGGAGAGTACACTCGGCTGGCTGGCTTAACCGGGCTCCTCTTCTACTCAAATCGCATCGTAAATAAAAACCTGTCGAGCACTAGCCATTCATCTCCCAAATGAAACCATAATGCATCTCGGTTGTTCAAAAATCAATTCTTCGAAGACAAAACACCTGTAGAGCAAAGGTGGTTCCTCTGTAACATTGGTTAATCTAGAGCTTTCCCGAAACGTTTGGGATATTTTCCATATTTCCCTTCGTGTACCACTTGAATTATATGAAATGATAAACCACATGAGGGGTGATTGTGGGCACTCCAAAAGAAATAGGCTAATCCTGAGTAAGGTTTTATAAGGATATTACAGCCGATTTGTGGATTATTGAAAAAATACTAATATTGAAGAGAAAATTAATTATTTACTGGATTTGAGGGAAGGCGTGGTCTAGTGTTCTGGAGCGTCTCAACATGAGTCTACTAGTATCCCTCATTACCTTCCACACGACAATAATCTCTAAAGACTTCTAGAAACCGCGCTTCAATCGAACAGTTTGTAATCTCTATATAATATCGAAAGAATTAAGAAATTTCTATACTACTGTCAAGTCCGAAAATTATTTTAAGGAGTTTGACAACTACTTATGGTCAGCTATTTGTAGTTTGGATTTGATCATCATTTGCAAATACAGTGTGCATTCACTATTATCAAATCCATGGTTGTTACGATGTCTTTTGAACCAAATAATCAGGGGTATTATGTTGACGGCTCAAAATGGTTATCACATTGATTTCAATCACCATCAACGAAGAAGCTGTCTAGACGGGAAATGCCACAAATCCATCCACTTATTCTACGGACAAGCAATCCACCTGACACTAATGGGAGTAGACAAGCCCTGTATCAACATTCCGCTAAAATTCATTAACATGAAAGGAATCCAAGCTGCTGGTATTTCATTAGAGGATTGTTGAGATTATTGCTTGTGACACTGAATTTTCAACGATTTAATCAGTCTGATGGATGAAACAAGAAGACTAGTACTTGCATAATGAGTAATGACTGCATCAATGACTGCATCTGAATACATAATACCTACCATACAGAAATGTAATATTAATCCAGTAGTGAGGGTTCTTCAAGTTGAATAAACGTGAGACACTTTGGATACGTAATGACAGTACTCTGTACTAACAGTCAAATATGATTAATTTTGATTTCTTGTGATGGTCTATCATAACACAGATTTTATCTGTCTATCATAACACATATGAGTCCGCTATCTAGTCTAATTCGAAGCTTGAAATTACGAATCCTTTAATAAGAAAAAAGAATAAATTCCAAAAATGTATAAATGAGATGCCGAATATTTTTGAAAATAATAACTATACGTTCACTTGGCCTTATACTTTTGGCCTTTTCCCATCAAATATATATTACTACAATTGAACATTTTATTCTTTCAGGTTGAAAACTGATGTAGCTGATGCCGAAACGTTAGGCGGTTTCGTCTGCTCCTTGTGCACTGCATCAGCTGATAACAGCTGATGTTGCCAATATTGTAATTATAGTTGTCATCTAGCTATGCCCTAGATTATGTTTTTGGAATCGAAAGAGACGATAGATGCTTTAGATGAGATGTTAGCAGGTTACATAACGTACAAGAGACAGACGAAACCGCTCAACTATATATGATAAAAAATTCAACTTACAGATACAATATAGGACAAAGAAAACTATGCTGTATAAAACCAATCGATATTTATTCGGAGAAATAAATATTCAATTCATTTATTTATTTAGCGTATGCTTTCATTAGTGGGGAGACCCAAAGGGGTGGTTCCACATCGCAATAAAATTATAACCTCATTTTTCATAAATGAAAACATGGAAAACCATGCGGGTTATAATAGTTCTTTTAAAATATTCATTTTAAAACAAAAAATTTTTTATTTCAAAACATCATTAACGAGTAAAACTAAAACACTTCACAAATTCACTACACCAAGGCAGAAATATTTAATTCATTGATGAATTTTCAGAACTCGATAAAAAGCAATTCAACCAAGAACAGTGTTCGGCATATCAACATCATAGGTGGCAAGTTCCTTCACCTCACATTATTCAAAAACGTGTTCACATTCGATAAGAGCGTGTACTTGAGCTTCAGTGATTGATGAATGTGATTTTTCCAAACATGTGAGCCGAAAAGTGGTCTCCTATCACAGTATAGACTATAGTGCACAATTACACAGTATAGGGTAAACATTACGATAATTATTGCAGTGAATTTGCAGCGCTCGAACCATGAAGTAATGTTATTGCAATCGAAGCAATTAGGGACTGATTGATTGATACCCACTTCACAGACGATAGAAGCCATGTAAAATCGATTGCCTAGCACGAGCAATGTCCGATCAACTTTTTCTACTTCACACTGGTCAAGAGTGTGTGGTACAATGCGGTGCTGGTTTGGGAAGACACAATGTGAGAACGATATTCATTTGGGAGAAAACGTTTTGTTTGTATGAAAAGGTTTCCTTTATATTTATTGAGCTTATGAGTTTAAAAGTTAGTAGGAGAGATATTTTGCTCATATTTACTCATGTAAAGGACCAACCATATCTGGTAATATGGTCGATTGCGGATTGTTAATGAATATGACCTCTCAATAGATTCGATTAAAATAATTGGCAGAAGAAATTATAAGTTTTCAAGTAGGCCTATCAAAATTTCCTGTGAATTTCAAACAATTTTAAATTCATTACAATATTGAAACACATGCAAATTCCAATTTGAGATGATTCGTTATCATTGATGATTTTAGGCATTGTTCCAATGCGATTTTTTTAAAAAATCCACTAACACCGAAGACCTAACTGAAATTGTTACAGTTTTGTATCACAATATTCAATCGAATTGTATTCGTAAAACTAATATAATTCATGAATATCGATGTATACGTAAAATAAGTGATCGCGGCAATGCTGGTAAGATAACAAAGTAATGTTAATTTTGATATTTTTGGTAAACAATCGTTCTAATGTTTGGGAGTAACGGTTATCCACCATCCTTTCAAGCAGGATGGGTAGTCCATCCTTCATCAGTAACTGTTGTTCAATGTACTTCAGTTTTGGCCTTCCTCGCATATTCTTTCCTTCTCATTCAATGTTGTAGCAAATAACTCAATACAAGTTAACTAACTGAAAATAGCGTTAGATCAATCAATCTGTTTGGAGTATTACTTAGTAAACTGCAAATACATATTTTTAAACAAAAATCTTACATGTGCTGGAAGCGAGTGGCTGACGGAGTCTCTGATAGGCTGACAGATGCTTGTTTATGATTGGTTGCCACGCCCACTTCGAATGATGGGAGGAGTCAAACCAGTGTCAGTCGAAAGCGATACAAAATGGTGGACAACCAAACATTCATTTTGTTTTACTCTAGACTGACACTGGTTTGACTCCTCCCACTGTTCCGGGTGGGCGGGTCAACCAATCACAAACGAGCATCCATTAGGGTCAAACGAGCATCACAGACTTGGTCAGCCGCCCGTTTTGCCATATCGCCGGGTACAAAACATGTACTTTTAACTTTGATTCAACAACTCTCCAATTCTCTGAGTTAGCAAGAAAAGTTTTAAATGCTATACAGTACTTCATTTCTTATTGAGGAAAGTTTAGAATGGTGTTTGTGTAATATCATGTTGATTGCTTCCTTCAAATTGATTCATACAATAAACATTATCATTATTCTTCAAATGATTTTCATATATTATGTAAATTATTTACACCAGTCGATAACACAATGTAAAACGGTAATACGGTTTCCACAATGTAAAAAAATATTTCGATTGTCGTCTGCTTCCAATCTAAATTCGACTGCAAGATGCCTTTGGAGACCGGCCAGCGACAATAATTAAATGTATAGAGAGGAAACGCCAGCCAGGACAGGAAATGCACGCCTGGACCAGGGGGCTGCGGTGCCCAATTCACGTGTACTGAGCCAGCATGCAGAGCGTAGATGGCAGGCTTGTCTTGTGTCTGAGGTAACTTAATTTCTCAATTATGAGACCACGTGACACATAACACACTCACGCATGCACACGTACACACAACCGCATCACGAAAACGCAGCGCCAAGAGACACTCTGTATCTTGATTGCATTTGAGCTCCTAACCCTCTAAACCCTTTGTTAATATTATAGGGTATCGCAGATATAATCAAACTGCAGATTTTGATACTTTGAAGTTCTACTCTACAGAAGAATGAGAAAAATGCATTTGAAAATGAGTTTTTTATTCATCTGAAAATTTAAAAATCAGTATGGCTACAACTCTTTTTCAATCTTGTGAGTTAGTCACTTCTCGAGTGTTATGAAGTTATTGATTTGTAGGAATTCCAATATTTGACCAAAATGATTGGTTTGAGGGATTTCCCAGGAGTTACTTCTCCTCAATATAACGATGGAGAAATTACAAATACAACTGATTTCGTTTTTTATTTTCCTCTACTACGAATAAGTTCCAAATTTTTATAGAAATTACAATAGCTAGTACTTCTGGAAGTCTATGAATCAATAAACTAGGATTTTCGTGGAAGAAAATGTATCCTTACACTGTAAATGAATTCGAAAATTACGATTAGAGACCCAAATACAACAAGAGTAGGCTACTTTTCAGTCAACAAAGTATTTATCGCTTAAATACGTTAAGTAGACTGAATTAAAATTGGCTTATGATTTTTTTCAAACAATAATCAGGCAAGTGCTTGAAGTATATAAGGAAACAATAGGTTTAAAAAGTATTTCTTGTGTGGAAACCAAGTTTCATTCATCTCTGGAGAAAGTGAAGCATGCGAACAACATAATAGGCGTGTTGAATGTGTGAATTGTGATCTTGGGAATATTCTCTCTAGTTGTATACTGAAAGTACAATACTCTCGTGATATCATCTAATAAATTGCGTAATTAGTACTTCTGAAACGCGAAACCGCCAACATTCGCTACGTGGATGTGTTTCTTGGGGAAAGTGAAGCACATAGTTCATTTTCACTGTTTCTATAAGGCAAATTCATTGTATTTATTCAAACTGATAAAGAAAATCTCTAGTAAAAAAATTGTTTTGTGATCAAATCGACAATTCAACAATTTTCAAAATGTTTTCTTGATTAGGATTTTTTCCTTTCCTTGACCCTTTTTGTTTTTTCTCCTAACCCACAAGTATAGTGACTGTATAAGTCGGATTATACAGTCTCTACAACCACAAGTAAACTGTCAGTCTCACGTGTTTTTCTAATGTAATTTCTTCAAAGTAAAATTCATCTGGGGAATATTCAAACTTGTCATAGTAATAAAAATACAGTGTAGGCTAAGGATGTTGGTATTCATGTCGGTATGCTTCTATTTAATAATAATTCTTTCGACCTATCGGCCTATATCGTATTGAAGCATATAAAAGAATAAAGAATCCATAGGGTACCTATCGAGAACCATATTCAATAACATGCATATTTTTTAGAGAAGGATATCACTAAGAAGTGTTGTGATAATGAACTGACAAACAAAGAAGAAGGCATTATAAAAAGAGAAACTAGGAACGAATAAATATGTATCCATCGAGTGCCACAATAAAATCAAAGAATCATTTCAAAAGAATAAAGTGATAATTCCATTGATATACAATTTTTATTTTCAGGATGAGTTTTTATATCTCAAAAACTTGGAATAGGGTGTTGAAGAGATTTAATACTCTTGTCCACGAAAACATGAAGCGAATATTAATTGAAAATTAATCGAATAATGGTTCTCAAAAAAGCTTGTCTGAGTTTATATGAACACCTCCAATGTAAAATCCAATAAATTCCCGAGCTATCATCTAATTTAATATTGGAGAACAAAGTAGGATATCCCCTCACCGAATGGATTAGCAATGCAACGAATTTTTTAATAAAACTTTTTGCCCCAAATGTCTTTCCTCCTATAATAGTACTTGGTGGAATGTTCAAGCGCTATCGAGAGCACGAATTCTACTGCAAGTTGAGCTGTTGGAATCCACTCAACTCAGATTGTCGAGAGAAAAAACAGAAAAATCAATTATTGAAACCTCCTGCCTGCCCTACTCACTCCTCCTCAGAAGACGTTTCAAGACTACCATCTTGTCAGCAATTGATTAAATTTTATGATTATTCTAGCTTCGAGGAAGAAGTTCAACAAATGGATCAATAGCCTCAAATAAACCTTGTTCCTCAAGGTGAGGAACACATATTGAACTATCGGAAGCAGCGATTTGTAGATAACACACTTTTTTCAATGATGCTTTAACTGAGTAATTTTAATGATAGCCTACTGTACTTGGAGAATCCAATATTTAACTGTGATTTTAAAATTCAACAGGATTCAACACACAAGTCTGAAATGGTTGTTACAATTACAAAATGATTTGCTGGCATTTCGTGAAGATATTCCTAAGAATGAGAATTATTAGCATATTCATCTTCAATGAACTATACATAACAGATAAAAACTGATACAATAAATACCAACATCCTTACAAATATTGAAGCTTGATAGAAGTGTGCCTACTTCCATACATAACCGATAAAAACTGATACAATATATAACAACATTCTAACAAATATTGAAGCTACATAGAAGAAGGCACTGTTTCCATAAGATCATCATTAAATGCAATAATTAACAACGAAGAAAGTTATTTCTTGATGGAAAGTGATAACGTACTTGATGATAAGGGATAACGAAGAGTTGAAAAATGTTCTCAAGAACACTATACTAGAAATAGATCCTGGGACAATGGAGAAACCTAACACATGAGAGTTTGGGAGGAGTCAGTGTAGATAGATGAGAGGAGATATTAATGAGACGCTTAGATAGCATGATTGGACCCACAGTTACTTACCACCTTACTTCATTAGGGTCAAATCAAATCTCAATCTAGCAATCGCCCAAAAACATGATTCTGCCTGTATAAATTAAGAAGCCACGTTGTTGCTGAGTGAAAGCCAACCAAGACGTTATGAAGATCGTTAAAATCAAAACGTTAGAAGAATCATCAGTTTGAAGATGAGTAATAAAATATAACTATTTTCATAAGTAATTGGTTCTTCAGTTCGAATAGGTCTTGAAAATAAAAATAATTTGGATAAATTTTAATTTTTGAGATTAGCCTATAGATTATTTTGATTGTTATAGACAAAAAGTATCCGAAAGATTTAGATGCGATTGCATAGAAAGAAAGATAATTATCAAGAAAGATTTATAGCTAAAGTTATTGAAAAAATTTACAAAAATGAAAAAAGAAAAGTTTCTTACACATTAACAAACTGAAAATTAAAATATTTTCCACTTTATAATCGATAATAATTATCGTTGGCGTTTGTCCAAGCAAAAAAGACCCTCTGGAAAGATGGGGAAATGACTCAAGTTCGGTCAATATTGGTACAAAAATTATCAATTAATTGAAAATTAATAAAATAAATAAAAAAATTGACATCAAACCATGGTCAGATGAGAGGTGAAGATTTATAACAACTGAAATTTTCATCAGACACCAAATATAACACATTTTATAGTAAGAATTAACACAATAAGGTGCTCTTAAATTCATTCAACAAACATTAAGACATTCTAGAGGGTGATGTTAAGAAACTGAGGTGTATTTAGAACACTTTAATAGACTTTTAAGTTTTAAAACAAAGGAAATTATCTACAAGGGGCATGTATCATAATCAGGTAGAATGCTCATAGTTTCTATACTTTTCTAATATTGGAATACTCAAACAAACAGGCAAGAAGGACTCTAACAGAAGTACTCTTCAACACTGCCAAGTAATAATGAATATTGCTTGTTGGTCTCATCCTCTCCAACTCGGTCTGCATTCCTCACAACTCAACTCACGAGAAGAGAATGTTTCGCTGGCAAGCCTCACCGCAAAAGCACTTCAAAGGCACACTGAAGACTGTCTAAAAACACGAATAATCACGATTCTGGGGTCCAACCCTCCCAAAAGTACACCCAGCCTGTTCAGGCAGAGTTCTTCAGAGTTGAGTAGTGTAATGAATTTCAAGAAACGACTACCACTTAGATAATAGATTGCATGCAATTTATATTTCTAGAAGGAAATCTTCTCAAACTCAATAATCAATAGTATAATTTTGAAGAAGGTTATATTTTTGCATTTTCTAGGATTATAAATTTATTCATTCATTTTTTATTTAATAAACCATTTATTTACTACACAATTTCATCTTTATATAAAAAGTTTACAAAACACAAAAAATAACTAAAGTGAGTTACAAATAGGCTACAAAGAAGGAATAAATTAACAATAAAGAAAAAAATACACAATGAAAAGGATCTTAACCAAATAATAAGATGTGGAAGAGTTATTCATTTTCATATAATTCACATCGATCAAGGAGATGTTCTTTTTGGGAAAAATACAATATAAAAAAATTGCAAACAAAACTTTAGAAGGAGGCGAGAGTTTTTGAGGAGTGGTCGGAAAAGATAGAAACCAACATGGATTAAATTTCGGAACGGCTGTGTCTAGTTGATAATATTATAAATAAAAATATATTATTCACCCCCACCAGCATAATAATAATAACTTGACAAAAATTATTGACAGATAAAATAGAAATTATATAAATGCTACAAGTTTACACAATCACTCATTAAGAAAATAATAGTATAATTATGTTAGGTAGAGCTTATCATCATACATTTCACAAGTTTCTAAGATTACACATTTGTAAAAGTAAAATAAATATTTAGCTACGTCATTATTGATTTCGAATACTTTAAACAGTTTTTATTGTAATTTGCAATGGAGTGCACTCACCCAAACAAATTATATTTTGTATTATTAATTATAATAACATTGTTACTGAGTAGCTGAGTCGAAATTAAGGCCTTCTAGTGAAATACATATTTTCAAAAAATCAAGCTTCACTCACCTGTGCAAGCCAGGAACGGATGATGGCAGCAATGGCAGGGTCCGGGGGTGGAGGAGGCGGCGATTCTTGCAGAGAGGCAGCTAGACGTTCGGCCGCCTCCAGGGCTGGGTTGCTGCTTACCATACGATTCCCTATCAACACACAAGAAAATAGCATTAATGCCATGAAAACTGAATTTATTGATTGATCAATAGAGGAGTGATGGACATAGTTTGTAGGACATAGTCATGTGGGGGCGAGTCTACATAGTTTAGATGAAAAGATTATTGACAGGATAATGTTGTATTCTATCTTATTTATATGTAAAAAACTAAACATTCATAGAATAAAACTAGGATAGAAGTTTGATAGAATATTCATCACCCATAAACATAAGAGATACATCAGTTTGTGAAGAAAAAAATTATTTTTTAAATAAAAAATCCAATTTTATGGTTGTGATAGGCTAACTTTAAGACAAGATAAGCCACGATTTTTGGAACCTAGAAGTGAACCTTTTCTTTATCAAAATTTTAAATTATTTATGGTGAAAATCTTAAGTGAACCTCTTATTTATAAAAAATTAAAAATTTTTCATGGTTGAAATGTTTTTTGAAGTGAAAAAATTCAATACAAAGTTGAAAGTTTCATATCGATTTTACCCTTGTTCTGTTCTGTTTTATAAATTGGAAAGAGAGCAGTTTTGAGTTTGTTGCCCAATTAGCTTGTTGCTCTAACCTGTGTATTTAATTATTGAATAAATGATGATACTGGATTGCTAATTCTTTCCTATTAGATGACAACATAGACAGCACGGCAAAATAATGAGAAGTTACTAGACAGTCCACATCAAGAGATGAGGACAGCAAACCATTTTTCAACATGAAATGCGATAATTTCATCTTTGTTTATACACAACCCCGAATTCGTAGTTCCGCAACTGTAATTAACCCACAGTCTTCCCCATAGTTCACCAGGGATTTAGATGAAGGGAACTTACAATGTTGGACACGGCACTAGATCTGTGGCCACAATGGCTAAAATGGTTGGAGACTTGCATTTGAATTAATGGTTTATGGTTGTGTTAACGGATGAGCTTCTTCAGAGCACAAGCCCACACAACAATATCTGGCTTTATAGCTCCCTGGTGAGCAAGATATCATTGTCCATTCTGACCAGTCTAAGCAATTATCGATTTATCCAACTTAAACGTCACATTGGAATATTACATGAACGAATAAAACGAGGGACTTCGTTTTGACAATATTCATCTCTTTAGCAGTACAATGATAGATAGAACCAATATGATGAAAAATATGCATATTTATGGCTTTATTTGTAGGGAGCTATCTATGAAATGAGTAGGTTCCACTCGCCATTGTTGCATGAAATAATACACTAGTACACTAGAAACGGTTGCTTGGAAAATGCAAGATACATCTCAATGTCACATCTATATTGAATAAATTCAGTTGGCTATTTGAAAAAAAGGTTATAAATTATTAATTTACCTTTTCTAGATGAATGTTTCAATGATCAATATAAAATAGGATCGCTATGATCTATTATACATTTCTGTTTTAAAAGAAATTGGAACTCATTGCTGCCAAAATATTGTTATCGCCAGTTGAAATCGAGGATGATTTCAAGCCCCTTTTTGGTCAAATTTATAAGTCTTGTGTTTCATGTTATCAATCGATTGATAAGAAATTGAACACACACGATTCTGTAGAATTTAATTGAATACATTTAGATATTTCAGTACTCAGTAAATTCAACTACGGAGATTAGAATATTTTTCAAGAAAAGAATCAGAATCTTTTCTTTCAAATTTTAAAGTGGATCAGAGTATTTCTGTATGAATTGAACCCTGTTTATTTGCAATTAGTTTGTCCTAACAGAGTGAAAGCTGTTGAGCAAGAGGCAGGCCTTTTCTTGAAACGTGTAGAGTAGAAACATTATTCCCAAGTGAGTAGGTTACCGTGTTTTCCGTTTTTACATCGGGCTCCGGTCGTTCTTGGTCACTCAGGCTCTGACTCTCAGCTGCACTAAACAGAGTGTGGCGGAGGAAAGGGGCTAAATTAACTTCGACTGCTGTATATAGAAAACATCGTCAGCACAAAACACACCAACACACACTCACTACGCCTTGTTTTTGTCACTCGTGTTTACTTTCTTCCTAGATCTAGTTAGGATTATGTTATGATCCCTGTATTCAATACAGCTCGTGAGCGCTATATAATCTGTGGAGTATAACTTATTGGGATCGAATTTCTGTTCGCATCTTCAATCATTTCGAGTACCTTAGTATATGGAAAAAAATTCCGGATAAAAGTAGCAAATAAAATTATCAAATTTCAAAAAAGTCTAGAAGAAAGTATCAAAGTTCAGAAGGTAACAATATTTTCTATCAGAATTCATCTTTCAAGCAATAGCAGAGGGAAGGTAAACCGGAAGGTGGAAAGGAAGTTTACGTTTACCTTCCCTGTGGCTAGAGTCATCATCTGTTTGAATAGAGTAATCTGATCCGATATTTTACTTCCATTCTAAAACACTACATTAAAAAGTATAAATTATTGAGAACCGAATGAATTGATTGTATCCTGACCGAATCTTTCAATATCAATAAGTGAATTTCGATATTATTCACAAATAACTGGAAGCCATTTACAATAATGTATATGCATTGATTAAATGCAATGACTGCATTTTCATTACAACGTGAAAATAAATTTCAATAATTTAAATTCTCAAATAAAATGAAATTGAATAAAATGATAATTGTTCATCAAGAAAAAGTACAGATATTATTTTAGCTATTGAGAATTACAAATTTTTATTTGTGCAGCATTTTATTTGAGAACACAGTAATGTATTAGGAATGAAATGGAAAGTTTTGAAACTTGAATAGAGGAAGCAAACTATTATGTGTTATGGATTGGATTCTATTTCTAGAACTTCCCAGAGTAATATCCTAGAGAGAAGAGAGGCTTATTGAACTGATGAATTTTGACCAATAGTGAAGATCTGCTAGAGTGTGTTTGGCTGATAGGTGAGTGCGGCCTATTCACGTATGCCGATCAATTATTTGTGAGTGGAGCAGAGCAACAGGCAGCACAGACTTATCTTGATGTTCGAACTCTCTCATTCAAACTTTGCTTGTGATGCCGTCAAGCCTGTTGATATTTCCGACGCAAACCTTTTGTTTTGCAGCTCCATTGTCATCATCTGCAGCCAACTCGAGCTCGAGCTCTCCACAATAATGGAGCATTTAGTTGCTTACAAATGTCGCTCGCTGCGTACGGTCAGATAAAAATTACTGCGCAATTGTTCGGCAGATGAGACAGACGAACAATCGTACCGCTAATCGAATCTGGAGTTGAGCATTGCTCTTTCTCATCTAGCCAACTTGTTTTAATCAATCAACTTTAATGAGGAAACAATGTGAGTTTATAAATTTATTTGATTATAAATACAAGATGTAGGCAAGAAATACAGGCCTTCGATCAGAACTTAGGGGTCTATTCATGAACGATACTAAAGATACACAACCAAGCAAGTGACTCACGACTCCTTTGACTTACATAAAAGAAGCAGTCTTTTGGCACAAAAGTGAATCAAAATCAAACGTCTTGAAATGAAATAATTCAATAAAGGGGATTTGGGAACTTGGTGAAGCCAAGGGTTACAGTGGTTTCTTTACATGACGTCATTTTACGACGATAACATTAAATTGCCTTCATGCATTAACTGGTAAATATTACAGTATTATCAGGAAAAACATGAAAACGCAATGACTTCAACTTGAAATTTCGATAACCAAATCAACAATCCATTTCTAAATAGGTTTGAACAATTAAGATGAAATCATATTATCAAGCAGATTTTGTTTATATTTGAGTGAGCATCAATCATGATGAAGTTATGAATAGATTAGCCGTGGCTAGGAATAAATTACAGTATTGGAATAGACATGGAATCTGTCATTCTATTTTAAACACAGCCAGCACCACAATTCAGTCTCAGGTGTGTGCACAACAGGTGATGGATCGCCTACAGCTAGAATCCTAAATCAGCAATAATAATATTTCGTATTCAATATTATTCAGTTCTCTTCTTTGATCAATATACATATGCCACAGTTCACGGTAAAAAGATGGATTGTTTCTAACTAGTTTTTATCATAAAATAATAAACATGTTGAGGTTGGGAAGCATTGAAATTAGTAGAAGGCTGTATGTTGTAGCATAGAGGATGAAGGTGAATTATTAAAGGATGGATTTGATTATACTCATTATAGATAAGATATAACGTGGAAATGAGCAGCTTAACAGAAAACAAAGCAAATGCTCAAATCCAATATTTGAAATTACAAAAAAAAGATTACTGAGCTGAAATGAATATCTTTTCAAATCTATTACTTAATTTAAATTAATTATTCAAGCACAAACGTGAAAACATTTTTGTGATGGGCTACATTTAGTACAGTATTGTCGAATAAACACTTGAATATTGGGATATGAAAGATGTTCCAGCAAAGCTATACAGCGAGGAAAGTATTATTATTTGTTCACAGATAACATGTCCAGTAGGTGGAAGGTTGTCAACAGCATGAAAATCCAATTATATTTTAGCAAGTCAAATCCTACGCACCTTTCATACGTAGTCTCTGGACGAATCTGTTTACAAGACAGTTTTTAGGAGATTGGATTTTGTTGTATTGGATGAGGGTAAAATACAACAAAATTAGTTTTAGAGGAAATCGTTATAATATGAAATATTATGCCGAAAGCCCTTAAAAGTAAGACATTCTTTCACTAAAAAAAGTTTTCCATTCATGAGAATATTTCAATATGGAAAAGTTTTATGCAAAATTCAAATTCAAATTTATTACCACAAAATGTACACAATACACAATCAAATTACAAGATATCAAAAGCAAAATATACATAGTTATTAATATACATAGTTACTAATATACATAGTGATTGAACTATTATATTATACACAGTGGGAATTCTACTGGCAAAAGTATAACTTGTCCGCCAGTAGGAGTAGCAATAATTATATTATAACAGAAGTAAAAGAAAAGAGGTTACAGAGCTCAAAGAATCTAGATCATTAATAATTCTAAAAAACAAGATGTCGAACAATTTGGGGAAAGTATCTAGCCTATATTACGTTGATATTGAAGTAATAAGATTGACTAATCCAGTTTTTAACGGTTGCTGGGATATATTTAATAACTTTTTGATTGGTGAGATTATTTGGGATGTTATTTATAATTTTTGGTGCAATATAAATGAGCTGTTTTCGAATCAGTGTGAGGTTTGAAACGTAACATTCGAATTTATTTTCATTGAATCTGGTTCTATGTGCTTCATTATTTATTTTTGGAAAGTTATTCCTATATCTATTGAAGTATTTAAAGATGCTAAGTACATATAGTTGGCGGATGGTCATGACTTTCAGATCATTAAAAGCATTTATCGAGGCGTATAGTAAAGGTCGATTTAAAATAGTTTTTATTATCATTTTTTGAACGGTGAATAGAGTTGAAAGGTGAGAATTGAAAGTACCTCCCAAACTACCAAACCGTATTGCAGTATTGATTGAACTATTGCGAAGTAAACCATTCTCATTCTAGATACATTCAGAACAGACCTTAATTTGTAGAATTTGTAAGATATAAATTTCAATCTATTGCATATGTAATCAATATGTCTTTTCCACTCTGAAACCCTCCTCGATTATAACACCTAAATATTTCAAGTGGCTGGTTTCTCAATCTCAGG
The DNA here is from genome assembly GCA_017141385.1 of Sogatella furcifera. NCBI lineage: Eukaryota > Metazoa > Arthropoda > Insecta > Hemiptera > Delphacidae > Sogatella > Sogatella furcifera. The sequence continues at coordinate 18,813,974 of CM029547.1, read as the reverse complement.
ACAATTACATACGTCTTGATCATTATTTATATTACAATCCAAATGTAATTTAAGTTGGCAGTGTGTGACCTCCTGACCGGTAATACTCCTAGAAAATACAATGTATTTAGTTTTTTTAATATTTAGGCTAAGGGAGTTTACGTCTAGCCATCTCTTAAGTGTGGAGATGCCTTTAGAGGCATTTCTATAAACGTCTCGCCAAGTTCTATTTCCAAACAACAGTACCGTGTCATCCGCAAAAGAATAAACTTCACCACCATTGAGGTCTAACTTTAGTATATCATTTACATATACCAAGAACAAAATTGGGGAGAGTACTGTCCCTTGGGGTAGGCCGTAACCTGTAAGTGGAATCTCACTAACACTGCTATTAAGTGATAAAACTTGTTTTCTATGAGAGGTAGCTTTCGAATAGTTTTAATGGGACTCTCTAATACCTACCCTATCTAGCTTGACAAGTAATTGACTATGACATACTGTGTCATAGGCTTTTGCCAAATCCAGGAAGATAGCCAGAGTTTTTTGTCCTTTATTTAGAAGATCTGATACGGAATTTGAAAACTGTATTAGGGCATCATCGGTACTTTTATTATTTTGGAAGCCAAATTGAAGATTTTCTATTATTTTATTTGTGTCAAAAAATTTAATAACTTGATTCTTGATTAGTTTTTCCATTATTTTGGACAGGGAGCTCAGTAAACTGATTGGTCTATAATTTTCTGCCTGACTTCTATCGCCTGATTTAAATAAAGGTTTTATCTTAGCTACTTTGAACAAATCTGGGAAAATTCCTTTCTCGAAACATTTATTTATGATTAAAGTGAGTGGGAAAGCAATGTGATTAGCAATTTTCTTTAAAGTTGAACTATTAATACCGTCAATACCTGGGCTCGTATTATTTTTCAGGTCTGATATAGCATTTATGACATCCATCTGATTAACTGGGTTTAAGAAGAATGAATTCGGTAGCCTGGAGTTGTCTTTCTTATAATTAAATTGGAATGAGGCTCGATTGTTATATTTCGGTATTTTATTTGCATATTTTTCACCAACACTAGTGAAATAAGAATTCAATTCATGAGCACTCAATTTAATGTCATCTCTTTTATCCCCACCCTTATCAATAAGTTCGTTAATGTATGACCATAGTTTTTTGACATTATTCCCACATTGACCTATTTTATGTCTATAGTAATCATCTTTAGTTCGACTGATCAAAGTACTCAGTAGGTTTCTGTAGGCTTTAAATTCATTCTTCAAGCCAACGTTTGAAGGTTCTTTTTTCAATTGTTTAGCCATCCTGTCTCTTCTATTGATAGATTCAACCAATCCCTGTGTAATCCATGGCTTTAATTGTCTTTTTTATGTTTTAACTTTATTTCCATTGAAGATAAGTGTATATAATTTGTCAACTTATTTATAAATGTTTCAACCATTAGGTTCAGTGTATTATCATTATGAACATGAGCGTTAAGGAATTCCCATTTCTCATTCTGTAAATATGATATAAGTTTTTCAAAATTTGTTTTAAATATTTTATTAATTTGCAGAGTTGACGGTCGGGATAGAGTACCAATTATATTCATGTGTAACGTGGTTGCATAATGATCTGTTATATTCATTTTAAAAATATTAGCTATTTCTGGTTGTATGGAATTTTGTGTGTCTTTATAGAAAATATGATCTATGCAAGATTGTTTATTATCTATGACTCTAGTTGGTTTGTTTATCAATGATCTAAACCCATTTCCATTCATAATATTCAGATACTGTAGAGAATAACGGTCAGTGTTCAAGAGATCGATATTTATGTCACCCACAAAAACAATGTTACGATTAGATGGCAAAGAATTCAGATAATCATTCAAGTTAGAGATAAAGTTATCGGTATTGCTATTCGGAGACCTGTATACTGCAATCACCTGAAAGCTTAGATCTTTTCCTAACTCGATTATTACACTTGCAGCATTAGCATCTATCAATTCACAGTCAAGTACAGTGAAACTATAATTTTTGCTGATGTACATACACAAGCTATCACACTTGTTTAATTTGTTAGGAATATTTAACAGATTATAACCGTCAATATAAAAATCAATATCAAAGAATGCAAAATAGTCATTGAGGTTCATAATTTTTCATTTTTATCGATGTATTTATTCCATAAAAAATATACATACTTATATTCAAGATTACTTATTTTATTCAAGAGTCTGAACTAAAATGTCAAAAAATAACAAGGAAAAAATAAAAAACCTGCCTTGCTCACTTTTCTTCAACTAAGCTGTAGCTGCAGTACAGAAATACGAAGCTGATTAGAATACGCAAAGTTCAGAGTTCATTTGGAATGAAATGATTTTCCGAAAATATAAATAAGTTAATATGCAAATGAGAAAATCCAATCCAACGATTCTATTTTCATTTCATTATTTTGATAATGAACGAATGGAGTAGTAAATAGAAATTAGCAGCTAGACCAATAAGAAATATTGAAAATCAACATGAAATGGACATTAATGAAAATTCAATTATCTGATTTTTGTTCAGTGAGAAAGAGAAAGTCATGGAGCGAAGGAAAAGTTCGAAAAGAGTGATTAGGGTAGTGGGGCTCATCTGGATATTGGAGTGCGAGGTAGATTTCTTGGGATTTACTGTTATAATTACCAGGAGAGCAGCAGCAGCAGTCAGTTGTTCAATAAAGAACAGTGTGGGAGTCTCACAGCGGGAATAAACTTTAATCTAGCTGATTCGAACGTGAAACTCTTGCTCTACTAACAGTTATGAAATGTTATTCAGCAAAATGCTGAGAAATTATAGGCCAAATGACCAATAAGAGTATAATAATTAAGCACAATAATATTGAAAGGAATTATCAACAACAGTATTCCAACGAAATTTCATCTGAAGCGTGATGTACGTACTGTGCTGTGAATACATTAATGAATTTCCATTTTTTATGACTGACTCCAAACGTCTGCCTTTGCTTATGTAATATAACCCATAAACAGTGAAGCATCTATTGTCTCTTCTGATTTCAAAAACATAATCTAGGCGTAACTGAATGAGAAACTGAAACTCTAATTGACAACATCAGCTGTGGGTGCGCACAAGGAGCAGACGAAACTGCCCAACTTTTTGACGTCAGCTATACCTAGGCCTACATTAACTTCAGGGGAAAGATGATTCCTAATCTATTACTATTCGTTCGAGGAGTTATTGGTCGGAGTAATCGAGTGATCATCAAGATAGTTTAGAGAGTTAGATTTTTAAGCAGCAGACGGCATCGAGAAAATCTCTCTTTTGAAATAATATAAACAGTCACAGCAATTCTACTTGAGTGTCACTAAAGAAGAATCACAAATAACATACACGCACACATTCAATGGTTGAGCAATTCTAAACATTCGAAATCTAATCTAAGAAGAGGATTTTATACAAGCAGTTACAGAATTCGAATGCATGAATGTGAATCACAAATCCCGGACTTCAAACAGAATCCAGCCCATTTGGACTGAGGGTTCAAAAGGTTAGTTCTCATTACTTTACATTGAAGGACGGGCTACTTGAATGCTGTGTCAGTTCAAGTGGAAAGTGCCTTGCCTGTTGCTGGGTTAGACGGCCTCTCAAACGAAACGTCTCCAAAACTAGAGATGAAAGAAGAGTAGACGCGCTCCTTGTTACCGTTGTCAATATTACACTAAAGTGGAAATAAAACGGAAAGATATAGGGGGTGCGCCAGTGAAACGGGACGATTTAAATAAGTGATTGTTCAAGAGGTTGAATTTTTGTAATTTTATTTTTATAAATAGAAAGTAGAAATATTTTTTTCAAGATAACATCCCCTCCATTGGAATCTATGCACTTTTGCAGTCGAGCCTGAAAGTTTCCCATGACATTTCGCAGCATATTGAGTGGTGTTCCTTCAATCTCATCTCGAATCTGTTGTTTTAGAGCTGAGATAGTTCTGGGTGGATCGCTCTGAAAAATTCTCGTTTTTAAGTTGCCCCATAGAAAAGTCACAGGTTGACAAATCTGGAGAGCGAGGAAACCAAGGGATATCCCCATTTCGAGAATATGCTGCGAAATGTCATGGGAAACTTCCAGGCCCGGCTGCAAAAGAGCGTGGATTCCAATGGAGGACATTTCGAAGATGTATTAAAAAAAAAAACAATCTGTTACTTCTTTAAATCGTCCCGTTTCACTGGCGGACTATCATGTGTACATGTCAAGAAACACCACAATTTCCCATAGAGGATAATTATTGAGGTTATTTTGCCGGTGGAACTTCCTTGGAACTCCCCACCAAATACGGCATAAGAATAAATGCATGTGTACATACATAAGTGTACCAAGCTCTATGTGTCTCATAAAGCTCTATTCCATAAACTTCAAATAATTTTTAAAGTTTCTTATCTACAAGAAAATAGAAAATATTCATTTTCGAATTTCAATTAAAGCTAACAATATTAATGTTCGATTTTTCTCACATCAAAATCAACATCTAAACTGAAATTACATACAAATCAATTAATTCTAATAAGATTCTTAGTTATAACCCAGTCTATTTATTGTGACACAGTTGATATTTCTAAATTCCATGATCTTTAGTAATGTTATGAGGGATTTGAGAATAAAATTAACTACAATATAAGCTATAAAAAACATGAGCAACTATTACGTGTGCTTTTCTTTCATTTGTTTGACACTGATTGAAAATATCATTGAGACAAGTAAAATTATATTATTCTCCATTCAATATTTTCTAGTACTCACCTAATATTTTGACGGGAAATGTTTCAGTTTCAGGAGAAGACGGCTGACAAACACTAAAGCACCACCACCGAGTCATTTCGATTGTTGCATTCAACTTTCAATACTTTTCACGGCATCAAAAACACACATTTAAAAAACACTTTTTTATAATTAAATCCGAACTGCTATATTCTTCCAACTTTTATCTCAGCAGCTAGCTTTGTAAAAAACCCTAAAGAGAATTATTCACTGTCAGAAAAAATAATTGAAACAAAATACTTAAGACTTACAACAATTTAAATCCAGGTTGGAAAAACGAGCTAACAAAATATCAACAATCGATTTCATTGAATCGCATTGAATCCATTGATTCATTAATGAAAAAAGGGGAGAAATATGGAAGACCTAGGGTGAAATGAATTTGATTGATTTACTAAAACGTACTTTTAGTAGGGAAGAACTAGAACATTGTTTTTATACAGAGATTGATCCAGTTATCAAAGACATTTCATCTACTAGTCATTCAAAACTTGATAGAGCAGTTTGCCACAAACTCATTTCAGATTCCTAAAATCCAAAGCCAAAAGCAATTCTTTTTTTCTGAACCAAAAGCAATACCATAGAGACCTATACCACATGAGTGTTTCAAATGACTTATTCTATACAAGGAAGAAAACTTCGACAATATTTTCAAGCGCACTCCTTTTTACAATCAACAAATACGAACATTTTCTGGAAAACTAAATGACTCAATCTGGGTTCTACCAAGCCAGTGTTACTCCCGAGTGCCACATCGATATAATACCGAACAACCATGTTGCGCTTTAATACTGTATTGTGAAACTTATTTGATAAGTCCCATTTTTCCAGCTATTGAATGGTACTTGCAAGCAGCGATAGAGCGTATAAGATGAAAGGGTGAGAAGATGGAGAAACCAAGGAGAATGTAATCTTGGAGAAATAGGGCATAGAAATGGAGTTTCCTAGGAGTAGAAAAGTGAGGGGAGGAAAGAACAGTGAGAAAAAATATTGAGTGTGAGAGACAAGTTAAAAGAATTTTAGGGGGAAATAATGAAAGGAAATGAAGGAAAAGATCGCATTTAGGGTGAAAGAAGATAAGAAAAGAGATGATAGGATGAGTGGAATAGAAGAGAAAAATTAGGATCAGAGATAAAAGATAAGAGCATTGAAAAGAGAGTATGGAGAAAGTAGATATGGCTGAGTGCATGTTGGGAGAAAGTGTCAATAATTGAAAATCAAAAGCATGTGTAAGAAAAGGAGAGAAGAAAAGTAGTGGGGTTGGAAGATAGAAAAGACAATAGGAGAAAAACCATAAGGCCGCTATTACACGATAATAGTTCTATGTCATACATCTATTATCAAAGATATTATAATATGTTCTCTATAGGAGAACATATGACATAGAATATGATAATTTATAATATTTGGTTCATTACACGGTAATATTTCATCATCACAGATGTTTGATAAAAGAAATATGTCATAGAACTATTATCGTATAATACCCGCCTAAGGGTAAGTACAAAAATATATTCAGAAAAGAAGAAAAGATATATCCAGGAGAGAGGACTGCCACAGATGGTGTGCGAGAAGCCGAGAAAACAGGAAAGATGATTTAGAAAGGAGAGAAACTAAAAGAAATAAGTGGGAGGAGTGAGAATTGAGGAATAAGAGAGAATTTGAGAGAACCGTGACAGATAGCGATATACAACAAGTAAAGAGGCTTTGGTCTCCTCTTGGGGAACATGACGTCTAAGAAGGTCCGACAAGTCTCTCGCTACAGTCACTATTGACAGAGCCCAAGGACCAGCCAACCAGCTAAGCCTTATCTAATAGTTAATAACAGGCTATTCGGCAGCTGTATCTCAATATTGCCTTACAGCTCCTGCTCCTGCTCCTCCTCCATAAATGTCTGCGAATGACATCGCCTATTCTGGTGCTGAGCAAGTAAAGGAAATTGCTATAGAACGGGCTATTGTAAGTTCCCAGTTTATAGGTCATGATTGTGCTATTTTACACTGATCAAGAAGTGATACGTACTTAGAGGGGTAGACTGTTACTAAATTCATATTCAATGATGCACCAATCATTACAATACCTGAAGAGAAGCAACAATTGAAATAGACACACAGATTTTGTCAATTTTCTACTCTCTTTATTGGTACACGACCATGGTTTCATGACCACACAGGTCACATTTTCAAGCTAAGTACCAATAGAGTAGAAAATTGACAAAATCTGTGTGTTCATCATGGAACGTTTCTACAATATCGACCACAACTCAGTTGAATTTCTGAAGCAACAAGTTTTCAAAAGTAAATAGCTTTCCCCAAATTTTGATCATCAACTTGAATATAATCATGGCACGTTCAAAGTTGGGTAGGCAATGATTTATTTATCAAGAAAATACAAAAATGACTATAAAAATTGCTCTTGAAAACTATATATATATTGTAAAACTGTCCATAGACAGGTATCAGAACGAAGTCCTCCACTTTTCACGATCCTGAGCAATTTCCTTCACTTCCTCATATGTCCTTCCTTGCAAAATGTCTGTCAGCATTCCAAACCGTCTTCTTTCTCTTCCTCTTCTACCCTCAATCCTTCCCTCCATTATTCTTCTCTGTATACAATCTCTTCTCAGAATATGACCCAGCCATCCTGCTTTCCTCTTTCGAATTGTCTTTAATATACTTCTTTCCTCTCCCACTCTTCTTAACACCTCCTTATTCAAGACCCTATCCGACCACTTGATATTTTCCATCCGTCTCCATAGCCACATCTCAAAGCTTTCCAAATACCTCTCCTCTCTCCACCTCAGTGTCCATGTCTCCGACCCATACAACACCACACTCCAGACATAACATCTTGCAAACTGTTTTCTCAGCTTCAATGCTATTCCTCTTGCTGTTAGAATATTTTTCATTTTCACAAAAGCCGATTTACCCATGCATATACGAGACTTGATCTCTTCAGTGCAACCACCGTTTGCAGTCACCAAACCACCCAAATACTTGAACCTTTCAACCTGTTCCAAATCCTCTCCTTTCAGTCTTATTCTGATTCTTCCCTCTGTCTTTGCAACACGCATAACTTTAGTTTTAGAAATATTAATATCCATTCCATACCTTTTACTAGCATTGTATATGACTGTAACCATTCTTTGCAATTCTATCTCAGACTCTGCAAGGACAGCCTGATCATCTGCGTACTTGATGGTTTTGATATGCTGCTCTCCAATCCGGACACCAGTCGCCTCTTGTAATGCCTCTTCAAGAAGATTTTCCGCATATAGGTTGAATAAAGCCGGTGAGATGCAGCATCCCTGCCTCACACCTCTTCCAATCATCAGCTCCTCTGTCTCCTCACCATCCACTCTCACAACAACCCTCTGACCCTTATACAACTCTCTTATCAATCTCCTGTCTTTCCAGTACAGTTCAACCTCTCTCATAATCCTCAATAGAATATTCCAATCCACTCGATCGAAAGCCTTTTTCCAATCAATAAAACACACATACAGTTCCCTGTTAAGTTCCAGCATCCTTTCTGTTATCAATCTTAGACAGGCCATTGCATCTCTTGTTCCTCTTCCTTTTCTAAAACCAAACTGATCATCCCCAATTTGCCTCTCAATTTTGCTCTCAATCCTTTTAAATACAATTCTTGTCATTGCTTTAGTGAGATGACATATGAAACTAATGGTTTTATAATCTTCGCATTTTGTTGCATTTTTCTTCTTTGGAAGAGGAAGCAAAATAGTTTTCAATAATTCTTCAGGCCAAACTCCTGATTCATAAATGTTATTCAATAAAGTAGTTATTTTGGATACTGCAACAGGTCCTAGTGCCATCAAAGCTTCTGACGGTATACAATCAACTCCCATGGCTTTATTTCTATTGAGCTTTTTGAAAACTAAAAGCGTAAAATAACGAAATAAAATAAAGTAAAATTGTTTCACATTTGGAGTGATTTTTAAATTATATCAAATCAAATCAAATCAAACATTCTTTTTTCGCTAAGTTGTACAATATATGAGCATGAGCTGAACAACATTGAATGCGTCAAATTTCAAAAAAGTTATTCATAGATAAAAAAACCAGGAATAACACCCAAAAACATGACATCAAAAAAATTTCTCATCATACATTAAATTTATCTCTCATTTTTTAACATTTCATAACACTCCTAAACAGTGTATGGAGCTCCCCTTGAGGCTGAACGCGCACTGCTACGACTCAGACCAGACCAAGACTCAGACCAGACTAACTTGCAGCCAGAGAAACACGGAATTATACGTGATCAAATGGAGATCACATGAAGTAACGCGCACTATATAGTCAGACCAAGTCCAGACCAAACGCAAGACCAGAGCCAGACCACAGCTGGAACCATTCCACATTTGGAACCAAATCACTACGGCCAGAGAAAACATTGGAAGATAGGAGAACTGCGTTTCAGGCCAGACCACAAAATTTTTTCTGGCAAGACCAAACATCAGACCAGCTGGTGTACATTCGTTTTCAAATTTGTGTTGCTTTTCACAAACGGAATAGTCATATTTTGTATCATTTTATCTTTTTTTCTCATTTCTCTCAAAATGTATTTTGAAATATTTGGTGCTGAACGGCTTATTTATGAAATCAAAGCGATAAGAAGGAAAGAAAAAAAAATAGAAGACCGCATTAAAATGTAGAAAATTATAGAATTAGAGGAAAAGTGAAAAAAAACTCTTTCAGATAAGAAATAGATGAGAAAGTGGACTAAAATTCCATTTTATTCATCTATCCATTGATAATACAATACAAATTATAATAATATTATTATTAATATAACTAGGATAGAAAAAATAGGCGAAGTCTGTACTATTTCTTGATATCTATAAATTCATTATGTAAATCGACTTCTATTCCAGGGCCGGACTAGGACTCCTGAAAGGGCGCTGCCTTCCACTTATGAAAGGGCGCATCCTTGAGGGGGTTAGTCTCAGCCCATAAAATTGAGGGGTTTGGGAGTCGTCTCTGGATAAAAATTAAATTTTGACCTCGAATATTTTGTTGATGGTGAACTTTATTGATGTTTGAAAGCTTAAAAATGGAATTTCTATGTCATTTTCCATTGAAGAACGTTATCGAACATCACAATCAATTTTTCATCATACAGGAATTCAATTATGAAAAGCCTTTCTGGCTTCTTGGACAATAGAGAAAAATAGCAAGTGAAAGTAGGAGCAATTTTTGTTGATGTGATTCAGTACGTTTCGAAAATGGTAAAAAGGAATTTTGATTAATAGAGGGGAGAAATAAGAAGAATGTGGATTGAATATGTAGTACTGTATACTCTTTGTAGTATGACCTCTTTTGGGAGATTGGCTGTTGTTAGTAAAGACAGTCAGTTGTTTCCCGTCTCAGGAGAAATAGTAATTATTGTTGCATTACACTCTAACTGATCAACTGCATGTTATTCAGAGGTGTTCTGCGCCTCCACTTGGTTGTGAAGCTAGCTTATGGTTGAGAGGATCACCGTGCCACACGTTACCTCTATCCTAGTTGATGATTATTCGCTTGCTGTATGGTCTGTTTGGGCAGAGATGGTATTCTTTCAGGGTGGGGATGTCTTTCGGCTTGGTCGGTGTTGGTGGGGGCCTGGGTTTCTGTTCACGAATTTATGGTTTGCAGGTATTGGCTGGGCTGGAGTCGTTTTCCCGTCTTGCTGGGGTGTCTTCTTTGCTTGGACGGACTGTATAGTGGAGTGAATATGAAACTGGCAACCAGCTCGTAGGCCTAGGCCCTTCTTGGGATGTTGAGACATTGACAAACAAACTGTAGTATACACTGCTTCCATTTCTTGAAAAATTCCAAACAGCTCATATCAATTGTCATTGTTTCTATAAGTTTATTATGAAGCTTACCATTGAATTTCCTATTTTTCAAAATTCGAAATTGAACTTCAATACATTGAGCTGAATACTCTAAATTTTTGATAGGTTTAAAAATAATTTTACTGAAAATTTTCAAGTTTCAATTTATTATCAAATTACTTCACTTTTTTCATACAATCACTTTTTATAGTAATTGGAAATTCAAATGAGAAAGTAAGATCATTGAATTCTATAGATTCTCAATTCTTAATTAATGATCAACAAAGTAATATGAAATGTATAATTGATGAAATTAATTATCATTAGAATAATATTGGTGATGCTATCGTCACACGAGGGCGCAAGGGGCGTACAATTGAAGGGTGCACCGGCTCACGGGCTGGTGTTGGCCAGTCTGAGCCTGTTTTATTCGATCACGTTAATCTATGCATGAGTTCCATTTGTTCTTATCAGTATTCATTCTACAAGATCTATTTTTCTTTCTAAGAAAAGAACAGGTGAAATCAGATTGAACACTTAATAGACGAGTACAAAAGAGAAAATGTTAATAAATTATAGAAATTCTCTACAATACTGACACCAATTTAGGTTCATATCAATTCTGGATTTTTTTTTTAAATCCTTTTGAAAATACGCCCGTAATCAGGTTTTCAAAAGTTTGAGATGCATCGCGGATTGCATATTTTGGTCCTTAGTCAATTATCTATTTCATCTTAATTAGACCTATTTTATTAATTATCTAAATTTATCTATTTACAATTCGCGAAATGGCACTCATTCATGGCATGTTCGGTTGGACTTTAAAAAGCACTCTCAGAACAGCTTTTTGAAATTCTGCTGAGTAACGCCCAATATTTAGGCCTAAGTTTCCATAGTTTTTCCTTTGCTTTTTTCGAGAACCAATTGGGAGAAAATGTAAAAATTTATTAGACAGGTTCCGATTGAATTTAGAATTGTATGTTGAAAATTTTTGAAACCAAAATGACCCTGTTGAGTTATGTGAGTAAACAAAGCGAGTCAGTTTTAATTGGAATTTTCAGGCGAGCGAAGCGATCCTATCTGTCTATTGACACTCCTGATATTACCAGGGGTCCAGGTGGATAGGCGAGCGAAACAATGCGGTACAGTGTAATACGAACTATTGGTTAGTTAGTTAATTATTACTAACTATAGTAACATACATACTGTATATAATATAGAGTAACTACACGAACATATTTCAAGTGTGTACAATAGAATTAAATGCGTTTTGAATTCTGTAATAATCGTTATTTATTATTATTATTATTATATTTATTATATGGTGTAGTGATTTTGTGAAGTTCTTCAGTTTTAGTGGTCAACAATGTTTTGGAATCAAAAATTATGCTTTCAAATAAACTTTTTAAAATAACTATAACTCATATCTCCGTTTGTGGAAAATGAGGTTATTTGGCGAAGTGGAACAACCCTTGGGTCTCCCCACTATTGAAAGCCATACGCTAAATACATAAATAATGTAATCAAGATTATTTTCAACGCCAGCCAGGCTTTTGATCAATCATGTAAATTCAGTAGTAAATGATAAACATCAACCTTTTTTGTACCGGTAATAGATTTATCAAATTTTAAACAATAGGTTCTAATCACTGGCGGCTCATGCCCACGAAACAGGTGAAGTGCTGTATAGTGAAAGATACGGGCATTTCACCTGTTTCGTGCGTGTACGAGCCGCCAGTGGATATAATTATTTTAAATAAGGTTCATTCGGAGAAGCTCGCTTTAATAATATACAGTAGTAAGCCGATCATCGCCGATTAACAAATTGTCAATTATCCGAATCGGTATTAAAAGCATAGTAATGAATCAAAAACCAGCGTTTACGACGTGATCGTAGCTTTTCTTTATTTTTTTTTAATTGTATTTACTGTACCGTACTTTAGTACAGTGGTATGTGTTTTGCTTTCCATATTAATTTAACTACACTGTAGTGATATAAATCACTACACTGTACTTTTCAAATGTAGTAAAGTTTATTCCAATAAGTTTAACACATTATTTTTTTTTAATAGTCCAATTACATGTCCAATTGTCCAAATTTTTGCTTATCTGAATTGATCCCGGTCTCAATTAGTTTGTATAATCGGCGTTCCACTGTAATGATGCAGTTAAAATTAAAACAATTTTTATACGTTTGGAACGGTAATCTCCGAAAATTCGAGACGGTCCTATGATCTCGTGGTTATAACAGTGGTCAATCTCAGAATTCCATTATTTAAATTACCGGGAATGATTGATACAAATTTAAAACGAAGTTGGCGCTATCTCTTTGCTAATGATGGAACTGCTTGAACATGCAATGATTTTAATCATATGTTTTCTATCATGGTCTTGGTCTGGTCTGAGTCTGGTCTGAGCTTTGGTCTGACTGCATCAGACCAGTGGTCTGGTCTGGTCTGAGTCTTGGTCTGGTCTGAGTCGTACCAGTGCGCGTTAGGCCTAATAGAACTTCTTTACTGATTTAAGGCCTAACGCGCACTGGTACGACTCAGACCAGACCAAGACTCAGACCAGACCACAGCACTGGTCTGATGCAGTCAGACCAAGCTCAGACCAGACTCAGACCAGACCAAGATCATGATAGAAAACATATGATTAAAATCATTGCATGTTCAAGCAGTTCCATCATTAGCAAAGAGATAGCGCCAACTTCGTTTTAAATTTGTATCAATCATTCACGGGTAATTTAAATAATGGAATTCTGAGATTGACCACTGTTATATCATAATAACCATCTATCATTTCTCAATGAAGAAATGATAGATGGTTATGGTTATAACCACGAGATCATAGGACCTGTCTCTGAATTTCGGAAATAGCTACCGTACCAAAAGGATGGTAAAAAAATTGTTTGAATTTTAACTACATCTTTATTACAGTGGAACGCCGATTATACAAACTAATTGGGACCGGGATCAATTCAGATAAGCAAAAATTTGGATAATTGGACATGTAATTGTACTGTATTAAAGAAAAATAATGTGTTAAACTTTATTACATTTGAAAAGTACAGTGTAGTGATGTTAAATTAATATGGAAAGCGAAACACATACCACTGTACTAAACTACGGTACAGTAAATACAATAAAAAAAAGTAAGAAATGTTACGATCACGTCGTAAACGCTGGTTTTTCATTTATTACTATGCTTTTAAGACCGATTCGGATAATTGACAATTTGGTTAATCGGCGCTCGGATGATCGGCTTACTACTGTATATTATTAAAGCGAGCTTCTCCGAATGAACCTTATTTAAAATAATTATATCCACTGGCGGCTTGTACACTCGGAACAGGTGAAGTGCCCTTATCTTTCACTATACAGCACTTCACCTTTTTCGTGGGCACGAGCAGCCAGTGATAAGAACCTATTGTTTAAAATTTGATACATCCATTACCGGTACAAAAAAGGTTGATGTTTATAACATTTTACTACTGAATTTACATGATTGATCAAAAGCCTGGCTGGTGTTGAAAATAATCTTGATTACATAATAGAGTCGTAATTAAGAATAACTATTATTACCACCTGGACCCCTGGTAATATCAGGAGTGTCAATAGGACAGATAGGATCGCTTCGCTCGCCTGCAAATTCCAATTAAAACTGACTCGGTTTGTATACTCATAACTTAACAGGATCTTTTTGATTTCAAAAAATTTCAACAAACAATTCTAAATTCAATCTGAACCTGTCTAATAAATTTTTACATTTTCTCCCAATTGGTTATCGAAAAAAGCAAAGAAAACTAAGGAACCCTAAATATTGGGCGTATCCCAGCGGAATTTCAAAAAGCTGTTCTGAGAGTGCTTTTTAAAGTCCAACTGAACATGCCATGAATGAGTGCCATTCCGCAAATTGTGAATAGATAAATTTAGATATTCAATAGGTAATTAATAAAATAGATAATTGACTAAGGATCAAAATATGCAATCCGCGATGCATCTTAAACTTTTGAAAACCTGATTACGGGCGTATTATCAAAAGGATTTGAAAAAGCATTCCTAGAATTGATGTGAACCTAAATTGGTGTCAGTATTGTAGAGAATTTCTATAATTTATTAACATTTTCTCTTTTGTATTCGTCTATTAAGTGTTCAATCTGATTTCACCTGTTCTTTTCTTAGAAAGAAAAATAGATCTTGTAGAATGAATACTGATAAGAACAAATGGATCTCATGCATAGATTAACGTGAACGAATAAAACAGGCACGGACTGGCCAACAGCAGCCAGTGAGCCGGTGCACCCTTCAATCGTACGCCCCTTGCGCCCTCGTGTGACGATAGCATCACCAGTATTATTCAAATGATAATTAATTTCATCAATTAGACATTTCATGATATCACTTTGTTGATCATTGATCAAGTATTGAGAATCTATAGAATTCAATGTTCTTATTTTCTCATTTGAATTTCCAATTACTTTAAAAAGTGATTGTATGAAAAAAGTGTAGGCTAATGAAAAAATTATACTGTAATAAAAAAGCGAAGTAATTTGATAATGAATTGAAACTTGAAAATTTCCAGTAAAATTATTTTTAAACATATCAAAAATTTAGAATATTCAGCTCAATGTATTGAAGTTCAATTTCGAATTTTGAAAAATAGGACATTCAATGGTGAGCTTTATTATAAACTAATAGAAACAATGAAAATTGGAATGAGTTGTTTGGAATTTTTCAAGAAATAAAAGCAGTGTATACTACAGTTTGTTTGTCAATGGCTCAACAGCCCAAGAAGGGCCTAGGCCTACGAGCTGGTTGCCAGTTTCATATTCACTCCACTATACAGTCAGTCCAAGCAAAGAAGACACCCCAGCAAGACGGGAAAACGACTCCAGCCCAGCCAATACCTGCTCAAAAGCCATAAATTCGAAAACAGAACCCACAGGCCCCCAACCAACACCGACCAAGCCGAAAGACATTCCCCCAACCCGAAAAAATGCCATCTCCTCCCAAACAGACCACACAGCAAGCGAATAATCATCAACTGGGATAGAGGTAACGTGTGGTCAGCACGGTGATCCTCTCAACCATAAGCTAGTCTTCACAACCAAGAGAAGGCGCAGAAAACCTCTAAATAAAATGCAGTTAATCAGTTAGAGTGTAATGCAACAATAATTACTATTTCTCCTGAGGAGGGAAACGACAGCCAACCTCCAAAAAGAGGTCATACTACAAGGAGTGTATAGGCCTAGTACTACATATTCAATCCACATTCTTCTTATTTCCCCCTTTATCAATCAAAATTCCTTTTTTACCATTTTCGAAACGTACTGAATCACATGAACAAAAATTGCTCCTACTTTCACTTGCTATTTTTCTCTATCGTCAAAGAAGCCAAAAAGGCTTTTCATAATTGAATTCCTGTATGATGATAAATTAATTGTGATGTTCAATAATTTTCTTCAATGAAAAATGACAAAGAAATTCCATTTTCAAGCTTTTAAACATCAATAAAGTTCACCATCAACAAAACATTCAAGGTCAAAATTAAATTTTTATCTAAAGACGACTCCCGAACCCCTCGATTTTATGGGCTGAGACTAACCCCCTCCCTGATCAACCAACCCCCTCAAGGATGCGCCCTTTCATAAGTGGAAGGCATCGCCCTTTTAGGAGTCCGAGTCCGGCCCTGGAATAGAAGTTAATATACATAATGAATTTATAGATATCAAGAAATAGTACAGACTTCGCCTATTTTTTCTATCCTAGTTATATTAATAATAATTTGTATTGTATTATCAATGGATAGATGAATAAAATGGAATTTTAGTCCACTTTCTTATCTATTTCTTATTAGAAAGAGTTTTTTTTCACTTTTCCTCTAATTCTATAATTTTCTACATTTTAATGCGGTCTTCTATATTTTTTTCATCTTTCCTTCTTATCTCTTTGATTTCATAAATTAGCCGTTCAGCATCAAATATTTCAAAAGACATTTTGAGAGAAATGAGAAAAAAATGAAATGATACAAAAGATGACTATTCCGTTTCGTGAAAAGCAACACAAATTTGAAAATGAATGTACACCAGCTGGTCTGATGTTTGGTCTTGCCAGACCAGAAAAAAATTTGTGGTCTGGCCTGAAACGCAATTCTCCTATCTTCCAATGTTTTCTCTGGCCGTAGAGATTTGGTTCCAAATTTGGAATGGTGGCCGCGCTAGTGTGCCTTTAACATTGAAAGTATACAGCTGTGGTCTGACTCTGGTCTTGCGTTTGGTCTGGTCTTGGTCTGACTAGTGCGCGTTACTTCATGTGATGTCCATTTGATCACGTGTAATTCCATGTTTCTCTGACTGCGAGTTGGTCTGGTCTGAGTCTTGGTCTGGTCTGAGTCGTAGCAGTGCGCGTTCAGCCTAATAATTTCGCATAATTTGGAAAATTGTTTAAAATTAAAAAAACGGGAGATTGTTAATAATTTTTATTGCACTTTAATAGGGAGGGACCTTTCTCCAATAGTACCAGTCTATGCCTTGGATAGGTAAGGATCGAATCACCGTTCCTAGTGTTGTAGGGATGTTCAAGCACGTCCAGAGAAAATGTGCTCCAATTTTTCTCTACATAAGTTAAAATTTCAATGAAATAGAGAGCTGGTAAAGTTAACAATTTCTCTCTCATAAAACATGGTCTGCATGATGCCCTGGAACTTAGGCCGTACATGATTCTCAGAGCCTTTTTCTGCTTCCTGAAAGCCACGCCAAGGTGAGTATTATAGCCACCCCAGAATATCAGACTATAACGAATGACAAACATTAGGTATCCATGATAGATTGCTCGCAGGGATTTGACGCCCTTTGCTCCCCTAACACACCTCAGCGAGAACAGGATAGCAGACAATTTGCGTAAGAGTTGCTGCACTTGATCACCCCATCTCACATCATTCTGCAGTTGAACTCCAAGAAACTTTGTCACCATTGCCTGATTATTCAAATCTAAGGGATGTGTGGTAATTCCTCTAGCTTGTCTGCGCGCTGAAAATTTTAGAATTTTAGTTTTTTCTACATTGAGCTGTAAATAATTTCCCCTCAGCCACCCAGTCAAATCCAAAATCGCTTTTTGGGTCTTCAACTGTCTATGTTCTCATCTGATCCCTCAACAAGCACTGTAGTGTCATCTGCAAATAAAATTACTTTTGAGTCTATATTATTGGGGAGATCGTTCATGTATACATTGAATAGAATTGAACCCATTATTGTTCCCTGAGGAATTCCATGAGGCTGTGGGAGCCAGTCTGAATCCACATTGAAACCGTATTTGTCCACTACTCTAACTGATTGGTGCCTCCCTGTCA
Organism: Sogatella furcifera; assembly: GCA_017141385.1. Classification (NCBI taxonomy): domain Eukaryota; kingdom Metazoa; phylum Arthropoda; class Insecta; order Hemiptera; family Delphacidae; genus Sogatella; species Sogatella furcifera. The sequence goes on along the minus strand of CM029547.1, from coordinate 18,795,991 downwards.
AATAAGATTTGAAAGAATCTAACGCTCTGCCTGAAATGCCACAGAGAGCAAGTTTTCTCAACAAGAGACTGTGATTTACCCTATCATAGACCTTGGACAAGTCACAGAAAATGCCAACAACCCTCCGCGATCCATCCAGTGCCCTGAGAGTCCTTTCAACAACTTCAAAAATTGCCTGTTTTGTCGACTTATTTTTCCTGAAACCAAACTGTCTATTGTAGAGTAAGTTGTTACTTTCAAAGTATCTGCTTAACTGAAGAAAAACTGCACGTTCAAAAATTTTTTAAAACCTAGTTTGGAGAGCTATAGGGCGGTAGTTTTCAGGACAAGAACGACTCCCTTTTTTAAAAACAGGTTTAATTATAGAAAATTTAAGTTTCTCTAGGAAAACTCCTTCATGGAAAGCCAGGTTTATTATGTGTGTGAGTGGTCTGCTTATCAATGAGGAAGTTGCCTTCACTACTTTGGGTGAGATTCCATCCCATCCACCTGCAACTGATGTTTGAAGATTATTAATAATTCCTATAATATCACTTTCTGAAACTGCAGAAAAATTGAATTGGGACTCTTAGGCTCGGTGCACATATGCGATAGCGGCTCAGCTTGACGCCAGCGGGGGCTCTGAGAAACCCCGTCAGCGGTTTGGCAGTACTAGCAATCAAATGGAGCGGTGCACAGTTCAGCGGTGCGATCATCGAGCGATGGCTGGATCGCGGCGGGGCCAAAACTGTCGCCGAGTACTGCCTCACCGCATTTCGGTCGCCGTTGTTTTCCAAGAAATTCACTTCTCTACAAAAATTTGAAATGCGTAAAAATAGAGATAGGAAAATTTTGATTCCAGATTTGGATTCAGCGCCATCTAATTAGTAAGAACTCACGTAATTGCTCAAAAATAATGAAAAATAAGGAAGTTATTTTTTTCAATTATATACAGTAATCTACTTGGGTTATTTCTAATCAATATCATAGTCATCATTAACATATATTACATTATCATGTTGGCCTATTATTTAAACTATGAGCTATCATTATAACAACTATTACTATGAAAAATATTATATACGGTATGTTTCTATGTATTATATTGATATAATATAATAGTTTAATATTCCGGTTTATAATAAAAGTTTCAACAAGATTATTTTCCCTGAGTTGAACAAGGAGTAATAAATTTTATTTCTTAGTTCAGCCCTTACTTAATACAAACTTCAGTCTCCTCTTCCCTGATATCTTATCTTTTTGTCTGGTTTAATAATTTTGTCAAGTAAGTACAGTAGTGTGCGGATACAATGGATTCTTGAAAGTTATGTGTACTTTAATGCGAAATAGATTCATTTCATCCTATCTATAGGCGGTGTCACTGGGGGACCTGGCCTTGTTAAAAATATTCGCTGTATATCATATATACTATCAGCTACCCCAAGATTCTGATGCCCGGTTTTTCCAAGCACACTGAAAGTTGAGGGACCCTCAAATTTTGATAAACAGCTGACATTTTCCATGATAAGTATAGGAAATCTAGTAAACTTGAGGGTCCCTCAATTTTGAGTGTGCTTGGAAAAACCGGGCACTAGACTCCCACATGGGTGGTAAACTCTGCCCAAGTTTTTATCCAATAACTCTATGATTCGAAGTTTTATCTTTTGAAAGATTTAAGAGTGGAAAAAGTTTTATGTCAATGAATTTTGCGTGTGAGACCGGATCAAGTAGACTACATAGTACTGTATAGTTAATTCACAGAAGTCGCTGAACATCTTGGAAACAGTAACATTATTATAATTAAACGCAATACGTGACTTTGCGTATTTAGACCTATGATCAATCAATTGGAAAATGAAACTAGAGAAATAAGAACCTCGAGATCAGCAGTTCAATAGGAAATCATCATTTCAATGCAATATAAGAAATTCGAAGATGTAGGCCTATGTGTCATCACTATTATTTTACACAAAACTGCAAACTGTTTTGACTTTACAGTATCTTGATTCCCTGGGACAGTAGGTTAGTTAAAATAGAATTCCTAGTATTGGCTAAGCTAAAAAAAAAAACATTGAGCATTGTCAAAGAAACTGTCATGATCAGAAGTTCAGGGAATGGACCAGAGAGAGGTAATGAGGTTTAATTTTGAGAATAAAAGTTGATATTGAAAATATGCAGTGTTTTGAATTTATAAATAAACTCCTCTGGATGTGTCGTCTATTATTATTATATGTGTCGTCGTTATTATTGTTATAGAATAAGTATTTTTTATATAATTATTTCTAGGAATTTGGTCTATATCAGAAATTTTTTGCGCATCTGTTTGCGCATGCACGTACACTTTGTAGTCAGTTTATGCTAGGCACTTAGAAAAGAAACATTGTCAGTTCGTGATGGAAACGTTTGAAACTAATTTATTTATTAGCGCCATTCACGTGCAATCAGCTATTTGGGATACTGCTTCCGAGTCCTATCACGATAGGAATAGGAAGAGAGCAGCTTGGGAGGCAGTATGTGAGGAGGTTATTCGCGGAAAAATCGGATGCAGAGAAAAGTGAAATAGGTATAGTCTGTCCAAGCAAAGAAGACACTCTGGCGAAGATGAAAAAATGACTCCAGCTCGGTAAATGTTGGTTCAAGAATTATCAATTTGGTAGATCAGAATTTTTCCTACAATCTGAGACCAAATCAATAATTTTTGAACCAATATTGACCGAGCTGTCATTTTTTATCTTGCCAAGGCTCTTCTCTTTGCTTGGACAGACTATAATGGCTGATCTTTTACCATCTTGTAATTCTATAAGGCTAAAATTTTATTATCAATTGTTGTTTATTCCGGAAAATAGAGGTTTTCAATGTATGGCAAGTTGATCAAAACTGATAACTTTCTATCAAGTGTAAAAAAAATTTTTTTCATTAGAATAGTTGGAATGTGGAAATAATCATTTGATATTGCTATTGATATATTTTCATTTGCTTACTTTTCAACCACAAATGATCATTGAATTTTTTGTTATAATTACAATATTTGGTAACTCTGTCATGTAAACACCGAATGAAAGTCCAACTCCATATTGGACAGAAAGCATTATTACAGATTGGAGTCGAATTTCCAGCAGTTCTACTGCCCTATAGTCACAAAGTATTCAACTATTCATAGCAAGATTATATAATGGTGATATTCAATCAGTGACAAATAAAGTATCTGCAGTATCGTATAATATAATTACATTATAAATTAATCACATGATATTATCAATCCTATTTTAGGCTACTACTCTATAATTTTAGTATTATTAATATTTAATTTTTACAAGGCAATTTTTTCCAGGCTGAAGCCAATGCATGAAATATATTACAAGGTTTATACCTGTCACAAAATAATCAATAGGATGGAACAAAACCAAAATTATAATTAATATAGTAAACAATTTGAATTAACAATAAACAAATGATTTTCAAAATAGAGACAACCAATTAGAATAATATAATGAAAATGGAAAAGAACTTATTGTACTAATGATATTATTAAAAACATTAGCAAAAAAGTCGTAGCTTGTTGGAAACTAATTACGAAGTGCTCTTTCACTAGTCCATTCTGTTCGAATGATCAGCATAGACTAAATAATTTAATATGCATTGAGTCTCAAAAATATGTGTGGCTTTGAATCCGTTGTTGGGGAGCCGCTAGACAAAGAAATTATAGGCGACCTAAAGATCAAAGTAATATTAACACAAATAAAATACAATGATATACACACTTTAAATTAGAATGGCATTTCCTCGAATGAAATTCACAAGGATTATTATTATTATTTCATTCAATTTTACAAAACAAGCCTTTCTGGACAGACACAACGATTGCTTACTCATCAATACATATCAATGCACAGTTTCAAATCCTTAATTTGATGCCTAACTTATTATGATTGTATTCAACTGTGTTCAGCAAATTTCCACTCTAGCAATATTGTCTTATCTTACTGGAACGTTTCTTTTGGAACAGCAACTGAATTGAATTCAGAACCTCTGATTATAAGACCGGCGCATTCTCAATTGTTACACCAATGAGTCACACAAGTTGAAATTGGCACTTTGATGTCTGATTCAATCAATCTACAAAGCAAACATTTCTGCTTGAAACTATTATTTTATAAAAAATACTAGAACTTCCAAATATTCTTATTAGAGAGAAAATAAATTGAATTTTCATTTAATAAAAGGGGGAAATGAGTAGACTGCTATTATAAAACGACTTTCATAATGAAAAAAATTACTAAATTATTATTATTTCTGAACTCATGTAGGGAATATTACTAATTCGGGGGGCGCTGATTCCGAATCTGAAATCAAAATTCTTCTACTCCCATTTTTTTAGATTTAACTTTCTGTAGAGAGCATTTATCCATTGGACCCGCTAGAGACTCGCAATCGAGAGCCGCTGAACTGTGCATTGAACAAACTAACGCTGAATCTTGATTTTTTTTTAATCCAGCAGCGACCAAGCTGAGCCGCTATCGCATGTGTGCACCGAGCCTTAGGCTCGGTGCACATATGCGATAGCGGCTCAGCTTGACGCCAGCGGGGGCTCTGAGAAACCCCGTCAGCGGTTTGGCAGTACTAGCAATCAAATGGAGCGGTGCACAGTTCAGCGGTGCGATCATCGAGCGATGGCTGGATCGCGACGGGGCCAAAACTGCGAGTACTGCCTCACCGCATTTCGGTCGCCGTTGTTTTCCAAGAAATTCACTTCTCTACAAAAATTTGAAATGCGTAAAAATAGAGATAGGAAAATTTTGATTCCAGATTTGGATTCAGCGCCATCTAATTAGTAAGAACTCACGTAATTGCTCAAAAATAATGAAAAATAAGGAAGTTATTTTTTTCAATTTTATACAGTAATCTACTTGGGGTATTTCTAATCAATATCATAGTCATCATTAACATATATTACATTATCATGTTGGCCTATTATTTAAACTATGAGCTATCATCATAACAACTATTACTATGAAAAATATTATATACGGTATGTTTCTATGTATTATATTGATATAATATAATAGTTTAATATTCCGGTTTATAATAAAAGTTCCAACAAGATTATTTTCCCTGAGTTGAACAAGGAGCAATAAATTTTATTTCTTAGTTCAGCCCTTACTTAATACAAACTTCAGTCTCCTCTTCCCTGATATCTTATCTTTTTGTCTGGTTTAATAATTTTGTCAAGTAAGTACAGTAGTGTGCGGATACAATGGATTCTTGAAAGTTATGTGTACTTTAATGCGAAATAGATTCATTTCATCCTATCTATAGGCGGTGTCACTGGGGGACCTGGCCTTGTTAAAAATATTTGCTGTATATCATATATACTATCAGCTACCCCAAGACTCTGATGCCCGGTTTTTCCAAGCACACTGAACGTAGAGGGACCATGATAAGTATAGGAAATCTAGTAAACTTGAGGGTCCCTCAATTTTGAGTGTGCTTGGAAAAACTCCTATTTCCATGGGTGGTAAACTCTGCCCGAGTTTTTATCCAATAACTCTATGATTCGAAGTTTTATCTTTTGAAAGATTCAATAGTGGAAAAAGTTTTATGTCAATGAATTTTGCGTGTGAGACCGGATCAAGTAGACTACATAGTACTGTATAGTTAATTCACAGAAGTCGCTGAACATCTTAGAAACAGTAACATTATTATAATCAAATGCAATACGTGACTTTGCGTATTTAGACCTATGATCAATCAATTGGAAAATGAAACTAGAGAAATAAGAACCTCGAGATCAGCAGTTCAATAGGAAATCATCATTTCAATGCAATATCAGAAATTCAAAGATGTAGGCCTATGTGTCATCACTATTATTTTACACAAAACTGCAAACTGTTTTGACTTTACAGTATCTTGATTCCCTGGGACAGTAGGTTAGTTAAAATAGAATGCCTAGTATTGGCTAAGCTAAAAAAAACATTGAGCATTGTCAAAGAAACTGTCATGATCAGAAGTTCAGGGAATGGACCAGAGAGAGGTAATGAGGTTCAATTTTGAGAATAAAAGTTGATATTGAAAATATGCAGTGTTTTGAATTCATAAATAAACTCCTCTGGATGTGTCGTCTAAGATTCAACATTATTATTGTTATAAAATAAGTATTTTTTGTATAATTATTTCTAGGACTTTGGTCTATATCAGAAATTTTCTGCGCATCTGTTTGCGCATGCACGTACACTTTGTAGTCAGTTTATGCTAGGCACTTAGAAAAGAAACATTGTCAGTTCGTGATGGAAACGTTTGAAACTAATTTATTTATTAGCGCCATTCACGTGCAATTAGCTATTTGGGATACTGCTTCCGAGTCCTATCACGATAGGAATAGGAAGAGAGCAGCTTGGGAGGCAGAATGTGAGGAGGTTATTCGCGGAAAAATCGGATGCAGAGAAAAGTGAAATAGGTATAGTCTGTCCAAGCAAAGAAGACTCTGGCATTGATGAAAAAATGACTCCAGCTCGGTAAATGTTGGTTCAAGAATTATCAATTTGGTAGATCAGAATGTTTCCTACAATCTGAGACCAAATCAATAATTTTTGAACCAATATTGACCGAGCTGAAGTCATTTTCTCATCTTGCCAGAGGCTCTTCTTTGCTTGGACAGACTATAAGTGGCTGATCTTCTACCATCTTGTAATTCTATAAGGCTAAAATTTTATTATCAGTTGTTGTTTATTTTTTTATGTTGTTGTAAGCAAAAAAGTCGTAGCTTGTTGGAAACTAATTACGAAGTGCTCTTTCACTAGTCCATTCTGTTCGAATGATCAGCATAGACTAAATAATTTAATATGCATTGAGTCTCAAAAATATGTGTGGCTTTGAATCCGTTGGTGGGGAGCCGCTAGACAAAGAAAATATAGGTGACCTAAAGATCAAAGTAATATTAACACAAATAAAATAAAATGATATACACACTTTAAATTAGAATGGCATTTCCTTGAATGAAATTCACAAGAATTATTATTATTATTTCCTTCAATTTTACAAAACAAGACTTTCTGGACAGACACAACGATTGCTTACTCATCAATACACATCAATGCACAGTTTCAAATCCTTAATTTGATGCCTAACTTATTATGATTGTATTCAACTGAGTTCAGCAAATTTCCACTCTAGCAATATTGTCTTATCTTACTGGAACGTTTCTTTTGGAACAGCAACTGAATTGAATTCAGAACCTCTGATTATAAGACCGGCGCATTCTCAATTGTTACACCAATGAGTCACACAAGTTGAAATTGGCACTTTGATGTCTGATTCAATCAATCTACAAAGAAAACATTTCTGCTTGAAACTATTATTTTATAAAAAATACTAGAACTTCCAAATATTCTTATTAGAGAGAAAATAAATTGAATTTTCATTTAATAAAAGGGGGAAATGAGTAGACTGCTATTATAAAACGACTTTCATAATGAAAAAAATTACTAAATTATTATTATTTCTGAACTCATGTAGGGAATATTACTAATTCGGGGGGCGCTGATTCCGAATCTGAAATCAAAATTCTTCTACTCCCATTTTTTTAGATTTAACTTTCTGTAGAGAGCATTTATCCATTGGACCCGCTAGAGACTCGCAATCGAGAGCCGCTAAACTGTGCATTGAACAAACTAACGCTGAATCTTGATTTTTTTTTAATCCAGCAGCGACCAAGCTGAGCCGCTATCGCATGTGTGCACCGAGCCTTAGGTATCAGTACTGCCTGACTTGGGAATTAGTTGGTTTAATAGATGGGTTGAATCTTGCGTATCTCCGCCATGGCCTACTGATATGAAAAAATTATTGAGAGTTTGAGCCACTATGATAGGGTTAGTGATTTCTTCATTCTCCATTGACAGCTCTATCTGAGGCTGAGGCCGCACTGCCGGTGAGTAGAGCCTGGAGGGTGGAGGGTAGTTGGTAAATCTATAGAACATACACACCATCCACAGTAATACATCGTATGAATGGTATGGCGTCATTCTGTTATTTGAGGTTATGTTGTCCATATTTAAGAAATTCAAGATGGCGGCTGGACACCATTCATACTATGTATTACTGTGGATGGTGTGTATGTTCTATAGATTTACCAACTTCCCTCCACCCACTAGGCTCTACCCACCGGCAGTGCGGCCTCAGCCTGACGGCTACCTAAATGGGAGTAACCAATTTCATCCCTTATGACCTTCCATGTACACTTATTTATATTTTTGCACATGCTAATATAAAAATCTTTGCAACTTCTTTTTGAGGCTTCAATTACTCTTCTAAGGGCCGGTTTCTCCAAGTTGGATTAAACCAAATTTTGGATTAAATCAAAATCGGTGTGACCTTGCTTACTGCTATCAAGAAAGTGAAATTCGAATGGATCATATTTTTGTACTTTTTTGTATCTTTCTGTACCAAGAAAGAAAATCTTTGTACCACCACCCTAATAGAGATAATAGTAATTCTGCGGTAAGAAAACAAGTTGACACTCTGTCCCTGGATATTTTATAAAATTATGCAACATTTAAATACACCCTATTATTGTTATATTCTTGTACTTCTTTGTATCACTCAAATGAAATTTTGTACTATCTCATTTTGACTAAAATTTAATTAAATTTGGCTTGTGTCAGGTTCTAACGCCCGACTTTCTAATTGCTAGAGCTCAAAAATAAGAGGAGTACAAAAAATTTTTCTGGTGATACAAAATTTCATGGAATTAATACAATGTTACGGCATAGTTTCCATTCAAATTTGGACAGGTCGGGGTACAGGTTTATGCTGCGCAGTGGGTAATGGAAAATTCACATGGCGGGGTTTTCAAATTTTAGTTGGTTTAATGAATTTCAATGAAATTTGGCAGAATTGGTTTAATCGGCCAGGACTGGCAGTTTAAATTTCAAGATACACCATCAGCTGAATGATGGAAATTGAACTCTCAAAAAAATTAAATATATAGCAGCTGGTTGACTTGTAATTCTGTGAATGCAGCATAACCAACCTTAGCACTATAAAGATGGGTCAACATGCAAGATCCAGAGCATATTTTTTTAAATAAAATAAATATTCATGCACTAATCGCACGAATATCAAATTGATTATTCATTTTGAATTATTATAATAGAATAATTTGATTATACCATTACACTTCAACTCTATTTATTCAAATATAGAATTTGTATGCCGGTAAAATGTGTAACGGTGCTAACCCCAAAATGCATTTGTCATGTCAGATCGGCTACCGACCAAGAAGAATTTCTATTATCTGAGTTAGTGGAATGGTACGAAAAATTTCCTTTGTGGTACAAAAAGACACAAAATTAGCACAAAAATGTGATCTATTCGAATGTCACTTTCTTGATAGCAGTAAGCAAGCACACACCGATTTTGGTTTGATCCAAAATTTGGTTTAATCCAACTTTAAGAAACCGGCCCTAAGTATTTTTAAACTGTATAAACTGTAAGCTTGCAATAGCATTCTATCACATTTCTTCTGAATGAAAACTGATGAGTTGTATAGAGTTATATCAGATTTTCGAATCAAACCACGTATAAATGTCGGTCATATGACGTAACAATATGCAAATTCCTAAACCCTACAATACAATTGAAAATCCGAAGCTCTGTTTCCAATCTAATTTCCTCCTCATCCACGTGCGGATCGACGAATTTCAAAATCCATGTCAGGTTATTGCAATAAGATTAAATAGCTGATTCTACTTGTATTATACACATGTAGATCGATGCAAATCTCCAACATGATGATATTTCTATATTTATTAAAATTTTTTTGTTTGCAAAATTGTTTCACACTTGGAGAGTAATTTTGAAAACATAAACTGTAGAAATTATACTTGAATTTACTAGAATCATACTATTGAATTTATACTAGAAATTGCAAACCTAAAAATACAATACTGTGAAAGTTTGTATACATTACAGCCCTGAACCCATAACAAATCAACCCATTTTAGATAAAGCCGCTGGCGGCTCGTGCCCACGAAACAGGTAAAGTGCTGTACAATAAAAGATACGGGCACTCCAACTGTTTAGTGGGTACGAGCCACAAAGCTTAAAGGAGGAAAATAAAAAAGCCTAATTAAATTTGAGATCAAATTTCCTCATTTGAAATTGGATTATTTCGCCCCAAATTCGGATGACTCAACGCAAATTGATAATTTTATTTATATGAATTATAAAGAAGTGGAATAAGAAAAGTTGTATTTGTTTGGCAGTTATTTGTAACTTAGGATACGATAATAAAATTATAATATTTGATTTATGTTTCAAGCTTATAAGAGAACTTTTTTCACTGGAAATATTTTCATAGATTTAAAAATAATTATGTCAAAATTTTTTCAATTTTCTACAATAATTTATTATTAGTTCAAATCAAACCCACAATCAAATAGCTTTAATAACGTTTCGTTAGTTCGTGGAAAATGACAACGGCAACAACCATGAGAGACCGGAATTTTGATTAATGAGATCGCAATAAAGGATTTATTGAATTCCGCCACGGCATTAATTGAACTCAGGAGTAAGCGGAATAGTGCAGAGATTTCATTTTAAAATCACTGGACATTTTGATAATCGGAAACACATCACGAGAATTAATATCTGGGAATATATGCTCATATGAATGAGTTTAATGAACTAACAAAATTATTGTTGTCAGTAAATGTTTGATTATTCCCACGCATAATGATTGAAACCATAAATTGAACGAAGATGACAATGGTTGTCAAATGGAAGATGACAAATGTATTTATAAATACACAACAGATCCTGACCTCAATTCAAAATTCCGTAATTGAATCTCATCAATCAATGGAAACTCAATCTCTTTCATGATGCATTCTGAAGTGAGTTTCATCTTTGTTCTCACCCTTTCACTCGATTCTAGGGCGCTCCTCATAAGCATTTACCGTACAGCTTGTTTTCCGGAATACAGTAGATACAAGAAACGCATAAAATTTTCGATATAAGAGTTTGGATGATCCGCCATATTGAAAATAAACTGATTCTATTTTTCAATTATTATACATGTTGAGAGCATTCAACTTATTTTAGGTATTTTAAAACTTGAATTGTTGAAGCTACCCCGACGCTGTGAGGCAACTGGGGAGAGATAAATAAAAAGGATTGTTGAAAAAGAATAATAAAACTTTTTTGGTCTGTTTACATTCAGAATTTGGAACATTGTAGATTGAGTGTTTTCTGAGTTTCTTGTAATTTGTTCAGGTGAACTATTAGGTCAGGTGATTTACTAGGTAAATGATTAAGAGACGGGGCCGGTAGTAAATGCAATACTTGTCTAATGAAAACTACTAAAAAATATATATTATCAGATGAAAGATTATGCGGTGAGAGGAATGTTGAAAATTGAAAATGTAAATGAAGGCTCTGATTGTTAAGTTCTATCACGAAACAGTGTCAGAAGTTACATATGATGATACTTTTGTATTTTCTAAGTAAATTTAGCCTATTCTTGTGAGATAATTTTATACTGTTAATTCATTATTATCATATTCACGGATGTAATTGGATTTCAGTTTGAACGGAATCCAGTTTTCAACATGCGCAAACTTACTTCTAGATGATACAGTTTATTGGAAGTTACACTTGATTGGAAACCTCTGAACGTAATCATTCTTGTCTTCGCAGACAATAATTATAAAGTGAATTCGTTTTCTATCATCACACTTAATAGAGAGAACAAAAGTTATCCTTGGAGGCCATAACAAGTTCTCAGGAATCAAGACGTTCACCGAATTCGTGGCCATAACAAGTTCTCGGGAATCAAGATGTTCACCAAATTTGCGAAATTATGAAAAGAATACAGAAGGACAGAACTGTATTAGGATTACCCGTTTCATTGTCCGGAATGATCCAATGGTCGGATAATCAATGAAATTTTGGATGTTGTCCCGCGAATTCAAAGACACGATTTGGTTTGTTCCTAAGGGTGAAGCTCACATGAGCTCATAGGCTTGTGCTCGGGTAACGAGATGAATTATGATGATGATGATAAGAAAATATTCTTGGAGCTTTTTATTGGTGGGGAGACTCTTACAAGCAGTTCCACCTCGCCAATGTGCACTTGGCCACATACCGGTCACCCATCCTAAGAGCAGTCCACAGTGTTCGTGACTCAATATCACGTCACCGATAGATCACCCTCACCGAGAGACCAATACCCAGTACATGATGATGATGATAGATGATGACTACTTTTAGCTAGTCGGCACCGTCGGCTGTATTTATGTGATTGTGCTGTGGTCAGAGAATTTCTACGCGGTTTATCAAATTGGCGCGTTATAACTTCCTCCAACAAGCCACCCAAATTTGGTCCTCACCAGATTTTGTTCCTCTTTATATAGTCCAGTCAATAAAGCCTGTCCACACGGGTATAGAGTGCATGAAATATGCCCCAATTTTTGACCTCGGGGATTTGTTTAGACTAGTTGGGATGCGTTAGTATGTGTTAGGCCCCTGTTCAAGAGTGGTGATAGGATAGTTATTGGTAATTATAGGCCTATTTCGTTGGTTAGTAATATTTCAAAAAATTCTGGAGAAACTCATGAAAAAGCGATTAATTGATTTTTTGGAACGAAATGAGCTCTTATCTTCTAATCAGTATGGGTTTCGAGTTGGTAGAAGTACAGAGGATGCAATTTTCAGGCTGTCAAAGTTTGTAACCGATAGGTCTAGACAGTAAGAGTGTCTAGCAGTCTTTCTTGATCTAGCAAAAGCATTTGACTCCGTTTCACACGAGCTGCTGTGTAAGAAGCTTGAGAGTATTGGAATCAGGGGTATAGTACTTGAATGGTTCAAGTCCTACCTTCATGAACGAGCAAAAAGTGTAAAGATTGGTGATAAAATCAGCCAAGAAACAACTGTTGAATATGGAGTACCACAGGGAACAGTATTGGGACCTATTCTATATTTAGTATTTGCAAATGAATTGTGCTCTCTAGATATAAAAGGAGAGATGGTAGCCTTTGCTGATGATACAGCCATAATGTTTCAGGAAGAAGATTGGAACAGTTTGTTTAATTTGGCAGAGTCACAGATGCGTCAAGTCATGCTTTGGTTGAATAAAAATCTACTCACACTAAACATTGAAAAAACTAAACTTTTGGCTTTCTCACTGACAAGCGCACAAAAACCTCAGCAAGATACTCTTAAACTACACAATTGCACACAGACTATATTGCCCTGCAAACTGTCCTATCATTGATAGAGTAGATCAAATTAAATATCTAGGAATAGTAGTTGATGACCTTTTTCGATGGGACAAACATGTATCATATATTGTCACTAAACTAAGGAAACTTGTTTATATATTTGTGAAACTACGTCAGATCTTGCCTGCCCATAAACTGAGAACAATTTATTATGCACTGGTTGAATCAATTGTTAGGTATGGAATACTTGTATGGGGAGGTACATACCACAATCATGTAGATCCGCTCATAAAAGTTCAGAAGCTTTTATTAAAAATAATCTGTTATAGACCCAGACTTTACCCAACCGAGCAGTTATTTAAAGAGTATAAAGTTCTAAGTGTGCGACAACTATACATATATACAGTTCTCATTTTCATCAAAACAAATCCGCATTCAACACGCAACGTAGATCATGCACACAATACAAGATCTAGGGATAGAGACCTGTACATAGTTAGAAGAAACACAACTTTTGGTCAAAAGTCTGCTCCTATACATAGGATGCAAAATCTTCAATTTATTGCCTGCTGAAATAATTGGAATGGGCATCCTAAAGTTCAAGAAAAGTACAAAATCCATGTTAATTAGCATTGGGAATAATGATAGCGAGCAATTATTATGTATTGGTTAATTTAAAAAGTTGTAAATAAACTTAAATAATTTTTATTATCATATATAAAACAAATATTTCGATACAGCTTATTAAAATTTTATTTTATTAATTTCCAAATAATCATGAAATAGTAAAAAATATATATATATATATATATATATATATATCATATATTTGTAAGGTACTAACATTATACTTATTTTGATCAAATAACCGAAATTTAAAAATATATATGTATATACACTAGAAGAATATTTAAGTAAAGTAGAATATTTGATTTATATTGTATATTAGACAAAATGCATCCCGACACATAGACTCTATAGTGGGATGCTTCATGATAGTTTAGAAAAGTAGTATTAGTATAGTAGTATAACTTCACATATTGTAATAATAGTTTTATATGTTTAATAAATACCTCTGGACATGGGTTACATGACAGAGAAAAAATTAAAAAAATTAAAATTAAATTAACCTCCCAACTAGTCCAAACAGATCCTTGAGGTCAAAAATTGGGGCATTTTTCATGCACTCTATAATGCTTTATGGACTGGACTAATATATTAATGAGTTGAATGCAAATTTATAACAACGGTTTAGTAGATTAACCAGAATGTTTCTGAACACAATTTACTAATAATTATTGATTATTTATCAATAATTGGGATCTGCTGCGATTTCAAGCTAAGCATATTTCAAGTTGAACTGAAACTTATTGTTTGAAAAAGTTTAGAAAATTGAATTGGGATTTGGGATACAGGAATTATATGAATTTTATGAACAAATATTGATTAATATTAGATAGAAAGTTGAAAAGTCGTGTAATCAAAGGCAACAAACTTCATTACCAAACAAGAATGTTAATGGATAGCTTATTATACGGAGAAGCTTTTCCATGTCTACTATATTGCAGGAGCAAGCACTATACCTGGAAACAAAGCTTATTCTAATTTTCAGTAACAGCTGTGATGCTCCTAAAAATTCATCCAACCTACAAAGTTTATTGTTAAGTTTAAAGACGGTAAATACAATGGCCTGAGCCTGAACAAGAAAACTTTCAAAGTCATTAGGCTACTACTACATTGGAACCGTAATTTCTGGACTCGTCCAAAGAATCAAACACATAATGCAGCTCCAGAATACGAAGGGATACGGTGCTTTACATAATTTCTCCAGGCCAGACTGAAAATAATTTATTTTTAAATAAGGAGAAAACTGTACAGTACTGCGTGGAACCCTTTTCCCATGCAAAGCTAATACTAACGATGCTGATAGGCTGATATAAAAATGCAAATATAAAATTGATAGAAAAATGAATTTTGCATGATTAGTAATGCTCAAAGCCTCCGCTAGTGAATAAAAATATTGCACAGCCTCTAAGATGGTTAAAAGTTTTGAAAATTAAACGCGTGGTAATTCCTAGGTAGAAGATTTTGCAATTTCAAGCTTGGATTATAATTTAATAATAAGATATGACGATGAACATTGTTTAAAATTAATCAATTTGTACATTGCTCCTTCCCCAAGCTCGAGCTTGCTGTTTTGGGGAAGTAGTTCCTTATGTTTATTTGCATTTGTTTATTATTGATTAATTTTTCTGTTCTATTTGTACATTGTGAATGGTTGTAATGCTTTTTTCAAGGAATAAAAAATAAATTTCATTGGGAAACAATGAGCGTGATGCCCACATGAGATCTAGGCTTGTGCGATTGTGCGTGAGTAATGATATACTACTACTACAATGAAATAAGTGATGATGATGATGATGATGATAATGATGATGATGATACTACTTTTGGGGCTGACGACTTATGCAAAGCATGCATCGCAGGATCATTATGATTAAAAGATCAACATAAGAACATCCATGAATTTTACTATTTGAAGAACCTAAATAGTGAGATTAAAATGTATTACTAAACTAGAATATTATTGAGACCAAAATGAATAATAACAGAACTACGGTGTAACTGAATAATCAAGGTTCAGTGTAATGGAATACTCATTAGAAATTGAACTATTATAAATTTTACACAACCTAGATTCATCTTAAACATCATAATTTTTACACAAAATTTAGACCTTGAATAGGACCATTATTATCCTTTCTAGAATATGATAGTACTGTTGATTTCTAAATAACTTCTATTCAAGAGACGAATATAAATCATGGAATAATAAAAATTGAATTCAAGTCAAATCAAAAGAAAATTTGAAATCAACAGTGAACTAGCTTTTTTCAACGAGAGTACATGGGATTTTATTTTTTGTACAATTCTCGAAGTTGAAGCCCCTATCAAACGAAACAAGTGATGTGAGCACGCTTCACTTCAATCGCAAAGACAAAGCCAATCTCAACGTACGGGTCACACGAATATGAAGATAACTTCTCAAACTATATTTATTAAAAAATTTCACTGTTTCAATAACCACTGGACCATTTTCATGCGTTCAACTTTAGTAGTAGAACACAGTAAAATTGTGATTGTATCATATTCAAAGATAATTTTTTATTATTAAAAAATATTATGAAAACACTTAAAGCCTGCTAAAATTCATTGAATTTGACAGGATATATGATAATACTAATTTTCCAAATATGTAAGGCAAATCAATGACTAAATAAGAAAATGAACAATTTTCTATGTTTTGATTAAACTAGGCTGCAAGAATTTGAGTCGCAATCACTGGGTTCAACATGAAATAACACATCAATTAGGCCAATAATTAATATTATATTAGCTTGAAGTTTATAATAAATCTATTCCAATGGAATGAATTTCGATGTTAACAAAAGACCTCCAATCCAATGGAGACCTAGTCAGAATAAATCATTAGATGAGATCAGAACTATATTGAATGAATGGAGAAGGTTAAAATGGAGTGTAGAGCACCTTACCAGAGCCTGATATACTATATATTGTCACAACGTCTTAGAAAGCCAGTAAACCCAGCGAAGATTTATGGGAAGAGTCATAAAAGCTTTTTGAAGCGTACTGAACACCTTCAACCTACTCATAGTCAGACTCAAAGATTAGAGAGGAGCTTTAAACTGATGAAGACTGGATCCATTCCTATCCTAACAGGAGAACGTTAACAAAAATCCTTGTGCAGTAAATTCCTAGCTTGAAACTATCATGATACTGTTCTGCCGAGCATCTAACACTTAAAAATTGGATTGAACTGACAAATTTATGTGATAACTGATTATAATTCATCTTCAACAATTCTATAAAAATAATTTTATTCATATTACTACCAGATACACTCAATGATCTCCCCAAATCAGAACTAGAACAATTCATTTATTGAGGCCTTCAAGAAATTGCTATCGAACCGCATTTTTTCAGGGGTTCAAAAATATTGAATGATAGTCACATAAGGACATATTTAGAACGAAAATTGGGGTCTACCAAAATTTTCTTTGATTTACTTTGATTGAGGAAACATGCCCAACTGAAAAAAGTTGAATATGTTCAAGTATCTACTCATTGTAGCGATGGTGACATCCATCATCAAGCCATCCTTTAACGGAAAGGAAATTTATTCAAAATGGAAAATTTCTGATTTTTTGTTTACAGTTATAAGCGACATGTTGATAATGAAGAACACGATATTCTTCAGTTAGAAATGTATCCTATGCAAGTGCTTTAGAAGAGAAATCTTCTAGGTCTGTTCTGAAAAATTCAATAAGTGAATAACAGTCAATAAAAAACAATTTCGATATTTGAATTATCACCGATAAGATGAAGCTCTATCATTTGCAGTCATGCTAGCGATGCGAAAATGTCTATCATGCTTTCTGTCAGCAAGGAAAGTGGTGGCATAAAAAACGGTCCCAATTACTACAAAGAATTGATGCTTTTTCGAGGGGGAAATTCAATTTCATTCTATCACGGGCGTCGTGTGGTGACGTCTATAGTCCTCTTCTCTCGGTCTAGAATAGCATATTGCACTACCAGCACCACCATACACTACTCAGTATTAGATTGATTCTTCGGTGAAGCAAGAACGAATAACTCACAGGAGGAAAAAACAGAATCGTAGACAGATGAATTTCTTAATAAGTCGAGGAGAGATGTTGTTACAGATGCATGAACAGAATCATCTTCATAAAACTGACATTTCTGAATAACATCCAGGTTGTTTAAAGAATTTATAACTTTCATTGTGTTTCAGAAACAAATGGAAAACTTGAAATAGATTCCTTCCTTTCTTCACCGATATTCATAAAATTCATATCAACATGTCGGTAAGTTTCATGGATTGTAACTAATATTGTCAGTTAGAGATTACCAATACATTATTAATTCAATTCAAGATCGCATGAAGAATATCATCTACGATATTTACAAAGTAATTAAAACAAAGATACTTCGATATTTTTAACAAGATTTATATCAATTCAAAGATTAGGAAATTAAAAAAATTATAAGTGGGAAGTGTAGTTTCTCTGATTATTATTGACAGCAATTAGTAATAACCTTGATAGCAAAAATTTTCAATAAGATTCAAGAGACAGACTTGGTGGAATAATAATAATAATAATATGAACAGAATCCGTTAGAGCAAATAAAAAGTGAAATGAGTTCTTGTATTATTAAACTTTTATGTTATTTATTTTACTTTTATTATTGAACATAAATTGAAAACTATAAAAACTCATTTACGTGACCGGATTCAGTTCATTTCACAATTACCTTTATACTTTTGTATTAAGAGTTGAAACTCAATTATTGAGTGACAATTATTATTTATACTGTAATTGAATTCTCATCATTTCATTATTGGAAAATTGATGAATAAATCAACAAGAGACAGATAAAGTAATTTTTAAAAATTTTGTAAAGACAATTTTCAAAAAAAGTATAGCCTAGAAAGTAGTAATCTTTTGAGAAAGTGATACCCAAGTTAAGTAAACCAGTTAACATAGACAGGATAAAATATAAATATCGCAAGAAAAATTACTATGGGTTCAAGAAGCGTCAAATTATGACAGATATAAACTGCTAAAAAGACAACAGAAGTGTCACAAGAATACCACGAGGCAAAATGCTGAAAAAAGGATGTAAACGTCACAAACTGGTAAAAAAAGCGCAGTAACGTCACGACGAAAATGCCACGAGATAAAACGACACGAGCGACGCGGCGCGAAGCGTCACTTGGGGGATGAAGTTGCCGTCAGTATCGTTCGTAATTGACTGTCCGTTCGCCTGAGGAAAACCAAACCAAACCACCACCCGCACGCTTTTCCAACTCCAACGCCCTGCACTGAAAATATCCCTACGCGCCGGGAAACTTCCCTTGCCCAACTGTTTCTCCCTACCTTCCTAGTAGGTATCGAACCTATTTGCATTAATTTCATTCGTAGAAATACTTAGAATTGAAGAGAATTATGATAGATGAATTTTCAGAGAAATACACAAAAAGTCGGGTCGATTTTACAGAAGATAATTTTATTAATAAACCAATTTACAGAGATATCATTATCATACCAGTTGAATAGGAATTTCACGACGTTGAATTAGATGGGCTTTGTGTGCACCTGGCTCTGAGTGATGATATGTTTAGGAACCATGAAATCAAAATGCTACTTGATACTGTAATAGGAAGTAATGAGTTTACAGAAAATATAATGCTACCTTTTGTACGAATGAGATGAATAGACCATTTTTCATATCAGAGAATGGACTAACAAATTTAGGAAGGATTCTCTGTTAGAAAGCACCTATATAAATGTTAGTGGTACCTACTCCTACTAATTCAAGTGTCAATCTCTTCAACACTGTAGTCCACATTAGTGATAACTTTCAATGTTCAACAAAAACATTCACCTAATTTAGACTGAACATTCAATAATCGCTAATTGTATACAAAGTTCACAATGTTCATTCAGTCGATTTCAAAAATTCAGAGTTGAATAGATACTTCAATTTATTTGAATACCACTCTTTAGACTTGACTTTAAAATAAATTATATTATGATCGTAAAAATAAAATTCAAATTATAATATTAATTCATAAGTTATATGAAATTAAAATACTACTATTATCTTGTTCACTTCTCAAATTGCACATTATAACCATTGAGGATCAAGAGATTTTTTGGTTCATTCAACGGAATGAAACGGTTGAGCTCTCTTTAACTTTCATCCTGCTATTAGCTATAGAATGCCAAAAAACCAGTCAACCAAATACTGCCTATAGCCTACCTTATACTATTTTTTTCTCAGGGTTACTGTATTTAATTATGTTCAATTAATGAAAATCAAAGTACCCTTTTTGAAATATTTTTTTTATTTTGCATAACATGTTTCGGCGTTCTTGAGCCATTTTCAAATGCAAATAAACAAGTAAGCCTATCCCTATACCTAGTAGCACTGCAACACAGAGAAGGTAAATTTTCCTTCTCTGTACCTGTACTAATTTACCTTATCTGTGACTGTACTTTACTTAACAATGAAAGCCAATGTATGCCTTTCCAAGATAATCCGAAAATCGAAACAACCAATCCGAATAGAAGCAAACTCCAGCTTTCATGGAGAGCACATGAAGTGAATGCCAATCAACAGATACAGTTCAGAGCCGGATTTGAATGAAGCCGCGAGCTCATTAGGCCGCTGCTACAGTTTCAGAAGAGTTGCAAATGAAGGTACAACTTCGGTTCTATAGGCACACTGCACACAGCTTGGTGCACAGAGTAGCTCACATCAAAGATTTCTTTCTTTATTCTCAGATGTCAGCTCTGAAAATATTCCTTTATAAGTCTACATTTTAGCTGATTAGAAAATATGTACAGGCTAAATGAGAGAGAATTACAACACGAATTGAATTATTAATTATTTTGGATGATAAATCAAGTTCTAAATTTCAAGGTTAGCTTCAAAATTAAACTCATAAATTAGTACGATTCCATGAATTTATTTCATCTACGAATACCACTTCATAATTATTTAATTTGTTAATACTCTATATATATATATATTTTTTTTACAGATTTACATTTATGTATATATATAATAAATGATAAGTATATGTATATATATATATGTTTACTTTTAAATTTTCGCGGATGGATGAATATTTTAACGGGTTTTCCATGTACATCCGATCTGTGAACTTGTGAACTCACTTACTTGGGTAAGTTGACGTTTCGTCGCCATCTCAGAAGACATCCTCGGAACAGACTGAGTCACAATAGACAGAGTCTGTTCCGAGGATGTCGTCTGAGATGGCGACGAAACGTCAACTTACCCAAGTAAGTGAGTTCACAGATCGGATTTACCCGGAAACCCCGTTAAAAAAAATATATATATGTATATATATTGAATTGGTGTGTATATATACGTATATATATATATATATATATATATATATATATATATATATATATATATATATATTGTGGAATTGCATTTCAGGAGAGGCCAATTGAGCCAAAAATGTAGATAAAACCTAAGTAATCAGCACCAATCTGATAGCATTGATAAGAACCCTCACCTGCATATTTGTCGAAAACTTATTGCTCATTGTTGAAATTTGATTATTTATTGTTCAGTACACAATTGTTTGGCATTCTAGTAAGAAATAGTGGCCAACATAACCCTCAATTTATTATGATTGTTTTCATAGTTCAAGATAGCCGAATTGTTGAAACCGGCAAGTATAGTCAGCTGTCACTGGCATGCCAAGAATATTATATTATATTATAAGCTATTATTGTAATTGTAATCCTCTCTCAAATATTATTTTCTGAATTAATTACCTCAGCAAACAATTTTTTTTTATCATTCCTCATTTAAATTAACTCTCTTAAAAATTTACATCCCCCACCCCTTTCTAGAATCTTCTAGAAGCTCTGAGAAGAAGTAATGATGTACTTCCTGAAAGGGGTTGTAACACTCTCTCTCGGGCGGGCAAAGAGAAATGATGAAGAGTGCATAAGTGTTTATAGGCTGTGAAAATTTATGGAAATTTAAAAGTGTCAAGTGCGACGTATTCAACTGATGCTCTACCGGAGAATCCGAGGCTGACTGACTTAAAGGTGAAATTCTTCCTACCCAATGGAAAAATAAAGGACCCGAAGGTTAGTGAGAAAAATATAAATGTTATAATATATATATATATATATATATATATATATATATATATATATATATATATATTTCACAAATATATATATATATATATATATATATATATATATATATATATATATATATATATGTATATATATAAAAAATATATATATTTCACAAATAGACATATAGACACAAATAGATTTAAGTGATGGATAGGAAGAAAAACACAAAGAAACTTACATTTTAAGGTGAAAATATTTTGGTGGCTGTGCCACCTTCTTCAGTTCACAGCAGAATGTTGAATCCACAGAGTCCTTAGTGCAGTAGCATAAACTGAAGGAGTACCACAGATTGAGGAAGTATGGATTGGGGGGAAGCCATGTTAGGGATTTTTTGGACAAGAGGATAACATTATAGGATGTAAATGAATTTATAATTAGATTATTGATGGTTTTAAGTTAAAATGTGTATAAATAAAGGATAAAATGAAACTAAATTTAATTTAAAGAAAAAATTGGTTGAAATTAAAAATTATTATTGAGAATAAATTTGGATATCAGATTGAAACTAAAATTAGATTGATTGATTGATCCTGGATGTGTATGTAGGGTTTTTAGAACTATTGCTGTCTGTTAAGGCCAGGGATAGATGTGGCTCCAAGCACCCAAATGAAGGCTAACTCTTTTGTTTTCACATCAATGGAGGGAGCTGAGGGAAGGAAGGTTGTTAAGAACTTTGATTTTGAAGCATTCATCAAAGTTCTTGTTGTGCTTGGAGCCATGGGTAGGGATAGGTAAGGAGGTGTTATTTTTGAAGGAAGCCCTATGATTGTTGATTCGGAGGTTTAGGGCAGTTTCTCCAATGTAGAACGCAGGACAGAAGTTACAGGAAAGGAGGTAAATACAGTTTTTGGAGGTGCAATTACTGGATTGGCGGGTATGGTGGGTGTAGTTGGTGATTGGGCTTGTGAAGGATGTAGAAGGATCAGTGATTGGGCAGGTTTTGCAGCGGGGGCGTCTGCAGGGTAGGGTACAAGGTGGAGTTTGTGGATCATTTGAGGTGGGTAATCTGTTTTTGTTGAGTATCTTTTTCAGGTTGGGAGGCTGTTTGTAGATGAGGGTAGGGGGTTGCTGGAACAAGCATTTGGTTGAAGGATTGGATGAAATGACGTGGAACAGATCTTTGAGGACAGGTTTGAGATTTTCAATTCCAGGGGTTTGGAGCTTGAAGGGTTTGGGAATTTGTGGAGGAGTTTGTTGTGGAGGAGTTGGTGGGTTTGTTTGGATGTATTTCTTTCTGTAACAACTTTTCAGGGTAGTTACATTTCAGGAGGGATTGGTGGAGTTTATGGAGGTACTGGTCAAGTTGGTGGGGATTACAACAGATTTTTTTACCACGGATTGAGAGGGAATGTGGAAGGGATCTTTTTACATGGTAGGGATGGTAACTTTCAAACTGGAGGAGCTGTTGAGTATGAGTCGATTTTGTGAAGACATTGGTGGATATGGTATTGGATTTGGTGAGGGATACACTGATGTCAAGGAAGTTGATGGAGGATTCTGAAATATTCCATGTGAAGGAGACAGGGTAGTTGGAGTTGAGTTGGTCAAGGAATAGGGAGAGGGAATCAGCCCAATGTGGCCAGATCATAAATATGTCATCAATGAATTGTAGCCACAGTAGGGGGGGAAGAGGTTGTTTGGAGAGGAAGTCTTGTTCAAGGTATCCTATGAACAAGTTGGCATGGGATGGAGCCATCCTGGTGCCCATAGCTGTGCCCTGAGTTTGCAGGAAATACTTTCCTTCAAAACCAAAGGCATTATTTGTGAGCACCAGTTTGGCCAGGTTGACAAGGAAGTCGGTTGAGGGAGTGGAGGGTGTGGGTCGTGAGGATAGGAAGTGTTCAAGGGATCTAAGGCCATCAGGATGAGGGATTGATGTGTATAGGGAAGCACCATCAATTGTAACAAGGAGGAGTTCTTGATCTGTTGGAAGGGCTGTATTTTTTAGAATTTCTATGAAGTGGAAGGAGTCTTTGATGTGTGAGGGTAGAGAGGCAACAATGGGTTGGAGATGGAAATCAACAAGGGCAGAGAAACGTTCAGTTGGGTTATTGATACTTGAAACAATGGGACGGCCAGGATAACCTTCTTTATGAATTTTTGGGAGAAGATAGAAGTGTGGAGTACTGGGGGAATCTGGTGAGAGGATGCTGATGTCAGAGTTTGAAATGCCTTCAGATAGAGCATGTTGTTTCAAAAATTTGGAGACTTTCTTTTGGATTTGAGAAGTGGGGTCAGAAGTAAGGGCTTGATACTGTTCAGGATTTGAGAGTTGGCGGTTGGCTTCAGAGATGTAGTCTGTAGTGTTGAGTAACACTACAGTTGAACTTTTAGTTGAATTTAGTTTCATTTTATCCTTTATTTATACACATTTTAACTTAAAACCATCAATGATCTAATTATAAATTCATTTACATCCTATAATGTTATCCTCTTGTCCAAAAAAATCCCTAACATGGCTTCCCCCCAATCCATACTTCCTCAATCTGTGGTACTCCTTCAGTTTATGCTACTGCACCAAGGACTCTGTGGATTCAACATTCTGCTGTGAACTGAAGAAGGTGGCACAGCCACCGAAATATTTTCACCTTAAAATGTAAGTTTCTTTGTGTTTTTCTTCCTATCCATCACTTAAATCTGTCTATTTGTGAAATAATTATCTAAAAGTGACTTTCAATGATGTGCTATATATATATATATATATATATATATATATATATATATATATATATATATATATATGTACAGATTCTTGTTAACACGATAACTCCCTTGTTGGAGAGCGACCAAATTTTGCACAAAAATCATTAGTTGTAGTATCTCGGTCAAGTTCGTTAACCAGCCAAAATGGTCCAAGGGTAGGGGGTGAAATTAGGGGATGAAAATTTTGAAAAATCACTACAAATCGACCAATAACTTGAACGTTTTGAAAATTGGTGTGTATAATACCCTTATTATGCCCTACAATTTGAGCCATCAACGAAGAAAATGGCGGAGAAAATGGCGAATGATATGCCAAAAATTACGTTTTTCATGTTTTTTTCGAAAACGGCACCTTTGAATTCATACCCTGAAGGGTCGGGTGTATAGACGATGAATTTCTAAAACGTTAGAAAAAAAATCTGGCGAGCTCCAATCGAACTATAATTCCATTATAGATTCCATTATAATTCCATTTTGGTGAGAGACTAGAAAGAGTACAGTGTCACTGGTATGTGTGTGAGTGAGTGGAGTGAGAGCGTTCATTCAGGATAGTAGGAGAGCGAAATGGTAACAGAAGAAGAAGTTGAACAATAGAAATCGGGTCTATCCCAAGAAGTGTAGTCCTCTTCTAGAAAACAAGTTTGCCTCACCCATAACTAATTGATTTTTAAAGGGCTCATCAATGTAGCTAAAATGTGCTAGTTTTTACAAATGCATCCCTTTCAATTCATATCGCAATACAAACCAGCATATGAAATCCAGGCCATCCAAAACCTCATGGCAACCAAAAACTGTAATTCGATGTACTAGTATTTCGTAATTCATCTAGCAGATTATTTACTTTATTGAAAATTATCTAAGTAAGTTTCTTCTACAAGTTTCTTGTACTTGAAAACAAATATTGATTAAGAATTTAATTTTGCGATATTATAAGGATGGACGTTTGCAGGGCCGGACTGGGGACCCCTAAAAGGGCGCTGCCTTTCACTTATTTCACTTACTCCTCTGGAGGGGTTTGTTGTTGTTAATTGGGAAGGGGGTGTTTGAATCTGAAATAAATCTAAACTCGAAATTTAAAAATAGCTCTATGACATTTAAAAGCTTAAAAATTGGATATTTTTATTAGATAATAAGAGATTCTGTTCTGAATTTAATGATAAAATTGATTCATATTAAAGCACATACAAAAAACATTCTCTTAGGCCGGTATTACACGATAATAGTTCTATTATCATAGTTGATCATATTTATGGAAATAATGAAAATATGATTTCGTATTTTCATCTCTTTCCATATGATCAATTTGATAATACATAAATATGATAATGCATAACTATTATTGTGTAATACCCGCCTTAGACCAATAATAAGAATTTGCAAGTAGAGAAAATAATTTTTGTTGAAATGCGATTCAGTACATTCGGGAAATGGAAAAATTGAAATTTTGGATGAATAGAATAAGGAAATTTTACATAGAATTATTCCATCTAGTCTAGTAGTATATACTACTTCTAATTCTTGAAGAATTCTAAGCAACTTACTTTAATCATCTTCTATTTGTTTCTATAAGACAGTATCATTGATAACTTGCGTATATTTTCATCTTAAATTTTTCCAAATTCAACTGTGTTACATTGAACTGAGAACCCTAATTTTTTAAAGGGTTCCCTAATTTTTTACAGAAGCAATTTTATGATTTTAACCATTCTGTAGCCAGCACAAATAACATCAACTGACATCACCCTTTGTCTTGATTAGGACCTGCTAGCTTCTGATATTTTTTCTGAGGGTGATGTCCTCGTGGGCTCTTAGCCCTGTGCGTGAGTAATGATAGGGATGATGATGAGAGATGACAACTAATTTTTAGACAGTCGGGACCGACGGCTTATCGTCTCCTTATAAAGACGCGGTCGCCTTATTTATGTGATGTGCTGAGGTCAAAAAACTGTTCTCTGGCTGAGGATAGAATCTCTGAACCTTTGGTTATAAGACCGATGCGTTATCACTCCCTTCAACGAGCTCCCCAAAGTGAAGGTTTAATATTTATATTTATTTATTTGAAAAATTACAATAAAGGGTAAAAATACAGACATTAAAGTCCATATTATTATTAATTAATCAACCATCAATCTTTTTAAAAACGCTTTTTTGTCTGTTTTGTGTTCTTTAAATCCTGATTTGGCAGGTTTGGGTGCATTTTAGACCAAAAATTACCAAATAAAATTAACATTTTCCTTTAGAATCAAATGTTCAACAATTCAATACAATAATTTTCAACAAGTTATTCTATTTCTATTCTTTTGGAGTTATAAAATTGAGTCTTCTCCATCTTATTTCGCACATCATCTCAATAATCAACAAAGTTACGAATTCCCAACTGGTTACATTCAATTTCTTACTTTGCATACGATAAGACACTAAATTACCCTAATAAGGCGAGCCATAAAATTAGAGAATTGGAAATTAGAGAGAAATGAGAAACAAAAATAGCGGATTTTGGATTATAGGAGCTATAAATTGCGGTAATTGGGGATTTTTGGACAGATTGAAAATGATATAGGCCTACTCCATTAACTGCAAACGGTAATTTTTTCTTATGAATGGGGTGCTTCTTAGAGAATTTGTGGCGTCCCAGCCTGAGCTACTGGGCGCCCTGGAGCGACAGCCAAATTGTCGCTACCGAGATGAAAAGGAGGTGATTCAATTTCTCACTCTGTAAATAAAATTCATAGATGATTCTTTAAAATATGATAATTTCATGCGTAAAACTCTATTTCTACATTTTGATATTCTATAAATGAATTTCAAGTTTGAATTTGTATCTCAATAAATTATCTGGAGCATATTGTGATTCTATAAGTTACTCGAGGGCGCAAGGGGCGCAAGATTGAAGGGCGCACCGGCCCACGAGCCGGCGGGCCAGTCCGGGCCTGGACGTGTGTTATTGTGATTAATTCAATTTATTAGCTTTTGCATTTGTGTCACGCACTTTCATAACTTTTCAACTGTGAGGAACGAGCTCTGAAGTTCATAATTTCTGCAACTAAACTGAAGCTAGACGCTAGAAGCAAGTTATGTTACTTTCGAAGAGACAAAAATATTCATTTGTTTGGTCAACATTCCAAAATTGTTCAGTCTAGACCTCTCTTCTTTTCATTTGTTGCTGGTCAAAGAAACGAATGTTTAGTCTGAAGCCTTCCATTGTGCAGTCAAAATTTAGCGACCTGTTCGCCTGCCCGCGCGTGCGCGTGTCGGCCCTCGTGCGTGCCTGAGTCAATTGTGAAGGTACTGTCTCTAGAAATGTTGATATTCTAGTGATATGAACAGCAACCGAATTGCAAAACATTGCTTTGGGAGAATCCATTTAAAACCCTCATTTATGAACGAATATTTTAAAAAAAAATCATTGTATTAGAGAAAAGATGCACGGATCTTTCCATTTTTTAATTTTTTC
Organism: Sogatella furcifera; assembly: GCA_017141385.1. NCBI lineage: Eukaryota > Metazoa > Arthropoda > Insecta > Hemiptera > Delphacidae > Sogatella > Sogatella furcifera. The sequence continues at coordinate 18,767,843 of CM029547.1, read as the reverse complement.
GATATCTTCATCCTAAAATTAAGAAAAAAATGATGAAGTTTATGTCTTTATTATAATTTTTTTTTTAATGATTAGAGTTATGCATTTTCTAATCCATGAATTAGATAGAGGACAAATAAACCTTCAAAATGAGGTATTGACTGTAACCGTCCTATAAAAATTGAAGGAGTTATTTGGGTTCAAGTTTAACATTGCGCTTATGGGGATAAAAATCCATCATGGCGTCTCTACACCCGACCCTTAATAGCTCATTATAAATCATATGATTTGAACCATCATAGAATTGCATTTGAAATGTACTCTTTCCGACCACCAGCTGCCGGAGCGAATTTTTTATTCAAATTTAAATTCGATATCTCGATTCGTTTAATAATACTGCATTTCTCGCCTTGAAAAAGCAGTAACACCTTTGCTGGAATAGAGGTGCCTGGTGGATTTGGACGCGTTGAGTTGAAGGAATGTATTCTCCAATGTTGACAATGGATTACACTTGCGATTCGTCTTGTTTTATGTTAAATAATATGGCATAATTTCTTGAGTATTTGATAATTTATTACAGAAGGGTCGTCTGTGTTGTGTTTATGATTGTGAATATCCAAGTATGGTAATTCAGTTCATATTTCTATTTTCACGTTTCCTGAAAACAAACTCTCAAAGGACATATTGGTTAGAAAGGTTTTCATCAAAATTTTGAAGTGAAAGACAGTTCGATAGTTTGTATTAATCATTTTGAAGACAGTTTTATTATCGAGGAAGACGTTTTTCTTGTCATAGACGGTTAACTAATTGGATTGCTAAGAGAAAAACATTCAAGTGCCAAGAGAAGTAATGCATTTCCTTCAATTCCAACAAACTAGCCTATGTGCTTTTTATAAAAGTGAAAGACAATAATTAATGAAATCAGTGATCTGCCTTGTGTACCAGTTATTGTGTACAGAATAAATTTATTTTTTCTCAAAGTTTAGATCTAAGATATGTAAAGCAATGGTAAAAATACACAACTGAATGCTCAAATAACACTCTAAAAACAAGTTTTAAGAAGTTGAAATTACATTTTTTGGATGGATACTGGAGTCTGAAGAAGACAATAAGATGTCTCAAACTTGCAAGCCAAAGGAAAAAAATAACTGGAAATATTGGGGGAAAGGTTTAGATTCGGAAGAAAGTTAAAATGAGCAGCAAGTGAAGTACAAACATGTTGGAAAAAACTGATTGGAATTTGAATTTCTATTTTTCACATGGAATAATAAATCAGATTCTAGTTTGAAGTTCATCATATTGTAATGATTATCAATTTTGTATTGGATATTAATTATATTGTAATATCGTAATGTTTAACAATAAAAAATATGCTATTTCTGTCTTATTTCCTCTAAAGTATAGCAACTTGAACTATTGCTTTTACGCTTGGCTAGGCCCATATTGCCGCCATCTTGTTTTGTACATTAAGGTCTGAGAATTGATAGATGGTTATGCTTAATAGCTCATTATAAATCATATGATTTGAACCATCATAGAATTGCATTTGAAATGTACTCTTTCCGACCACCAGCTGCCGGAGCGAATTTTTTATTCAAATTTAAATTCGATATCTCGATTCGTTTAATAATACTGCATTTCTCGCCTTGAAAAAGCAGTAACACCTTTGCTGGAATAGAGGTGCCTGGTGGATTTGGACGCGTTGAGTTGAAGGAATGTATTCTCCAATGAATTGACACGCTGACTGCAGCCGCAAATTAATGAACAGCTCAATCTGCTATCCTCCATCAGGATAAACGCGGCCAGATTTAATTAAAACTGCAAACGACATACTGAGTGAGTGAGTGAGTGAGTGAGTGAGAGGATGAATGCATGAAAGAGTGTATCAATGAAGGGGAGGATGATGGGAACAAGACTAGTTGAAGCGGTTTGTCCCAGTGGTAGAGAGCGTCTAATCGGTGAGATTAGATAAGCGACGTGCCTCTATCACCACTGTTGTAATGGTGACCGGTTCCTCTGAATTCAATTCATGAGCCTCAAAAATCGCATCCCGGTGGTTCGGAACCCACCTAAAGCAGTAGGTCCATTCATCTCTCATCATCATCCTTCCCATTACCCACGCACAGGCCCAAGAGCCCATGTGGGCATCACCCTCAAAAAAAAAATTGATATCATCCTAATACTGTTATGGTGGCTCCACACGCTCGGGTGAGTGGCCAATTCGAGCGGCCAGTCGAGCGGCTCGGGCGCTCGTTTACCATCCACACACGACGCGAGTACCACACGAGTTTCAACGCCATTTTGACAGCGCAAGGGAGCGCTGAGGCGAGCGCCGGTTCCCGCCAATTCTTCTTGATTTTTGAAATTGTAGACCTTACTGTTGCTCAAGCATACGCTGCTTTTTCTTACTAAAATTTGTGTTGAGGGTTGATTTCAGCAATTACTTCTATTATAATCTTCAAGTTTGAACCTCAAGTTCAGTCCTTAATCTTAAGTGTTGGTTTCTCCTCCAAAGACATTGAGCTAGTTCTAGTTTAAACAATCACATAGTCCAATTGAAAGTTGAAACACATCATAATAAATGTGGCCATACACTTACAGCTGACGGTATAAACTGAAATTCTACATGGACTTTTTAAAAAAAAACCCAAACCTAAATATTAAATGATTGTTTCAAAATTTTCAGTTCTTATATTATAAGAACTTAATTATAAGTTCATCTGAAATTTCATTTTAAACCATCAGCTGTAAGTGTATGGCCACATTTATTAAGATGTGTTACAAATTTCAATTGGACTAAGTGATGGTTTAAACTAGAATTAGCTAAATTTTTTGGAGAAACCAACACTTAAGATTAAGGACTGAACTCTGAACTTGAGGTTTAAATTGGATGATTATAATAGAAGTGATTGCTGAAATCAACCCTCAACACATTTTCTTCTATAGTATTTAGTTTGTTTGATGATTTTTTGATACACTGGATAGAATTTATCAATGCAATAGCAATAAATTTCTAATTCATCTTGTGAGAACATCTTATTAATTTAATTTTTATCTATAATTCTACCATTCGGTAAAATGTCATAAATTATCCAGTTAATTACTATTTTCAAATTCAAAATTATATTATTAATATTGCTCATTAATAATACCAATAAATTTGAACTTTAATCTCAATGATAAATGACAGAAACGAAATAAATATAAATATTGTATAATAAAATTATTTTGTTTTTGTATTGCAGAGTTTCTGTCATTTATGTTGTATAAAATTCAAATTTATTGGTATTATTAATGAGTAGTATTAATAATATAATTTTGAATTTGAAAAGAGTTATCAACTGGATAATTTATAACATATTACCAAATGGTAGAATTTTAGAGTAAAGATTATAATAATAATAAGATATTCTCACAAGATGAATTAGAAATTTATTGCTATTGTATTGATAAATTCTATTCAGTGGATTGTAAATCGTCAAACAAACTAAACACTATAAAAGAAAATGAGACGCTGTTGAAATAAAAACATCAACAATAGTGACGTAGTAGGTCCCCACGTGACCAGGGACGATCGAGAGCGAGCGTGTGGATGGTAGATTTCGGATCGACTCGCTTGGCGCTCGCCTCCTTTGATCTTTGGTCAGAGACCTACAAAATAGCGAGCGCCGGCCAGTCGAGCGGAGCGGAGACGATCGCAGGCAAGCGGGCCATCCACACGCTCGCGCTCGCCTGATATCGCCTGCGCTCGGCCAGCGTGTGGAGCCGGGATTACCGATAACATTTGCAGTGAGACTCACGTTCTCAGAATGAATGAAGCTGGACAAAATCTTTAAAATATTACAAATCCTGATTTATTGAGTGTTAAGTAGCTTGAGTTCACTGATCAATTAGTATAGATTCAACTGATTAGTCTAAATTAAAGTTTGTGCTTACAGGAGTGAGAAGGTTGATCACTATTGTAATTCATGCCAACAAAGCAATTTTGTGAAATTACTGAATTTTGTGGTTAGCATCACTGAAACCGTGAATAATGGAGTAATTAATACTGTACAGTACATTTAGTCAATACAGTGATGAGTAGTCAATAAAAACATGAGTTCGATTAATCAATAAAAAATATATTATCAAATAATCGGTACGATGTATTAAATTCACCATTGCTGTATTCGTTCAGTTCATTGAGTGAATGAAGGCAATTAAAAAAATATAAATCAAATATAGAATAAGAAATATTGGAAGGGTATATGTGAATCAATTCAAAACTTATTCGAAGCTATTTCACGGCTATCTTTGCCATTAGCTTTTTATTTGTCAAACTATTGAAATGATGTTAAAAGTCAAGTTTCAAACTGAAGTACACAGATTTTGAAACTAATAACCAATGTTGACAAGACTTGAAAGCCTTCAACTCAATTTCCTACTTCAAAGGCAACAGAGGCCAAAACACGAGCTCATTGCATTACGCTACTCTCACGTGATACAACCAAAATTAAATGAGGGTTACTGAAGTCCCCATACTCCATAATATGAATTAATAGATTAATAATGTTTTAATATCAATGGACTCACTCATCAGATACTTTGATATACAATACAAGCAATTGAAATCCTAATTAGTTATAAATTGATCATTTCATAGGTGCTTCAATGATCAAAGTGCATTACAGGGATTTCATTATTGCCTATTCCCGAAATACTTCATCTTCTCATAGAACCAAATGAACTAAAATAGATTGTTCCTCCAATTTTTTCTCCTCCGGCTTTTATCAACTGAGTAACAAACTGTAATTAACGCTTTTTTTTAATAATTTGTCAATAAATATTTTTTTTCATTCAAACAACGCTTTTATTCTCTGAGAGACCCCAGTTTTTCCACATGATTGTATAGCTACAATAATAGTTATTTGTGTAACTAGTGCCTAAAGTGGTAGATTGCTGCATCGAGTGAAACAGTTTCTCGAGTGCAGCAAGTACACTTTAAGCTCGAGTTACACATAACATTTTTCCTACAGTTACCATCAAATGTGAAAAAAAATTAAAAGGGTGTTGATTCAGAGACCTATAACATATAAACTGGGGGTTGTAGGGTCACCAAGAAGGGTAATTATATTATAATATCTCACTCAACTGATTATAATACACTATATACAAATGGACTGATAAAATAAACTGACAGATTGAACTGATCAAATTGACTGATTGAACTGAAAAAAATGAACTAATGAGATGGACTGGAAAAATGAACTGATGGAATGGACTGACAGAGTAGACTGATGAAATGAAATGACAGAATGGAATGATGAAATGAGCTGACAGAATAGACTGATGAAACGGACTGACAGAATAGACTGATGAAATGGACTGACAGAATAGACTGATGAAATACACTGACAGAATGGACTGATGAGATGGAATGAAAAAATTAATTTATGAAATGGACTGATGGATTGGTCTTACAGAATGGACTGAAAAGATGAACTGATGAGAAGGAGAGAAAAAATGAACTGATGGGATGAACTGACAGAAATGGAATAATGAAGTGAACTGACAGAATAGACTGATGAAATGGAGTGACAGAATAGACTGATGAAATGGACTGACAAAATAGACTGATGAAATGGACTGATGAGGTGGACTGGAAAAAATGAACTGACAGAATTGACTTATGAAATGGACTGATGAGATGGACTGACAGAAATGGAATGATGAAATGAACTGACAGAATGGACTGATGAGATAGACTGAAAAAAATGAAATGATGAGATGGACTGAAAAAAAAATCAACTGATGAAATGGACTGACAGAATGGACTGATGAGAAGAACTGACAGAATGGACTGATGAGATGGACCGAAAAAATGAACTGACAGAATTGACTTATGAAATGAACTGATGAGATGGACTGAAAAAAATGAACTCATGTAATGGAATGAATGAAATGGACTGATGAGATGGACTGAAAAAAATGAAATGACAGAATTGACTTATGAAATGGACTGATGAGATGGACTGAAAAATTGAACTTATGTAATGGACTGACAGAAATGGAATGATGAAATGAACTGATGCAATGGAATAATAAAATGGACTGATAGAATAGACTGATGAAATGGACTGACAGAATGGACTGATGAAATGAACTGACAGAATCGACTGATGAGATAGACTGAAAAAAATGGACTGATGAGATGGACTGAAAAAATGAACTTATGTAATGGACTGACTGGAATGGAATGATGAAATGAACTGATGCAATGGAATAATAAAATGGACTGACAGAATAGACTGATGAAATGGACTGACAGAATGCACTTATGAAATGGACTGACAGAATGGACTGATGAAATGAACTTACAGAATGGACTGAAAAAAATGAACTGATTAGATGGACTGAAAAAATGAACTGATGGAATGGACTGACAGAATAGAATGATGAAATGAAGTTACGAAATGAATGGACTGATAAAATGAACTGACAGAATGGACTGGTAGAGTTAACTGACAGAATGGACAACTGACAAAATGGAAAGATGAAATGGACTGATAAAATTGTTTGAAAGAATGGACTGATTGATAATGGAATGATGAAATGGACTGAAAAAATGGATGGAAAGAATGGACTGAATAAATGAACTGAATAAATGGACTGATAAAAAATACTGACAGAATGGACAGATACATTGAATGTACACAATCCGCTAGTTTTGGAAACACATATTCAAAAATTTTCTCTTCTGTGATTGGTTGAAAATCTGGAAAGTCCAGATTACTTTACGCACTAGTGCGTAAAGTATTTTAGGCACTCGTGTGAGAATGGCCCATTTTAGAAACTCTATTCAGTGTGTAAAGAAGCACTTTTATAGCTATCTGTAGGACAAAGTTATATCACGAATACTAGAATACACGAACAGTACATGAAATTTGTGAAGAAAAGAAAAAACTATCAATATAAACAAATAGATTACAAGGAATAATGTGTTCTCTTGCCACCAATAGTCATACGATGTTACAAAAGATAATATTCCTCACAGCGATCTACACTCAAAATTTTATACCGACGTTCTTCCTACATGATTACGGAACGGACAAGTATGATATTATCAAGTACCATATTATATGCAGAATTATTGCAAGAGAACAACGCAATCCAGAAGAATTCCACAATGGGCGACAGCTCGGTAGTGTGTGTGTGTGTGTGTGTGTGTGTGTGTGTGTGTGTGTGTGTGTGTGGGGGGGGGGGTGGTTTTGTCAGTGAGTGTGGCCTAAAATGAGAAGAGCGCTGGCAGTTTGAATGGAAGTGGCGGCGGCGACGAAAACCGCTCTGGGGGAATTTCTATCCGGCAAAACGGGAACGCATCTCGACGAAAAGAAAAGGCTTTCTGCATCTGTTTTAGGCCAGCAGCCAGCCTTCTTCCCATCTCATACCAACCGACCGACCGACAGCCGCGTTTTAATCAAGTTTGGTTGTGTGGCAGTGTGCTGTAAATGGGAGAAAGAATGGGTGGGTATGATGAAGATAAGGATGATGTTGAGAAGAGAAAGAATGAAGATTACGAAAAGAAGGGGTAGATGAACAAAGAGGATAATGAGAAGAAGGGCGATGAGAAAAGAATGAGGATGAAGAATCCTCATCTTCTTCATCGGGAAAGGGAAAAGGGTGAGAAAGGGGATGAATATCGAGAAAATGATGAGAAGGGATAGGGAGATTAAGAAGGAGGCGTTAAGAAGAAAAGAAGGAGATAGTGGAGAAAAAGATAGGAGGAGGATAGGAGATAGGAGGAAAAGTAGGAGCAGCAGGAGAAGAAAGAGAAGGAGGATGATTATGATGAATGAGGAGGAAGAGAATGAATTGAAAAAAATATATGAATCGAACAAGACAATTGAGGAAGAGGATAGGATAGGAAGAGGAAGAATAGGGTTTGAAGAAGAATGAGGAGGAGGAAAACGATATTGTATTGTAGAGATAGTATGAGGAGAATAATAGAAATGATATCAAGGAAAATACTGTAAAACGATTAGGATTTAAAGTTATGGAGAACATAGAATAATCATAATTAGAAAGAAGAAAGGAGACGTGAGAAGGAATTGCTAGAAAAAAAGAAAATGAGAGAGATGTAAGAGAAAGTAGCATAAATTTTAAAGCGGAAGCTAAGAGATTAGAAGAGATGGAAAGAATAAGAAAATCAAACAAAAACTTGAAAGATGGAGCTGAGCGAGGAAAAGAGAGGAATCAATGACGATTAGAAATAATAATAGTGGAGTTAGAAAAAGCCTGATTCAGGAAGAAATAAGGTAAGAGTAAAAAATAGTTTGTTATTGGAATGGAAGAGAAAGCATATTATGTTTCGATGAAGAGAAGCGTAACAAAGCATTGAAATGAATGAATGACATTAAATTTGAAAGTTTTGAAAAAGAAATAAACTTGAGAAAAGAAAGGAGATGAGCAGCGTGGGAGGCAGACAAATTTGACAAGAAAATAGGGACGAAGGAAAAGCGGAAAAAGTGAGGGAGTGAAAAAACCAAGCGAAAAGAGAGGAGAAAAACTATGGGGCAAGAGGCGACAGAAAGTCTAGTTTGGTCTGTTTCTGCCAGTTGAAGAGGCATTCCTCCACTTCAAAAGAGAATGCTGTCTATTCAGTCCACCCCAACACATCGCAATCATCCACAGTACACTCTTGCAGCCGGAAAAGATTCATTCTTCTTTATAGAAACAAAAACTTTCAACGAGAATAATAATTGTTTTGCTTCTCAACACGAAGAAAATATAGAACCAGACAACGTTTTCCAAAATTGAAATTGTTTTCAACTTGAACGTAAGCAGCAGATTGCTGGTTGTAATAAATTTCTGATCGATCACTAGTGAACCGTTTGATACTTATGTTACTGAGATAAATTCAACATATTATTTGCTAAATAGATAGGCATTGTGAGAAAGATTAAAATCCATTATCAACTTTAGGATGTAAATCCAACAAAAATAGAAAAATTATAAATTCCTGCAAAACTAAAGGTACGATTCCCAAGCGGCAGCTCGAACCGCAGGTCTCTAAATTCGCTGCTAGAGCTGCCCAGTTCTAGCTGCGCTGCTTTAGCCATCACAACTCTATTCACATAACTATATTATACATGTTTCCTCTGTTATTATATACTAATGTATATTATATCTGGTGATTGATTATAACAAATCAATAAATAGTGAAATTCACCCTTTCTAAGGCCGGTATTACACGATAATAGTTCTATGATCATAGCTGAAGAAGGAGATGAAAATATGATTTTGTATTTCATCTCTTTCCAAATGATCAGATATGATCATAGAACTATTATCGTGTAATAACGGGCTAAGTCATTTTCAAGTGAATTTCAATAATTATTTAGTATACATTAACAGAGGAAATCTATAACTTATGGGTATGTGGATAGAGTTGTAATGGCTAGAGAAGCGCTGCTAGAGCTGCCGCTTGTGAATCGTACTTTTACGCCTAAAACAACAGAGATTCTCGGAGCCTTCTAGTGAATAGTTCTGGGATAATATATAATTCATCATATATATATAATTTTCATGAATCAAGTGTATCACTGGCGGCTCGTGCCCACAAAACAGGTGAAGTGCTGTACAGTAAAAGATAAGGGCACTTCACCTGTGTCGTGGGTACGAGCCGCCAGTGAAGTGTATATCACTTCCTCGATCAGAACCGTATCAACTTAGTTTTCCAACACAAGAAATTAAATTGCAAGAGCACTCACTACATATGATTAAACGGCCAAAAACATGGAATAATCAGAATAGCATTATCATGCTTTTACATTTCCATTATCAAAATTTCCAGTAGCATCATGATTTGAAAGTTTCATAGACAAAGCTTGAAAACTGTGTTATCAATATCAAAGTTGAAAAGCACACAATCTCTCTGATGTACCAAAAAGATTTCAGTGATGCATCAACAGTATGGATGGAGCACGGTAAACGAGTTTGAGGGCAACGGCCCGACTTGTAATGCAATACTGAGCGTGGTATATTGAAGAAGAGATATACCTTCAATATACCGTGATACTGAGCATGTGAATAAATTCAGTCCTGTGCCCTATATACGTCACATATAACACACATACATAATACAGTGATACAACACACACCACAACATACTCATACACCTTTAAACAAAACACAGCGTGCGCCGTAAACTGATTCAGACTAAATGAGAAGTTATGTACCTGTCAATCTCCTTCACTCGACGTTGTGTAACACAGCATCACCATGTGACCAGACAAACATTTCATGTGGAAGTCAATCAATGGATCGACCCATCCTATGAAATTCTGTTATCATATAGAGACAGAAGGCAGACGGAACGATTGAGATTCAACCGTATCCATAGTCTGTCCAAGCAAAGAAATGCCTCGGGCAAGATGGGAAAATGACTCCAGCTTGGTCAATATTTGTTCAAGAATTATAAATGGGGTATTAATGGTAAATGAAATTGTTTCCTACAATTTGAGATCAAATTGCAAGGGTCTTCTTTGCTTGGACCGACTATATTAATATTTCCATTATCGAAAAATCCTAATTTCGAGAATTGAGAGATTCAAGAATGGTACATGAAAATGATATGCATAATAATATTTTATTTCACACAGGACACAATCGTCAAGTTTAAGAGTGCGTTCACACTAGCCCCAACACAACACACGACAAAATGTAGGCTCGGATCTAGTGGGATTGCTATTGGAATAGGTGACACCAATTCACAATTCACAACAGAAAATTTTGAACATGCGCTGTGCAATGTGGGTGTTGGACTTACAATTAGTGGTTCATTAAGAATACATTTTACATTAAATCATTGTTATTACATTATCATTTAATCTACTGTCATTGTACATTCACAATACAAAATATTCCAACTTTACAACCCTTCAATTTCCAAACAATAAATAAACGTCACTGTCTTTCAATGCAATAAGCTTAAAAATAGTTGAAAGTCTTCTTATCTTTAAAAGCTTTGTTATCCCCGATAATTTCCTATTCAAGTTCATCTCATTTCAATGTATGCCTATTTTATTAAAAATTTAATTCCACCAATCATCGCATTAATATGTATTTATTAAATTAATATCAACTCATCAAAACTCAACATCAACGAGAAATAAGGATTCATGCGTCACATACATATCCATATTTTGTCTTAAATACAATACAGTGAATGCATTTAAAGTTCACTCACCCAAAGCGATTGACTATTTATACCCGTGCCGAGAAAAAATGAATCAAATGCGAATTTGAATAGAGATCGAGTTGAGGAATTCGATAAAAGATAAGCACGAAAAACAAAAACAACATGCCGTTTACGAGACAGTATGCTCATATTTGCTTTTTTCGCTGGAAGAGAATACTCATGTCAAAGACAGCAAGAGAGACAAAGTGCGAGTGAGAGAGAAGAAATAGTGAAAGAGAAAGAGAGTAGCATGTTGCAGAATGAGTAATGCAAGAGAATGAAAGGGTGAAAGAGAAGGTTAGTGAGCGAGTTTGAATGAATTTATTTGCTAGAAGAAAATACTCATGTCAGTAAGAGAGAGAAAGTGTCAGTGGGAAAGAATGGGTAGTGCAAGAGGCAGAGAGTAGAATGTGGGAGAAGGATTAATGCAAGAGAATAGGAGTAAGAGAGAAGGGGTTAGTGAGCCAGAATAAGAGAACAAGAATGAAGGGGCAGTGAGAGAGAATACAAAGAGAAAAGTAGTGTTTAGAAAAAGGAAAAGTGAGACAAAAAGGGTGGCGAGAGAGAATTGAGGGAGATATAGAGAAGGAATGTTGAGGGAAAGGATGAGTGAGAGAAAATAAATGAGAGAAAAACTGATAGTGAGTAATATAATGTGTACGGTATCAAAAGAGAAAGATGACAGACAGCAGACAAAACTGCAATAAAAACAATAACTTGCAATGTGGACGGCGCTCTTCACTTGATGTGATTTCGTCGTTCCGCAACCACCCATTTCGTGAAACATTTTTTCAACAATATTATTTTCAGACCAAATTTCTAATGAACTGAATACTGTATAAAAACACTCATCGATAACCACCAAACGGCCATGACGTGTTTCATGAAACGCTGCTGTCGAAAGAGCTGCCGACGCTCAACTGGCTGACAACACATTCCATTACTGGCCGCGTTTTTTCTCTTGGTTAGGGACCGATCGAAAAAGGAAATTGAAATAGGGATGGCAAGCAATATCTGATGCCTGACTAACAATCAGCTGACGAAATGAGTGACATGTTTACAGATGAGGAGGTGCAAATAAAGAACCTGGTCTGTCTGCAGACACCTACAGGAATCTGTACAATATGGTGAGACATGCTTTTTCATACCTTCATATACCTGGCATGCATAAAACACAGGTTTTGAAACTTATTGGAAGTGAGAAATGGCAAAAGGTTTGAAATTTTAAAAAGATAGATGAACGTATTCGAAGTGGAACGACTGATAGAAATAGTAAAATTTGTGCAAATTTAAAATGCAACGTCAATATTTTTCATATACGGGTATATCTCGGCCACTATATAATTTCTACGAGAGAGAGAAGCAGTTATCTTGTCAAAAATATACCAACTGGCGTACATTCACTTTTCAATACTCCAAGTTGACAACTCGGCATCAATATTTTTAATAGAGGCTTGTCAGTACTGAAATTTAAAAATTATAAATAAACACAAACACAAAATTTCACAACTTGCTGAACAGGAGAAACAATGCCTACTAGATAGCCTACACTTGCATCAGATTGACAAAAATTGAATCACAATTGGAGGAATAAATAAAAAATTGTCTAAATTAATGCAATATTTGTTGAGTAGACATGGATATATAAAGATTTGATTTTCAATGGAAAACAATCATTACGAATAGTACACCAATATTTTGTTCACTCACGTGTTGAGTCCAAAAGCATTAATTCACTCAACATTCAAAGTTTGTCAAGATATCCAAAAGCATTAATTCACTCAACATTTTACAGCATGCTAAAGCGAAGATGAGAGTCTCATTTATAACAATGTCCAAAAAAATATTCCCGAAATTCGCTCATTCTGCCAAATTTCACGTATAATTTCCACTTTTTTCCGCACAAATAGAATTCCCGATTTTCCAGCCCTGTGGACACCCTGAGCATATGTTACATTCCAATTAGTGCAAACGAAACTTGCTTGACAGTTGAATTGGGTACCAAACACCAATATGCCAATGCTTAATCTTGGGTATAAGTTGATTTTATTTAGTAATTTGATGGAATTAATCTGTTCATCAGATTTTAGTCGAAAGTCATGAAAATGATCCAGCGGTTATCAACCAGACCGCAGTAAAGTTGGTTACTCCATTAAAAAATAGATAAATAAATATATAAAAATTTGGTACGCGATTTTTTTTTGGACCTCCCCCAACCTATTTTCAAATATGTCCGGACTCCATCAAAATTTAGTTGACGACCCCTGATCTATACCTACTTGGTTTACTAGCTAGCCTACTATAAATTTGAATAAATTCAGTGAAGTTCAGTCAATAACATTCCATCAAGTTATTATTATTGAATCAATAAAACTGTGTTAGAGATACGAAAATATGAAAACCAAAATCAACAAAATGAGAAAATTGTAGATACAATAGGAAGCAACTCCATTTGTAATTATTGGCTGAAATTTGATAAAACTTAACAAAACTCAAACAATAAACTGCAATTGTTTGAGCACAGTCGATTGCTACAGAACTTAACCAGCCAAAACTCTAATAATGTTTATGAAACCACAGAATATCAAACAGACCTTGCAGCTCAAATTACAGAACTGCTAGACCCGACTTGAATTTCGTTGTAGTTGAAATTCATCGTGCATATTACAAATTAGCGAATGCAAACTACTTAAGACTACATTGGAAACAGTCGGCTATAATTCAGACGTAATTTTTTACAAAAATTTAGTCCATCAAGAGTCTGGTTTCAAATGCGGATGATACAGGTTTTACCCAATGAACTTCGTAAAAACTGAGAAGTTGAAAGAAATACAACCAGTAAGCAATAAATAAATAGCAGACAAAATTTCAAACAATATAAACTAAAAATAAATAAATAATTCAATACAATATTTTTTTCTGTTTCGACTCATATAATAGGAGTCAATTTAAAATGCAATAATTGCAGTTGCAATTTATACACATCATGCCATAATTGCAGTAACATTTGAAAATGACTCTTATGAGTCGGAACATGTTATGCTCAAATAAATATAACTTAAAAAGGATACTGTAATTATTATTTTTAACCGAAAACATGGATAAAGGAAATTTTTATAGAATAAGTTATAGAATAACTAGTTAGATAGATAAATTATCAATTTCTACTTCTGCAGCACTTGTTTTGGAATAGCACTACATTTATGCCCAATTGTTTTTAAAAAAACTTCTATAATGGATAATGATGAATTGAAAAACTGCTGTTTCAATTTATAAAACTGTTTCAAGTGATATAAACTGTTTTTTCACTGATAATGAATGAATAATTTCTGCAAATTACACACCAGATACAAGAATGAGAATTTGAACTGTTCAACAACATTCATCTTGAAACAAGAGCTTGTTCAAAAACATTATGATGTATTTAAAATACAATCTTTTAAAATTCATCTACCTACTCAAAATAAATATAGTTCTGAGCATGGTTTATAGAAGAACTTGTTCTACCGTGTATCTGAGATTCCCTTTCAATAAAATAAAGTGATTTTGAATGCATTTTTATGGATTTAAATACAGCCCCGAAAAAGATTCGGGATGTCAATGGAGTTATTTAATAAATTTTGGTGTAGGCCTACATGATATTTGGCTCGGATACAAATGACTAAATATTATTTTGGAGACATCTAGTAAGACCAATAAAATGCAATAGAGCTCAAATGATTTATCTGCTGAGAATTAGTTTCAAAAAAATTAACTTACCCGATATTATGCCATCCATTTGTTGTAGCGCAGCCTCCAGCAATTTACTAGCTTCAGTGTGCGGACTGTCTAGTTCTGCCGTTTGGTCCTGTGCTTTGCCCATCTGAAACAAGATTACGAACCATAAAGCAATTTTCACAACAATAATTAGCCTTATTTTTAGGAGATTATAATATGCTAACAACAAATATTAACGTGTTTCATTTTAGAACAAGACAGTTAGATTTATTCTGCAATAAACAAAGTTATTACTGCACTAAAATTCAACCAAATACAGTGCTGTCGAGCAAAGAAGATATTTCTTCAAAATGGCAGTTGCTTAATGCTGCCAGCAGTCGATAGCATGTAAAAAGCCCCACTCTTCTAGTGATGTGGGTCGGGTAAATACCCAGTGGGTAGGTAAATATAAATTGGGTATTTACCCGAGGCCCGGGTAAATACCCAAAAACTGGGTATTAGTCATTTTTATTGAATTTAGAAAATATTTAGTTGTCTTTTTGCATTCAAACGTCTTCAATGATAGTGAAATGATGACAAAATGCAAACAAAAATATTTTATATAGTGACAAATAGTATTTAACTTCCGAGCATCATTGACATAAATACCCGGGTACTGGGTATTTATGATTTCATTTGTTTCTGTGTTGTTAAATCTTATTGAAAATAACAAGAATTTTTAAAATAATAACTATTATTTAGCGTCCAAAGAGAGGGGAGTTTGACCTAGTATCACTTTTCACTTGCAATCCATTTTCTAGGGAAAAATCATAATAAAACGAAATAACAATAGAAGCATGTTCACTATTTTTCTAATGTGGTGCTGTCATGATTTCATTGATAAAGATTAACTTCATTGACGATTTCGTTGAGAAAGCATTAAATTGATACGTGCGAATCTGATTAAGGGTGGATGGTAGTGGACGGCCAACTGCCGAACGGCAAAATCATGCCCCATAAGAACAATGCAATTTTTATCAACCTTTTGACGCAAATAGCACCGTTATTTATGGATAAAATTAGACGTTCTTTATGTGATTGGAAAAACATAAAACAGACTATTTACTCTGTTTTTATTGAGATTTCTTTTATGGTACCGTCTAGTCTGTATAAGCAAAGAAGACATTCTGGCAAGATGAGAAAATGACTCCAGCTCCAGAAATATTAGTTCAAAAATTATTTAAAAATTATAAATTTGGTATCGAATTGTAGATCAGAATGTTTCCTACAATTTGAGACCAATTTTATAATTTTTAAACTAATATTTCTGGAGCTGGAGTCATTTTCTCATCTTGCCAGTATTTCTTCTTTGCTTGGACAGACTATACTAAGTATTATTCAGGCTAAATATTTCCAAGAGAACAGAAACGACCTACTTCACCAGGAAAATATTTAGCGAAATTTTAACTTGAGGATATTATTCAAGAATCTTTTTCATGAAAAGCCAACATCCAGGATACCTGAAAAACATTTCTTACCATCTAAAACTACACGTGCTCTATACCAATCTATGCCAATTAATAGGCCTCTCATTTTTAGAATGTTAATAAAATAAATTTCTCAATGAATTAATTTTATTTCAATTAAATGTTTGAGTTTGATCCATTTTTATTCCCTTTATCGGCTTTCGAAAATATTTCAATATTATTTGTTTCAATCTACAGAATTTTAATTCATGATTCAATTGAAATTACAGATTTATTATAATTTCAAGCAGATACATGAAAATATGCATAAAACTTCCATAGGTTTTTCTTGACACAAAAAATTCTCAAAAACATTTTCGAAGAGTTAATTTCTTATTTTTGTTTTAAAATAGTCTGAATATGCTTCACGAGATTTTCAAGTTTGTAACTATTGGTTTTAATCTTCTTCTAATTTATTATTTTTATTTAGTAGCCTATAGTTTAGAGTAGAAATATATGCATAAAACTCCTGCAGAGTTTGTCTAGTCTTATTTACCCCGTTTTTTCAAGTAATACTTGAAAAAATATATAAAGTCATTGAAAAATAGCAAATAAGTTTTTATAATATTATAACAATACTATTACTATGCCAATATATCAACAATGCCAATAATAACATATTCAGGGGTACAAACATCAATGATTCAATAAATACCCAATATACCCGGGTATTTATGAATTTTGGGTATTTACCCGGGTAAATACCCTAGGTATTTACCCCGAGTTTTAAATACCCGGGTATTTTACATCACTTGTGTCTCATTAGATCACCAGCCGGTATGTTGGTAAAAGTGATTTTACACTAAAATTTTCAGATCTGCGCATGCTTCATTACACTTTCGCTTCATTCTGCAATTTTTAAAAAAATTCCTTTCCTCGACAAGACCATACAAGATTAAAATGATTTAAGATAATCAACATAAGATGAAATAACAAGATAACACCTCTTTTCAATTGTAAGAAAAAAAAGAGTCCATAAAAATTATAGTTTAAACCATCAGCTGATTTAAATGAAACTTATTAACTTGCCTAGGGTTAGGCTTGGTTTCTCCAAGTTGGATTAAATCAAATTTTGGATTAACGTTTGATAGGTGTGTCCTTGCTTACTGCTATGAAGAGAGTGAAATTCGAATAGATCATATTTTTGTGTTACTTTTGTGTCTTTTTGTACCACAAAGGAAATTTTTGTACCATTCCACTAGCTGAGATAATAGCAATTCTTCTTGGTCGTAGCCGATCTGACATTCATTTTGGGGTTAGCACCGTTACACATTTTACCGGCATACAAATTCTATATTTGAATAAAAAGAGTTGATTTGTAATGGTATGATCAAATTATTCAATTATAATAATTTAAAATTAATAATTAATTTGATAATCGTCTAATTAGTGCATGAATATTTATTTTATTTGAAAAAATATGCTCTGTATCTTGCATGTTGAACCATTTTTATAGTGCTAAGGTTGGTTATCCAACATTCACAGAATCAGAAGTCAAACAGCTGCTATAATTTTCATTTTTTGAGAGTTTAATTTCCACCATTCAGCTGATGGTTTATCTTGAAATTTAAACTCCCAATCCTGACCGATTAACTCATTTCTGCCAAATTTCATTGGAATTCATTTAACCAACAAAATTTGAAAACCCCGCCATGGGAATGTCCATTACTTTCTCCAGCAGGATAAACCTGTACCCCGACCTGTTCAAATTTGAATGGAAATTATGCCGTAATATTGTATTAATTCCATGGCATTTTGTACCACCAGCAAATTTTTAACGGTTAGCCTTATTTTTTTCAAACTTTATTCTTTATTCTTTCTTTACAATTGCGACTTGGTTTCCAAGTATTTTAAGCAAAGGATGAATGAGTGATGATGAATAATGATGATGAAGGTTTAAGATGTAGGTTATATCCACAATGTCCACTTTCACTATGCTCACAAATTTCAACTCACAAGAATAAAAAACCATGATTTATTAATTTAAAATTTGAAAGGTTGGAAAATATCTAAAATGATTTGAAATTATCAATTCTCACTTAAAATTTTAAAGCCAGAAAATAGTTAACAAACTACCACCTATTGATAATACGGGCAGCAATGAGTTTCACCTGATTGACTCCAGCCTGCTCTTTGCTTTGAAACAACCATCCTGGTACAAATAAAGAGCTCCACGGAACTGAGCACAAGACTTTAGGAGCTTTTTGATAAGGTTTAGAAGATGATTTTCAGGTAAAGTAAAATGAGAATGAACCCTGGCCAGAACAAGAAAATAATAACTAAACCGCACTTGTCATTTTGCATGGTTTCGGCTCAGACACAAATTGTCATGACTCATGAAGGCATACTTTGTGTGGGCTGTATGAAGCTGTCAAGAATTCTATCTTGAACTGTTTTATTTATACCTATTATGTATATTGACGAAATCTATTGTTTGACTACATCTTTGCCAATATGGCTTTTAATTTTATGGCTTGAAATTCTAGATCCTTGGCACTGCTGCAGACGTAAAGAATCCTCTGGTAGAGTCGTAGTGAGAGAAATAACCGAGTAGCGGAATATTTTTATATTTATTTATTGTCAAATGGAATAGTAAAATAAAACAAAAGAGAATAAAAATGAATTGAAACAATGAATAAATATTAATGTAGCCTACAGCCCTACAAAAGTAACATTTGCAACAACGTGCAATAAGTTATAAGCTTAACTCAACCTTCTTTTAAATGTGATGCAATTTTACTTTAGTAAATGAATTGTCAACTTATAGCTTTATTTTATTTTGAAAATCACACTAACTTTCAACAAATTTAAACAACAGCGACAACAGCTAATAATAAAGAGATATTTCCTAAGAAGAAAAGTAACAGCAGTATGACAACATAGCCCACATTTTAAAACTAAATGTTTTCAATAAGTTGATTTTAGCAACAAATTGAAGGTTGATTTCAGTCTTTACTTTGATAAGTGGCAATTACATTAATCTACAAAAAAAATAGGCTAGAGGCTAGAGGGAGGCGAAGTTAAAATATTTTGACAGTGAAAAGTTGAAAACTTACAATTACAAATAGACAGGCGACAATTTGATTCTCTTGAAAAATGTTCTACTAGAAACGAAATAGAATTAGAATATTTTCAGACCATAATTGTTCAATTGAGAGGATATTGTTAATTTTTTATTACTGAACTTGAAACACTTACCGTGCCTACACCTTAAAAGTTTTGAGAGGTTAATAATGTAGGCTACATACATACCTTTACACTTTGAATTAACGTCTTTCAAAGCACTAAAACGTTACAATAAGAATTGAAAAACTTTACATAATTTCAAGGATGCGAAATTATGTCACCAAAAATATTTGAGATGGAAAATCTTATTTAAAAATTACAATCCGCACAAAATTATTACACCCACCTTCACACTCACACAATTACAAACAAGGTACGCCACACACACACACATACACAAAACTTCGCAAGTTTGTCAATGCCTTTTAGATAGCCTACGCTTGCAACAGGTTGTCAAAAGTTAAGATAATCACAATCGGATAATTAAAAGGAGGCTGAAACGATATTTGAAGAGTATAAATGGGTATATGAAGCTCTATTTCTTTGAAAGGAGATCATTGAAAAATATTACACAATTAGTGCTTTTATGAAGAGTTTGCCATCAGAGAATTTGTTTGGCGCGCATTTCAAAGTCTTGCTGAGAAACATTTGACATTGTCAAGTATTAACAGTATTATCCTATCCTATTATATTATTATTAAGCAATTAATTTCTGTATGTATGTTTGTATGTATTAGCCCAGGCAAATTAGATCGAGAAAAGCTGTGCCTCCAAAAAAAAAAGGTAAGGCTGGAAATCGTCTTAATCGACTTTGGGCATCCTAAAGAGTTTACGATGGATTCCGAGGTGTGCATGATACAGAGTGACTAGAAAACCACCAAATTTCGGTTCTGATTTTAGTTTTTCGCAATTTACGCCAAAACAAAGCGTCTGACAGAAAATATCATTCCCATACTTTTCTAGCTAATAAAATTTCCAAGAGATTGGTATCAAAGCCAACCTTCTATCTAAACGAGGACCGAGGAATGAGGCTTCAAAAAAGTGATACGGTATTTTTTTTAGAAAAATGAAAATTTTTCCTTATTCAGTATTCTATTGTTCATATCTTCCGTCTGATGAGTTACACATATATGTTTACACATATGTTTCTATAACATATCAAATTATAGAGGTAATTGTATTCTACAAAATTTGAGCCCAAATACGACCATTTCCCAACAATGGTTTTCATCAAGATAGACGCATTTGAACACAATTAGTAGCTTTTTTCTCAGTATGTGAGAAATAACTCAAAGTACTCGAGGTAGTAGAATTCTTCAATTTCGATCAAATTTAATAAATTATATGTGAATTATAACCGCCTTGATGAGCTGAAAACATTGAGCTATAGTTCGTCACGATCCGTCAACTTTTACGAAAGTTACGGAGGTCCTTAGTTTATCACCGTATCCTTGGAGCAGAGTCCTTCCTATATTGGTAATAACTTGAATCCAGGGCGGTATAGTAATTATAAAATCAAAACATGGTATAAAATATATTCTAGTGATAAAACTAATCCAATACAGCAAGAATATATAGACTAATTTTGAAGATTAATAGTGGAAATATGGTATTTTTCGCTGTGCAAGGAAACATGTTGAAAGCCCTAACACAAAAAATATACAAGATAGGAAGTCTTTCTTGTTCTAAAATTGTAGAGAACAAAATTATCCCCAGAGGGATTCTGAAATACACCTTTCTAACTCATCAGATAGAAGATATGAACAATAGCATACTGAATAAGGTAAAATTTTCATTAAAAAAAAAAACCGGTTTTTTAAAGCCTCATACCTCGGCCTTGTTTGAGATAGAAGGTTGGATTTGATACCATTCTCTTGGAAATCTTACTAGCTAAAAAAAGTATTGGAATGATATTTTCTGTCAGACGCTTCGTTTTGGCGTAAATTGCAAAAAACTAAAAACAGTACCGAAATTTGGTGGTTTTCTAGTCACTCTGTATTATGCATACCTCGGAATCCGTCGCAAACTCATAGTAAACTTATTTAGTATGGCGTAAGGTGGCCAGATTTTGAGGTACTGAAAACGGGACGGCCACAAAACCAGCTTGTGGGGGGGAGGGGTGTTGTTTTGCTCATTTATACAAAATTTTTCCAAAACAGACCAACAAACTTCGTGATGTGATAACTTGCCACAAAATTATAATAATGAAAATTTAAAGAATAATGTAAAATCCTCTACCATTATTATCTCAGTAATAAAGCATTTTGTCAACTACTACTCCATTCCCCCATTCCACTCTTTGTTTCATCTTGTTTCAATACGATTTGTTGTCATTTATAGTTCAAAAATACGAAAACTTCTGAGTTAAAGGTAGAAATCATAACTGAGTCTTCAAAATATAAAACTTGAAAGAGCGAAAAAACTCTAAAATGCTAAAACTGGACAAATGAGCGTTCCGAGAGGTTCGGTGGGGACAATGGGACAAGTCTCCAGAAAACGGGACTGTCCCGGCGAAAACGGGACGTCTGGTCACCTGGTCATACTGTATGCCCAAAGTCGATTTCCAGCTTTACCTTATTTTTTTGGGGGCAAAAGTCTAATTTGCCTGGGCTATATGTATATGTATGTACACACGGATCTAGAAAACGGCTCTAACGATTTCCTCAAAATTTGAAATGTAACATAACTGTGATGGAGAAATAAGATTGCTCCAGGTCTCATGTCCGGGAAAACTCTCTGGCAGGATTAATAAAAGAATTAAATATTCCTTCAGGAATAATTCCAAGTAGGTACTGCGTATAATGGCTGTTATCGTTAGCTGACCAACACTATCCAGCTGGAGTAAATGGAGTTACATTCAAGTCTGTAACACATGTTCATGTCAAAAAATTGTGAGAGGTGATCATATTAATTTTTATTTTATTTTTAACAATAACATATTTAAGTTATGTAATTCAACAGTTCGGTGCTTGGCTGCAGCTTCAGAGAATAATGAATAATGTAAACTCTATTCTGCTATTCAAATATTTCAAATTTACCAATGACTGTATAAGTTTTTCAAATGCATATATAGCAGACGCAATGATAGTGGTGGTGGGTGTGGTTGGCAAATTAGCTGTTTTTAATAGGCAACTTTACTTAGGAAATTATGAAAGCGGTCTAATGCCGGGTTTTTCCAAGCACACTCAAAGTTGAGGGACCCTCAAATTTTTATGAACAGCTGGCATTTTCTATGATAAGGATAGGAAATGTAGTAAAGTGTAGTAAACTTGAGGGTCCCTCAAATTTGAGTGTGCTTGGAAAAACCGGGCATCAGAGTGCGAAACAGCAGTGCGCTCTCACTCTCGCAGTTGCAGACCGCTCGCTGACTGTCCCAACAGAGCTAATCAACTACTAACAATAATAATCAATCACCAATCGCCAGTTTCGTTGGTAGCTATCTGCTATAGGCAAACTAATTAATTACCGTATATCACTTATCAAGTTGATAATCTTCTTATTTGTATAACTGACACTGTGTGACCTGAGCAGGGCTTTCGATTTTGGTGTCATATCTGGCTAGGAGGCAGCAGGCGGTATCTCTGGGTGGAGCTTCTTCCAGTCACTCCCATGCAGTGGGCCATGGTGTGCCTCAAGGTTCAATCCTGGGGCCGATCCTTTCTATTATTATGATTACAATCAACGACCTGGACAGTGACGGTTCAACTCTCCTGTTTTCAGATGATACATATTTGCTGTCATCTGGCCGCGACCTTCAGCAGGTGCAATGTTGGAGATGTCTGCTGAACATTATTTGCGGTCTTCAACATCTTGGTTCCTGGCAAATCACTTCCAGTTGAATGAAAACAAGACCCAGCATATCATCTGCAGCCTGTCAAGAAACCTTCCTGGTGACCAAGAACCAGTTAAGCTACTGGGTTTTGTTTTAGACAGTAAACTCAACTGGGCCAGCCACATTCAGCAGGTGACCACGAGACTATCCATAATCTGTTTCCTGCTGATGAAGCTGAGGGGTCAGGTGACTGGACCTACCTTGTTATGGTGTATCATACGCTCTTCCACTGTCATATGTTTCCTTTGGCCTACTTGTGTGGGGTCACTCAGAAAAGGTTGTGGACATACTGAAGCTGCAAAAACGGGCTGTCCATATTATCACGGCAAGTGAATATCGTGCTCATTGCAAGCCCCTTTTTGCTAGACTTGATATTCAAACAGTGATCTGCCTTTTTCTCTGTCTGATGTACGTCAAGAAGAACCAGCAGAACATGTTGACTCAGACGGAGGTGCATCAATACAACACCATCAGACATCAAGAGCTGATTGATATAACTTACCCAGGGTATGCCTTCACAGATCGCAGGTATGCTTCAGGAGTTCAGCACTGCAATAGCTTCAATATAGGCTGCCTGCAGGAGTGAAACAGTTGGACTTGAGAGCTTTTGGGAGAGTTATTGTATCAAAGTACTTGAAGAACAAGGCATATTATAGTGTTCAGGAATATGTGAATGATGATTTGTCTGAAATGATGTCTTGCTAGACATGCCTTGTGAATGTAATTTACATGTATATTTTGTGTTTATTGACGCCATCGATCCCGTACTACGCCACACGGGTAAAGGATGCAGAATTATAGTCTGCGAGAAATTTCTTGCTACATAGCAGTAGGGGAAGCGACTTCCCCCTCCAAGATAGCACAGTACCTACTGTAGTGGAATCTAGAATGACAAGTTGTGCTGCGCAAAATTGGATGTGCTGTGTCACTCCGTCTTTCGTTATGAGCCACCTTATGAGCCACGTTCATGAGCACATCGTCCGACCCTAAACTCAGAATGCCAGTAAACGACCTTGGGCAAAGGAGGGCTGGAGAGACACATGACGCGAGAGCTCACTCACACTCACTCAAGTTGCCAGTAAAGCAGAGGATCGCAGTTAGGTAGTGGGAGAGATTAGTAAAGGACAGAGAATCCGGCCTCTCTCTCTAAAAGAGAGGGACAAGTAGCAAGAAATTTCTCGCAGACTATAGGTATCAAGTTATAAAGGTATACTTAGATACCATTTTAGCCTAGGTAGGCCTATTGTAAGATAACGTCGGATTTTATCAATATAGCCTCCCGTACCGTAGCTTTATAATTTATGAAGCTATACCTTCAATGACTTTTTTAGATATTAAAAAAGTTATTGAAGGTTTCATTAAATTACGTAAGAGTTATTTTATGAAATAATTCGTGATGCAACTGATATTTTAATCATCTATTCGTTATATTATGTAAGTTATCCTATAGACCTACATCCAGTACCTGTACCGGTATACGGTACCTACTCGATATAGGCTATAGAGGCAAGGTTATTAGAAAATAATGTCTTTAATAACCTTGGGCTATAGGTAGGCCTACTATAATTATATAATGTAAGGGAATAGATAAACTCTTTTCATTAGGAAGATACTGGAGTCTGGACACGAATTCGAAATTTTGAATGATTATCAAATGTGCTGTAACGTTCTTCAATTTTCAAATACATTTTATTCATGTGTTACACTTCAAAAAGTTGGCACCAGATACTAGAATACATAGGAGTATGTGATTACCTAATTCGTGGCCACACCACACCTGCTAACTGAAATTTAAAAAAAACTCAATCATTCCTTTATAAGCAGAAAAAGCTTTGTCCATGGTACATAGAGAAAGAGTCTAAATTCTCTCAGATATGGAATGTTTTTATTTTGAAAAAATTGTTTATAAATATGGTACAGGGTGTTTCGGCATAAAGGTTTTGAACGTTGAAGTTTTGGATTCAAGTTGCTAAAAGGATCAAGGAAAATTACCGTATCACATGAAAAAACGCAGTACGGTATTTGAAATAATTTCAATGTATTTTAATTCCAATAGTGTACGGTATTTCTTGTAAGGTTCATCCATAATATGAATTTTTGACAAGACTAATCAGCCTGAGTCCGGCAGATTTTTCTGGAGCACTCTCTGTTTAAAATGAGAGGTAGAGACCTATTGAAATAAAAATTGTCATTGTGAAATATTTTCCAAAAAGGTTAACTTACCAGCAATTTCCTTACACTGTAAGTTACACTTGCACTCAGTTTGACAGGGGGTTTGAAAAAAGTAAATCTTCACTATTATCATTATTATTTGGTCATTATATTTTCCATACTCAAGCACCATAACAAGTAAGTTACAATAATAATTACCTACATAATTATTAATTTTGTAGCAGTGGTGAGAATGTTACAAGTATTATTGTAAATTATTAATATTGATGCACAATCTATCTTCAGCAACAAATTGACCCAAGGAAACTGATTAACTGACTAGAAATATGGTAATCCGTAGAGGGTTCGATAAAACATTATTTGAGAAAATTACATTACCAATGATTAACTATTACTTGTATTTCGGAGGAGACGATAAGCCGTCGGTCCCGACTATCAGGAGCGACTATCCCGACTACCGAGGAGCGTCGGCGTGGTTTAGAGCGAATGGTTTCCTATTAAATGAGAGCAAGACCCAGTCAATGCTGTTTGGTTTGAGGGAATCTAGCTTGATGAGCACTTCAACTGGTATCAAGTTTTTGGGTATCCATCTTGACGAGAAGCTAACTTGGGGCCCCCATATTGAATATTTATGTAGTAAACTTTCCAGAGTTATATATCTATTAAAAAATCTAAAGGAACATGTGACTCCTAAGCATTTGAGGTCAGCTTATTATGCTTTTTTTCCATAGTTTATTCTCATACGGAATACTATTGTGGGGGAACGGTAGCGATTTGCAGAGTGTGCTTCTTTTACAGAAAAAAGCTATCAGAATAATTTCTGGTGCAGAATTCCTTGCCCATTGTAGGCCTCTCTTTGTTGAGCTGAAAATAATGACAGTAATAAATCTATACATTTTCAGGGTTATAATGTACACTATTGAACAAATGCCCCACCTCCAACGTAGACAAAATATACATAATCATTTTACTCAGCAACGTAATATGGTAAATGTACCTTTTAATAGATTGACAATATCGACAAAGAGCTATAAGGTTATTAGTATTAAATGTTATAATAAGCTGTAAAGTACCGGTACTGTGAATGATTACCCCACCGGCTTCCCCAAGCGTAAGCTTGTGAAGTGGTTAGTTGATCATCCTTACTATGCGATTACCGAATTCCTGGCACTAAATGATGGCTCGATAGATCTTTAAGAGTAGGTTATTATTGATTGACATTGTTTTATACTCGTATTTTCAGATATTTACGTACCTTTTGACATTGTAAATTTTTTTTCTTGTATTTTGTGACTTTGTCTATTGCTTGTTAATGAGTTCAATGACAATAAATATTATTTATTTATATCTGAAAGTCATCTCTCATCATCATCCTTCTCATTATCCACGCCCAAGCCTAAGAGCTTATGTGGGAATCACCCCCAGAAAAAACCAGCCCTATATGTAAGTTAAACACTCGCATTAAAAGTAATTATCAGGAAAATTCTTCAAATTCTATAATATGAAATATATTAATCAATATTGGACAACTTGAAATTTTGATTATTACGATGAATACTGAGTTTTTAATTTAGGTACTTATAGAAACCATCATCTTCACTTACGTACAGTGAAAAATATGTCAGTATCAATGTAAGTTATGTAGTAATAATAATAATAAGTTATTTACTTTTTTAGATCAGCATTATTACTGCATTGATCAGCCTATATTCTCAATCCATAGGCCTACTGCTGCATCCTAAATAATATGGTTGAATTGTTGACATAATATTGGAATATGGTTGACCTCAACACTCAAACTCGATTTTTTTAAAAATTATTCCAAATGTGAAAGGAATGTACCATACAGAAATTTTTATGAATTACACTGTCAATATGACAGTGCCAATATCACTGGTACTTGAAAACTGCGCAGACTGTACATTGTTATCAGTCTGGTAGTTTCTGTAATAAAAACTGTTCCATTTATCAGTGGAGAAAACTAGATCCCAGAGTTTTGTTGATGAAAATAGATTCAGCATAACGTTACACGAATTAATACTGACAAAATTAAAATGCTTGTCACACTAAGGACACTTTTGTAAAAACATACATTACATACATTTTTTGTGCATTTTATATTTTGCTTATCGATAACTATAATTAATTTACACTACCATACTAACAATTCACAAAATATT
This sequence comes from Sogatella furcifera, assembly GCA_017141385.1. NCBI lineage: Eukaryota > Metazoa > Arthropoda > Insecta > Hemiptera > Delphacidae > Sogatella > Sogatella furcifera. Next base: position 18,740,174 of record CM029547.1, on the reverse strand, counting down.
GTTCATCACTTAAATATACCAAGCTAAAAATATATTTGGTGCCAATGTATATACTTCAATTTTTTATTATCATATTTTATTACTCCTTATTAATGCTATTCAATAAATGTACCGTAGTCTACGTAGGACAATGACTTTTCAATTTTTATAGGATGAAAAATATTTTTGAATTATACATAAAATGATGCAAAAGCAAGTTTCATAAACCATTACTATGGTTTTATAAATAAGTAATATGGAACAAGAATTTGAAATGAATTAAAATACAGAAATCATAGATTTAATTTTGTTCAGCACAGTAGTGGATTTGTAAATAAGATAGGTTGTGATGCCCAATTTGATAGGGTGATAGTTTGAAAATTAAATACCTACTTCGAAATTAAATGAATATAAGCTATCATAATTATTTATTCAAGCAAAATACAGGATAATCTTTGGAATCTAATTATTTTTACTAATTTGATTGACTGGAACTACAATCGCACTACTACATTCAATTGCAACTTAATACTGTATAATTAATTATTTTCTTAATTTTATCCACATAGCCTACTTAAAATTTATTTTAACCGATAAAAGATGGTTGAAATTGAAGACTAGAAATAAATTGAATGAATGTTAGACCGATTTAAAATGTTGAACAATTTTTCTTAAAAAATGAGTGAATTAGAAGTAAAACACTTCTAAATGAGAATAATTAACCTGTTATAATATTACAGACATCACGGAGAATCAATGAACATAATATAATTGAAAAATGATTATAAAAGCAATGATAATGGTTAGATTAGATGCTGATGAAAAATTCTTAAATAAGGATTGAATGGTTATTTTTTGAATTTTACCAAGAATAATAACAGTTATCGTTCAATAAATACAATAAATCACAAGCAGAATTTAAAACAAGAAGACCATTATTATTCATCAATCTAATAAAAATAATATCATGATTTAATGTTACTAGATTACAAGTAACTTACAGTAATTTATTTCCTATTTTCTGGTTTTAAAGAAACCAGACTTAAAACCAATTGAAAAAGTTTAATCACAATGAAAATTCAATATTATATTTTGCTGGTGTTGATTATATTGCTTTTCGGAAAATATCGCAGGTAAAGCTGGTTCTAAGGCGCCAAGACTAACTAAAAGTCAATTCAAAGCTTTTAAAAATATTTTTTCACGATATGAATTAATCCGCTATAGTAATATGGAACCCAGCCAATATAGTGGAGTGAAGATATTCAAATACACTTTAAACATTAAAAAAGCAACAATGCGGAAAATCATCGTTAGTTCAGGCAAACACGATGATTGTGGGAAATTATTCCATCAATATAAATAAATCTCGATTCAGTTGTCTCAGAAAAATGTATAAACTATAGTTACAAACAAACATAGAATATGGACTATCTGAACATCTTCTCATAACCCATCGAAAACGCATAATAAAACATATAAAAAAATACAATAATGATCAGATTATTTTACAATATAAGATCTTAAGCCTTCAATAACACAAAACGACTCCACTCCACCTTTACTCAACAACTACCGAAAAAGCACACATGCCGTAGGCCTACACATTTCCTACAAAAAATAAACTTCTCCAGCTTTAACCACCATAAAAATTTATAAATTTAACAACGTTTATACTTCTCAAAGTGATAAAATATAAATGTATTAGGTACATGAAATAATCAATTAAGCAGTTTGATATAACTTGTTAGATTTAGCTGTGGTTAATCATATAATGCGAGAGCATTAATAGGCCTATAATATCTATGAATCATACAAAATTAATTGGTAAATTTTCCAACTTTCGGGAGAAATATCTAGATATGTTTTTAATGAATGAGTTGTAGCCTATCTTTGAATAGATCATCAATGATTAATATGTTTATTAAAATACGTATAAAATGCTAGTATTAAGAAGCGCGCTGATAAATTTCTTAGAGAATTATGCATATAAATTATATGAGAATGAAATTGAATTACAAGTCAAACATGGAAGGAATCAGTCTTGACAGACAAGATAATGCAATTTTAATTTTTCATTCTCCTTTTTAATGGTAACAAAACCCTCTCAATGTTGTTACAAATCTTGATTTGAGAAAAAATTAATAAAAGGAATTCAGATGTGAATGGATGACAGGAAAAAGGGATGGGATAGTTTTGGAAGTACCTATTTCAATATTTATTGCGTTTAAGAGAACTAATACGGTGTTTCTGAATAGCATGTAGATAAATTATATTGATGTTGGTATCACTGATTAACATAAATATGCTGTTTTCAACTGTAACTAAATAAGGTCTGTTAGAGCGGAGATAAATGTTTGTTAAATAATCTATTACAAAATAAATATACATTACAATAGCCTACTCTTTTATTGAGTATTCAATACACACTTTTCAATCGAAATTGTAATATTGTTTCTGCAAGTTGAATTACCATAATACTTCTCTTTTTTTGTGAATATATAAAGTGTTTTTCTTACTTATATCTTAGGGTGTTCATCTACCTTTTGCAATAATTCTATGCCGCTATATTCTTTGTTCATCTCAATTACCTGGAATACATATTTCTATAAGATAGTACAATATAATTCTAATAAAATTCCACTTTTCTTAAAAAATAATAAAGCTATAATATACTGTACAATTCATACATTTTCATCGACGCATTAGTGAATACTATCTACACATTTGTAATTTATAATTTACACTGATAATAAGCTATGTTACAGTATTAGTGAACTAAGCTACAATTATACTGTACTCAAATCTTCTTAGAATTAATGATGGTGTATACATTTTTGGTAGCAACTAGCAAATTCTATAATTCTCTTCTAACAGCTAGTGAGTCCTCATGGACGGTTCTCAATGATGTATCTATGGCAGCTACCATACCTAAATCCTCCTTATGGGTTTGCAATGGGGCTGAATTCATGGTGAATAATGTGAGATGCGCCTACAATAGTTAATTTTAATGTATTGAAGTTGAAAGATGAGTAGATGAATTGGCAGTGAGTGGAATAACATTGATTGGTGTTATAAACTTCAAATACGATTCAAATGAAATTGGCTAATAGTGAGAGTAGAAATTAGACAGTTTATTGTGAATAGTTTCAATTTGCAGATGCAGAAAATTACTGCTTCACGATATTTTAACGTAATGGAAGAAATCGTATTGATGTATTGATGGAAGAAATTGTTGATCGAAAAAGCAAGATCACTAATGTTATTAGAGAGTGAAAGGAATAGATAATTGAATTAGTTCTACTGAATAGCTTGATGATTGAAGTTTTGGAAGAGTCGTTAATCATGTTCGAAAAGCACACTTAATGCAATATGCAATAAATAGGGTTTGTTTTTACAGAAATGGAAATATCCTTTATTTGGCGGAATTGAAACTACAGAGACCATTAAACTTTGATTCAATGAAAGAAGGATAACACTGGCAATAAGACGTATCATGCGACTAGATTTCAGGTTCTTTATAAAAAATACTAATGATAAATTACATATAAATTCAACAAACGTAATGAAATATTAAATTTCTAATAATACTGAAAATTTATTATATAAAATATTACAAAGTATGATCGTTGATTTGCAGTGAATCACTATGATTATGAGATCCTTAAAAACAAACAAATCCTAGACCCGCCCAGCTTCCAATATAGTTCAAAGAATTTATAAGTAAAATACATTATAGTAGAAATTGCAGATAAGAAATTATATATACACCAGGCCTGGAGGTAGTTGAGATTAAAAAATATGAGGACCGCACTTTCTCAATGGTTTCTGGCGAAAATAGGCCAGCTTGACAGATTCATAATTAGCATAGCTTACTGAGTATGAAACCATTTAGAAAGTGAGGTCATTATATTTTGCATAATCAACTACCTCCAGCGTCTGGTCTAATATATGGTTGATTTGAACCAACTCGATTGACAGATCTACAATTAATAAATACGATAATTCAATGTACAAAATATGAAGAACTTCATTTCAGGATTTTCAACTAATTACAGACATGAAAAATTATATTATTCCTGTGAAGAAGCTAAACAAAATTAGGCCTAAATTGCATACTTCGATGTAATGTTAAAGAGGTCTACGCTTAGGCCATTAGTTCGCTATTTCTTTATTTCTTCTACCTATGGTTTGTGTTATACAACTAATACTTCTAATGAAAAAGCAAATATTATATTGCATAGATTCTGTATGATGATTGATTAATTATTTCTTTCTACAAAAAAATCATGGCATGACTTTACGATTCGAAGTAAGCTTAGTAGGCAGATAAGTAGGCCTTAATGCACGTAAATTCAGTTGAAGAGAGTAGAACAATATAGATAATGTGATAAACACGTAAAAGTGATAGGAGAGTATATTATTTAATCTTCGGGAAGATGCTTTCTAATACTTGAAGTCCTAAGTATTGCTTAAAGTTGAGGAACTGTAAATGAGCAGAGATAAATGCTGAAAGTAAATTGAACATAATCTATCAATTACTACAACTGACAGTACAATATTACTACTGTAGGAAGGTATTGTTTTGCAAGAATTCAAGATTGTTTTTATATTTAAATGCGAAATAAGCTTGAAAGATGCAAGTAGTTGTAGATAGTTTTGAAAAAAGTTGATAGGGCAGCAGTTTTTAGCTGTAAGTAATGAAAAAGTTTTAATAAATAGATATATTTTCATCAAAACTATCTAGGAAAGTATTTGAGATAAAAATTATAATCATCACAAGATGAACTAAACATTCGATTTTGAATTATCAACATACGATTAAATTCGTGACAACTATTATAAAAATATACAGTTGATGATCAATTTTTCGTGGAAGGTAATACAAAAGAATGGCTTGAAGATATTATCACTTGAAACACTACAGTTATGTTGGTTTCTCACATACGTTTGATAATATAGAATGTCTGAAGGAGTATACTGGACGATGTAAACGAGAATAGTTCTTTGAACCAGCTTTATGAGCGGCACTTTATAAAAATCTGAACACTGATCGGACAAACGGTTCCTTTCGGGACTAAATTAATTCCTGAACAAATTTCGATTGAAGTAGGTTACTCATCCTGTAACACATCCTGCACGGCGCTGATACTCGTTCATTATTCCTCCACTGAATTCAGCCCCTTAATGTTAAACGGACACCCCCTCTTTCGATGTGGTGATGCCCTCTGATCCTCGAGTCACAGCTCCCTAAAACAAATGATAAAATACTAAAGTATTTCTAATGATTGAAAAATCTCAATAGTTATTTTTTCATATAAATACATAAAATGAGCAGTCAAAAACTAAAGTTACATTCACAGCCTGAAAAACAACTCCATTCTGTAACTCTTTCAATCAGTACCGCATTTTCCATTGAGCCCACTAGGCCCAGGCCTAGGGCGCAAAATTTTGAGGGGCGCAAGATAAGTTAAGTTTGGACAAGCGATCGAAAAAATTTTGTGCAGCTAGCAGAAAATGTTTATTCATCTTCAAAAGAAAATATACTATCTGAACTTTAAATTGATATCCAACAATAACAATGTAGCGACCGACGTTCACAATCACAGTATTATGAAATATGATTCATTAGTTCATGAAAACAGGGTTTTATAATGAAAACAGTTATAATGAAACAATTCACAATATGAAGACAGGGTTCATTGGGGAATACAGTGACTATATAATATAAGACAGGGTGTCCATCTCATGTCTTGTTTTCTATTGGCTAATAGCTTGGTACGCCATCTTTTCCTGATTCAATGCATTGGCCAATATGGGAGCAAAATTTTTATTATCATATACCTTTGAAGATACCGTATTTATTTTACCTCAGCGCCAGTGAATCTAAAGAAGGAACCTACCTTGATATTTTTACACAGTGTAATGTGTATTTTTACCCAGCTGTTGTATACCCTGAGCTCTAGCTGCAGCCGGTGTATAGGTCACTTTATATGTGACGAGCATGAGATATAATATAATTGATATTGCTAACAGTTTGATTAAATAGTTATTTGCTGGGCGCCAATTAAAGTTGAGAATAGCTGGTGGAAAACGCAGCTATTTGAGATTGTAGGCAAGTACACCATACAATATAAATAAAATAAATCCGAATACGAATGTACGTATCAGGTTCATACACTGTTGAACTCTTGTGCAGACATGCAACACGCCAATATCCTGAAGAGTAGGCACAAGTCAATTGGACCAGGCCGCTCTTCTCAGTCAGATAATAAGTAGAATACTCAATGTAGTAATATGAGATATGTGGTGCCAAACAACCCGACTACTTGATCCGTTTCGGTACGATACTAGACCCAGGCGGATAATTGAATGTGGTGAATATATTTGATTTTCACAATCACAGACAAATACCCGTGCCGGTCGCTCCCTGAAGCTGTCAAAGTCCCGATTGTAGGGTTTATACTCCTTCCTCTCGGTCTTTAGCTTATGACGGAAGATACTTTACCGAATCAAACAGTCTGGCTGCTAGCACACATACATAGCTGCTGCTCATAAGAAGAAATTCAATAAAATATATAAATTCGATGATCTGGCATTAAGTTCCTCCACATACAAGGTATCATGCACTTCGGGAAAGAGGAAGTAAGATAGAGAATAGTAATAATTCAATACTCCATCCTCACTCCAAAAGCGCATGCATACACCTGTTAGTAAGCACGTGTGGAAGCGATCGGTTTGGGAGAATACTCCACTAAGCTACCCAATAAATTCAAATATATTAAATAAATGGAATAACCAGAGGTGAAATAGAATATTCTTGACCCAACTCGGCCGAAATAACGAATAAATATATTCTCCTATAACACAGACTTCAAATATTCATATTAATATTAACAAATAATTTAATAAATAAGTTTTTTTTGACGTAAATAAATTTTCAATAAATAACGGTACTTAATACAACTCTGCTAGCAATTATCAATTATTATACTTTGAAAACGTTCAGGTAACTATAGTGGTTCGTATAATGGTGGGAAAATTCGATGTTCAGATATTTTGTACCTAGTGCACTAGGGGGATCGAAGTGGCCATAATTATTGAATTGTTTGCTTACGGCGTAGCGGCGATCCTGGTCCCCATGGATGCAGGTAGCTGGTCCCAATAACTCCGTCAAGGAAATTTGTTTCAAATTCAAGGGAGGGCAATTTCTCCAGGCGATGAGGACAATGGACCCTAATTGGCTCCTCTCTGGTTGGCAGGTTGGAAAAGAGTGAGTGTTCTCCTCTAGATCAGCTTCTTCCTCGGATAGGCGGAAGTGTTTTTTAGGTATCAAGTCAGGGGTTTGAGGTAGGGACTTCTTATTGGTTGAATCATTATCCGACGTCCATGTTGGATTTTTCACAAGAAATAGGGCAGCCTAAACCACTTCACAATATTTTATTGAACCTTGCGAACCACATAAATATAATTTTCCCCTGACTAGAACTGACAAATACATGTTTTAAAATTCTAAATCTATAGTTTAAGTGGCTATTACACTAATTAAGCTGAGTTGCTAGCGAGGTTGTTTTTGTGACTTAACATTTCCGCACAAATACCTAATTTGAATAAATAATTAATATAAAATATAATTTATGATATAATTCCTATATTAGCGCCTGTATAATACATATCTCATAAACACATAAATACAAATAAATTTGGTGGACATTGGTGAGGAGATCCTATCACAGAGATGCTGTATAAAGAATAAATTATCACAGATGTCGAGAAATAAGGTAAGATTCATGTTTCAAATTATAAATTTAAGCAATCATGATCAAAGATTAATTTAAGACACAATTTATTGGCTTATGCACGGCTGAATATTCAAACTAACGGCTACAGACTGGAGCCGGCTTGATCAGCTGATCAGGCAACTGTCAAAATTCTAGGTTATGTAGGCCATAGGCAAAAGTAAACAAAGCTAGAAGATAATTTGAATAATTTAATAATATAATCCAGGCAGGTGAGCGATATTTTACCTTATTCAGACAATTCAATAAATAGCTGCTTATCAGCAATCAATAGATAACAATTTGTCTCCTGACCTACTCAATAATAATAATATTGTCGGACCCATAGGCTGGGGGCATGACAGCAGTTTAGAAAAGGTAAAATGTTCTACAAAACTATTTATTCGACTAATTAACTAGCAATAATAAAATATATTATAGTCACTTATATAGTCGTACTGGCAATTGGTCTCTCGGTGAGGGTGATCTATTGGTGAACGAGATGATAAGTCACGAACACTGTGGACTGCACTTGGATGGGTGACCGGTTCTGGCCAAGTAGACATTGGCGAGGTGGAACTACCCGTAAGGGTCTCCCCACCATTAAAAGCCATAAGAATGAAAAAAACTTATATAGTCACTGTATTGGTGGATAAGTCGACTCGTCCAAACCTCAAATGTTTGTTAGATCTTGAAAGTTGGACGTTGTTAGATCGAGCTTTCTAATGAAGCTCTAAAATATGGCTGTTCATTAAGTATAAATTATTTACATTATAAATCTTAACGTAGGCTAATGTTATTATTTCTTATTCTTATTTTCATACTTTGTGAATGTTGTCTATCAGAAACTTAAGTTTTTTTTCTAAGTTGTATAATTTTAGGTTTAAAATAAAAAAGTTACTAAAAACTCTCATTTTTCAAGTTATTCTACACACCATTCTAATAAATTTTGACAGTACAATATATCATCAAGAATAATAAAATTAGTATGTTTTACTAATAGACTTTTACAATTTGGTACAAGTCAAAAATAATTTGAGAAATTACTCTCAGAATAGTGATAATCATTAGAAATAACTCAAATCTTCTTACCCCATATGTTAGATTATCAAGAACCCACAAAAGTCATATTTATCAAAGATACATAATATTTAACAAACTTCCTGTTGAGATAAGAAATTTGCAAGAGAAAAGCTTCAAAACAGTTATCAAGAATTGGCTTAAAAACAACCCTTTTTGTAACCTTAGTAACCTTAATATCTTACCTGATTATTGGGGAAGCGACCATGCAAAACTATGATCGATATGAACAATGCCATTGCAATGCCAGACGGAATAAAGGCGGTGATTTTCAAAAGCAATGGATAGCCCATGTATCTTGTATTCATTTTCACATCACCTGTACAAAACATAAACAATAGATTAGTCAACTCATGTGAATTAAGTAAATTTTAAATGAACAACACTAACTCAAAGAAGTAGCACTAATCATAATAAATGTGGAGTATTGTTTCCATTAGAATCAAACAATCGAATGTAGAAAATTTTAGTATACGTAGAAATTAGAACAATTAAAAATAATAAATAAACAATAAATCTTTCATTTATTTAAATAATGTTCAAAGATGAGAACAAAAACTGCTGAAGTGCTATGGATTTTTCTGAAGGATGAGAATAAATCAAGAATTTCTATCTTGATCCAGACAACTTTTTCCATTAGAGGTCTACAAGAGTTCAAGAAGTACTGGCAATTGAATGTGAAAGATCATATTTATCATTGAAATTTGATTGACAACCATGATATAGTCTGATCACATTGAATGTAAATACAATTAATTACACAGCTTACAGAAGCAGGTGAAAGTACATATAAGTAATTATGAAATAGTAGCAAAAATTGCAACTTTAAACAAATTTATTGCAGCTTTTCTAATAAATGAAACAAGACCACACTCACTTGTGAAATATGGAAGACCGGTAGTTTCGTTGATCTGCGATCGACTCTCCCATGTCCACAGCGATCGATTGGCTGTTTGAAGCAGTTCCTGATCATTAACTGTTCGAATTTTATTGTCATCAGGGGCTGAAAGTAAATTTTCAAATACTTTATTGTCATCAAACGGATAGAGTAAAAAATTTTCACTGTGACCAAGCTCAATATTATTGTAGGCCTAATCGAATTTAAACACACCATTAAGACATTATCTGATTTTCAATTATGCCAAATTTACAAAGAAAAGACACTTTCTGTTTTTAAATGGTGAATGGATGTAACACTTTACTAAGAAAATATGCCTGGTTTTTTTCAATAGCAGTTCATTAGAATGAATTCGCTCCCCAAATCAAGAAGTAGGATCATGAAACCCTTTTCATAATTCCAATTGAAAGCCAAGAGCTCATGTCACTAACTCCACATGAAAATAATCGTAATTATAATATTCATGTTACTGCTAATTTCAAACAATCACAAACGTTGAATTGAAGTTAGGCTGGACTCCAATCCGAAATACAATATTCATCAAGTTTCAGTTTATTACGAAATTCAATCGTAATAATTACAGTTTGAAATTCGAAATCATACTTGACACCTTGATAGGATCTTTTCTGTAGTACGTTTTTCTCATTTGAATTTCAAATCTGGAGTTTATTATTTATTGTAATGATAAATCCATTTTCATACAATCGAACAGCACATATAGACTAGAATTGTTTAGACCTAGACTGAAGCCTCAGCCTGATTCAATGCATCTGGTTGACGAGAAGTTCATCACTGTAGGCAATAATTTATTATACATTTATTTTATCTGCTCTCTTGAGTGATTTACAGACCAGTAAATTGATTAGTTTAGTTTTCCTCAACTTAATAATATCGTAGGAATGTTCCTGTTGAATAAAGTCACTAACTACTCCATATAGGGTATGACAAAAATCATCAGCAATACTTGATATGTTTTCCTTGACAAAATTTTCCCAATAGGCTACCGAACATAGAAATTGGAATGCTTATTTTTATATTTCCAACCAATGCGATTCATCTCAGTATTCTTCAGCAATTATTCATCATCATCAGACAATTTGATCTTGATTCATACCTGTATATTGTCCAAACCGTGCTGGATAGTAGAATATCTGATTTTTCCACATATTCAAATCCAGTAACATGACCATGAAGATCAAACCGTAGTTAAACCATTTTCCTGCAAAAAAGAAGACATCACTTCTAATCTAACATTGGACTGATCATAATACTATGTTTTTTATTGACTATTCGATAATACTCGTATTTTCAAAATTCTGGTGTAGCTTAAATACTAAGGCGCTATTTAGTCTTTTCTATTTGATTTAGAATAGTTGTTATTGATAAAGACGCGAATTATGATGTCCTTTACTGATCAAGTTCATTAAAAAATAAGTAAATATGAATAGTTTAAACATGAGTAGAATCAGTAGATGCATGGAATGTTATTTGTAAACAGATTCTCAAACAGAACATTTGAATTATGATGATTCACATCCCTGAATACTATCAAATGCAAAGATTGCCCATGAAAATAATTGTATTTACACTCCCAATAGATGAATGTTATTGTTAAAAAGGGAATAAATATTATAATTTGTCAATGTATTTTCATGAATAGAATATCTCCTATATTTTTGCTAGTATACAATTTCTAAAACCTACCTGTCAAATGCACTTCAGCGTATTTCCATTCAAGAGTGGCAACACTAAATCCAGGTAAATTGATATGTAATGTTGTCGTAAAATGTGGGAAGTCCCAGTCCTGCATCATTATCAGGATGTCCATCACCAGAATGAATGATGCGAGAAAAGCACGAGACAGTTCTGCAAAAACCAATAAATATAATGAATAATCTTCAAATTTCTATAACCATAAAGCTGTAGTATGTTCCAATATTTCCATGTTGATAAGTTTTTAAATATTGATAATTGATACAATCTTAGATGTAAAACTTAATGTAGGGCCTTATCACTTCTTCTATCGATGAAATCCGTATGGTACTGGAACAGGTATACGACCAAAAGTTCTATAGTTACTGGATGTAGTCACTTCACCAGTTTAGCAGTAAATGAACGGTTTACATGTACTGGCGACGCAGAGAATTCATAATTAACGAATGACATTAACAGCAAATAATCGGTTTAAGGCAAGTTTTCCTTTATACGACGCGGTCCGATGGTCGGCCACAGACGAACAGCTGTAGCCAATCACAGCTCTTGTTTAAGCACAAGGACAAGACAGAGAGCCATCACAGCTTTTGTCTTGACCTTGAGCTCAAACAACAAGAGCTGTGATTGGCTACAGCGGCCGAACGTGTCGTGTAAAGAAGAACCCCCGTATACCTGTGCTAGCAACAAAGTCGCGGTTAAGCCGGTCCCAGGATATATAGTCGCTGAGTATGAGGGAGACGACGATGATGGTGGCGATGGAGGCGACCACCCAGAAGATGAGGATGCGCGGCAGGTTGGAGCGGCGCCAAAGTCGGCGGCAGGCCGGCGCCCACTCCGGGTACAGGTTGTCCTGCAGCATCACGTCGGTCACCATCAGCGCTGTGATCAAGTCGCCCAGCCACGTGCCGCACGCCGCTGTCTTCATTACACTGGATCAACAACACAAGGCCGATTAGGATCAAGTATGAGTAAAGTAGTAGTTAGTAGAGTTGCTGGTAACTAAAATAATCAAAATAGTAACAATAAAAATTGAAATGGAAAGAGCCGCATTCAATGGAACCATTTATTCTTAGAATTTATAATGAGCTTGCTTGTTTGTTTGTCAATGGCTCAACAGCCCTATGAAGGAAATACGCCTACCAGCTGGCTGCCAGTTTTATATAGTAGCTTTTATATTTTTATTTATCAATTTTTAATATCAATATACCGGTATATCATATCATTAATTCATTACACACAATCATAATAATGATAAGAATCGAATAAACAGGCTAAAAAGATAGTCCAAACAAAGTTTTGCTTCATCTGCACTGTAATGAGATAATCCAGATTCCGAAATAGTCACAAAAACAGAATTTAGAATGTTAATACATAAAATAATTGAAGAAAATTCACTGATACACGAATAGGCTACTAGATACTGGAATACTATTCTACAAGTAGTATCCGTGAGTATAGGTACTTGTATAATTTGCGGTTCCCATTTTGACTAAATAACATAGTTTCTATTTACAACCTATCTTTTTCTATAATATTATATAAAAATTGCAAATAGAAACCTTTAAACGGTTGCAATAGAAGTAGATATCATCTACTTGATGTATTTATTTGATAAGGTCGATGTGAATGAAAAACAACATGTTCATTTGAGCCATTAATTCATGAAACGAGGTGTGCATTATTATACATTTACTTTCAAGATTATTAAAAAATATATATACAGAGTCCGGCAGTAAAACGGGAAGATTTAAAAAATCTTTCAGCATTAAAGTTATTGTTATCTATGATTTTTTTTGAACGAAAATAATCTACACTATTGGAAATTAATTTTATAGTATGAAAATGTTTATTTTCTGAAGACCTTATCTGTGGGATGGCGTCCTTCTTTTTAAACGCATAATTGAAGTCTTTGGGCGAAGGTTCCCGGCAGAGATCGGAAGGGATACGTGAATGGCGCCAGATAGCTCCAAGTGGATAGTTAATTCACCGAGAACTAGGAACGAGTCGAAGCAACGAATCCAACAGGGAATCAACAACATTTCATAACGTTACGCAGAGTTATGGAAACCTTCACCAAGAGACTTCAAGAATGCGTTCAAAAAAAGGACGCCATCTCACAGATACGGTCTTAAAAAAATCAACATTTTCATATTAAAACATTAATTTCCAATAATGTAGATTATTTTCGTTAAAAAAAAAATCATAGATAACAATAACTTTAATGTTGAAAGATTTTTTTAATCTTCCCGTTTCACTGCCGGTCCCTGTATATATTCAAGGAGACACAAGATGATATGTATTGATCAAATAGAGAAATCAAAATTATTCAATCAAGTGGAACATTTGAATATGGACTAAGGACCAAAAAAATGGAACTGCAGGAAATTCCATCCTGCAAAGATTCAAGAGCAACTATGAGAAGTGATTCACTCCTATAAGTGATTCAAGAGCTTCCTAAGATTGGTTAATGTGATAGCTGTATCATCTTGAAAGTAAATATATCACTTTGTACATACCGCTTCAACAGCATCACTCTAAAAAATACCGGAGCTCACACAGATGGCGAGAAATTGCCTAAATTATAACAATTCAAGGTTTTAAGCGAGGAGCAAAAACTTGGAGCAAGATTTACGGTACTGTTCACAGAACCTCTGGTATAAGTTAATGCGACGAGAAAGCAATGTAGAAGGACCACACCAGATTTTTTATACATTAAAGAAATATGATAATTAAATAAATTCAATATTAAACAGGTTTGAATGAGATAAAAACAGGATCAATTACTCACCTAGCATACGTAATGCCCATCCTACTATCAATGAAGTAGTATGGCTTATCGTAGAATACTAATAGAATCAGGTTGTATGCATGGGAGAATAAATAAAGTGAAACGATCACAGTAAGAAACATTGCAATCCATGATCCCTGAAAAAAGAAAGTTTCAATTAGCATTGGAAGTAATATTTAGTGAATACATCAAACGACAATAATAAGAATGTATGCAGGTTTAGGGAAACATTGCAAGTCAGAACAAGGTCCACAATCAACTCCAGCCACAAAAATTAAAAAACAATTATAGTACAGAAGAAGTCTGTAAATTTGATCTCAAATTGTAAGAAACATTTCCATCTACAATTTGAGACCAAATTCATAATTGAACCGAGTCATTTTACCATCTTGCCAGAATGTCTTCTTTGCTTGGACATACTATAACCAGTTGGTAAACAATAGGCTCAATCCAATAAATGCTCTACTATCTTACTTTGCAACTTGCACGATTGTTCCTCTGCCAATTTTTCATTACCGTTACTTGTATATTAAGTTCTTAAGAATAAATGAAATTTATTTAAATTATGAAATGTTCTAGTATAACATGAAAATTCACTATAATAATGAATATTCTTTAAAATCTCACCTGCTCATCACGGAACATTTTCAGTCTCAAAATCTTTCCACAGATGATATTATGTACAAATAGTTTTCCCACCACTAGGCCACAAATTATGGCACAAAGCCACATCACCACCTGAAAAATATTAATATTTCGAATAAAATCTGATCTCTCACATTCATTCATCAAATTAAATTGGCTGGTTAGAAGTTGCAGAGACTTCTGCTATGATCAACCATTTTTCAATCAACATTACATTTCAAATGATTATTTCATTGACTTTAAACAATATTTCACAAGTAATTATTATAATAAACAGATAATTTACATGCTGAATGTAGATTAAATACAAGATACAACAATTAAACTGGGAACAGCAGTACGATAAACTCATTGAAAATCGTTTTGTGACACATTATTGGAAAAATAATTCTTGTAATTGTTACGATAATCCACAACCACATATAGAAGAATTCAAGTAGTATAATCACTAATAGTTACTAAATAAGTTACTGAACGTTTAGAAACTGAGCAGTAAAACAACTGATCAGAATAATTGAAATCAATTTTACGCAGGTTCTTGATGATATTATTGAACAGTTTTTATGAAGATCACATGAATTATGAATTAATGAAGCATCGATGGTTACCTTAATCAACGCCCATCTCCATTCAGGTGGATACTTTGTTAGAACGAAGCTGAATACATTGCCCACCATTGGTATCACCGATTCTGAAAAGAAAAATCTCTTAAGTTCCTTGAAAAAGATAATTCTTACAATTAAATCGGAATAGAGAAAAAATATTTTTTGAAAAATGAATGAATAGTTCATTTAAAAATCAAGTCTTCCAGTTGAAAATGTATGAAAAATTACAGTCGTGATTATGAAATATGCTACGATATCTCACATCACCTTAACCCGATTATACCTTGACAGTGGATATATTAAAAACTCAAGGGTGCTTTTACACCACATTAAAAGAAAGTAAACAAAACAAAATGTTAGTTTCAAACCAGCGGTAAATGTTTAGCTTTGAATTTGGCGGGACCAATACACACACCAAATGAGACAAAGTGGATCGAAAGTGGTTTATTATATGCGGTATGTTTTTTGGATTTTATATTTTTCTAGTTCCATGACTCGCCCATTTCCCATTGAAAATGGAGTCAGCTTCTATCCAAACTGAATTCTATTTCAACTAAATCCGTCATTTTCGACCTTGTCGTCCGGGAGATAAACCCCCCTCTTTTTGGCATTTAAATTCAAGTTGAAAATAAATCAAGGTGAATCTTGAAATGTCACTGGAAATTTCATCCGGGACTTACCCTCTTTTATAACTAGAACTATCACCAACTAACCAAAACAGCACTCACCTGCATGACTGTGCGAGATAGGGTCCTCGGCAAACAGCAAAAAGTTGCAGAATATGACAAAGTAGGTGGCGAACAGTCTGAGGTAGGGGTGCTGGAAATAGTAGCGGAGGTCCTGCGGCGTGTCCTCCTTGACGGTGGGCGTGGATGCAGCGCCCTCCCCCTCGCCCCTGCTCCCCTCAGCAGTGAGCACTTTATCGCGCCACTCGCGCGCCTCCTCCCGTGACGCGATGCTGCGCCGCCGCTGCAGCGACACGCTCTCCTCCCAGCTGCTCGTCTTGCGTTTGCGTCCCGAGCATGCGATCTGTGCACATTGAAAAGTTAATCGAAACGTTTTCTCAAGATAACATGATTTTCAAACTGTTACTATATTATAAAAAAATTGATAAATACATGAATTTATTATTTTCACTTTGTACATTACAAAAGTGCTGTTGGCGGTGTTGGAGTACAAGAAAGAGACTTCTCTCCCATTCAACCCTTAAGAAAGTAGAGTTGGCTCTATCCTCAGGCTAACCAAAAAAGTTAAATAACATTAGATCGTAGCATTAGAAAAATTATTCACTTTGCAATATTCATCTAAAATATTTGAAATTATATATTAGCCAAATGAATTAATGTAGGTTTAATGTGTAACTACTGCATGTTCTTCAGGTAAGAGCTCCTATGAGGGGCATTCATCATGGTTATATTGAAAGAGGTGTATTTTTTAGAAATCTAGATGTCTTATTCAGTTATGATATTTCATGTTATAAAAATATTGAATCCCTGTGTGATGTAGCCAATATTAAAAATATGTAGCCAAGCATACATATTTCACCAATGGCGAGTTCTATTTATTAAAAATGTTTCATCATATACGTAGAAGAATGTACAGGACGCGCATTATACAGAAGTTTAGAGCTCCGATCCACCACCGAATAAAGTGAATAATATTCACATGAAACATTATGCACATATCTCACCAAGTTATAGCTCCAAGCGATTCCGAAATATCTATCTGAGGTGATGAACACTAGCTAAAATCTTTTCAAAGTTAATGGTAGCAGCGTATTTATCCACTACAAAATGTATATTGAAATTTTTCAAGGTTGTGTAGGATAAATCTGAACTATGTGACTGATGGAAGGAAAACAGATTGATTGTAAAATTTAAAACAACATATACTGTCCTGTTGCAAAAACCCAACTTTGACTGATGAAGAAGAGTAGTTTTAAATGGTGTTTGGTCACCAATCAATTTTTTCAAAGAATCAGCTCCTGATCCTAATGCTACGATATCGAGTTTCAATTCTCAATTAATCAATGTTGCCATTTGATAATATCATTACTAGAATACAATAGAAGCCCAAACATGAGAGATGTAACTGATTACAACATACAACTACAGTAGAGCGAAATGAAGTGAAATGTTGTAAGATTGAAAACATAGTATATAAAAATGAACTGCTTAATAATGTAATGTAGTATATAATGGACAAACTCCATATGGTACTTAAGATGAAGCTAAACATGAGTGGAGAACATTTACAGAAAATTATTATGTGGAGTCAAATTTGAGCAGCATACAATGAACAATATATAAATATTACAACTTCAAAGTACAAACAGGAAGTATGAGACACTAATAGCGCAATATACTATAATGATAAAGTGCTTAAAAATTAATGTTCTCACATTTTGAAAGAAGAGTAAGTCATTGAGCATGAGAGTTGGCTGCAGATACAGAAAACAAATAAAATTCACTGATCAAAATTAAAATCTAGACAAATCAAATTCGTTTATTCATAAAATATGACATATTTACAAGAAGTATTGAAGCGATACAGATTATATGAATATCCTCTCTACATGGATGATTTGTCCTCGTGAAGGGAGGAGTCGCAAGATTATCAGCCAGAGAGCTAGTAATGATAAATGAAATCACAATAATATTAATAATAATCATAAGATTTAAAAATAAAAGAAATAATCATAATAATAGATATGAAATTATTAAGATGAAAAAATGACAGTTACAGCTCGACTGCGTTGTTAGGGCTGAATTGGCAGTAACAGATTTATTAAATGGTATTAAGAATTTGAAGAGACCACATAATAATTATGTTATACGGTGAAAATCTTATACTGAAAGGAAGTAGATTTTTACTCTTAACAAACAATAATATCCATCATCCAACAATTATGAATATGATCTTTGTTTGGAATATCAACTTCAGAATAAAACAAAAGTCAGATGACAATCATCATAGCTTCCTTTAATAAAAAATGTGTTAAAGGAGGCTATGCAATCATCGATAGTTCACACTATAATAAATGAAAATAATACTTGTCAAATCGTCATTCACACTTCATCATTTGTGTTTCTTTAGAGCTCTGTCCCTTGAATGAAGACATACCATAGAGGGAGGATATAAGTATCCTTAAACCATCCTTTCCCTATGGTGATACCGAATGTTGTATCTAAGATTATTGGAGGAACGTTGTGAATCTTTGGCCGTCTCCTAACTCATCTTATTTAATATTCATTTATATTTCTTTATTTATCTACAACCGTCCAAAGTAAGGTCATTGTAGTTTTTTGGAATAAGTAAACATAAAGTGAGTGCAACCAAATTGTTTATTTTTCAGAATAACGCTTGATTGAAAAAATAAAATTTTAATTTGGCAGAACCATAGTGCACTTACAGTGTTTGAGTGTTTGAGTTTACGCAGTTCGCGCCTGGCCGCCCCCGGTCGCACTTCGGTCTCACCCTCGCGCACCGTCCCAAGAGACAGCGTCTGGCTGCCGCCTCCGCCACCACCCCCGCCGCCATTGACATTGTTGCCAGTGCCATCATCTTCAGATAATAGAGGCTCAAGTACTCGGAGCTCTATTCCACCTGCAATAGCAACATACTCAAATTAACAGGATTCACGTGGAATAACGTAACTTTTCAAATGATTTGTTTTCATACAAACAGTGAATAAGAGCAGATTGATGATTTACCGAAAGACATAGAAAGTCTTTCCAACAAAGCTTATCATGTTAAAAGAAGATATTAAAATATAAGATAGAAGATATTAATTATAAAATGACCTCTACCTGTCAAAAATAATCTGACAAAACTTTAATCATAAGATTCTTGAAGAAAAAATATTACAGTTGATTCGAATATTTTCATCCTATTTCATTTTCAGAAGAACAGATATTTATTTCAATTCATTAAATTTTATTAATTCGCCTCAATAAATTAACGAATAATTGACAGACTAAACTGCCCTACCGGTACAACCACAAAACAATATTTAATTTTGCACACGGAAATTACATGACTTGGGCTCATTCCACACGGGCGTAGGAAACGCGGCGTTAACGTCGCGTTAACGCGACAATATTTCTTGCAAACTACACGAGGCGTAGCAAACGAAGAGAAAATCAAAATGGCTGATGAACCTAATCTAGAAAAAGTGATACAAAACCCAGCTGATCACGCGCTCAACGGAATAACACATTGTGTTGAATGGTCTTGTCTACACGAGCGAAATAATCACGCGTTCTCAACGCGTTGCTAACGCCCAGCTAACGCCGACCTCGACGTCGGCAACGCTTTGACGCCCGCTGACGCTGTGGAAAACGCGTGATTATTTCGCTCGTGTAGACAAGCCCATTTAACACAATGTGTTCTGTCAAGCACGCGTTGCCGACGCGACGTTAACGCCGCGTTTCCTACGCCCGTGTAGAATGGGCCTTATAATAAAAAATAGCACTCGTAGAACTCTCTGATCGCACAGAGTTCTATTGAAAATATATAAATAAATAAAATGATGTAGCCTATTCACTGTACTTCAGTGTGGACCTATCCATTTTTTACCTTCAATGGATTAATAAATGAATGCCAACAATATCTTATTACAGTACTAAGAAAAATTAATTTGTGTGTAAGACACAAAAAACCAATGAAACTGAAGTCGACCTTGAACAAGAACAATCACCATGAGATAAAATTTACCTTATGAATAATTTATAAAAACTATTAGTCTACAGTTCTTGAAAAATGTATTATCAAATGCTATTGACTATTGACAATTGACTGTTGACTGTTGACTATAACCAAAAATTATAATAATACCTGCTGGAGGACAGTCAGGGTCGTGCTGGCTGTAGAATCGACTGAGCTTTGGTCGTTTTTTGCGAGTTTGGTCCCTGAAAGAAGAATGTTGCTGCTGCTGCTGCTGTAGAGGCGATGAAGGTGCAGACAAATCTTGCGAGTTCAACGAGTTCGAATCTGATCCCGGCTGGCTAGCTGCACTTCTGTCCACCAAGATTTGATAGCCGCTTCCTCCCTGTTCATGAGCAAACCCCATAAGATTCAATATAAATCGAGAATGGAAATAGGCTAGAAATGAAAACGCAATACAGTAATTTATTTACCATATTATTTCACATAATATTCTCTTGGAAAATAAATTCACATTCTACACAAAAACAAGTTCAATGTTATTATAGCTACTAATCAGCCGGGGGGGGGGGTCCAGGGGGTCCGGACAACCCCCCCCCCCCGAAATTTTGGGAAAACCTTAATGTTTCTCTGCTCCTCTGATTGAGAGACGACTAAGAAATTGATGCAGTCCACACAGAGTGTTCATAAGAGTTATGTTCACTGAACTTCTCAGGCTGATTCCCTACATCAGAATAATGGAAAAAATCTATAAAAATGGGTTCCAGTAACATAGCTAGAGGGGAGGCCCCCCCACCCCCTCCAACTTCCACCGCCAACTCAGTTTTCCCACTTGGAGCAAACTTTCGTCTTACTTCTTTGTCAACTGACCAAGTGGTGTCCAAAGAGTGCAGATTGTTTAGGGTTAAAATGCATATGAAGCCCGCATATGTATTTTGAATTTATCTTAAAAAAATGGAGCTCTTTATGATGTTGAGCTTTACAATTTTGTACTGAAAATGCCCCCTGAACTGATCAAATGGTGTTTAAAATGCTCATTGCTGGGGTTGGAATGGTTGAAGTGCATAAAGTGAATAATCTGAATAATACTTTGGATAATTAATTATTCACTGGTAATCTTCAAAGACAGAGTTTTAAAACGCTACTTTGGACAAAAAAAATCGCCCACTCATCAGAACTATTGTTGCTCAGGAACAGATGCTCAAAATATTCAGATTGTTTAAGTTTGAGCTGTATAAAGTGTGAATCTGTATTATTAATTTCTCTTTGACAAATTTTCTCATTGATTTGTAAATTTAGTTTTACAATGCTATTTTGAAAAAAGCAGGCTATCGCCCAAAACCTCTTTCATTCCCAATTTTTATTAATAAGAAAAAGAGAGTTCTAGAACGGTATTTTGTACTACACAATTTTAAAATTTTCCCGGGGGTGACCCTCCGGACCCCTTTACATTGGTTAACATAGGGTGACATAGAGTTAAACTGCATAAAGCCCGCATCTGTATTTTTTATTTATCACAAAAAATGATGTAGCGCTCTACAATTTTGTACTGAAAATCCCCCCTGAACTGATCATGTGGTGTTAAAAAATCTCATTGCTCGGGGTTGAAATGGTGCATGAAGTGAATAATCTAAATAATACTCTGGATAATCAATTATTCACTAGTAATCTTCAAAAACCGTCTAAAACGCTACGTCAAAGACATAGTTTTAAAACGCTACTTTGGACAAAAGAAATCACCCACTTAACAGAACTCTTGGTGCTCAGGAACAACAGATGCTCAAAATATTTCGATTGTTGAGGTTTGAGCTGTATAAAGCGTGAATCAGTATTATAAGTTTCTCTTCGACAAATTTTGTTTTACAATGCTCTATTGGACACAGAAATATGCCTAAGAGCTCCCTCAACTCTTCGCCACGTCATTAAAATTAAGAAGTCATTCTATTCTATTCTATTCTAAAACTAATCAGATTAAATAATGTTGAGGATTGAACCATATAAAGTAAATTAATTTATTTACAAATATACAAGATGGGGAAAGAAAAAGCAGGCTATCGCCCAAAACCCCTTTTATTCCCAATTTTTTTTAATAAGAAAAGAGAGCTCTAAAACGGTATTTTGTACTACACAATTTTAAAAATTTCCCGGGGGTGGACACATAATGGCGCCAAATTTGAATCCATAATAAAATTAATGAGCTTCTGAGCAGTCAAGCGCCTGATCTTGTGAAAAATTAAACACTTTTTATAAGAAGGTTACCTCCATCCATGTTAACCACAAACCAATCATATTTAGTGATTAACAGCTGAGATCACAGAATGGAGGATGCTGCGTGAACCTTGTAGGCTATTTACAGCACCCTAGTTCTTCATTCTCTAGTCTAGTCAGCTGGTCCGGTACAGTTACATAACTATTTGCAGACATCAGCTGTTGGAATGCACAAGGAACAGACGAAACCGTCTTGATTTTTGGATCCAGCTATGCCATTGCACTGCAACTACAAATATTTCCCCGATAGATTCAACTAATAATTTATCCAATAACAGTTTGTTTCTCACCCCAGGCTGATTTAGGAGCAGCGAATTCCTGGCACTTCCGCCACTGCTGTCGATGAAAGGCACCTGCTGGCCGACCTGGTTCCAGTAGTCGGGAGCCGACTTGGGCGAATCGCTTCTGCTGCCCGAGATATTGAACAGCGATGTACCCACTTCATGGCACGAAGAAACGGCTATGTTCAATGTCGGTGTGCTTGATCGTCTCTCGCTAACTGCATTCGAGTCCAAGTTAGTTTCTAAATAGGCCTGCAAAGGAATACAATGTATAGAAATGCAGATCGAATTATTATTATAAATAATTTATTAATATTTTATGAGTTACAACATCGATTTTTTATTACTGACTGAAATATTTTCACATTCCTCTGGAGAAAATCATAACAGGAAATTATCACCAGTAATGCTACAAGTGATACGAGTACATTAATATGGAATTTTACAGTATCGCTTCTTGAATGTGAACCAATGCTGTTTGCTTAATAGGGTTTGTGAATTCGAGTTTCCTTATAGAATTTACTTGAATTTCGGTTCCTAATATATTTTTATTAGATTGAAGGAGGTAAATTGAACATTTATATTTTCAATTACTGCTCAAGATGACCATGTCCATTTATGGGACAGCCGTTACGTACTGACATGAACTAATATCAAGATTTTAACGTAATTATGAGATTCACTGGAATGGTTGGCAAGATGGAATCAGCCTAATATAAACAAAGTTTGATATATACTTTGATAGGAAGTCTTTCAGTTTATTTCGTTTTTCTGAAAAATCTATATAGACTATTGTATAATTTTATGGAGAAATTTATAATCAAGTTAAACTCTGTCTTATTTTATAATTGATTATTTCGATAAGTTGGTTTGGGAGGGCTTCTTGATGTTATTCTAAATCGATTTTTATGTTAAGAAGAAAACTGGGATGTGAGGACACATGATAGTGATCAACTTCATCATGACAGCAAACCATAATTCATGATCGATTTCACGATTTGCAAGTCACTTAAAACCGAATTGAAAAACTGCAATTACCTTTGCTTGATGCGAGGGAGAACGAAAATGACTCCTGAATCCGGTGTCCTCCTCCTCGTGGGCGGTGGCGGGTGGCAGGTCAAAGTGCACCTCCTTTTTCGATGGCTCCGACGCACGCGACTCATTTATTTCATACTTGGACGACTGACTCGCTGACGATTCATCGAAAGTATCGAATTTCTTCGACTGCAGCAGAATTTGCGATTTGTTCAGCTGATCGTTCGGTTTCGATGGAGTTTCAGCACTGATTCTGGTTATTTTGCGTTGATTTTTATCTTGTTTTGATGGCGCGTCGGCGGCGACACCACTAGCACCACTGATATTTGACAAGGATGACATCTAACACACCACCGCTAACGCACTCAATAAGAACTTTGTCATTATGGCTGTAGACAAATCACCTTCCCAAACATATCTTCAAAAGCATACCAAGTAACTCATATAACAAAAAATAATAGAAACCTTCACCGTCTCATACACATTAAACCTAATCACGCTTATCAATTTTCAAACATACCCATACAATATTGTTCTATATATTTATTCCCCTCCCTTATTAGCAGAAGAAAGTGATTGAAGATTGACTGATAAAATTCTAATATTAAAACAGTTCAATATCTTCACTTCAAATCGAATGATTATGATACTCAACAGCACTGATTCTTTTTTGACGAAAAGAGTAATTATTACAGTTCTAATATTTTTAGAACGATTGCTTACTTCATTCCTCCCCAATAAAATAATTTTTACAGTTAATAAAGTATTAACACCAAGACAAAATAGAATTTGTTACGTGCATTTTGATCACAGACGGTTACAATTAGCTGCTACTAGTATTTTAAACAACATTGTACAGTATAAATAATTGGAAATAGTGGACCAACTACAAGCAGCCTGAATGAAAACAGTCTCAAAAATATTCTTCTCCAAACTAGAATAGTAGTTAACTGAAAGATTTCATTTGCCACTCGGAACCAACAGTGAGCGCACAATCATAAATTAAACAGCATTCGTACAGATCTCAAAGTAAACACAGTCAAGTCTGAGGATTCTGATAAATGTGAATATAAGATGAAGTTCTTACTTTTGTATGATGAAAACAAGAATAGAGATTTTTCCTGTTGTAATTAGGCCTACAATCTAACAATGACTAATTTTCATTTCTAATATCAACACTGAAACACCAAAAGCTGTATCACCATAGAAACTTAGTCCACATTAAGGCCACTCACTTTCAATATAGATAAAGTTTTACAGTACTGTATCTAAATCAATGTCTTCACTCCGTACTACTCAACTAGCCCCAACTTCTATACTATCAGTTCAATCGACTAGAGTTTAATTTGACATTCGTAGTACACTTCAAACACATTCGAACACGCAGTTTGAACAAACTGTCCACATTTTTCAGTTTTTTACATACTAATTTGTGATGTTCCGTATTTAAGAATAACGTTTTTTTCAGGTAAACTTTCTTCTCATTTCACCTCCAATTTCATTTATAAATTTATCGCCATAGAAACTAATTTGTGATCTATCACGGGTTTGCAGGAAGCTATCACACAATCGATTATATTATGTATTTCAGTTTCAGATCATACTCCTTCCATACATGGCACACACAAACACAGTCTTCCAATAATTTGTGAACAAAATCCTATCTATATAGGAAAACGGATGGAAGATTTTTGCAGAACGTTTTTATAGCGTTATTGAAGTTGAATTGACATTTTTCACACACTTGATTTGAATTAAATACTTAGGGAAGAAATCGTCGTTGACATATTGAGTTACAGTTTTTGATTTTAATTAGTGAACTGTCTATCCGACACCGGTAGCACGGAAGGCTAGCGGGCCTAGGCCTACTCTACAGGTCATTGTCACGAGACCATGCCCCCAACACTCGGTCGCCGCACCTCTCTTCCAATCTCATCAAAACCTCGATTTGAATCCAACAGCTCACTGATTGCGATTGAATCCTGGTTGCTGCTGACTGGCATAATAATCATCCCTGAAACAACAAACAAGAGCAAACAATTTTAGTTACAAAAAATAATAAGTAGTTTGTTGCAATAATATAACAAAATAATAAAAATTATAACGATTTTGATTTGAGATTTTTTCAATAGAAAAGCACACACAAACATGACTGAGCTATAGTATTTAGGCTACTATAGAGACTGTAGGCTATAATCAGTCTCTGTAGTATACAGCCTGTGTAGTCTTAACTACAATGACCGTCTGTGGGTATACAGTCTTTTGAGTATTTAGAAAAGATCTGTATGGTAAACAGAGCCGAAAATAATAATTTATAGCCTGCTTTCAGGCTTTCAGATTTTCTTCAGCAAGCAGATAGATCTTCTGCTGTATTCGATGGCATGCTTTTCATGTATTATTGTGTAAGCTGACATCATTGGATGAAACTTGATCGATTGAATAGCATCAAGAATGTGTTAGATTTTCTGGTGAATCACTTTTAAAAAGAAATGTCCTTCATTGTCCTTCCCATCTTGAAACATCTTGAAAGTATCAATCGTTGATTAGAGAGAAAAATGTTTGATTCTACACAATATTAAAAATAAAAAGATCATTTGATTGAATATACTGGATTATAAGTTCATTTAGTCAGGCACTAATGGACCTTTTGGAATATTTTTCTCCATTATTCAATTCAATTGAATCAATTTGAATCGTTTCTCTTCTACTCAACCAAATAGCAGCGAATATTTTAATTACAGAGATTAAATTGAATAATGAATAACATTACTTAATCAAACCTTCTTCATGGTGGAATGGATTACACATAATGTCATTTTTATAATTTGCAAAAATATAAAAAATAATACAAATCATATACACAATAATATAGTGATTATAATACAGGTTTGTGTTATAGATTATCAAAACTACTGATTGATTATAAATTTATTAGCGGCTGCAATTCATGATAAAGAATATGTTTTTCACAGCATATTCTATAAAGAGGACGTTAACTTGTTTTAATCATGCTATAATTGAACAATGCATTGCTTTATTTGATTTCCTGAATTCTTCATGAAATTTTTTGATGTGAAAATATTCTTATCTATAAAATAATCTATATGGATTTTTATCCATCTATATTATATTGATTGAAGCATCTTTTATTTATTTATTTATTCAAGAAATGTATAAGTACATTGGATATTGTCATACATCAAACATAAAAAATAAGATATTCAGATAGATATTAGATAAGATTGCATAGATGAAAACCATCCCCAACATCGACTGATCCACTTCTACAGTAGGCTATGGGAGACCAGAGTATTCAGCACTTTCTAGTATTAAATTTGCATTGGAGTTCACCAAACAACCAATCTTCAATAAAGAAGATTGCGAAGTATTGATTGGAAATACTGTTTCAAACAAAGGTACCCTGACCCAAACATCGATAGCCAATGCAAACATGAGCGCGGATAAGGAGGGTAAGGATCGAGTGGAGGGGTAGGAGAAGAAGAATGCCTTCCAAACATGAAACACCTAATATACTGACGATACATTTCCAAGTAAGAAGTAACACCGCCTGACATTTACTGACCTATTACTTATGACCTTTTGGGGAGGAATAAATTTCTCCATAATGTCTCGCTTCAAAAATCAATGTTGTATTCTGATGATAAAGGCCTCTGTTTTAAGAACGACAATACAACTAGCCGAATAATTCAGATACAGCAAAGAGCAGCGCACGATCCTTTAAAAAAATCAAACAATCGTGACCAAAGCTCACTCTGGGGATGAAAGAATAAAACTGTCATGCTTCTTCCAAGCAAACTTTCCAACTTGAGAGTGAGTAATTCATTCATTCATTACTCAAGGAATGTGCTGGTCTGGAAGCCTGCCAGACAAATAAAGAAACACTTCGAACCGTTTTATAATGGAAAATATAAAGTTTGCTTCATGCCTCAACCTCAAATAGTTTCAGGTACAGTATTTTCTGTAGAAACTGGTGATTTATTTGGCATTTTGGCATCTTTAATCTTTAAACTTGCTGGAAAATTTATGTATTTCAATTCTAAACGAACGCAAATATTGAAATCTAAATTTTTTCTAGTAATTTTTAGGTGGCAAAATCTTTATGATAATTCACCAAACTGAATGATTAGTACTAAGTGTATAAGTTGATCATAAATGGTACAAAAGGGTCATTAGAAAATTAAAATAAGTTATAAAAAATTGGTCTATATCATGAAGTTTGAAATTAAAGAAAAAGGTGAATTTGAGTGAATAATATGCGGTAAGCGACATTATAGTGCCAGTTTTTAATTAAATTACTGTAGTACAGAAATTCTTTATTATTCCTAAGTAATTGAAATAGATAAAAAAGCCTGGCCACTCAATATTAACTTGATAACAAAATAGTGTCCATTAAAATTCAATAATATATAAAGACTGACAGTATTGTGGGAATAATAACATTATGTGTGAGGTAACGGAATTGATTGACAGGTCAAGATTTTAACCTAATTACTTGACAATTAGCTGCATTCAGACACTAAGTTGAATTAGTAGAGAGGCCAAAGCTCACATAAATAATCCACTGTTTCATATGGGATGATCTCCCAACTCGTGTTGGTTGATTAAAATTTCAGCTTAGATTGTTTCTATTAATATAGATAACTTGTTTCAGTGTTAATCCAATATTTTACAGAATATATATTATTGTGAATGGAAAACTATCATATCATTAATACACAAATCGTATTGAAAAATCAAGAATATTACAACTATTAAATTATGATACAATCAATCAACCTGGTCCTTTCAATGATGAATTAAAAAAAACGTAACAAAGCAAAGTTTATTCTAGATCAAGGATTTTATTGTCGTTCAGTAGACATAGTTACCAAAAATTCCATTTGAAGGCTCTGAAAATTTGTTTAACAACTGTAGATTAGTAAAATGCATCACTTTTCAGTTTTTAATGTGAAGTAGGCCTACTTGTATAAAATTGATTTTAATACCCACAAGTCAGCCTACTTTTCAAATGTTGAAGTTGAAAATCATATTACCGTACTGTATTTCGATTTTCAGCTAATGGAAATGACTAATAACCGCTTCTGATCATTGAATCTTCATTTCCATTCTATCATGCCTTGATTCATTCTATTGTTACATTTTTTTATTAAATCTATGAGTAGATCACCAGTAATGAGGAAGAATATGGAAAAAATGACCAGGATAAATTCTGGAATAATGTTCTGAAATAGGCAGATAAATTCGAAATAAATAACACCATCAGCCGATTGCACGAACGCCTATTAAATTTAGAATTTATTTACTTATTTGAAATGATACATCATTGAGGGCACCAGGAATCAATAATCCCATTGTTGCCCTCATAACACAAAACCCGAATTACAGAAAACGAAATTGGTAACATACAAAATCAAAGTTAATTACAAAAAAAGTTAACATAAGCATAAGTTTTGTAAGCATATCCTACATAATTAAATTAGATGAAAATCACTTATGTGCAATCAGTCATGTGATTTGTAGGCCTACTCAGATTTATATCAGGGTGGATATTGTTGATTGAATAATCACTTAATCAAAACTGGACTTTAAAACTTAGGGCTGTTTAAAATAATTGAAAAAAGGGTGTTTAATTTTCATTTATTTTTCAATAACTTAATCATTTTATCATAATCATATTTGTCATTATTCATAAAATTTATGGATACATGGAGAAAACAATAAAATGGCCCTTATAGATTATAATAAGATATTTTAGCTTTAAAGCAAGTAGAAATGAAGTTGAGGTTGAATGGCAGAGAAAAGCCTAGTTCAACCACTTTATACAACACTCTAGTCCTGCCTACTCAAATTAAGAATATTTTTCAAGCCGATGAAAGCGATAACTAGCACGAGTGTTTCATGCAATGAAACCTGAACAGACTCCATGCACTATGAATTCAACTGATTTCTCTTAGTTTAAAAGTTGTTTAATTAGTTCCAATAACATCCAAGAAACTGCAATGCGAATTTCTTATTTAAATGGGACACCACTACAAACTCCACAGTGAGCGTTCAAGTTGAACAACTCAATTACAGTACATTATCTCATTTCCCCTTCTGATCAAATCTGAGAAATACCGGCCCTGAAAAGGCAGCAGCCTAATAAAAGGAGTTGTTGATATAATTTAGGTGAGTTTGTTACATTTCTGCAACTTTTTTATTTATAGAAGAGTTTGCCGGCGGTTTGAGATTACTGGGTCTCATCAAGAGCCCTTTCAAGAGCTACTCACCACACTAGAACACAGTGCACAACACAGGAGAGCACTACTCTGTCTGTACTCTGGCAAAGTTTCTCACAAGACAAGACAAATTAGTAGCAGCTTTTCATGTAACTCCTATTGCAGTTCTGCACGTACCGGTACTCTGTACTTACTACTTTGCATACTGCATTGCAACTTTCTCCAAGTCAAAATTACTTTTCTCCATAAATTTTAAGTGATTAGGCCACTTAAAAAGCATCCTTTTACTGAAGCCAAGATCAGTTAGTGCCCGTTTGAATTATCACAAATATAAGGGAACTTTTCCTGATTTTCCTAATCAAATAGTTTATAATATTCCAATAGAACAGATATTTTAATAAGTATAGTAATTTGTGTATATAACAGGCCCCAAAAAGTAAGGCGTTTGGCGAATTACAGTTTTCAATTCCCAGCTATCTCAGAACAGTCGGCGAGCTGTCTGCAAGAGAACATCAAAACCAGAGCGACCGCAGCTATACTAATTCGCTCTCAAAAGCAGCTTCTGACAGTCCTGACAAAGCTGAGCATTAATATCAGTCATTCGCCAACCGCCTCTATTTTTGTGTCTTCTCTAGGAGGTTATGTTAATGAATACTTGTCCAAGTTTGTTTCACGTTTTTCAACATTGAATTTGTTTTTATGTCTATTTATTTACACTTAGGTCAGTCAAGATTTATATCCACGATTAAAAATGTTAATTCGTATAAATAATAAAAGGTCAACTTAAATCCACTTTTGTGTGACCACTTCATGGTAAAGGAAACACAAAAAGATTTAATGGAGTTGTCACGAGATGATGTTTTAATAATAAATCAAGTGCAGTCACGCAATTGTCAATCTTCAACTGAGGGAAAATCACTTGTTGCAAATGACACGAGCATTTTATTCTGAGTTGAGTGAATGAAAGGATCATTTTGAGATATTCCTGCAAGATGAATAGAAAATAAGCCAAAATGATACAATGCTTATGGGATCACGAATAGTACAAAAAAGTGGGATTGGAGGGACAGAAATTGAATCTAGTATAGAGATAGAGGTATCTATAATCCTACAATTAGTGAACTAAAATAATTTCTTTCACTTTTTGAGTACTTGTGAAGATGATATTGTGTTAGTTATCCATATTAAATGATAAGACAAGATGTGGTCGAACCACTGATTTATTAAAAAATTCGAGATACCGGTTTCGGTTGTTACACCATTATCAATCTCTGGTATACATATTGTCTTTTCATTCAACTAAAATAACCTTAAATACAAGATATAGAATATTCAAGTACAGTAGAGAGTAGGTAATGCAATTTTTTTAAAAGAGCATGCTGAATGGATTGTTCAATTCCCATTGATGACAATAGAGATGAAAAACTTGTGAAAAAATGAACCCTTTAAACTTGTTCTGAAATCTAGGATGGTTCAATAATCTGATAAATACAACACAATCTGAAATTATTTTTGGCATCATCAACCATATGTATTATACATATTTACATTTTAACCAGCGAGTTTTCAATCTTCAGCACAAAATTAAAACAAACAATATGATTATTATCATTTGCCGAAAAATTAAGCAGTGATACAACAACCAGAAATAGTGAAAAAACCACAGATCTATAACAAACTAGATGATTATAAAGTATAGAATATCCGGGAAATGTATATACAGTACAGATACAGTCTTCATGAATATAGCTACAGTTTCTTTATCGACCGCAGAATTTCAACGCCAAGTTCAAAATAGCAACATGATTATTACTAACTGATGCAAAAAGAAACAAATTTCAGTTAATGGAACCGTAGAAGTGGCGATGCAAAATTAGAAAAATCAAACAAAACGGCTCAATTGTCAATTTCAGTATCGATCGATGCATTTTCAACTTTCAACGCTAAATTGACAGCAGCAACCGACGAAAATAATTAGAAACTCAAATTGAAGCATCAGACCAGTCGATCAACCCCTCAATAAAAATGAAATGTTTTGACGATACAGTCGAATAATTTCCACGCTACTTTGCAGTTCTAGTTCGGCTGTCTCGTTACCATTAGTCTTAATTCATTGTTGATCTGCATCGACCCTTCCACCATTCTCAACAGTTTAAACTTCTGAACGTAAAAGTTTCATTTTTAATAAATAAACTAGTACATAACACCCGTTTCTATTTTAACACGTTCATTTCGCAGCTGGTTTTTCAGAAAAAGTTTCTTTTTTTAAAAATCCTATTTTGGAGAATCAGTTTTTAAACAATGAAATAGATGTGCAGCACATTGGAAGCCATTTATTCATTTATATTTTTATCAATACTGAAGACATTGTTATAATGGCATTAGGGTCATACATAAAATGAAATTCAACAACTTATTTGAAGGCTGAGCACCTTGAATGTCTCAAACTTGTTGAATGAAAAACATAAAATTTGAAGTTTGCAATCAATGCAATCAAAAATTAATTCTTAATTTACAACAGTTCACTTCTACTTATCCTTACGAATCTGAGGATGAACTAGTTATGATGTACTTACTAAGCACAATAATACTAACTAATTTTTGTTGCAAGTGGTAGTTTGAAGACAATTTTCAACATACATACACCAATACACCCACAAGGCTACAAGTGATAATACAGTAATGATAACAGTATAAATAATAGTTCTGCAGAGGTGTATATATAATAGTTGTAATGATATTACTAAATTGTTTCAGACTGTGATAAACAAACATCTCTAAAATTTAGACATATTATAGCACAGAATCATGTTGAACGCCTTCACAGTTGCGAATATGCAGTTAGCGTGGCATGCCGGTTGCCCGTGCGCTTTATTACGCCACTTCACAGCGCTCTATCTTGAAACACAAGGAAAGGTGCATTGGCCCACGCCACACCACACCGGCTCGCTTATCAATCGATTCAAGAACGCGCCAACAACCTCCTCACTCACTCACACACACAAAAACACACACACACACACACACATACCTACACAACCAAAAATAATCAAGCAACGCCTTCCAAGAAACACGCAACTTGTCTACCAGTTTATAATATTACAATTACTCAACTATATACAGTAATTTCAAATATAGTCTGCAGCAGAATAAATTGAAAACAGCCAATCGTACTCTAACTAAACTATACTATTACTTTGTTAATTTACATAAAGCTAGTATAGGTTTATAATGTTCCACAGTACATAAATATGATAGTTACAAGTTACTGCTGTATGTTTTATAGCCTAACTCTATTATATAGATTTACAGTTTTATAGCTGTTATACGTACAGCTCACTCTTCGCCTTCATCAATTTACAAGCAAAATTATCTTGTAATCCCTCAACCAGAGACCAGAGAAATTTGGGGTAATGGGTTTTCTGTTTTTGTATAGTGCATGATGGAATCATGATGGCCGGCAAGAGAAATTTTCCAAATTGGTTAAAAATCAATGTTTATAGTACAATATTGAAAAGCTATTGAAATATTTGTATTTAAAGTACAGTATTTTGTGATAAACTGAAAAATGAATGGTTCATACCTTCAAGTACCTACGTTAAATATATCCAAGTCATTTCTCAACAACGTTACTAAACCACTAAAAATTTACAATAGTGTTCAGCACATAATAGTAGCACTCAGTAGGCATACAAACTCATTCAGATATTTAACAGTTGGAGAGCAAGATCTCATGCTGTCATTAACTCAAAAAATACAATCAGTTGATTACAAGGATATCTGCAATTGGCACGCAAATAATTACAAACTCAAAAATAACAATGGCTGATTTGATGGAGGATTTGGATTTATTAGACATTGAAGACGTTTCGATTCCAAATTCACAAGATGTCAACCATAAAATCCAACCTTTCAACTTGAAAATCATCAATTTCAACATCAGAAGCTACAATAAAAACTTTGAAGAATTTCTTATTCAGCTGGAAGACCTAAAAGTGGATTTCGACGTGATAGTCTTAACGGAATGCTGGATTGCTGGTGGTGCTCCCTTGAGATCAATTCATAATTATACCTGCCACAAAACAGAAAACAATATT
The DNA here is from genome assembly GCA_017141385.1 of Sogatella furcifera. Lineage (NCBI taxonomy): Eukaryota > Metazoa > Arthropoda > Insecta > Hemiptera > Delphacidae > Sogatella > Sogatella furcifera. The sequence goes on along the minus strand of CM029547.1, from coordinate 18,706,106 downwards.
CTAAAGAATGATGGAGTTATCATTCATGTCAAATCCGACTACTTTGTCGAAATAAAAGAAATTGTAGTTAGGCAAGCCAACTGTTTGAACATGCATTTGAAAATTGGGAGAGATACTTTTATTATAACAGCGTTATATAGATCTCCATCACACTTGGACTTAACAGACTTTCTGATTGATCTGAGGCAGATTTTGGATGATAATGGAAATTATTCTCACATTGTTCTAGGAGATTTGAACATCAACACAAAAGAACCAAATCAGCACAGGCAACTAGAAGACTATGATAATCTACTCAGTGAATATGGATTCCTACATTGTATAAAGCAGGCAACTCGTATTGGAAATAATAGCGCTTCATGTATAGATCATATTATGATAAACTTTAAAAAAGATGTAATACCAATAGTTTTTCCAAATTCTATCACAGATCATTTCATAACTATCCTGGGAATTAAATATAATGCGATGGAACACAATCACAACAGAAGAAAGTCCTACTATGAAAGTATTGATTATAATACACTTTCATTGGCTCTAACGAATGAGACTTGGAATTCCGTGTATCTTCAGGAATGCGCTGAGAGTGCTTTAAAGAGAATGATAGAAATACACAGAAGAATGTAAAGTTATTAATAAAGTATCGCACACAAAAAGAAAAATTAAGCCTTGATTACAAATGGATTGATTACATCAATAAGGAAGAGAGATAAATTACACAGACAAAGCAAGAATAATACAGCGAATTTACAGCTTAGAGAGTATTATAGAAGGTACAGAAATCTACTAACAACTGTAATAGGAAATGCAAAAACTATACTTTTCGAAGCGATTTGAAACTTCCAGCAACTCTAAAACAAACATGGGAAGTAATAAGAGAAATAACTGAAGTGCAAACGGTCAAGAACACAAATTCACCAAATCAACTTGGAAGGAGAGAATTGAAATTGGGAGATGATGATGAGGATATGGCAAATTCTTTCAATGAAGTTTTTATTAGTATTGGATCAAAACTGGCCCAGGACATTCTAAATAGCGATGATTTTAATGGCGCAGATGAGCATGCAGCAGCCGATCAGAGAGTCTGCCGGTCATTATTCTTTGCTCCCGTCAATGAGGACGAAATGATGAAAATGATAACAGTCTTAAAGCTAATAGTGCACCAGGACTCGATAATTTAAAACCAGATTTATTCAAACAAAATAGTACTATACTTGCCAAGCCTTTAACACATATTGCAAACAGAATTTTTGAGGAAGGTGTTTTTCCACAGTGCCTTAAGGAAGCTGTCATTTGTCCAATCTTCAAAACAGGAGATAAGAAAGATATGAATTGCTACAGACCAATATCATTACTCAGTACATTGTCAAAAATTTTTGAAAAGTGTATCAAAACAAGACTGGTCAGCTTTCTTGAAAAAAATAATCTTCTATCGCCAAACCAATATGGATTTAGATCTAGTCGCAGTACAAATGATGCTATCCACTATGTAACCTCTCAGATTGCAGATAAAATAAACATAGAAGAGAAACCATTAGCTGTATTCTTAGATTTAAAGAAGGCTTTTGATACGGTGTCACATGACATTCTTCTATCAAGGCTAGATAACTATGGAATAAGAGGAGTTGCATGGAATCTGTTCAAGAGCTACCTATCAAATCGAACACAATGTGTCAGAGTCAATGGATGTACAAGCAACAAGCTGACTGTAAAGTATGGAGTGCCACAAGGAACAGTACTGGGGCCAATTCTTTTCCTGCTCTACATAAATCCATTATGCAACATGGAAATTAATGGATCAATCACCACCTTTGCAGATGACACTGTCCTACTGTTCTCTGAATCAACCTGGGAGATGACCTGGAGAGAAGCTGAGACTGAACTACAGAGGGTGTCTCACTGGTTGAATATGAATCTACTCACCTTAAACTATGAGAAAGCCTTCTTCCTGACCTTTTCGGCGACTCAACATGGACAGCCAACAGGAGATAAGATAATAATCAAGAACCAACGGAATAACACTTCATACATAGTTAACAAGGAACAGTCACAGAAATACCTGGGAGTTACAATGGACTCTTTTCTGCGCTAGGATCACCATCTCAATTAATTATGCGGGAGACTGAGGAAGACCATCTACATATTCAGGATATTGAGGACACTGGTCGACAAGGCATGTCTAAGAGTAATCTACTTTTCTCTAGCACAGTTCCTCATGCTGTATGGGATCGTAGGATGGGGAGGAACAAGCTTCCTGCACATCGGACCGCTCCTCAGGGTACAGAAGCTGATAATGAGAGTCATCAACCAGAAGCCACCACGCTATTCATCGGACCAGCTATTCAATGAGTTTAACGTGATGGATCCAAGACAGCTTTACTCCAAGGAGATACTGTGCAGATTACACAAGAATCCAACAACATTTCAAACCAGAAACCACAACCACAACACCAGGTACAGGAATCTTCTCATCACCAATGTTGCAAGAAAGGCACTATACCAAAGACATTTCAATCATTTAGCGCCAAAATTATACAATTTACTTCCTGAAAATTTCAAACAGATTAATCATCCTAGAAAGTTCAAAACAATAGTACACAATTGGTTGATGAGCAAAGGAAGACAGAACATAGAAAACATTATTTCAAACAACAACTAATATTTCAACTACACACCTAATGACTTACTAAACACTAATTACTAATCCGCACTCAAAAAACAAACAAACAAAACCTACTCTAGAACATGGTACGCCATAGTGGAGTAGGTCAATTTCCACACAGAAAACACTAAAACACGTAAAGACACATTATAAGATATTTCTGTAGCTAACTATTGTAAATACTGTAATTGTAGAGTTTCTAATATTCTGTAATTGATGTAGTAGTTTTAGTTTTTTTGGGAAATAAACTTTTATTTATTTATTTATTTATTTAAAAATTGGCAATGAAATTAGCCACGATTGGGGTAACATGTCAAGAACAATCTCAAATTTTCTCCTCAATCACGGTAAATTTTATTCAAATATAAACTTGAGATTGTACTTCAAATTTTGCCCCAATCACGGTTAAGGTTAATATAACTATTTTTCAATTTTTTCTCCTTCTTCTAATCTAGAACCTAATTCTTAGAACCTAATTTATGCAATAATTTTTTTATTGCCGACTTCTTTAGAGAAATTATTTTAATATAATATGCTCTCATGTGCGCGAACACATGAGGTGTTCTTGCATCAAGTCCCCTCGACTGCAAAAAGTACCTAGTGTGGTCGAATTTTTGCGTTTGAGTCAATTTCATGGAAGTTTGACTTAAAAACGCAAAATGTCCAGTTGTCCACCAAAAGAGGTATTTTTGGCAGTCAAGCCGAATCGATCAAAGTGACATGACTAGAAAAGACCTCATGCGGTCACTCCATAAAATAAACATAGAAATCTGTATTTATTAAGACAGTTGCGTTTCATCTGTCAATATTCTTGAATGACTTTCAAGATAAACCAAATGAATTGGAATTCTTATAGAGATCCAAATCAATTGTTTATACAGTAGCCTATGTAGGTACGGAAATCATTAGATGAGCTGATCAAAGTATTACTACTTCTTTTTTTATTAATAATACAACATAGCATGATTAATTTTATTGGCTTATATGATATAAAAATCTTGAAGTCATTAATCACTCGTGAACAACATTTGCTATTGATAGAAAGTTAAATGAAAACCATCAACTTTTTCATAATAAATTAGAAATCCCCAACATTTGCCTTTCCATCCAAATAATTTAAATAATTGAAAGATGGCCAAGTCGCGTTTATTGGAACAAATCCATTGATCTTATTAAACGAAAGACCCAATTCTCAAGTATTCACAGTTTGGTGTTTTGTTTTTGAAAAGCCGTGCTCTATAAATACAATTCACATTCGCTAAGCGCTAAATAGTGAAGTGAAGCGAGTTGATACAACTACTTTATGGATCCTGCCGCATTCAATTCATTCATGGCGCTTGCCTGTGGAGATCAACAACTTGTTATTGCTGGCTATAACCTTCTATTAATAAATTGAAGACATCAATAGCATTCAATCTAGTCAGAGCCTGGACGTCGATTAGGCTTGCAACAAGCTATAAAGGAGCAACGAGTAACAAGTTGAAATTGCTAAAATTTTTCGTTGTTATATTTTTAATTACAAAATACTAAAAGATCAATGATTTCAATATTTTGGAACAAGAATCATTTTACAAAGGATATCCTCAGTTCCTTATTTTTGGAAAGTATACAGCATTATTTTCAAAATTGTAAGATTATACAGAGACAAGAGTGAAGTCATTGCTTTATTTTTATTTAATGATGAATAATAAAATAATAATAAAGATGGCATAGGCTTGCAAACACCCAGACCTAGTAAACTACCAGAACGGGAACCGGATATGTATGTATGTATAATAAATAATAAACAAATTTATAGTGTGATTGGTGGACTTCATACGAGTATAATATTCAATAGAATTTCATAATAATGATGATGTTAATTTTGTATGATATGGAGTTCCTACCCCTAAAAAGAGATATTATTTCCATATTTTGAATCTATTTATATAAAATGAATAACAATTAAGAAGCGTTATGGTATCATGCATATCACCAAATCACTTACAAATCATTTGCCTTCACTACATATTTTTTTATCCTAAATTAGACTTCCTAGCTTTAGTTTGGTATATGCAGCTTTGATAGTAAAGAAAAGTACTATAATCTTATTATTTAAGTTGAATAAAAAATATCACTATTATAAAATGAAATCGATACAACTCCTAAAATTTCTGAAAAGCTAGTTTGAAGGAAGTGAGTGATTACTAGGTTGCTAAGTTCTGAAGTTATTTCTAGACAAAAGCCAAGTTGAGTGATGTGATGGTACGTCTGATTGACTGGCTCTCAACTTCAACCGGTGGCAACTATAATTTATTTTCAACAAAAAAATAACATTCAGAGTATTATCAGGAACTGTGAATTAATTTCCCAAGATTCCGAATAGTTTTGCTTACAATTTGAAAGGTCTACTAACTACAAAGATCAACAAATTGAAATCAGTTTCAGAATATTTTTTTCAATTTGAGAATATTGATGCATTGCTACACAGATAAGGTAACAGTTTTGTTTTCATGAGTGGATCATCGAACAGGTAATACAGTTATTTAGTTATTCCAGTTTCGAAATAACAAAGTAAGTATAATAATAAGTACCTACCTACTGCAATTACAAACTAAGATTCATTCAAATTCAAGTTATAGTTCTATCTCCAAAATTTTCAAGTTTATTTAGAATTGATATTTTATAAATTTTAGTTTGGTAATTCTAGTTTAGCAAATTGTATTAAGCAAATACAGAAATATATCTGGCAATTGTTTTCATCTCGTATTCAGGAACTAAACAATTCATCACCTACAAGCAAGCCTACTCCATAAATCAGCGGAGGTGAACCGAGTCAGAGCGTTATTAAATATTCACATCGATTGGCATTTTATATTGGCCGTTTTGCATTTTGGGGCCATCAAATTGCTCCCACAGCCCATTTCTATTTGGGGTGCAAACCGTTCTCGTAGCCTGTCACCCACCTGTCATCTATTGATCCCATCTTAAAAAAACATGCAGAGAAATAGGCCTGCCTACATGACCCAAGGTCCAAGGACCGAATAATAAGATGGAGAAAAGCAGAGAGAAATGTGATGGAGAAACATGAGAGACAGAGAGAGGATTGATAAAAAGAGAGATGGAAACATATACAAATTTTATTAATAACGTATTCGTAACAAAACTATATTTACGTCATTTAATATAGGCCAACACATGCATTCTTATCCCAACAGAATATTGAAAATAATTCAGACATGGGTCAAACAATACACTGAAAAACTAAATAATATGCTATGATAGAAAGAAGGGTGCTAGAGTAAGATACTCGTAGAAGTAATCCAGCACTTTGTTAATGAACCGTCATGTTGTAATTTTATTAAATAACACTAAACATTGAAACAGATTTTTTAGATAAAATATCCTGTACAACTCATATTAAGAGAGAGAGAGAGATAAAGAGAACTGGAAAAATGAATATGAGAATTATGAAATTAGTGGAATGATGAACAAATTGGTATATTTTTTAATGAATCTGTTTCTTTTTTCAATTTCAGTGAAGCTAGAAAGCTCTATTCTCACTCATATCTATGTATGAGAAAGTAAAAAGAGAGATTTTTGAAGTGAAACTGAGAGAAGAGGAAAAGAAGAGAGAGAGAGAGAGAGTTGATTGAGAGATAAAAAGGAAAAAGAGAATAGTTAGAAGGGTACAGTACACAGCGTCACGTCTACCGTGTCACATCAATGATTAACTAACAATATAATAGGCCCTTGTCACCCAGAGGTGCAGAGATGTGGTTTTGGATGGGGGCGCTAATAGAGGGGGCATAAGGGGGGGTCACAGATATGGTTAGGGGCGCACCTCACACTTGATTCGGTTTTCTGCGTCACTGCCCCAACCCCAGACGCGGCGGCACAATAGCCGTCAATATAATATAGGAAAGGAATCACTCAAACCAAAACGCGTTCCGCCAACTTGCGTCGGCGTGTATTTCTGATAAGAAAAATAGATAATAGAATTGCGTACACGTGTCTCAGTAGTCAATGACAATTGAATTGTAGCACAACGCAACAACAGCAGTTGGCTCAATGAGTAAAGCGACATTCTTCCCGAAGTGGAGCATTGTTTTCTAGGGTTTCTATTTTTTTATATTGGATGGAAAACAAATAAGAGAGTTCAACAGATGTACGTAGAAATAAAATAAGCCTACAGTAGGCCTACCCTGTAATCTTTTCTTTCAAGTTACTTGATTCAGAAATATAATGGTCTAATTGCTTTCCCTTTGTAACTGCAGTAGCAGTAGGCTACTACAGTATAATGAACTCTCCTTTAAGATTAACTCTATGTTGAGAGAGCTAAATAAAAGGATAAACTGGATGTGATAACTATATGAATAGCCTAATGCCTATTATTCGTAACTGAATAATGAATAAAGAATTATTCTCTGGAAACTGCCATTGTTGGTAACTTGTACATAAATAGTAGGTGTGTTAGTTTTTTAATCAGTTCCACAAATAGTACCGGAGTTGAAGTTGCTTAGCTGAACAGCTTTATGTTTTACAAAAGCTAAAATATGAATGAATAGATACTATCACTGAAATAAAAAAATTACGATTATAAAAACTGGAACCTCACTGTCCTGGATTCTTACGATTGATATTTTGCTTCAAAACTTTTCAAACAACCCCCTTAAACGATTGAATATGATAGCCCGCGAATTCCAATCTATTCTGATCAAATAAAAACACATAGATCACAGGTCACGAAACCGTGTCCGTGTAAATAAAAAGTGTAGAGAATTGACCACATCCATGTGTTTTAATTTCATCATGGAACGTTTCTACATATCGACTATAGTCTGACCAAGCAGAGAAGACCCTCTGGCAAGATGGGAAAATGACTCCAGCTTGGTCAATATTTGTACAATAATTATATATTTGATCTCAAATTGTAGATCAGATTAGTTCCTACAATTAGAGATCAAATTAATAATTTTTGACCCAATATTGATCGAGCTGGAGTCATTTTCTTATCTTGCCAGAGGGTCTTCTTTCCTTGAACAGACTATACAACTCAGTTGAATTTTCAATCTATCATTTTTTTCATTAATTTTACTTCCCAATTAGAATATGCAGAGAACTAGATGAGAATTATCAGTTTTAAATTTTATTGTGTTCCGTAATATTGATATAATTATGTATTTATCAAAACGTGGAATTCTTAAAAATAAATTACATTAGTGCAAGCGAATTACATTCATTTCTGTTTACTCATGGACAAAACAAAGTTTCCTCAATTAAATGTAATACAGGGAAGAAAAGTACCTAGTTCAGAACACAGTACAGTATTCTTCCACTTTTTCATCACTTTAAAACTTCTTTGACAGTGCAGTCTGCGGCTAGCTAAACCACTTTCCAGGTTCGAACCTCACTAGTAGGTAGTTGATCATCTTCTCAAATGCCCACACACTCCATACATTACCCACGAACAAGCAAGAATGCTTATGTGGTCATCATCCGAAATAAAGAAAATCTAATATCATTATTAATTATTATTATCATTAGATCAAATCAAATAGAGTCCTATTCACAAAATCAGCATACAGTGCATGAATAAAGAATGTACAAAACTTGTGTTTTCCCCAAAGAGACAAGTCTGTGTGTGGGGAAAGAATTCTAATGAAACAGAAATGGTACTATTAAGAAACTAATAAATATTTACAATGTGATAGGATAGACATTAAAATTTCATAAATTTAATTTCTAAATTAAATTCAGTAAATAAACGATTTGTTAGAATTGAAGTGACACAATATTAACTAACAGCTTTTACATAAAATTTTATATTGAGCCATTTGAAAGCTGTTAGTTAATATTGTGTCACTTCAATTCTAACAAATCGTTTCTTTACAGAATTTAATTTAGTAAATTTGATCAATAACTTGGATGATGAATATATATTATTGAAATCGGTAAGCGAAGTAAATACTCATTTATTCATATCTTATAATGAATATTATAAACATCAGTGCAAATACATGACATGTTTGCCTGCAGACTGATACGAACAAAACAAAGTTCTCTCGATTAAGGTCTCCAGGACAAGCAAATTTGTAAGCCGTTAGTTAGGGCACGACTTCCATGCCAAACGCATGCAAACAAAACACCTCCGGTTATAAAATCGATCAGCCCTGAGCAGAGCACTCAGCAAGGGACAGTTGCCATTAGACGGCGACCATCGATCCACTACACCAACTTCGCAGACACCTACCAACAAACCAACACCTTCCCAACAAACTTGAGAAAACAAGTTTCTATGAAGCAAGTCGGTTCCAATACCTTTGACATCCACGATTAATCTCGACAAACTAAGATGTTGGCAGAAATGGCTGTAGGCTCAAATTGTTAAGTCAGTGGAAAAACCATGTGGTTCAACTAACTAGGTGATAAACGAAAGAGTTCAAGGAGAATTCAAACTAGAAGAAACGAGATAGCAAGAGAAGAGATTCAACATACCTGTATAACATAACTCAAAGGAGATGGCTTTTTGAAGGAAACGCGTTTGAATAAATATATGAAAATTATTTTCTATGAATAAAGTTAGAAAATATTTTAATATGCCTACTGCTGTAATTCCAAAAAATCTGGAAAACAACACCAAATATATGTGTGACCAAATAAATACATGAAAATGGTTTAAGATTTGGTTGCTCAAGTTTAGGAGTTCAGCAAAAAAGGCAGAAATTAATTTACAACTACTGCATTTGTCAGGCAAACTACCTGTTATGGTGTTATCAGTATAGGCCTAATGCGCAACGCATAACTAGCTCAAGTGAATTCAATCTTGATTCAAAGCAATTGAGCTACATAAAAAAATCGAAGGGCTTATCACAGATATTTGCAGTGGGAAATCAATATTCATCTTGGAACCATCAAAACAACTAATAATGGTGAATGGACCTACCAGTAACCAAAATACAACCTGGCTTTCTCATTTCAATACCTTATCAGACCAGCGCAAAAGTCGAGTACAAGTAATAATATAAGAGTATCACACCAGATTAGAACTTCACAAACTATTATAATGGTATACCAACTCAAATATTATAGTAATATAAGAGTAATACTGCTTCTTGAAAAAAGGCTCAGATGGAAAAAAATATTGTTCCAATGTAAATTTCGTATTTTATTACCTCTCCTTAATTTGTCTACGAGCACGAGGTGGAATTGTATACAATGACTACTATTTCTAGTTGAAGATTTAGATGAATAATGGATTAATTGACCACAAATGAACTCCTAAATTTCTTACTTGGCGAATTAATATAGAGTAGGGCCTTATCACCAGTTATCACCAGAGTATCACCAGTTTTGTTTGTAATGGTGCCTGCAATCATTCCACCGATTGAAAATTACTATTATAACTATTTTCACGTTACACATGTTGGCCTACATAGTTGAAAGAGTTCTCTTCACATGTAACTTACTCATGAAATTCCAGGAGCCAGCCTTCAATTTAACCTATTATTTAAATAATTGCTACATTCAAGGTTATTGGAAAATAACATTAATTATGTTCCGTTCTTTGAAAATCACATTAATAATCTTCAAAACCTTGTAGTTGTAAAACCAATTCCAAACCAGAACATAGCTTACTACAAATACATTATGCACAAACAGGGCACAAATTTGTGGTACCGTACTGCTTTCGACATGAGATACTATACGATTCTACAATTTAATTTTGAGCCATGAATCAATATTTTACCATCTACTATATTAGGATTCCCATGTGAGGTGTCCCATTGGAATGAGTAGGTGTGAGAGAACAACCATTATATATACATATATTTAGCAAGAGAGACCATTATTACGTCATTGGTTATAGAATCAGGTGATGAATTTACTCTGTGATCAATAAGACAAGATAAGCTAAGAGGAAGTGAGAATGAGGATGGTACTGCTACTAACTAGTAGTTACTTAAAGTATAGAATTTTATTAATAGAACACGATTTTCAAGTAAATTTGAAATAGAAATAAGCTTACTTGTTCAAAACATTGATGATCTATTAGGAATTTAGGAATAAATTTGAACTGCATCCCCCTTTGCCCCATCCTTCCCAAAACTTAAAAGGATTAAAAGCCTTCCTATGACATGCATAAGTTTTGATCCTACTCTACCCTTTTTCCACCACATAACTTGTTTGCTTTAGTTTTCTCATAATATATAATTTATTTATATTTATTTGATATTGTAATCTCATTGTTATTGATTTGATTTTTTATTTATTTTAGCATTAATGTAATATTTTGTGTGTGTGTGAATAAATAAATTGAATTGACAAGAATTAAAAAATATCACCAAAGACAGTTCAGTCTGATGAATAGAATTGTCTTTGATGTGGACAAAGTGAACAAACTGTGATAGTTATTAAAGGGAGACGCGGAATCTAGATAACAATGTAGATAGGGGGACATTTTAATATTTGAATAATATTGTTTTCTTTGACATCATATCAAGTTTTCATACACTATGCTTCGAATTTTATAATAACACGGTGAGGCTTTGGTAAAATCGTAAGATTTATCTTTTTCGAATTCGGTTATTGTACTTAAGATATAATTATAATCAGTTACTGGAGTGTGACAGTCTTCTTTTTGGTCAAACTCAATCTCAAATTGTGAATTGACAACAATTCATTTTCAGTTTCAGGTGTGATTTTTGAATTCCAACTTCTCATCTATTAGAGATTAGAGAATGGAACGTACTGATAATGGATGGCTTGTACAATTCAGTGACTTGAAATTAGAATAATGCAACTCCATACCTAACGTACTCTGAACATCATTCAAGTGAAAATAGCTGTGGATCTTCGACTATGTGCTATTCATCTTTTGTCGCATAAATATTCCGATTGTCATTCTAAGTGGTCTATTTCTGTAACTGGGCGTTTTCCAAAGCTTGCTTCTGCTTTCTACTGTAAAAAGACAATATTTAGCCGGCGTGTTCTTTTGCTATAACTGGCCAACTTTATGTTCTCAACGGTGAACTGCTTCAGAGCCGTTCTTGCTCTGTGACCACGTTTCTTTAAATGAGTTTTGTACTATTCGCGTGTAAATTTCGCTTATTTTTAAGCTTGTTTTGCGTGTAAATTTATTGTTAATTCTCTTAGCAATAACACTGACCTTATCATTCTAAAATATCATCACTTCCTCATTGCAACTCCAAAAGGAAATATAAAACCATGGATTTTTTGAAAAAAGATCTATCTTAAAGAGACTGTTACTTGGTTATCAATTTTACATGGAAATAAATAATTTTTTACCTGCATAAAGTCTCTAAAAATGAGAAAATTATAAACTGTAATATATATTTTTAATTTAAATTTTCTGTTATTGCTATCTCTGCAACAAATCGTTTTGGTGGGTAAGTCCTATGGAACCTTTTTCTCTACTTGGTGTAAGCATAGAATAATAGAACTCTCTTTAGTTCCTAAATACTATCTCCTATCCTAAATACTAGGATCCTCTTTCGTGTAAGGAATAAGCCTGAGAAGTATAGCAGATTACTCCTGAAACATGCAATATGCGGAAGGCTTTTAACGGTGAGGAGTACATTATAGTCTCTGAAATCTACCAAAATGGAATTATAATGCCATATGGTTTGGACTGGTATAGTAAAAAATAGTATTGTATTGTATTATAATAGTATGGATTGGAATATTACAAAAAATTATCAAAATTTTTCGATTATTCGATTTCGAGGCTATTCGATTAAATTTCTTCTTTAGTCTTCATCCTACTTGAACTGTTAATAATAAAATAAATTTCTTTTATCAACTTTCACTTCAACGACAGTACCGTCGATTTCGTTAATTGTGGAACGCGTTTCGAAGTACTGAGTTACATTTTCGGCGTACAAGGAGTTCCTAGGTACTGACATTTTTAATTATACAGTAATTCCAAGTTTTGTTTACAAATTTTAGTTTAGTAATTCAAGTAGTTTTAGTAGTTCAAGTTGAGTAACAAGTTTTTAACTATAGTTACACCATATAGTTTTCATCAAATCAGTTGTTATCATTCTGGTAATCTCATTTTTTCAAATAAATATCGATCCATGGCAAAACATTTATTATTTTCATTTGTGACAAAAAATTATTCAACTTCATAAATAACAGTATTCATGCTTTATGAATAATTTATTATGAAGACTCTCTAACTTACCAGGCTACACGCTACTACATTATCATAGTATTTACTATACTACGAGGGCGAAATATACTATACTATAACTTACATAACTATACTATATAAAGGGCGTCAGGCCAGCAGTCATAGCCTACAACGATAATGTTAATAATATGTTCAGTACACAAAAAAGCAGACATTTCCATAAATATTGCGAAGATACTGTACCACAGTCTAATCCTATAATATAATATTGTAATCTCAATAAGGCTGCAAAAAATATGTAATCACTGATATTCCAGAGTTAATCAGCAGAATTCCAAGCCGAGCCACATGCAAGTAGGTTGAGTAGTAGCTATTTTCAGCTTATTATGTGCCCAACACCAGTCACATAAATTCCATATATTTTTCAAAGAGTCGGTTTATTTTTAAAACGTGAAACTTTTGGCGGGCTACCTTGAACAATCGACAAACGCATTCCCTGATCTGCGTTCAAAGTTAACAACATTCTGCTATCAACAGTCGATAAACTAACATCCTTTGAACCCCACCGTATGAAGTTCAACCGGCAAGCGATTTATTCTCAAAGCTGTTTGGTGAGAGCTAAAACTGAAAAGCCCACCGATACAAGGTTAAGATGCCAGATATTTCCGGCCTTTTCAAACAAATACAGAAAGACAAACACCATTTCAGAAAAGAGAGTAAACAAAAATAAGAAGGTACGTTTTCGACCAAGCCAACTAATTGCATGAAAAATAAAAATTCAACTGAGCCACTGAGGACATTCCAAAACTGGTACATGATAAAATGACGCAGATTTTTTCAATTCTATAATAATTTATTATTGGAACACAACCAAAAAGTTTGGTAGCACAGGTCAAATTTTCAAGCTGACTGGAAAGTGTGAAAATGTAACTTCCAGTTAGCTTGATAAATGTTTTTCTCAGGGTGATGCCCACATAAGCTCTTAGGATTCGGTAATGAGAGGGAAGATGATAGGAGATGACAACTAATTTTTAGGTGATCGTGACCGACGGCTTATCGTCTTGTATGAAAGGCCGTACTTATGTAATTATGCTTTGGTCAACGAATTGTTCCAAGTCAAGCAAGTATTGTTCCTCTAGTTGTTATCAGACCTGCGCGTTTTCACTTACTGAACGGGTCACTCAAATGTGTCCTAAAGTGTAGAGTTGACAAAATCTGAGTGTTTTTATTTCAACATAGAAAATTAATAAAAATATATATCGGCCACTGCAAAATAATATAAGTTAGTGACATTTTTGAGGCTTCACCTCTAAGTTGATTGAATATTTTACAGATTAATTTCGCTCGTAGAGTAATAAACGACCCCTCGCAATTTCTCGCTCCTCTTCAACTAGGCAAGTAAATTAGAATGTCTGTAGACTAGATTGTTTTCCTTGAAAATATTGTGAGTTAGTGTTGATCTGTTGATATTTCGTTCTGTTCAAGCTCAGTTAGTAAACATGGCGAGGTATTGGTGGTATTGGAGCAACTGCACATACTGCTAAGCCACAATGCAGTTGTTAACTGCAATATTTTTTCAGGATCGGATAATATCTATTATGATACTGTATCTTAACAACGATTTTGAATGACCTCCACGTTCACCTGATTTGACAGCTCCGAACTTTTTGCTTTGGGGATATCTTAAAGACAAAGTGTATGCAAATAAGCCCCGAACTGTTCAAGAACTAAAGGCAAACATACGACAGGAAATTCTTTCCCTACAACCTCATATCAGATGTTAAGAAGTGTCATGGAGAATAGCTTAGAATGAGCTCGACTTTGTGAAGCATTAGGTCGAAACTTACACACTCTAAGTTTTGTACTTAATAAGAAAGAATCAATTACCTATATAGTCATTCAACAAAAATTTAATAAACCTTCAAATGCGAAATGACTTCTGGGCCACTCTGTACTTTCCCTTAATAAAAATGGTACCGTACCAAAAGAATAGAGGTTTGAGTAATTATTCTCAGAGTTAAAGTTGATCTATATTATAGCATAACACTATAATTTTTCAAGTAGGTAGGCCGTAGATTAATCGTTATTAAAGTCAGTATACTGTACCACAATCAGTATTACTGATACCGGTACGGTACTGAACTTAAAACCAATATGGAATTTTGCGGTTGCAAGCTTCACATGAACTAAATTTCCTTATTAAAACCTAGCCTAGGTAAACCTAGTTATACGAGTCTGGCATTTATTTAATAAAATCGGCGCACGTCAACACACTTTTAGACAACTTTAACGTTGGACACCAGTACCAACTCTAAAAATCAAGGTACGACGGCCAAGTCCCTAACCTAAATCTTAAAATATCAAGTAACTTAAGAGGAGCCGGCAAGGAAGAAAGAATGGGCCTATATTTACAATATTTGATAAAACTTGTGTGTTTATTCTGAGGTTTCTGTTTATTGTAAATTTTAAATTTAAAAACTTGGAAAAAATTCTCGTAATACTAATAACTTGATTTAAAATACTCAAGAGTTTAATAAGTTATTTGAGATGAGTCAACCTACCAATTATTAGAATTAGTCCTATAGGTATCAGCTTCTTACTTGTCAAAGATAAGGTAACAATATCGATGAAAAGGTATCTCATTGCAGTATCTTATCCTGCAAGAATTGTCATAGCCTATCTTATGATAGAAATACGGCACAGTAATAGAATTTTGAATTCAGAATTTCAGATTGCGCCAAAATTGAGAATAAACTTAAATTGTATCACACCTCCACTAGGTCAGGGACTTATCCTAGGTCAAGAGTATTTCCAAAAATTATCTTACCAAGTAAAGATTGATCATAAATGTGCTTCTTGATAAGCCTCTTCCAGGTGTGTTGAAAGGACGCGCACTTTCTATCTATTCAATTGAAAAACTCACATGAAACTGTTATCACATCAATACCCTAATAATCATTCCTGTACTATCTTTTATCTTTAGTTCCTACAGCTTACTTGCCAAACGTTCTTTTCGGGACTCAGGAAGAGAACTGGCACTGGGAATGCTTCAACGCTCAACCACAGCTGTCAACATCAACAATCAGCTGTGATAAAGCCTTCTGCACTTTATCTAAAGAGTCGATACTTATTTCTGGAGTCGATAGTCAATCTCGATAAGGTCTAGCGCCAAATTTGAAATTGTTTATACGTAAAAAAGTAGTGCTAATTTTATTGTGTCAATTAGATGGTGAATGGGAGCCATTATCCATAGGGGTTTTAGGCAAGGTTATTAGAGACATTATTATTATCTAATAACCTTGGGTTTTAGGTACTTTGATCATTAGGGAAAATTCTTATTCTGCATATATACCGAATCTAGGCTCAAGTGAGCCTATGATTCAACTCGGATTTCTTTCGTCTGTCTGTGGCACTATTAGGCTACTATACGGCCAAACACGTTGATACAATATTATTGCATTTACCGTAGTATGGCAGAAATATTACCTACTTTTTCAACCGCGCGTCGGTGTAATAAGTATATGTACTTACTCTTTACTTCTTCGGTCCTCCTAACGGTAACGGTCTTCTTCGGTCCTGTGTCTGGGGAGCTGTCGTAGCAGTGGCGTATTTAGGGGGACCCAGGGCCCCCCCCCCCCCGGAATGGTGAATGTGAAGAAAAAAATGAGTACCGTAATCTGAGTTATTTCGACGAATTAAAATAGAATATAACTGGAAAATGAATTATATATTATGTATTACTATATTCTTCTTCATGTATACCTTGAATACTTCCCTTTCCTGTTCAGATTTTTAATCAATAAACGCATATAATGTAGAAAATATCACCAACTATTGAAGAAATACTTCACACATAAAGTAAATCTGTATTATTAATCAATCTTCAGAAATAGGGCTCTAAAACTGTATTTTGTGTTCAAAAGATACTGGGAACAGCCCCCTGGACTCCCCTTTTATTGTGGGGAGCGGGGAGATCTCCCCAAACCCCCATAACAGAGGTCTGGATCCGCGGCTGCTGGCCCCCCGAAATTTTTTTCTATATACACCACTGTGCCGTAGCTATTTCCTGAATTAGTCCAGGTGTCCTGTGTTAGTAAGATAGTAATAATATATGTAAGTATAGTAATATTTGGGAATAGTTCTAGTTTCGACTGCAGGGGGCAAGAGAATATGGGGGGATGGGCATGGCCCACTCTGGTCCCCTCGTATCGCCAGCACTGTTTGGATAAGTGAATATTTTCTCTATCTTTATAAACAACTAATTCATTTTTAAAACTAAATTAGCTTTCAATGAAGGAGAGTAAATAGATAATTTTGAAGAATTTAGAGATATTGTACAAAATAAGCCTACTAGGCTTTCCGAGTTTATAATCATGAATATAATGTTTCAAAGCTCTATTTGTAGGTAGTGGAGATTCCACATTGTTGTTGTCAATTTTAGATTTCTAAATAAATTGTAAGTGAAAAATGAGAGATTGTGACATACTTTTACGTTTAAGTTGACAATTGGATTGATTCTCCATTATCAAAAACCCCAGAGCTCATGGATTGATTTGGTAATGTTGTCATTGAATTATCATTTGTGTGAATCAAATCAATTGCAAGAGCATTTGTGTTGATACTATAGCTTAGCCGGACCATAAATTAAATGTAAAATCAAAGGAAATGTAGAATCTCATTTTTAAATTTTATTCCAATGAATAAATTTCATTTGATACGGTACCTCTTATTGTAACAATATTTTCGTTGTAATACGCTATTAGAAAATGACTATAAATTCAAGAAAACGCAAATTTTTCAATCTCAAGTTTTATTTATTAAGTAACATCAGAAATATTCACTAAAATAATCTTACATCAAGCGTGTATTTACAAAAATACTGACTACAAAATAAAGTTGGTATAAAATTGAAAAATGTCATAATACTGAGGATTCCACAATTGGTCCAAGTTGTTTGACAAAATGAGATCTGGTTTTTTACTATTATAATAAACTTTTTAACTGTTCCATTCCCTTCATCATATATTTATTTCGTCACTAAACTAACATGGATAGTGCCTGATTAATCTGTTTTTGTAAGCTATCAGAAACATTTTGTAGAGCAGTGATGTTCCTATACACTTGTACAGAAATTATTAGAAATTGAAAGTATCTCGACCAACAGCAGTAGGGTAAAGTGAGTTGAAACTGTATGAAAATTTATTAAAAGAAAATATCTGAGTTGGAAAAAATAAAAAACGTTACTCACAGTAGATAATTTAATTTAATTCTAAAAATTCTAGCAGAGCTAGAATACTTTATGAGATTTTTATGATAATTTCTATCGTTCAAGATAAGTGAACGATAGAAATTATCTTGCCAGAATGATAAGATATCCCAGAATCCCAGCATAGTATTTCATATAAGATCAGTTGAGCGCTACGCATTATTATTTAAAGTTTCAAAAATAAGCACGATACATTATTAATATTAGGATTGTTAAATTTTTGGCAATGGTTGGCAAATTTACGTCAACTTTAGATGATCATGTTATAAAAAACCTACATCTAAGGGACCATAAATTCGATCCTGTTTCAGTGATAATTTGGTTGAATCTTATAAAAGCAGTCTTCCTTTCAAAGTCTCAAATTCATTACATTATCCATTACTAAGAACCTTTTTTAAAAACTAGTAATGAATTTCAATCTAGTACTTTATGAAATTCACCACTTTACTAGTGAAAGTCACTCAAACCTTGACAAAATAATTATTAATATAAGAGTAGAAATCGTTGTATCAAATGTGTGATAATATAATCGTGTGGTTATAGAGAATTTGGCAAATATTTGATCTGGAAAAGTTTTTTCATTACTAAAATTAAACTATCGTCTACTGAGAAGTGTTTACTGGGTTTGTCCCTGAATATGTCTTTGGTAAAGTAAAGAACTAAATAGGTACCTACAATATTATATTTACTTCATACTAGAGAAATTGAAAATGTTCTTAAAAAATATAATGTTGAGAGACACATTGGACATGGGTCATTCATGACAGTAGCATACATGACAAACTTGATAATAAATTTATAATAATAGCTACATTCTATATTCATCAAGTTTTGATTGTGTTTCATTAGAGAGTATAATACTTTATTGATATAGAAGCTGGGTCGGAGATTTAATTTTCAAGTGTTTGAGCATATTGCTATCATTTTCAACAACTTATTCAATGACCATACCATTTAATAAGTTTAACAGTTTCAATTAATAGTAAATATTTTGTCAACCGTAATAATTGAAACATAAATCTAAAATGGAACTTATAATATATACAAAACACTGTCATGGAAGATAACAGCTCTAATTCTTGTTGTAAATAATGCTTAGGCTTAGATCATTGATATAATTGATGAAGTATGATCATTCAGTACCGTACGTAACAACTAAGTCTTAAAAAGTGAGCTTAACTTACTCCCGCACTCAATTTGGAACCCTTTTAGAAGATTTTATGAGAAAAACGTCTGTATTAGGTACTTTTAAAGACGAGAAATAAGCTATAAATGAAGTAGTCCATCGAAAGAGCTGCAGTTAGAAACTTATTGAACAGATAGAGCCATAGCAAAATATGGTAACACACCTAATTAGACAATTACACTTTACACATATTCTTGGCAAATAACTTTGGCAAGATATTTCAAAGCTATTAATAAAATATACATTAATGAGAGAGCGCACACCGGCTTACCAATAAAACTATTTACATTTACACAGTAAGTTTGAAATATCAATAATTATACATTTCATGTGTAATACGATAATAGTAGAAATTGAGAATTATACGATTAAGTAGAGTATATTTTCCATAATAATATTATATAATGGCATTTTCATCAATACATATTTTTACGAAATACTATCAACTATTAAAGTAGAGTAGTTCTTTCATGATAAAATACAGATCGATGTAGAAATGTTTGATCTGATTTGAATACTATTATAAACATCAAAATGGTCTATTATAAAATATATATAATAGGTTCAAGATACAAAAAGCTGATTTTCAAAAATTTTCGGGTAAATTGTCGGACTTACAATCAAAATCCAGATTTTTCAATAATCATGCTCTAATTATATTATTACGAATTCTATTATCTATCAATCTAGATTTTATCATTAGAAACTAGTATTAGACACAGATTTACTTGATATTTTGAAATATAATTCATTAGGTAAAGAAAATACTTTCTTTATTTGAAAAATACCGTACTTATTAAAATAAAAATATATTTTACACAAACCTACAACCTATGTTTCATGGAGGATAGAACACAGGTAAAGATAGAGAGATTCTCAAATTTAATAAGTTCATAAAAACTATATATTTCACAAGAAGGTAAACTCCTTGATATTTTATGATTTTTTGCAAAAATTAGCAAAATGACGGGCAGTCACAGCCTTGATGATCATAAGCTGGCTTAGATCAAGCACTGGCACTGGACTCAAGCCAGGGTCATAGTAAATGTTTCCTGCTTCGAAAGTAGCAAACTGTCAATATGAAAAAGAGCAATGAATTTTTACCACAACCTCCTAGCTGGTTGTAATTCAACTCAATTCTTCTCTTATCTAATACACTTCCTCACAGAAATTTTTGAGAGAACTCAACTTCATAAGCATGTTAATCAATAGCATATACAGTTGAGTTGCTATAAATTGTGAGATTCTTCATAAAACTTACTCAGTCTACAATAATGTGATTAGATTTCATCACGTTCTTCGAATAAAAATCACATTGCGTTGTGTTACTTGAAAATTATTACATGCTCATTCGACTACCGTACCTTCATATTGACAATACGTGCTGAAAGCACGTTAAATTGGAAGTATAATTCAAGCATTGATTACAACACGCATAGTCATGTGAATGAAATAAACGCTTGAACGTCTTTAATTGTACAGACAATTACATCAGAGATAAGAGACTTATGAGTCAGCTAGCATTGTTAGAGAAGTAAATGTGCCAACGATAGCTTTCAAGTTTTCCTGTTCATTAGCGAATTAGTCCAAAATTATAATTTCAAGCTCGATACATCTGAGCTAGTGTCATAGGAAAAATATACTGTAATCTTCCTACAGTTTGATTCTTTGATGATGTTTGACAGGACTCCAACACGATTGATAACAAAATATTATAAAATCATCAACTCAATTATTGCAATCTTAAAAAATTGATTGTGATTTTCATAATTAGAACTGAAATTATCCAACATTTCAAGGATCGAACAGACTCAAAGTAATTGTTATAACCTTGAATCAATTGTATTATTCACAAACAGAAACTGTAAAATTACTGTAACATGTCAATTAAAATCTTCACAAATCAATTGCAATCTCTATAAATTAATTTCAATATTCACAAATCATATCGTGATCTCCTCAGATCAATCATGATACAGTATTCACAAATAAATAATAATCTTGACATGTATTGCCAAGATTTGCGATATTCACAAATCAATTGCAAATTTTACAATAATATTATCTTATCAAATCAATTGTAGTTATTACAGTATTGACTATTGTAATCTTTACAAATCAATTGCATTTTCACAATATTGTAAAATTCACAAATGAATTTTAATATTTGAAAATCAAGAATAATTTTCTTTGTTGTATTTCAACCGTTCAAGCATGCTTGATTTGCTTGTTTGTTTACAGGATTATTTGCAAACCGATCGTGCCATTGAAAATTAATCAATTTACGGTATTGAGTATTGTAGTCTTTACATAAATTATAATCTTGACATGTCAAGATTTGCAATCTTCACAAATCAATTGCAAATTTTACAATATTGTAATCTTATCAAAACAATTGTGGTTATTACAGTATTGAGTATTGTAATCTTTACAAATCAATTGCATTTTTTTACAATATTCTAAGCTTCATAAATCAATTATAATATTTGAAAATCAATATTAATTTCCAAAGATAAATTGCAGACCGACCGATCAAGCATGTTTGATTTGCTCGGCGTTGAATTTAGTCGATCCTTGCGTAGCGGGGCACAATGTCCTTGCTGATCCAGTAGTCGCAGTTGGGGTACTCGTTGGCGGGCAGCGGGTCCTGGCCAAGCATGATCAGCTTGTTGAGGCTGGCGTCGGATGGCAGCGAGTCGAAAGTGCCGTGCGCTACGTAGCGATAGAACATCTGCTGGATGGAGGTGACGTAGCGACGTTCTTCGGGTGTGCGAGATGCGTAAGTGCCAAGGATCGCCTTGATATCGGCGTTCGCATCAACCATATCGTCGTCGTGTGTCTGCAACCAAAAATATACTTTTTATTAAAATATTCTCACTAATTACAATCTAAATATTGGAATTGAAGAAGTTTTGGGCGAACTCCTGTTTTTTCATTCGTTTTATTGTATCATTATAATAAAATAAATAAATACTTACATACATTTTCAAAAGACAGAATTGGTAAAACTGTTTTTGATATTCCCAGGCAGTAGGTATAGCTTATGTCGAAGATTAAGACGGTTTCAACTGTCTCTTGTACGTGATGTAACCAACAAACAGCAGATGTAAAGCATCGATTGTATCTTTTGATTTCAAAAACATCATCTAGGCATAGCTGACTATACCCTATTCACGATCACTTGAGACGAAATGAACAAATTTTTTGCGCATGTGTGCGGGTAAAGGGAGGTATTACTTCATACGACGGTCGGCCACAGTCGAACAGCTGTAGTCAATCACAGTTCTTGGCTTTTCCTGTACATGCAAAAAGTTTCTTTATTTCGTCTCAAGTGATCGTGAATAGGGTAAAGGCAAATATAAGGCATGAGTCACTGCTACGTCGACTTGAGGCAAAAAAATTTCATTAAATCATTAAATTTTGTCTTAGAGATAAACCATTAATTTTCAGTTCACTATTAAACTACAACAAGACTAAAAAAATTTAGAGAGTAGTAGCACACATTTAAAACTGTCTGCACACGCTATCACAAATAGACTTTACACTAGTCTCTAGGCAGTTGACAACATCAGCTGTTGGTGTGCACAAGGAGCAGACGAATCCGCCCAACTTTTTGGCGTTAGCTATAATAAGGATTTCATTGAATATTGATTAGATTATCAACTTTCTCATTCTTAAGCTGAGGCCGCACTGTCGGTGGGTGGAGGATGTATAGCATGGATGGTTCATCTATAGAACATTCAACATCCATAGTAATATAAATGTTGATGAATGTAATATGAATGATATGACGTTATATAGATTTTTTTGTTATAGGCCTATTGTACAAATTTCATAATTTCAAGATGTCGGCTGATCACCATCCAACCTATCAACCCTCCATGCTATCCACCCACTACCTATCGGCAGAGCGGCCTCAGCTTTAGAGTTAATCATAGCCATAGAAAAGGCATTATTACGAAAGAAGAGAGTTTCCCTGAATTGAACGTAGGCTTTAATTACTTATGTACATTATTATTATTTATTATAGTGTATATTTACGAAATAATAATAAATTATGCACCATGAAGAAATCGGTAAATGACTGTAACAAACACTCATGTCTATGTGATTTACAGTATCAACATAATATATTATAATATCATATTATACCTGAGTAACAACATAGAATCCAGATCCGGGAATTTGCCTGGCAACGGTGAGTAGGGGGCACACAGTGCGAATATCGGATATCATGGCGGCCAGTCCTTGGTAGGTGGTGTTGTATCTCCTGAGCGCCTCCTCAGCCAAGCCCTGCTCCGCGAGCACGCTCTTGCGTACCACACGCGCCACATCCTCCACGTTCCACTCTTTTTCCTTGATTCTTAACTCCTTCGTTGCTTCAGCATGGGCAGTTGTTCCTACAAAAGAGAATTATTGAGCTTATTATTAAAATATATATCAAGAATAACATTGTCACAAGCTGCCATAGTTTTCCGCATTTCTCTTTAAAATAAAGAAAATAATAAATTTCAATAACGGTATTAATCTATGTGGAGTGAAGGTGTATTAATCGATTATAAAAGTATTAAGTAAGGAGAATAAGTCAATAGAAAAATAAAACTGACGACACTTCATCCGCTACAGGCTGAGCCTCGTGATATTTTTTACTATTTTGTTTTCTTTGTAACTTATATATTTGATAATTATATTGTTTAGACTTTTGAACATATATAATTATTTCGTTTTTATAATCTGATTAATTATTGTTAATTATCACACATTGTATACTTTCATATTTCATAATTTCACATTTCATATTCTATAATGAATGAAATATTCAATAGACCTTCAAACTATGCTTTTCACAATCAATACTTGACACAAAAGATTTTCCCCTGTTCAAAAATCTTTACCATTAAACCCATTACATGTCAGAACACTAATTTCATAGAAAATAAATTTTCCTTCTAATATACCTACGTAACTGAGACATGGCAGGTTACAACTACGTATACATGTCTGTGAATTAAAACCTAGTTGATTGAATTATGAAAAGTTTAAATGTTTTCAAGCACTAAAGGTTAGTTATATACTACTACTCACTACCGAGACTGTGTATTCTATAATAGTATACTGATTATACACCTTCTGAGTAATCTCAGTAGAATATATTACAGAAAAATGGTTTTTGATTAATGCTTAAAGTACTTTTTTCAATACTTAAGGATTTAATTATGTCCTTACCGAAAACCAGTTGAACCTTAAGAGGTCCTTTCTTCCAAACTTCAGATGGATGTTCTTTCAGAACGTTTCCGTCCATGACAAGCCATTGATGGGATGCAGTCACGTTCTCTTCAGGTGTGGGCAGTTCAGGAGCCTTGTACAGCCATTCAAGTGGAACTTGATCGGTCAACTCTTCCATATCCTGCAACCAAATAGACACTGGTCACAACTCCATATTCAAATAATTTCAACATATAAGACTATTATCATAAAGTTACGAGGGTTGCCTTTTATATTTCAGGATTAGAGAGCAAAAACAAATATTAAGTATTCAAAATCATTTCGTTTTTCAAAATAATTTCCAATAGATACACTTTTGAATGCGTTTGACCAATTGTCGAAGCAATTTTGCCACTCTGATTGGGGACATTGGGGTTTCTCCAAAACATGCATTCCACATGCAGAAACCGTTTCTTCAGGTGCTTTTAAGCTTCTTCACCGCTTTACCCAGTCAAATGTTCATGCAATATTGAATGTAAGCTGGTCTCACTAATGCCTAAGGTTTTGTCAATCTCACGATGGGTCACATGACGATCTTGCACAATCAGTTAGTACACAGGAACAATGGTTTTTGGTATAACTGGTTTTGAATGACCTTAACGTAATTCATCTTGGAGTGAACTATGACCATGATGGAAACCACCGTAACATAGATAAACACTGGTCCTTGATGAAGCTTCTCGCCAAAAGTTGAATCAGTTCATACATGCACTGTTACTGAGTTAATCAACGTCGAAGTTTGTAAAAAATAATCTCATGAAAATGTTCACGATTTGAATACATTTTTGGGCTGGCATGAATCATCAAACTTACTGCAAACAACACAAATAGCGGTATGTCAAAATGATTTGAAAGCATATAACATGAAAAATGCCCAATTTTACGATACAACTGTCAGTTGCCATATTGCAACACCAGGGCTGCCAAATCCCGAAACGGTACAAACCTCGCCGCACTGCCGGTGGGTAGATGGTTTATCTATAGAACATCCAACATTCATGGTTAAACATCGTATGAATGGTATGACGTCATACTGTTTTTTTTTAGATGAAATTGTATTGTCCATATTTAAGAATTTCAATATGCCGGCTGAAGACTATCCAAACCATCTAGCCTATCCACCCACCGGTAGTGATGCCTCAGCCTTATAGCTATGATAATAAAAATTACTAGCCGGCAGGCTCGCTTCGCTCGCCTTCTCCGCCCCCTTGAATCACGACAGTATCAGCAGTGTCAGTGAGTCAAACAGGCTCGCTTCGCTCGCCTGCAAAACCTGTGACAGTGTTACCTGAGACCAACAGGCTCGTTTCGCTCGCCTGCAATTTCCGTTTGAAAGGATTTGGTTATCATATCACTTAACAGGGTTCTTTTGAGAAATCGTTCTTAATCAGTTGTTTCATTACCTCAGCTCAACCTGAATACTTATATGATTTGAACGTATTTAGTTCAGTAGTTTCCGTGAAGTAAACAAAATTGCAGATTCCAAACATTTTAAACCCTTATTACAGGCGTAACCTCAGAAGGAGTTCGAAATTTTTTGAACAAAACCTTTCTATTTCTAATCTGGACCTGTTTTCCAAATTTCAACATTTTCTGCCAATAATTGGTTCTTGAAAAATCTAAAAAAAACTCCGAAAAATAGTAAAATGCTAATATTGAGCGTAACCTTGGGAAGTATATCGGACATAGTTTGTAACTTGATACAATATCTTCCAAATTAGTTTTATCTATAATCTCGCTGAACCATTCAATTTACAGTGAGGATTGGTCGTATCAAGGCGGAAGATATGCAACCCGCAACACATCTACAATTTTTAAAAACTTATTACTGGCGTAATCTTGAATGGATTTCAAAACTATTTAAACAAAAAATTTCAAGACCTTGGACGAACCTCTACACAAAATTTCAACATTTTCTGTCGATGGGTTGTCGAAAAATCTGAGAAAACGCAGGAAAACAATAGAGAAATGCAAATATTGGGCGTATCCTTGAAAAGTTTCAAAAATCTGTTCTTAGCGCGTACCTAAACATCCAACTGAACATGCCTGCCGAATTTGAACGCATTCGGTTTAGTGGTTTTTAGTTCTGTTAATGAATCAGCGCCATTTCGCTTTTATAGATATAGATAATGAATTTATAAATGCCTGAACATACTTGATCAAGGAGACACTTGACTTCGCCATAATGATCACACTTCAATTTCTCCAGGTAATGTCGGTTGCGGTTTTCAGAGTCGATCAATGGTTCATTGGGAAAGATTGCAGATCCACTGGACAGCCAAGCACGAGCGAAAAGTTTCTGCAACATTAAATAAAATTGTAAAAATGAGGATTGAAAATTATCGAAAAAATAAAAACGAGTGAAATGATCAAAATTATTATAGTTGGAAAATGAATTATCAAGTAGGCCTATAGACTTTTTCAATTTAACTCATTATCAAGATCAAACATTTTTCCAACAGTACAATAATTATAGAATGATATTGTCCGGTATTTACTGTATCTAATCAATGGCGATATTTAATGAGTTTGACTGGAATCGAATAAAATTTTCGCGAATCAACCGTAAGTTCTACGATTAATACTTGATCAAATATTTCACGCATCAATATGATAATAAATTTGATTATTCTCGTTATATCTCAAACATATAATTATCTAATCTTGATTGAACTCGGGATTAATTTAATTTTGGTTAAAACTGCTAATGGTAATACGTGCCTATTCGAACTAACGTTTCTTTACGTAGGATAAAATAAAGAGGAATGATTTACTATGCATTCTAGTTACTAAGCACGGAGTAAATACAGAGTTGAAAGACCAAATAGAGTAAATTTCTTGACTCATAACTTAATAAATACGTTGATAAATTTCACTCCAACAACAGTACTCAAGATTTGTCAAATTGAAAGTTATAAACGTATTTATTGAGTTACAAGTTAATTATCATCAACAGTTCAAGTATGATGAAGGAAGACAAAAGAAGAAATTGGAATACTCAATTACTCAAGTTTTGAAATTTGAAGATACAACAATTCAGAAAAAAAACAACAATTACAGCTCAAATCCATAACAATTATAATCCTACTTACCTCAGGTTTTCTCATTGACGTGAGAGCAGTTACAAGGGTGGCACCACCGCGATGTGCCAGAATCGTCACCATTTTCTTATCGCCACCAAAATGTTCGATGTTCAGCTGGATCCATTTGAGAGCCTCGATCAGGTCCAACAGGCCGTAGTTGCCAGACGAGGGTGGATGAATGGATGAAGTGAGAGGTCTGGCCGCCAGGAAGCCAAGAGGTCCCAGGCGGAAGTTCGGTCTCACAAAAACAAGCTCCTTGCTGCGAGCTATACGTGGCGACGCCTCTACTTCTCCAGGGGATCCGCCCATCAGAGTGTCACTTCCAACTAGGACAACAACCTGTTGCAACGTAAAAAACAATAAAATGAAATCATTAGAAAATGATATTTTTATTTGGTATAGTCTGTTCGAGCAAACGAGCCATTTTGGCAAGACGGAAAAATTACTCGGTGAATTGATTCAAAATTTATGAATTTGGTCTTAAATTGCTTAAATTGTAGAGCAGAATGATTTCTACAATAATTTGAGACCAAATTTATAATTTTTGAGCCAATATTGACCGAGCTGGAGTCATTTTCCCATCTTGTCAGAATGTCTTCTCTGCTCAACCAGACTATACTAAACGAGAAAATAAAGTCTGTCCAAGCAAAGAAAATGATCCAGCTCGGTCAATACTGGTTCATAAATAATTGATCTGGTCTTAATTGATGGAAACATTCTGATCTACAATTTGAGATCGAATTGATAATGTTTTAACCAATATTGACCAGGCTGGAGTCATTTTCTTATCTTGCTAGAGGGTCTTCTTTGCTTGGACAGACTACACTACGAATTGATGCCTTCACGTATCAGCAGTAACCTTAACTGCCTCTTTGTATGGAGCATACGTTTTATGAAGATAAGAAGCAAGTTATACTTAATTTTTCTATTGATTAAAAACTAAAAAGATTCCAAGGGAAATCACAAAGTTCAATACAATGTCCACACATTCAATGTTTAATTTGAAGGTGTGTTACATTAGAATCTCAAGTTCTAGTAAAAAAATAACATTATCTCCAATGCGATTTGTGGGCCTGATAAATACAGATGAATTCAAGAAAACCTGTGAATCAGGAAACACTAGTCCAAGTTCATGGCGTAGTTAGTTTTCTCAGTTTTAATGAGAAAGGCGCCTACTGGGACTGTGAATTGCTATTTCTCAGTAACACTTCACTTTTTTGTTTATCTATTACATGTAATGGCAAAAATGCAAAATTTTTATTATTTCTATTCTATCAAAGATTGTAACCTACTACATTCTGTTTGACGAGTGTTTGAATTCGATCTTTTAGTTATTATAATAACAATACTCATACTCTGCTTGGGTTGAGTTATCGACCTTTTTTTCTGCGTGAGATGTTGAGTGTCAAGAAACCCCATAAATAAATAAATGTATTTTACAGTCGTGGACCAACATGGGTAATTGACAAAGACACAGTAATACTAGTATAATACAGGAAAACAAAGTCACAAAGTACATTACAATATCAGAAAATATCAAAATATTCAGTCAAACAATAAAATGATCTCGAGAATTTAAAAAAATTAACAATTTTTTCACAATATTGGCAACTTATAGCAATATGTTCTTATTCCGATGCTGTCATAATGTTTCAAGCTTGTGACAAGAAGATGATATGGACATATGGTATATCAAAGTGATATTTTCCCTAGTGTCATAAGTATAAATATTAGATCTTTTCTTCAAGTTCTGTAGGTTGTTTCTGGTATGGACGCATGATAGTTGTAGGTATGAAGAGATAGTTGGCCTTCCTCACTATTGACAAAGAACGTGAGTGGACGGAGTTTCATCCAAAACTAACTTTGAACAGAGTAAAATAGTTTATTGGATTACATCACTCAATGTTGAATATTTTTAATAAATTATAAAAATTGGTTTAGTTGGAGTTACCGGCAGCGGTGAATGGTAGCGAACGTAGGGCGTGAAAATGTCGAGCGTGAGGCAGTCCTCGGCGCCGTTGACGGTCTCGTTGTTGTAGCGCTGCCAGCAGTGGGCGGACGAGTTGTGCGCGGGGAGGGTGTCGTTCCAGCAGGTGGCCAGCGAGAACTGGTGCGGCGGCTTCCAGCGCAGCTCGTTCACCGGAGGCAGCGCGAACGGAATGCCTCTGAACGCGAACACTCCTTCTTCAAGCATCCTGAAACACAATCCAGCAGCAACATTTTCAATTGACGTTAATCAATACATAGTTTGATACAATAGAATTAAAAATACAAATAGAATACTAAATCACAGTACCCTTTAGAATAAGTTTATTTTTTCTCACAACTACTGTCGAACTATTAATGATATTGTTATGTCATTGATGCAATTTCTTGTTATTGTAATATTCATCTGATATTTTTTGTGAGAGAATAAATAATTTGAATTGAATTGGTACCCCGACGCTGCGAGGCATACCGGGGCAGAGATAGAGAAGAATAAGAATTGAATTAATAGTGATTTTCAAGGGAAACTGAACAAAATAAACTTAATCTGAAGGGTACTGTGATTTATTATACATAAGTAGCCCTAATAACAAAGTGGACGAATAGAATATTCTAGTGATTACATTTGAGTATGATTATTCTGCGAGAAACAATATTGTCACAGTATTTGTATAAAAATATTGTACAACAACATGACCAAAAATATTTTATTTATCAAGCGACCCTTGTTTTATTAGATTAGACAAGCCTATTTTTTTCCTCCCAATTCAAGTAGTTGTATCAATGTATGAATAAATAATAAAGACCATAATGATAAATAATTTTCATAGATTATAACTAGAGTTACCGGCAAGGGTGAATGGTAGCGAACGTAGGGCGTGAAAATTAGTTTTATTAAAATTACATTATTTTTAGTAATTCAAAATAGAGCAGAATGTAGTAGCAGCAGCAGCAACGTGATATTGATTGAAACAGTAGAATAAATAGTTGAAGTTTTTAAGTTCTTGGGTTTGAGAAACTACACACAATAATAGTTTTTTTAAAGAGAAAAGCAGAGTGAAGAATTATATCAGACAAGTATGAATTCACACAGGGGCATTATTGAAATTATATTATTTTAGAAATAATAAAGGGATAAAAAATAATAAAGTACATTTGTCTAAAACACCTGGACTGTACAACGCAAACGTGAAAAATACTTTCACCAATAATTGATTTTAAAAACCAAGAATGCTAACAAGAATTCATAAAAATGATGTAGCTGTATCAATATTGCATAAATAATTGAATATTCAACACTTTAAATTGATAAAAATCTGAATTAAATTTAATGATCGCGACGTGAACTATGCATGTCCAACACACCACATATGCTCCATGATCTCTGAATACATTCATGCATACAAGTCTGGTACCTGGTCTATATATAACAAGTTGGTGCAATCAAACTATTGGAGATTGTATTATTATTATTTTATGTCAATTTATATAAAAATCTGAAATTGGTACAAAACCTTATGGATGCATCATACCAAAAATTTCTAATTAATCCATTTAATAACTCACCCTTCAACATTTCCACAGCTTGTGACTGCTTTCACGTATTTGCCGTTGTAAATTGGAGCATCTGTAGGAGGTCGGTAACCACCAAAGATTAGCAGCGATAATAGGATGAACACAATCATGAACAGGAACACAAGAGCTGTAAAACAAGAATAAGGATAATTAATATCAGGCCTGCACCAATCAAATAAGTGAATCACAATGTGAAAACAATCATTGATGGGAAAATTCATAGCGACACAATAACATTGAATGATGATTATCTGAGTGAATAGAAATATTTATTGGATCCAAGATAGGAAAGTTGAAAAGAACGAAAAAGCTTCTCATAGGTGATGTAGATGACCACCAAATTGAGAATGCAGAGTCAGGAATGGAATTATGTAGTGTTATATTCTACATCGTGACTCAATTACAGTAAAAATGCGATAAAAAATGTGATAAAAATGCGATCATGAGAAGTATATAAAATAAACTACTGTAAAAAAGAGGAATATTCAAATTGGAGGAGAGTAGAACATTACAATTTATTTCTGAATGTATACAGTACACACATACAGGTTGTCCACTAACTTTCTGAGAAGACTCCACTTTACGCATCAGAGTTAAGAAAATCAGGCCAATTATCAATTATTATTATAATAGGCAGAGTTAGGCCAATTATCGAAATAAAGACAAGAGAAGATTTAAGATATGTTGAAAATTTTCTAGTGGCTTTTTATTCAGATGTGAATATTATCAGGTTTTATATTGAACTTGCTTTGCTTAGAAATTTCAAATAAACATTACTGTTAAGAGATAAGAGTACTGTTGAGCAAGTTGAAAACTTTATATTACTAGAAAAAAGTAATATTTAGAGGAAATGCCGAAATAATACGAAAAATGAGCAGAACTCACCAATAACTCCAAGAGTTTGATGTTCAGTTATACGTTGAACGATGACCGATCGTCGACAACATTCGGGAATGTCCCACTTGGAATGCTCTTCGTCCTCATCACCAAGCGCTGGCTTTTCAGACTCATATCCGGTATTATTCTGAAAAATATACATAACATCACAAGATGTCTAGGGAGAATATAAGACGAATCATCAGAAAGTAAATGGCATGTGACGGTTATTTCATTTTTTATGATGAAAGGTTTAGAAAGTTTTTCAGATGTGATGGGTGTGATGGAATTCCTACCAGAGTTATTCAACATAACATCGACTCACTAATAGTTCCTATCAGACACATTGTAAACCTAAGCATCAGCGTAGGCCACTTCCCTAGTGCTTTGAAAACGGCAAAGGTGATACCCATCCACAAAGCAGGTCCAAAAGGCACTTTCTCTAATTACAGACCAATTTCCTTGCTAGTCACTCTGTCAAAAATAATTGAGAAATGTGTTAAAATACAGCTTTCTGAATATTTAAATGTTAACAATTTGATCTCAGCCCACCAGTATGGTTTTCAAAAGTCCAAAAACACATCTGATACACTTTTCAACTTAACCAGACTCATTTCTAATAGTATCAAGACTAAGAAAAAAGTAATAATAACGTTTTTAGACCTGGCAAAAGCTTTTGACACTGTTGATAAAGCCATCCTTATAAATAAGCTTGAGCTGTTAGGAACAAAGAATAGAACATTACAATGGTTCATAAGCTATCTCAATAATAGACAGCAATATGTTTATATAAATGATGTGGCAAGTGACAAAGAGAATGTTGAGTATGGTGTGGTTCAGGGCAGTACTCTTGGCCCTTTACTCTTCCTGATCTACATCAACAACCTATCAAAATTGAATGTGGATGGTGAGTTGTTTCTATTTGCCGATGACACAGCATTAGTGTCTTCAGGAAGCACTTGGGAGGAGGCCTATGAGAATGCCTCGATCGACTTGGCAAAAATTAAGAAATGGTTTGACTTCAATTGTCTAACGGTAAATGTAACAAAAACCAAGTTTATGCCAATTGTTACACGTAACCAAGTTGACCCAGGCCATTTAACTTTGAAAATGCATTCTTGTGATGCTTCAAGGCTTAATGACTGTGACTGTGGCATAATTGAGCGGGTTGATCAGTATAAATATCTGGGAGTGATTCTGGATTGCAAGATGAGTTGGGTGCATCATGTTCGGTGTGTTAAGAATAGGCTCAGGAAATTGCTTTATGCCTTCTCAGAGCTGAGTCATGTGTTGAGCATAGAACAATGCAAAATAGTATACTTTGCTTACGTTCAATCCATCATACAATACGGAATTCTAGCTTGGGAGGGGCTTCCTCTTCAGTTATCGAACCTCTTGCAGTTACCCAAAGATCAATAATTAAAACAATTTTTAAAAAGGCCATAAATACCCAACAATACTTTTATTCATAGATTTTCCAGTATTAAATATAAGACAGCTTTTCATTAAATCCTTATTAATTCATATCAAGAAACACAAAACAGAAATCTTAGGAGAAATTGTCAATCATAACTATTCTACGCGTTTCAGATCAAATTACAACTTTGAGATTCCTCAGCTCGCACATGGCTCTGAACTCACAAATCCCTCATATCTGGCTCATGTCTTGTATAGAAATGTGCCTGAGGAGATAAAGGAGGCGGAGGCATGCAGTTTGGTGGCTTACAGGAGGAGGGTGGACAGGTGGCTGTACCGCATTGGCTGGGAGGCGGCCGAGCAATTACTCCGATCCCGTTATGTATAGTAATCAACCATCCTTATCAAGATTGTATTACTGATTGGAACCATCCTTTAATGAAATAGTAGTTTATAACACATACTTACCCTTTCTCATTCTAAATGATCTAATAGTCCTCTTCCAGCCTGGTGAATCTTAGTATAATTACTCAAGTTGGTTATTATATTTTATACCCTTTCCTATTATTATTTCTCTTTTTTTTCTCTCTTCTCTCCTGCATTTCTTGGATTTTCCGGAGACCGAAGCACCACAGTACATGTAGTTTTAGAAGCATACAACTTTTATCACTATTATTTTTCTCTTATTTTAATTTTTTTCTTGTTTTTGTTTTCACAATAGGCTATATAGATATAAGATTCATAGGTTGATTATCTTATGTGTCTATTATGTAAAAATTATTTTTCAATTGTTATTATTAAGACTGTTGAACTCCCCCCTACACACAGACGTATAGTCTTGTAGGGGGATTCCTCAAATACAAAATTTTTATGTAAGATAAAATTTAATTTGCAATTTTATGGGGGGAAAAAAAAAAAGATAGGAAAAACCAACATACTAGAATTGCAAGGTAACCTCATGTACTTGATTGAAGAACTTACAAGCAAATGCACAATGAAGATGATGATGATATAAAAATATTCAAGACATTTCTGTCTAGCCATGTGTCCAGCTAATAAAGTTGTAGTTCTCTATTCTAGAAAACAAAGGAGAGGTTGAAAATACTTCAATTTCAATAGGTTGACGACTGGACCCATTATGTTTTTTCATACTGTAGTTTGCTGATCGTTCATTAAAGCTCTATTTTCTTTGCACACTAGAATTTTCTGGACTTTAAATTTGCTTCTTGATAAAATTGAATAAAGTGAATAATTCAACATATTTTACATAAATTTTAATCAAAGTTTTTCTTTTAAACATACGTCATTTTTATAAGCTGTTTAATGATGAAAACTTATGGGAATCCTTCAAGCGAGAAAGGTAAGTTGATTAACAAATGTTTGTTGAATATAAATTATGTTTAGAGGAATCAATTTTCTTACATCAGTTCCAATGTCCAATTTGACGGTCTCCATCTCGGCTTCATCTCTCTTGTCGTCATCAGCCTTGGTGGTGTGCGATCCATTGCTGTCGTCCAGAGTTTCCATTGACGCCAAACCGGCTTGCACGCCTGGCCCCCCACTACCATCCTCAACGTCTCTGTCCTAAAAACAAAAATCACAAATGAAACAGAGTTATCTAATCAAAGATATTAAACTTTATCTTCAAATATTATCAAAAAACCATCGATTTTTCAAACCATACAGTTTGATAGTAATTTGTTGATTATCTGTTGTTACAATTGCGACTTATATAAAGTATTTTAAGCAAAGGTGATAAGTGGATGATGATGTTTAGGCTACATAGTGAATGAATGATGATGGACGATGAATGTTTACATTACAATTTTAACTTTGAAAAACACAATTGAGTTCAGTTCAGGTTATCTAAGTTATCTAACTTTGTTAGATTTATAATTTAGACAATACATTCTTAAAACTATAAATAAAACTACAAAAAAACAAGTATTATTTTCTCATGTTATTTGTTTCCACGATAGATGAATCAAACACAAACGTTTTCGGATCTCCCATATTCCACTGAAGCATTTCTAATTGGAAAAACTTTATTTATTCGTTCTATTTCTTACTTTAATTATTGAGCTTTATGACAATTTTGTACAAATTCCAAGTAAACAAGTTGCGCTCTAGTTCAAACGAAGTTTTTAAAATATAGAATGGAACAGACAGGTTTTTCTGAGAAGGAATAATTCGGTTGAAATTTTTAATACTGTGAATAAGAATGAATGGAATGGAATACAAGGAGCTGTAACAATTTCTAGGTTTTTATTCATGATAGACACTGGCGGCTCGTACCCACGTAATAGGTGAACTGTCCGTATCTTTTACTGTACAACAATTCACCTGTTTCGTGGGCACGAGCCGCCAGTGATGATAGATTTGATCTTGATTGATTTTTGTAACATACCTTGGTAGATTTAAGTTTTTTGGGAATAACGTTGACCAGTGGCAGTTTGATAGCATTGATTAATCCCTTGGCTCTTCCTTCTCCTTCGGCTGGTTTCACTTCGTCCGGGCTGTTCGGCTGCAAATCTGCTTTGTCTTCCTCAGTGCTCTGAAAAAACAACATTGATCCAATGTTATTTATTTTTCCAAGTTTATTTGCAGTGATAAATAAAATACTGCAATACTATAATATGTTAACAACGAAGATAAATTAACAAAATTGTACTGTAATAAATTGAAGAGACAATTTAACATGAGCTGCTGAATGGTACATTTCAAGTAAAAACAGTAGCTGCTTGTCAGTAATTCTTATGAGTCAAGTAAAAATCTTGTGAGACTTGACTTTGAAGAAGTAATAGTGTAGTACATGCAGTAATTGCAGACTACTTTCATACAATGAGTGTGTGAAAATTCGAATAATATGAATGAAGTGATTATCTTTGGCAAGTCGATGTTCTTAAAACATCGATATTTAAACCGATATCAGTAATTAGTTTGAACCAGTAATGCACCCAGTACTAGCTAGTGCAGTCGTTCTCAATAGAGTATAGAAAGAGTGAATAATGTAGGTTTTTTCTTAGCTATTTATATAAAAGAAATACTTGCTTAAACGATAAAGTTTTCTTACAAAGAAAACCGAGTACTAGACTTTATTTTAAATGAGAAATACTACTACTACTACTACTTACTTTGGAGTTTTTACTGAATGGATTTGAGAATTTCAGTTTAGATAGAATGGCCAGTTTGCTGGTGTTATTTGCAGGTGCTTCTTGTCCAACAGTAACAGCAGTGCAGGGAGGTTCCAACAGATCAGAGCCTTCTTCATTGTCATCTCCTTCCTTCAAAACAGAAAAAAACACATTGAATGAAAAAGTCAACTAGTCGCTTACCACCATTGTATTTAATAAGTTGCTTGTTGAGTAACAATCGCATTACGTACACTCTACTATAGTCTGAAC
Source organism: Sogatella furcifera (assembly GCA_017141385.1). Taxonomy (NCBI): domain Eukaryota; kingdom Metazoa; phylum Arthropoda; class Insecta; order Hemiptera; family Delphacidae; genus Sogatella; species Sogatella furcifera. The sequence continues at coordinate 18,669,252 of CM029547.1, read as the reverse complement.
TTTTGAACCAATATTGACCGACTCATTTCCCCATCTTGCCAGAATGTCTTCTTTGCCTGGACAGACTATACAATCATGTAATAATATGAAAGAGTGGTGAAGTTTTTTTTAAATTTTCTTCTTTTCTTAGAAGTGTGCGGAGTTTATTGATTCAATTATTATTACCAAACCTCTAGCCGGGCAAACAGAAAGTATTTAATTTAATTAATTAATTTATTTTGTTTGTTGCCTTCCTTCAAAGTCCTTGATATTCAGTTTTCACAACTTTTCAACAAATAACTAGTCAGGGACGGAAATAATTTACGAATTCAACGATGTTTTTGCCAGAGTGCCACTCTGACACTTAAAATTCTATTATTCATTTCACATAGAACGTTTATCGAAAACTAAAGGATAATTTAAATAGTTAAGACCCTTAACAATAAATTTCCCCTCCTGGAAAATTGAAAAATTTTTTGAGAGAATTGAAGTATGCTACTGTAAAAAACCCGACATCACTTTATTTCAATACATTTTTCAAATACCACTACCTACTAATATAACTACAAAGCTAAACAGTACAATTACTCTTTAAAGATAAATATATTTTTTCGATTTGGTTATAAAAATGTCACCATGGAATCAAACAATTAACTGAACAAAATTCTTTAGATGCTTTTAAAGAACAACTTGATAGGATTTCTCCACACGCTGCTCGGGCCTAACAGATTAATGAGTCAAGTAATAGCAATTTGTCTATATTGTCTGTTATTGTTCCATCAAGCTGAATGGGCGGTCATCTGCCCAATTCATTTCTCACATGGGATCGCTCTCGCTACCCCACCACCTTCTATGGGACAAAGTCAAGAGGATTATCAACTTTAGAAAAAGTATCAATTAGTTTGATAAGTTAATTGAAAGTTTATGACATTTGAGAGGGTACTTTTCCTGAAATAAAGTTTGGCTGTGGAGATATGGTAGCCTATGATTGGGCCTATACATGGCCAAGCTTCTGAATTGATTCTGTAGCGTGACCCTCGCCTATAACACATCAAAGTTTTGAAACATCATAATTGAAGTAGGCTACCTACCCAGATAAGGTAATTAATATTAAAAAATACTCCTAATATGGATGTTTCGTTCAATTTATAAGTATTAGTTTTCATAGACTTGACAATATTTAATAAATGGTTCACTTATATTGGAAAATTGAAACATTTATTCCAGCTTCTCTATACAAATCCATATTTTCATTGAATTTGCAATATCTTAAAAATTTAGTAAATAATTTAAAATATCTCTGAAAAAATGAATAGAATGTAGACGTGAAAAACAAACTTATGTTCTGAAGCAACAAATTTTCTATGAGATTAAAAAACATTTTGTTTCAAATTCATAAATTATGCAAGATCTGTAAACCAACACTGGTAGGTATTTTGCATCAATGATATTCCACGTAGAATTTTTCCAAAACAGTAAATTAATTCTTGAAGCGAAAACTTTCAACCTGTGTAGTTGCCAAGGTTTGATACCATTCTGCATGTTAGCCACTGTTTTCATTCTGGGCGAAAACTATCTACATTAACGTAGCTAATAAATACTGGCACTCCAAATTCAAATTTAGCCAGAATAAACTTGAATGGATCACTATTCGTCGGCTATTCTCTTAAAAATTGTTTATTCTATGAGTAAACAAGGCGAAAGTGTTTACATAGGCTAGCCAGGGCCGTTTGTTCAGCGGGCAATATCTGTCACAGTTTGGTTAGTGCCAGAGCTATGCAGAGGGGTCGCACAACTAGACATAAATTTCGAGGGTTGTTACCAAGCCGACAAACCGGACACTTAATACCCCACCACCTTACCCCATTACCTCCAATAGTAATAAATTTTCTTTTTCTCTTTTTGTCGGCTGACAACAATCGTTTCAACTAACATTGGTTGAATTATGAGAGCACAGAAAGTGATGCCAAAGATAGATAAGCCAACAAGGTTTGTGGTGGAATGGATCTTACCAGCATCGTTGGTCTACAGTTTCCAAAAATAGGAGACGAATTACAAACACTGTGAGAGTTATAGTATTTATACATAGTTATAGTTATAGCAACAGTGTTTTGTCAGAGACGTTTTAGAGGCTATCAACACCAAAAAATATTTTTTCATTACTCGCAAGAGAGAGTTCAGTTTTCAAATGGTTCTCTGTTCAAGATCTGACCTGATTTGTTGCTGTATTATAGTAATACCTAATGCATTACAGTATTGTTTTTTACAAATTTTCAATTTTAATTAGATCTACAGTTACAAAATTCAGAAAACATAGAAATTTAAAATGACAGACCTTTAAGAAACAGTTTCGTACATTCAAAATAGGTACCTTAGGTTTAGACGAATAGTATCCAATATTTCCAAGACAAATATTTTGTAAAGTGAGACTCACACAATCTTCAGTCAAATCCGACTTTGGGTGACTTTTCAGACCTCGACTGCCACACTCATGTATTATTCAGCCAAATCTCACCCTTTTTATCGGTAGGTAGCAATGTTATGCAAATAAGAGATTCTCAGCCTGGGATTTGCGAGGGTATTGACTTGAGAGGAGCTCACGTTGGACCATCAAACACACCTGTGAATTTCACGTGATTCGTTGGGTTTGCTGAAAGGTGGCTGGAGAGGGGTGAAGGGGTGGATGGTATTGCATCCAACGTAGATAGAAACGTGACGCAGAATAACCTCTTTGTTCTTTTGTTGAATACTATATAGCTCTAATTCTAATATGAATTGGAGCAGACTGTTGAATACTGTAATGTTAGCTGATATTTGTATCACAAAATCAGTCTCTTTTACGTCAATCGAATTTTGACTCTGAATCGAGCCAATATTTTATTATTATTTTATATATTTATTATATTTTATTATTTATTGAATAATAAAATAGAAAGACATTGTGAAAATATTCATTTAGAAATAATTGAAGACACAGTGTCAGTTGAAGTCACATTGTACTTTACACTCATAACCCAAAATTAGTTTCTTTAGTACACTGATGATGATGATGATGTGAAAACATGGAAAAAATTGATTGTACACAATAAAATTTTCTGTGATATAGACAATATTGTGCTCTTTAATTAGTAAGAAATAGGATAACCCATGCTCCCGTGAAAACAAGCATTCCTAATGACGATGATTGATTATACTAACAGAATCTATTTAATATATCTATAATGTTACATGCTCACAATTAATAAATTCCTGATTGTACAATTTTTATAAGTACATATTAATTTATTTGCGAATCACCTCGAAATTTTTTTAAAGTAATAAGTACTATTCGTAACTGATGTGTACCCACTTGAATGAAGTGAATGCTTTGCATACTAATTCCGTATTAGATTGTCAACTTTCTTTAAAACAATTCAGATTCCTTTTTACGGTCACCCAATTACTTTTAACTGTCTCGATCTTCAACGGATAAAATGCAACTTTAGGAAATCTTTTTAAAGCATTTTGACTGCATTGTCGGTAATAAATCCCAGTGAATCCTTTTTGACCTTACTAAAATGACACCATCTTACGGCGTTTCAATTCCATAATTGTGAATTTTCTTTGAAAGAAATCATATCTCTTTGAACGAAAAGCTAATTTCATTTTACCGCCTCAATATTATACAATCTAACAGATCCAAATGCAATGCAACTTCTCGAGTAATCAATCACCCCTAAAAGTATCAATTTCCAACCTTGTGGCTCACCCTATTCTTATCGCGGCTGCGACTGCTGCGCAGGAACCCGGGTATGCGGATGGCGCCGATCGGAATCCTCCTCTTGACGTCCTCCTTCTGCTGAGCGGCCGCCTCCTCCAGCGCCTTCTTCTTCTTCTCCACTTCTCCTGTCTTGTTGCCGCCCCCCGGCTTGTTCTCCTCATTCAGCATCTTGACTCGCTCCTCATCCTCGATCTCCAGCTTGTCACCCGACTTGAGGATCTCGTCGTTGAGGTCGATCTTCACATCTCCGACGCCATTTTCAACCGGCGCGCTCACCTCGATCTTGGCCGGACTGCCTTCCACCGCCACCTCCACCTTGTTCTCCGTTGTAGTACTCATCCTGCAACAAACAAGATTGATTTTGAAACCTTAAATATTGGATAATCAATTAATTTAAAACCCCAAAAATATTCAGAAAGTTTAGACCATATTTTTGGTCAAATATCAATATTATCGAACAATTTTGAGCAATAAAACGAGTAACGATGTTCAATATTGAAAACGATATAAATATTTTGGTACATTGAAAAAAGTGTCAATCCCAACTTACATTAGAATTAAATAGCAGAGGACAATAAAAGAGCTCATTCAATACTCATCAACAAAACAAACATGGAAATTTATTCAATTTCTATGTTAAATTTAATCTACCATGTTCATGTTAACCTACTTTAAGTTTAATTGTACCTATGTTTATGTTGACCTACCTACTTGAACTATGTTCAATTGAACCCACTATGTTAAAAAGAGTTTAAAGTTTCAATTCGGCAAATAAATTAGAATTGTTCAATTCATATGTTGCATTAAACCTCTGATGTGGATTCGAATCCAAATTTAAATTGTTGGTAGACGGAATAGATGTGTGCGGATTTTTAGAGGTGCACGGCTCAATTAATTGCCTTTCAAGTTGATACATTTAAGAAGATACAAAAGTCCATCAAATTTTTCAAATACTGTACCATACATGTCGTTTGGATATGATATGGGATCTTCTGTCGAGGACCTTTTTCTCTCGATTGATTCAATTCCATGTAATAATAATTAAATCATCTTGAATGTTTTAAATTGAAAGGCAAAGGCAAATGAAGCCCGATCACACAGATCTATTGACTACTAACTGAATTTAAACACATCTATCCTATAGGACAGTCATACATCGACAGGATTTTGACTCAAAATCTTTGAGAGGTGAAAAATAGTCTTATTGTTATTAAAATAATAGCCTTCAATTATTAATGTTCGTTATGTTCCATAAAACATAAGTTTTTTATTGCTGTTGCTGTTATGCCTACATGAGCAGTTTGGCTTGTGTGTGTGAATAAGAAGGATTATGATGAATTATGAGAGATGAATGGACGGCTTGAGGTGGGTTCCGTACCACTGGAAGCGATTTTGACTCTTTTGAATGAATGATGACGTTCAGCGAGAAAAGGCCTTGACTGAAAAGTGGCAAGTGGAGAAACAGGAGCGCGTCTCTTATCCAATCTTGCGCATATTAGTGATTGTAAACTGTAAGTTAATACAGATCATTATTCATTATCGACTAATTTTCAACAATCGACACTCGACAGTGACACAATCGACACTCTGGAGGATAAAAAATACTTCTTGTAATATTTGAGTTTTATTTATTGAAAAAGATAATATCCTGATGGGGTTTCCACCTCGCCATACAACCCAATGTGGAACAGGATTATTAGAATTATTTTATTAGGAGTCATTATTATCTTCTATTGAGATTAAATATGATTGATACAACTTAACCAACCATGGTAAACAATTCAAATAGTAGGAATAAAGTAATGAAATAGGAGTGTGAAATTGTGGAGAAATTATGCTTCATACAGCATGGCAGGTATTAATGATAGACGGTCGGGCTTGACTGCTGTCAAATTAATTAGGAGCAATTAAACCTTAATATTATCAAATAAATTATATTGTCACACCATCCTATTTAGAAGATAATCCCCACCCAACATGGCAATAACATCATGAGAAAACCAAAATATTGCACTGTTAAATGTATTTTTTCTTTAATTTTCCCCCAAATCAATTTATGCTTTTTCTTGAATTCCAAAGTATTGTTCCTTGGATTTGAAGCAAACACTTGCAAATGGACGATTCCCACTGAACTTGTATTTATTAATGTACCACTTTTCCCAACAACTTTTTAGAATTTAATGGAATTGAACAAATCTTATCCAAATAAATAAGCTTCTTAATATATATAAAGACAACATTCCCCTAAATGGTCAATTTGTAATAAATTTGAACAAATAGCTTGAAAGTTCTGACGAATCCAACTTTTCAATATGGAATCATCCGGTATTCCCTTTCTCAATATCTCAACAACCTATGCTACAATAGTAATGACAACTAGTTGATAACGATAGCAGTTCACTTCTAGTCAATCATACAATACCTATGATGTATTAGACCAGCTATAATGTGACAATTCGATGAAATGTGGGTTAGAGGGACAAAATCATGGTTCGCGCAACAAAGTACACTGAAGAAGGTAATGGGACTGCCAATCCCGGTAATAATGCCGGCAAGGGTGGAAGGGGGTCTGTAACTGAAGCTGGTTACCTTGGCAACGAGGGGTAGACGACCCTCACCAAAATGGAATTCTCTCCCAATGGTACCAACTGCACAGAATAGATCAGCACACATTGATCTCACAACGCGTAACTACTGTGAATTCAACCCAAAGCGCTCCAAGCATCCCCAGCCCAGCTAATAAATCGTTAAATGAGCAATTGATAAGAATGTGATGTCGTGATGTCATACATCTGATTTGTTCATCACTCAATTCGCTCAACAGCTCTGAGTGCTGACACACTGTTGTCACTTAAAAATTAATGAAGTAAATGTACCGAATCAAATCCATTAAAAATCGAGCATTGAACAAAATTTTACTGTATTAATGCTAAAATTAAATACTAAATCAATATATTCTTCCATTTCAACAATTGAATTTTTTCTCCTCTAAAATAAAATGAATAAAGAAATTTTTGCAAAGAAAAAATTGCTTCAACAATGGAATTGCCAAACTAAAACAGAGAAATCAGAATCCTACAACTCAATACGATAATATGTTCATTTTTTTGTTGAAAAAATAGTACCTATTGAGATGATAGAATCATCAAAATAAAATTAATCAATCTTTCATTATCCAGTAATTTGATCGGTTGGAATACTTTGAATTAGAATTCAAATAAATTCCACATTTAGAGCTAAGAAGTATGAATGTGAACTGAAAAAACGAAGTTGATCTAATTTAAGTGAATAGACTATAATTTCTAATGTTTTCCACACATTTTTGTTTTGCATTTAATATGTTGATTATCTATAGCAATAAAGAATTGGAATACTTGGGATACTCATCGAACGTAGGTGGTGAGATCTACAATAATAAATATTATTGAACAAAATAATATTTACGAAGGAACAGACATGAATATAAACTTGAATAAGTAATTCAAGATAATTTCAATTCAATTTTAATTTCAAATGAAGATACGTTTGGCACATTCCTCCTGAAACTCTATATATAAACCACTGACAAATTAGACAAGCATACCACATTTCAAGAATCAGTGATTTGTCTAATTTTGTTCGTAATTTCTGAGATTTAGGCAACTCTAAAAAATAACAACCAATCGACTTATTCTCCAGGATTGAATTCTCTACAATTCCTGTTAATTAAAAATATCAGTTCCTGAGTCAATACTCAGTTACCATCGTTAACAATTGAAAACATTTTTAGCATTAGCATTTCAATAATTATCTCGATAACCATTCAAGTTACAAACTTCTAACTGCTAATTTATCAGCTAACTACGCATGATTATTTTGGTACCTACCTGCAAAAACCTCGAAAAATTATGAAACTATGGGGTTTTTCAATCTTCTACCATTGCTATCTCAGTAATTAAGTATTTCTGGAGGTTATCCCCATGGAATTTTTTCCACTTCTTGATGTAAGAAATCATCCTGAGAAGTTTGGCACCTTCCTACTCAAACACTCTGTATTTATAATTGTATATGTTGCGCATGAGGGATAACATAGTTCATTGTGGAGAGGCAGGGAGATATAGCAAGAGGTATATTATTTAGTAAGACAGAAAATGCTGGAGAGGGAAGAGTTTAGGCTATGTAGTCTGTAAGATTGATAAATTACGTCGACTTTAATTAAAAATAACTACCTAGTTCTCCCAACATAACGAGAAGAATGAATGGAGTAGGAATACTTCTCTTTTACCCGAAGAACACTTGAAAGCTTACAAATGTTGTCTTGAATTATTATTACACGACTTATGACTTATACATTGTTTGTTTCTAAATTTCCAATATTTCAACAACAAAAAATGGATCAATTCCAAAATGGTATGAGCCTATCTAGAAAGTAATGCTGAAGGAAGAAGAACAAGTCCTCAAGTAATTTTTAAATGACTCCTTTACTCTCATCATTATTTTAAAGAAGTTGATCTGAAGTACTTTTATTACTAGATGATACTTTTTCTTAAAATTTCTCTAACCTCTCAAATAATGATTTGATTATATATAAAATATCTATAGAAGATAGAACTACTACTTGTCATTTTATTATCTCTATAAAATTACATTCCAGTACCAGGGACGGATTTACAAATTTTCCGCCCCTAGGCACTATTCTGACTGCCGCCCCCCTAAAGCATCAGGGCCGGATTTAAGATCGGTGGGCCCCTGGGATCAGCTATAGTGATGCTGGCTCCTATGGGGGGATTCGGAGGGAGGTCAGGGGGCTCTCCCCCAGGAAATTTTGTAAACATTTACTTCAAAATTGCATTTTCCATGGAGGGCCTCTGACCAATTTGTAGAAGGCCCAATTTGTTTTAGAAGGCCTTTTCATGGTCAATTAAATGAGGAAATCCCTATTTTTTTTAACATAATATTGATAATGATAAGGCCTATAAGACCAATTCAATACGAAGATTAAAAAACAAATACAAATTTACGAAAGATTCATGATTAGTTATTGAAAACTCGTTCACTTTGAGACTGGGATAAAATTTAAAATTATACAACTCATTCTTTCAATGTTGCAGTCTTTATTACTAGCTTACTTCGCAAAATTAATCCTGATAAAACCACTGTTTCGATTTTCAAGCTGAAGTTTTTATTAAAGTTTTCATTTTATTCATTCAAAGTTGAGTTCAACTTCCATTAAACCAATAAGTGACAAAGTACCAATTTTGGTAGTTTCGTAGTGCGGACTGCCAAAGTATATGAGTTATTACAATGATTTATTATTCACTAACAGATTCTTAACAGCTTAGCAATATCTACAATATCATACGTCCTGCCACGATCATAAACAAAAGATAATCAATTATGGTGGACTGAAGAAGGATTTCTCCTACCAGGGAGATGATTTTTTTCGAGAACGTACTCTAAAACTATATTTTTAAGAGTTTTGAGCTTCATTATTAGTTTCATTATTTGTAAACATGAGTTTCATTATTTTCAAACATACTATAGTTATTTATCACTTATTAAGTATGCTGTATAATATGTGATTGTAAATAATTGTAAGCTTAAATCCGCTTTTTCAAGAACTTCTTATCACTCCCTATCAATGTTCCTAGACTTAGAATTAGAATAACAGCAATAGATGAAAAAATGTGTTAAGGCTGTTAATATCAGTTGCAAAATATTTGAAAAATCTATTATGTTACAAAGCCGTCTAAAGCAGTCAAGCTGTGCCGCCCCCTGAGACGTGCCGCCCCTAGGAACTGACCTAGTGTGCCTAGTGGGAAATCCGCCCCTGTCCAGTACTGCAATGTAAAATAGCCATAGGAAATAGGAATGAATGACAGATAGCAAGGACGAGTAGACACAAACCGATTGAGTTTTAAAAGTGAATGAACTGCCAATCCGACACGCTTACTTTAGTGTTTTACGCTTCATTTTCCAAATTGAAATTGTTCACGGAAGAGCTCAGAATAGGTCTGGAATTTCTACACAGATAAAAAGCTATGGTTGTCGGAGGAAACTTTGCTTCATACCACAGACCTCACATTTTTCATATCTCATGCATGAATTTGATAACCTGAAGATTATGTTCCCTGAAAAAGTATCAACTGACATTGAAAATTTAAATAATCTTTACATAACTTAAAATTGTTGCATGAAATCGCATCTTCAATAACTTTACTATTTTCAATAAAAATTCGAATTTATGTTTCAAGTTTTATTTTCACGTAAGGCCCAAGCTCAAAGTAATAGGTCCAGAGTTTGATATGCAAACTGAAATTATAATTTAAATATAGGTTACTGTCTTACTGATATTATGAAGAAAAGTGGATTCAATATTTCCATTGTTAGATAAATATGACACAAGACATGGAGTATGTCACAACCACATTCAATAATTGGAACAAATAATCATTATTGATGACTTTTCTTCAAATCTGACAATCTTTTTTCAATGTTGTCAATCTTACACGAGCTAAATGAGTTTGGGTTATCTGTTAGTTTTCCTAATCTAACTTTTGTGATAAAATAGTAGATTCTAACAAATAATTTATTTATTTATTCAATATGACACAATAATACTTAATGGTGAAAACACAGACATATACGTCCAAAACGTCTTCAATCCTAATCCTAATTTTGATTGAAATATGAATATCACAAATAATAAAGGTTACGTTCAAGATCACTTCTATGCTAACACAAATTTCCACTTCCGAATAGGCTAGATAAAACGATAATGTCTGTAAAAGAAATATATTCTGAAAATATAATGAGATACAGACCTTCTACACATTGATAAGAACCATATCTGATGATTTAAAATAATCCATTGAGTATGTAGCCAAAAAAGAAGCAGAAATGTTCACTTTCAGAGAAAATAATAAACATTATTTGAACTGATTAAGAATAATTGTTCTTGTTTATATTATTTTGGAAGAAAAATACAAAAAAAACTGAGGATAAGAGAAAGTTTTTAATACATTTTTTCAAATCCACTTAAAACTTAATCAACTATCTGGCAAAATTAATTTATTCTCTTAGATGATTGTAGGTACATATTTTTCTGTTGAATAACAGAATATAAATAAGAAAATAAGAATAATGTACAATTGTACAATTTTGTAAAGTCATGGAATGAAATAAACAGACGTGAAAGAGATGTACAATATAAGAACAGTACTATCACGACGATAAGTATGGAAAAGGTGGAGTTACAGTGACTATATCTTATATAGTCACTGTAGGTGGAGTGGATTACACATGTGGGATATTCCACTATTGATCGGCTGTTGAGAGGCATTTAATGAAGACTTGTTGCGTCACTTGATGAAAAACGAAAATTAGTTCGGGAAGTGAGTGAAGTGAGAATGTCATGCATAAGCGTGGCTAAACGACTGGTCCAATAGCCGTTAACTTCATTAATCCCAAGCCAAGGAATTAGAAACAGTTCAAATTAGATAAAAGAGGTGACTGGCTGCAAACGAAAATAATTTGCGATAGAAAAGTCTGGTGATTACCGAGTGATACGTTGACGAAGTTCTGTTTATATTGAGCATTCCAAATAAAGTGAACTTGGAAGTACGCGTTGATATTGAGACAAGCACTTAGTCAATGACACTATCCAGAAAACAAGAGATTAGACTAAATAAAACAAAAGAGTAGTGTTGACATTTTTTGGAGTATTGTGTGAGTACTCTAATACATTGTCTGTGAGAGTTAATTTTCTTCTTACAATAAACCAAATTTCTCGAAATGTCAAAAATTCCAAACTTTGATTTTTTGTAAGTTAAATTATTATCCAAGCTTCATCATTTTGTCAATTCCCTCGTTTTAAATTCACATCTTTATCATCTAAAACCTTGTTGGAATTGTTACGGTTACGGTACTCCTTGATATGAATCAAGTTCATCATGGATCATTAAAATGAACTAACATTCTTCTCTAGTCGAGATGTCGAGTCACCATCATAACACTGTTCTCTTTTCTTTTCTTCCAAGCCACCAACCACCAATCTCCCTCCCAGCTATCTTTAATTCTGCTCAGCTTCTGAATATGAATAATTATTCTCAATAAATTATCATTAGCAGTGCTTGATGAAGAGCAGCAATCTTACTCTCACGTTGTCTCTTCTCTTGCCGCATCTTCGCCCATCTTTGATGCGTTTTTCTACTCTTATCAGTGTAATTATCTCATGTTAGAGACGGTGCCCGCCCATTTCAAGCCTAGACCATTCCACTGCGATGACCACCTACACAACACATCGACGAACAATGCCCAGACATCACAATCCCAAAAAACTTGTTTGCCCTAATAAGGATGTTTTCCAACTAACGAGTGACTGGCCAGCACACCCAGACCCAGACTCCAGTACAGGATGAGGAGTCCAGGGTGATGAAGGGAATTCAGATACGTCCTGCTTACCACGTCGATATAAACACACAATCTAACTTCATAATGACGTGAAGTCCCTACTAAAACAATCTGTAAGATTAATGATGGAAAAAGAAAAGTATACATATGAAGCAGAGGTGCAAGGATTTTAGAAATCATAAAAAATATCATGATTTCATAAAAAATATCATAAAAAGATCATGACTATATTATAACAGATTCAAATATTAATAAGTCACTGAAATGACATGTAACATACTTCAAAATAATCACTATGAAAGTGTTTTTGTAATTTTGAATATTGTAATAATAAGTTATGTCTAGCGTTTTTTATCATACCTCATTTCATTACCCATATCACTGATAAATAATTCAAGTAGGCCTACTACGTAAATGCAGATTTCGGCTGAGTTATGAAAATCAAAGTTTAATTGGGATAAATTTGAAATCAAATAGGCTAGCTAGTAGAATTTTACAAACCTTAACATTATAAAAATAATAAATCATCAACAATGAATCCCATTAGGCCTATTGTAACAAAATTATTAAAATTTATCCTGCCTTGTCCATTAGCCATTAGAACTTTAGAGCTAAGCGATTTCAATAATATCTACCTAATGAATAGTTAAAATACTGTATCCCTAAGGTGAAACAGTAGGCCTACTTCATCGAACGCCAATAATCTCTATGAACCATTCGTATTTTCATCATGAGAGTTCAGTAATGATTGAAAAAGAGATTACCAACGATCCGAGAGTTTATCTTCGCGGGTGGGCTGAAAACCGAAACGAAACTTCAATTCCAATATTGATATAACAGACACAATAATAAATGGTGGTTGAGATAGTCACCATGTGGCTGGATGCAGGTTGAACAGAACAGCTACCATATGGTGGTTTGTTGACAGGAATTGAAGAACACAGGGTTTGACAGGGCTCGTGTATGGACAACGGTCAAGAAGACCGTACAGGGATTAGGCGAAAATCTCTTCACCAACATAGATATACGGCATAGCACTATTCGTATCTGTTTCCAACTTGGAATGGAATGCATCACTATGTTATCTAAATATAGGCTGGCTTGTTCATCCACAAAAAATGACACGTGTTGTTGAAATCCTCTCAAGGATCGCATTCCTTTCAGGATGCACGCTGATAATTTGGTCCTGTAGACTCGGATCTAGGAAGTCAATGAAACAGAACTGTCAGCGTATAGATCTATTTATGGTATAAATAGTGTGGCATAAAATAGAACCCACTTACACTTGAATGAAGTTTATTTACGTCATGGATTTTTCATAGGTTTCTAAAATTGATCACGGCTCAAAGAGGAAGACGATTGAAATATTAACTAGAGTAAAATATGAAATGGAGATTCTTGAATGATATGAGTGACTAGTTGAATATATGAGAATAAGAATAGAACGAGATCTTATAAAAAATAAAAAGCATGAGAAGTTCCATGGTGCATGAGAAAATTAAGAAGAATAAAGTAAAATACTAATAAAAATATTGTATCAGTTTTACAAAAAGCTTGGAAAAGTATAAGTTTTCAAGATCTAACTAATTGAATTAGCTTGAAGATTCCATGGTAATTATAGTTCATAGCTCTAGCTAGCACGATCTATGATGAATTATGTCTATCCAATAAACAACTGAAAAATGTAAATTTAAAAAATTTAGTTTGAGAGTAGTCTATTTTGTCTGATGTCACACAGACACAGGTCATCAAAACATCTAAAAATTTTAGTTCTGTGTTCTACCACGAGACAATAACTTTCTCTGGAAATATGATGAAAAAAAGAAATTGTACCAATCTAATATACATGTAATAGATAATAATATAACTGGAAAATATTTTTCAAAGTAGGCTTTACAATTTAATAACATTAGAACAGCTTTAATATATGTTTTGAAGTCACAATACCAGACAATAGCTTTTCAAATAGTTTGACAAGGGTTCTCAGGTGGAAGGGAAGGTCTCACTCACGTTGGTGAGTCACCAAGTGAAAAAGCCCTAGGCTCACTGGACTACGATCGATAGCAGTGTACTTGTTCAGCACTTCCGTTTAATGACAGTATTGATTTTACTTATTGCAGTAGGCTTCGGTAGGAGCTTTGAAAGATGAGATACCGGTGCGTCTAATAGAAAAATTCGTGAGTTATTCACCCCCTTAAATATAGAATAGAATAGAATAGAATAGAATGAAATTTATTATAGCCTTATCTGAGGGCATCAGATAAAATATATTAATGTTATGAAGGGTTCATTGTTGAATTTCAAATTGCTATGATTCAGGTAAAGTTCTTATTGTTTACACAATACAATGATGACACAGAGAAGTCATTGATAAATGGATGAATTCATCAATAATTTTTAATAAATTAATTATTCAAAAACAGATACTGCTAGAAAAAATATCATTCCAATCTATCAATTTAATTTTAAAAAAATGGAAGCAGAGAGATGTTCCTCATTTTGAATTTTTTTGAAGAGAACATACTCTTTCAATTTAACTTTGATTTATAGAATCAGGAAATTCATTTTTGAAGCCCAATAGCTTCTACTAATTATTGAAGTGAAATATCAATATGGAGAAACTGAATAAAAATAAAGTACCTATTAATGAATAGTTCAACCGAGTAAAATGCTAATTACTTGGTTGTTTTCTCCTATTTCATCATACAAATATGAAGAAATCTTTGAAGTTATTTATAATCTAATAAATTAGTTGCATTCTTGTGATTATCCCATAACAATGGACAACCCAAATGACTGCGCACAAATTTGATAGAATACATTAATAAATTATTGTTAGCGAAATAGCATAGATTGCTCACATTAGTATTGTGTATGTGGATAATGGTGTAGGGTATGATATATTAAATGTATTGTAATAAAAATATATGATAAAATAAAAATGTAAGAGGAATCGTTCTCTTAAATGTAAGAGGAACATGCCAAGAAGCTCTAATTGCACCAAAGTCTGCACTACAGTATCATAGAAAAACCAACGTAAGACACTGGTAGAATGATCAAAGATAGGAGAAAACTGGAAGTCAGAAGACAAAGAAACGCGTGATCAACTTACACTGGATGGGGAGGATGGCATCTTCAGTAGAATTTTTCGAACCCGGCACTTGGCACAAAGCAACATCACGTGGAAAATATCCGGGGAGCCATCCGGATGGTAGAGGAGAGATTATTAGATACGGCAATCGAGGAAATGATCGGTAAAATAAAAGTAGTATCGGAATGAAGATTCATGTCTGCCGAACCATTAGGCCTACAATTGCCGCAAGTCGAGGTGGAAGTTGTTTCCCATAACTCTCGGCCAGTACCACATATTCCTGCATCATGGCCAATATTGCTCCTCAGTCACGTCTCTAGTGTTCACTTCTTTTCGTTCGCATATCAATCGATACGAGGGACATTGATCTCATACTCTTTTTACAAAATAGTTCTGTAAAGTTAAAAGGACAAGAGGAATTTCTTAAAGGTGTCTAGTCTAGTTATTTAGAAATGACGTTAAGGTTTTAGTTTTTTAGTTTCAATTTAAATCTAGAAGAGAAAAATTTTTTGATGATGTGCCTAGTCGAGTTATTTAGAAATTACATTTAGGTTTTAGAGATCTAGTTTCAATTAGAATATAGAACTATGAAAAATAACTTGCTCTGTTTTTGGTTTGTGACAATACATTCAATTCTTCGCAACTCAATTCAACATTAATTAGAAATTCTCCGATCCTGAAGAAAAATGTGGGAAGTGAAACCCATAAAATTATTAAGATTACTCAGAGAAATTCAGACGAAATCCATGACATTACACATAACAATTCGAAGACCCTTGATGGAATAAATTATCAGTTCGACTCTGACTGCAACGGTACGTAATATTGTCAAAAATATTCTTTACAAAAGGTAATAAAAGCATTTTGTAACCCGGCAGTCTAGCAAGTTTTTATTATGGTACTAATAAGCCGACATTTCAAAATTCACATGCTACCAAAAGGTGAGTCATAATAATATACATGGGGTTGATACAAGGAGAGAGAGTGAAAAAAATACTAGTACAAAAAACCATCTCCTCTCGTGTGGAACTAACGCTTTGGCAGGTGAGAGTGTCGATGCATCAAAAAGAACATGAAGAATCTCTAGCAAGGAGAGTGAGAGAGAGAACAATATTTTTATTACAGTTTCGATTCATAAACTCATAGCGAACATAATACTATGCCTTCATGAATTGAGCTCCCTTCCACTTGGATCTAGTAAGGGTCTTGGTCCCTTCTACGGAATCGTTTACTCCAATATAAAAATCACACTATTTTGAACTCACGCTCGTTGACGGAAGATTCTGTCTGGTAATATTGGATTTACAATAATTGTTTTGAGATAAAACTGATAAAGTTAATTATTAACTAAGGTTATAGCAACGAATGATCAATGAAAAAGATAATGTAGATAGAAAAGGGAGAATTCTCACACCGTTTCTGTATCAATGTAATTAAATACAAGATGAAAAGGGAATAGAAATGAGTCAACAATCTATTGAAACGTTTACCATGAGCAGTAGCACCTAACCGATCGCCGGTCTCTATCAAACAATCAGTTCCTCCACCCCAATTCACTTTATTCATCAGCCAGTGTTTATTTTGAAGAAGGGGGAAGAAGCCGTCTCATCTCATTCATTGGTCAAGTAATCTCTACGATCAGTTTATTGCAGTGACACTGTTGAACAAATGTCTTTTCAAGCAGTAGATTGGACGTGTTTGCAGATGGGAATAGTTTAATTTGCAAGTTGAATGCACGGCCGCTCTTCAAAAGGTACGATTTGTATCTGAATTTTATACAAAGGTTACATGCAAATAGCAATAAACTAGTAATATTTTAAAACATACAATTAACATTATTTTATGTTTAAATATAGTACGGTGCAATTATACTCGAACCTCTATGTAATTCAATTTTTACAACTAGTACTACGGTGCAATTAGTTCTAAAAAAAGACCGAACCTCAACATCCAAAGAGAAAGGACGATTCCTACGCCAACTTGTTCTATACAACCCCTTTATGGTTTGGTAAAAAGTTACACCCTTTTGAGCGTCGGGTTTTGGGGAAGGGAGATTGAAAAGTGCGAAATTTCAGTTTTTCGTGAGGTGAAGTCGAACCAAGCGTCGGACGAATTTCATGGATGTTTTTTCTGGAGAATAAAATTTGGAAGAGATTGAGACCAATTAGAACACTTTATCATCAACCGCATTCAAATAACTATTTCTTGAAAACTCCATAATATTTACACAGAAATTATTCCGTTTCTTTAAAAGCTTGCAACTTTGAATTGGTAACACTTGCATCCGTGTTTCAAAATTCCTCTCGGCGAGATTCATTTCTCTTTAATTTGAGACCATATTCCTCTTCTATGTTCAGTGGTTCATGTGCTACAGAGATTTTAGAAAACCCTTACACCTCCAAAAACCAATAAAATTACATTTCATAATACGAAAAACATACTAAAAATATTAGGATTGGCTGATACTTCTAGATTTCTTCTCTTGAAACCCTAGAGTGTCATAAATATTGTTCGCACGACCAATAATATCATATACTTTATGGGGATTGGTCAAAAACATCCTTTTATTTTCATATTTATATTCCCTTATAACTTTTGAACGGCACGTCGTATTATATTGTTCAATAGCTCATAATTTTCTACTTATTACGGCGGTATAAATTCATATATTATAATCCAAATTCGGTGAAACCTCCAAAATTCAGATTTAAATTATACTCTTGAATAATATTAATACCTGCACATAGAAAATTCCAATTATTCACATTTTAATGCTCTAATCCGGAAGTTGTGATCGAGAAATCTGAAACTTATCAAGAAATGTGGAAAAATCGTCCTCTTTCAGATGATTACTATAAGAATTGCGAGAACTTTGACATAAGAAGGTTCACAACCGGTTTTTATCATCCTTTTTGTGATAAATTCACTCATTTTTCCAATTTTTGCAAATTCTTCCAAATTTTATTCTCTAGAAAAAACATCCATGAAATTATTTAGTCCGACGCTTGGTTCAGCACCAATTCACGAAAAACTTAAATTTTGCACCTTTCAATCCCCTCCCTTCAAAAGGGTGTAACTATTTACAGGGTGTCTAGCAATTTTCATGAATGACATTCAAGACTTTTTCCCGACTTTTTTCAAGTCGAAGTTGGAGTTTCTCTATGCGTTTTCAAACGTTGCAACTCGTTATATATGAATTT
The DNA here is from genome assembly GCA_017141385.1 of Sogatella furcifera. Classification (NCBI taxonomy): domain Eukaryota; kingdom Metazoa; phylum Arthropoda; class Insecta; order Hemiptera; family Delphacidae; genus Sogatella; species Sogatella furcifera. Next base: position 18,650,831 of record CM029547.1, on the reverse strand, counting down.
ATGTCTAAAAAACTACCACCCTATGTCTTAAAATATGGTATATTTTAATATATACATAAAAACCTACTATTAACATATTTTATGTCTACATATAGTATGGTGCAATTAGACTCGAACCTCAACATCCATATTATTGTCTTAAGTATCAAATTGAAGAGAAATTAATTTCGCCGAGAGGGATTTTGAAATACGGATGCAAGTGTTTCCAATTCGAAGTTACAAACTTTTAAGTTAAAAACTTCCGTTTCAAGTAACGGAATAATTTCTGTGAAAAAATTATGGAGTTAAAAAAAATGTAACTTGGAAACGGTTGACGATACAATACAGAGTTGTAATTAGTCTCAATCTCTTCCAAATTTTATTCTCTAGAAAACACATGCATGAAACTTTTTCGTCCAAAGCTTGGTTCGACACCAATTCACGAAAAACTGAAATTTTGCACCTTTCAACCCCCCTCCCCGCCAAAACCTGACGCTCAACAAAATGGTGTAACTTTTTACCAAACAATAAAGAGGTTCTAACTTAAAGAACAAGTTTGCATAGGAATCATCCTTTCTCTTTGGATGTTGAGGTTGGGCCTCTTTTTTAATCGTAGTAATAAGTTTTAGCAATAGCTAGGGAAATATTGAAGAAACAAAGTGGAGACACTGGACCGTCTCCCCACTACGCTCGCTCTAGTGTCTGGCCATCAATGACAAAAATATCGGATATCGGTTCATTTGCAAAATATCGATGTTTGATACCAATTGTTCAGGCCCGCCCAATATGAAAATAATTAAACTAATGTGAAAAAATGAAAAATAATCTAAAAAGATTATAGAAAAAAAAGATAAAGAAAAAAAATGAATCTATAATCTATGAATATTCCCGACTTGACTTCAAATTCTAGGATAATTCCCGACTTTTCCCGACCTTATTTCATTTCCAGACTAATTCCCGACTTTCCCGACTGCTAGACACTCTGTATTTACCAAAAAATAAAGGGGTTGTATTGAACAATTTTGCGTAGGCATTGTCATTCCTCTTTGGATGTTGAGGTTGGGCCTCTTTTTAAACTAATTTCACTGTATTAATTCATATGCTATAGCACTAGCTAGGGAAATATTGAAGAAGCAAAGTGGAAACACTGAACTGTCTCCCCACTAAGCTCGCTCTAGTGTCTGGCCATCAATGTCAAAAATATCGGATATCGGTTTAAAAATATCAATATTTGCAAAATATCGATTTTCGATAACCTACTCAATAACTCAAAAAATAAGATATGAAAATATCTCAACTAATAAGAAAAAATGAACAACTTTATAATCTATGGATTTCCCGACTTGACTTCAAATTCAAGGATAATTCCCGACTTTTCCCGACCTTATTTCATTTCCAGACTAATTCCCGACTGCTAAACACCCTGTATATAGTAGTGAAAACTGTGACTTCACTGGAGACCATTTTGCACCCTACTCAAGTATCTATGTATATACTAAAATGATGATATATATTTCAATGATGAACTTAACCAATTACCTTGGAAGAAATTATAATACGATAACTTAGCATGTATATTTTGATTCTTTGATAATTTGCAGTTAAGAGACATAAAAACTTATTAGACGGGAAAACTATTCGATCCAAAACAAATATAAAAGCGAGGATACAAATGAGTGGAGACTAATAAGAAATAAGATACCTACAATTCAATTGAACAATCAATTGTTGAAGTTGGAATAAGCCGAAAACAGTTCTACTAATATAATGTTCAATGCCACTGATCAGTGGCTGGGATGATGGAATTTATGCCGGACCATTGGAAGGATCAAATATAGAGGACACAAAGTTCAATTAATCAAGCTGTCCGCGAGAAAACTATCGAAAACCAAGAATTTAAAAAATTCTCAATGTGAAATAAGTAGACCTAGTATACTGCCCACACATTAGCAATGATGAAATGATAAGCCTAGACGAGAATCATGAGACAAATAACCTTTTATGCTACTACACATGAATAATAAATAAATGTGCTCTTTATTCAATCCTTAGAAAAAACCTAAAATATAATCAACAATCTTTTGCATACATCACATGATTGCAAGTGCACTTCATCACCTAATCTGGCGCACCATTGTTAAAAGTTGGTAATTGCAGGGCACATAACGAGGTGATTAAAAGGTTTACCAGTACGCACACACGCGTACAAACTTTTTAGACTGGGTGGCTCTTCTTCTTCTTTTTCCTCATTAGAATTCATTGTCTGCGTGCCCTCGAAGTTTCTGAAGCATGAAAAGAAAGCCGTGCGCGGCAGAAGGCGCATGACTAGGCTGGCTCCCCAACAGCTCTGTCTCGCTCAAAAAAGTCTCGATAAAAAAGTGTGTAGGCCTGCTTGGTACCATTAGAAAAACCTCAGCTGATGACCAAGGATGTACAGATTCATCAGATAGATACAGATATACGACTTAGGAGAGGACCAACCAGTTCAGCATCAGTGCTCTGGGAACATGACAGTAAATCTTTTAGCATAAGACTATTAGAACATGCAGCTAGCAGCTAATGAACGTAGGCCTATTCTATTAAATTTGAAGTTTAAATTTTTACATACATTCACTGGATGTCTAATTGATTCAACAATGAATTTCTAAGAGGAAAACAATTGTAGTGAAGGATTTTGTAACTGGATTCATAGTAGATGATTACCTCGAAATAGTTTGAAAATGAGATGATATGGAAATGAACTGGCTGAACTGAAAATGAGCTGGCTTTATAAAAATTCCAACAGTTTCATGATTTTTAGAACATTGTATGAAGCCTACTTAATTGTATCTGAACACTGAAATTGTATACAAATGCAAGCTAATACATTACTCATGACTCATGTAAAAATTGAACATTTGTATTGTTTTGTGAAGTTGATTAGCAATGAACAAACATCTTATCTTTCACCCGTTTTACTGGCTCCTACTTCCACCATCCCTTTCCCTTTCCCTAAAGCTATAAGAGCACAGAATAATTCTGGAAACTGAACGAGGAATATCTAGACTCTAGAGTAAGTTACTAGTAATTTATAGTAGTAGACATAAAAAACAAAATAATAACTTCATCACATTAATGAGATTTGTTTTTTAACTTTTACAAGGCCTATTTGAAAAAGAGTTATCAAGTTGGTATGCTGAACTATTCCTCATGCAGATGACTCAATGGAAACTATTCAACTAAGTTAGAATGTCACTGAAGGTAAGGTAACAGCTAACAGGTGCAGGTGAATCTGGCTGGAGGAAGAAAGAAATGCGCAAGAGGAAGAGGGTTGATTGCGAATGCTCTAATGGAATTCTAATTCAATTTCTTGCCGGGCAATTCCAATCGCGGTGGATAGTGTCTGGGGTAATCTCGGAAAAGCAATTTCACAGGGGAGAATGGAAAGCCACCTGAATCTTGCTTCGGTGCCTGCAATGCACTAGTAAAGCACAAACACCTAACATACACTTATATAGGATTCTACATACTACAGTTCATAATTTCAAGGATTGGCCTACAAATAATTAATTATTAATCTTACAAAAACTGTTATGACTAAACTAGTATACTATCTAGGTCTAGGACAAGTAGATAAAATCCATGTACTTTTTAGCAATATGGAAATTTCTATACCTAGCAATTATTATTAATCTGGAAATTCAAGTTTTCCAACATAATAAATCACTCATACTCTCACTATTTAGTACTTATTTTAGTGAGAGTATATCCCCTATATGGGGGATGGTTTTCTACTCTGGGAAAATACTACCGTACTCAAAACTATGGTAACCAAAGTTTGGTTGCCTTTGATTCTGCTTGGCATAATCCATGACCTGTCCCAGCAGTATAGTCCTGAATGTTGAATTATATATCCTTGGCAAAACTACACATGATGCAAAGCAATAAATCACATTTAGGCTACATTTTACCTCTGTAATTAATTTTTTGTAATGTACTACAATTTTTAATGTATAATGTATAAGCTTTGTGTTTAAAGCACCATGGTAGCATAAAGCCCCATGGTAATAAAAATCAGTGATTCCGTACTAACTACATTATGATCACCAACCGGAAATATGCTTCTGTAAACAAAAATCAGGAAAGTAAGGACTCCATACCACAGAAGTGCGTTAGCCTGACGAAATATTGGATACCAACATGCATTGATGCACAAAACCTCAAAAAAGACTGCAGCGCAGTCAAACCATGACCCCAACCTACAGTCTACTATGGCTTCCCTTGTCTGCTATATCAACCGTCAGCGTTGTCAGAAATCCAATTTATCCAGAGAATAATATTTCAATGGTACCGCAATGTAGGCCTATGTTATCTGAAGATGATGAAAATGATTTATCAGAAAATGTTAGTTGACATCTCATAAAAATGTCAAATTAAACCAAATTTCATGCTAAGAGATTTGATAATCTCAATCCATTATTTCTGAGGGTGATACCTCCATGAGCTCTACTAGGCTTGTGCAGTAGCTAATGAGAGGTATGACAGCTATCTTTTTGTAGGCAGTCGGGCCAACGGTTAATAACTTAGTCTCCACCAAAACAAAGGAAGTCCTCAGGATAGAATTTTGGATTTCTATCTCTCTCCCTCTCTCTCTTAATAACCATTCGCATCTCTTTCTCAAGCATTTTCTTAAAAACATTATTCTCCTATCACCGGCGTCGTTGTTGGGAACTATATGAAAGTTATAGTTCAATTGATACTGACAGTCTTGACAGTGGAAAACTATTATTGAGATAAATTCAAATAAGTTCACTGGAATCTTAAGTTTTAGCGTTCTTACTGTTTCCTATGAGATTAATGTCGTGAGCAACTGAACAAGGGCGAGTCTTGGGGATTGTAGAACAGGGATGAAGCCATGAAGTGAATATATAAAGGGGATGATAACTTACATTTATCATATAGTAAAACAAGTTGGTGTGGTCTAGGTCTATGAGGGGTACTCAAACGAAAACTCCCCTGAATGTATTGCACAAGCAGAACCCAGGCATGAAGATGGCGAAGCACATGACTGTGTTTGCCCCTTCTCGTCAAGTTTCAATTCCACCTCAATATTGATATGGAAAATGGAACTCTGGAATTTCAACAAATTCTTATCGGTTATCAGCAATATGCCTACCTATTGCATAGTTTGGGACGTTTGGGTGGATAAATAAACTATCAAACCACGTGTAAGTCCTCAAGGTATCACAGTGGAAATAATCAAATACAGTAATAGGTAAATTAATTGGGCTACTACGTTATATTAATTTTTCAGATGAAACCATCTAGCAAAATACCTTATGGTAGGCAGAATATAAAATAATGATGACCACAATATCAATTCTCTATTATTTAGGGGTAAAAGAAGAAACAACAATACCTTACGGCATTGCGAAACCAAAATTTAATTCGTTTCATTGTTTGATAGGAGTTATGATATCATCGAAGAAATATAGCTTATTTTATTACTAATTGAGTAATAATCAAGAAAGAACTAAAGATTACCTCAGAGATTTCCTGCACACTGCAAACTTTCAATCCACAAAACTCCACTCAATCCACTATCACTTTGCTATTTTGAAAAGTTGAAAAATTCAAAAGTATAAAAATACTTGAGGCTAATTAGTACCAAAAAACTTCATACATGATGAAAGTTCAAACATTCAATGTTTAGATAAAGAATTATCTTGGTAATTCAAAACTAAGATGAGAGTGAGAGAACACAACCACAACACACAGTCTACAAGGGAGCGTCCGCAGGCAAACTGTAAACAATACCCCTTGGAGCCGGGAAGCCAAAAGCATCATTGCTGCCAACCCAACAAACTGAGCACTGTTGCCGGTGAAGCATGTCCCTTTTTTGAAGGAACGTTTTGGTTTTGATTACCTCAACTTCAGTTTGCTCCGAATTCTTTTTAGTTTTTTCTGCTTTCTTGGGTCATTACAGCTCAATAAAAAACATCTATGAGCATATGCATTTTCTATACAAAAGCAGTTTCTTAATTTCACCTTAATGTTCCTGGAACATTGTTTCAACGAATTTGTCAAAACACTCGCGAGCCTCGTGTAGACTACGATAATTCCCAGTCATCAACTATATAGTCTGTCTAAGCAAAGAAGACCCTCTGGCAAGATGGGAGAATGACTCAAGCTCGGTCAAAAATTATTAATTTGATCTCAAATTGTAGGAAACAGTTCGATCTATTAAGAAGACCACATTTATAATATTCTTGAACAAGTATTGACCAAACTGGAATCATTTTCCCATCTTGCCAGTGCCAGAGGGTCTTCTTTGCTTGGACTGGCTATACGCTCCGTACCACTGTCATAGATGAGGGAAGTTGAAAATGGAATATTAAATTAATTATAAATACAAAATTTTTACTCGGAGAGGGGAATAGAACCTTATTTATACAATTGTCAGTTTTTTATATACCAGTATTGATCCAGGGAAAAATAGAGGACCCAATTAAATTTAAAAGCAGACAATCAACACACTACCCGCGGATTTCTCGAAGAATCGAACAACTAATTTTTTCAAAATACAATGAACGTCTTTCAGGGTGATGCCCACATGAGCTCTGTATTCTTGTGCGAGTTTAATGAGAGGGTTGATGATAGAAGACAGCAACTGTATGTCTGTATCGCATACGGTTCCGTACTTTTTGTTAGTCGGGACCAACGGCTTATGGGTTATCAACGTCTCCTCCCAAAGACGGGAGTTTCGCAGCGGATTATATGTCGGCTAGTCAAATTCCGTGTCGTCAACCTTGTTATCGATATTTATTTTGATTCTTGGCAATGAACTCATCATTCAACTGGTGAAACTTTAAATCTAAAGTGGTAACCGCATCTTTGGATATTGTTTGTGAATTAAATTGTAATAGCTGGAAGAAGTTTGACTGGAAGTTGGTACAGTGACTATATAAGTCTCTGTAGAAGTTGGTGGTTTTGACCCAGAGCAAATTCAAATTATATCATAAAATGGTATTGAGATAAGTAATATTAATTCAACCATTCAAAAAATAATAATTAGCATTTTCAATTATATCACCAGATCTATAATCAATAGGCCTATCTAATAACTAATTAAATTATTATACTCTGAAATATTGATTATAAGCTTGCAATTATTTTTTGTAGAATGATTACAGTGGAAACTTTTAGAAGGGTAAAGCACTTGGGAAATTGAATGTGCAGTTTGAAACAAGCAACCTCACATGGACTTTTGGGAATTCAAAGTTGATAATACGCAAGCAAAATAGAATGCTGATATATAGAATACTATATAGCTCTCATGGCAAGAGCTGCATGCAACATATGCATGTCATGCAACAGAAACGCATTTCCTCCTCATTAATAAAAAGTGCAAATACATTTTTCATGGTGAAGTTTATAATTATTCATTTATTTAATGACTTTGGATTTCTCCCTCTGCACCATAACTTAAATTTTATCCTACCTATAACTTAAATTTTATCATTTGAAATTTTTACGGATTAGTTCATCATTGCGATTGCGACCCATATTATAGGCTACTCAAGTGGCTACCCGTACGATGTAGATCAAGAATTCGTATAGTTATCAAGGGACTTTTAAAGCATCCAGACGTTGGTCACCCTGAAATGGAATGCGAACAGTAGACGAAGCCGTCGTACTTCGAAGAACTCCCCTCCAACAAAGTGCATAGGCATAGTGCACGAAGCTGAAGCCTTCTCCATCGATAGAGGGTGACAACAGGAGGCGTGGGGCGTGGGGATGGACAACAAGGATAGAACGCTGTCTGCGTACAAAAACGAGTGAGAAAACCGAGAGGTGACACCCTCCCAAACTCTCACTCTTTTTCGTTCTTTATCCTTCTACAGGGGTTCCTTTCCCTGTCTGGGATAATGGTAATCTAGATATAGGTGTTCTGCACGGTATAGCTATTCTGCCCAGCTAGAACCCTTGAAGAAGAAACTAAGTGAAAGCTGATGAATATTATCTCACACATTTCAATTCTACTTTTGTAATTTCCACTCTATTTATCTGATTGTGCTCTGATTAGGTCTCAGATAGTCAGATCGTGGTGATTCATCATCGCCTTTTTCTAGAAAAAGGGTGGTGGTAGTGTGATAGAGTGTAACAAAGCACTGCTATAAAATAATATGAGATTATTATAAACTTTAAACGATTTGCGGATGGATAAATGAAAAGAATTGACCGGGTACATCCGATTAGAATTTTATTAGTACCGTCAATAGGTTCCAGGTCAACAAGTGGTTTCCCAACACATATTTTATATTAAATTTAATGAAAAGACAAGACGTTATCAAACCACTGATTTATTAAAAAATCGAGATACCGGTTTCGGGTGCTACACCATTATCAATCTCTGGTAAACTCTTGATTTGAGTGGGTTTAGATAAATAATGAATAATGAAGCTGTTGATTTTTAGTTATCTGCTAGATGAAACTAAATGGATATCCAGAATCAAGAAACTATCATGAGCTTAAACGTTTCTGGACTAAGAAAATCGAGTATTCTGATAGTTATTAAGTAATATCCAATTGGTTAAATCAATAAAACTTGTGATGCAAAATTTCAATACTTAGCAGTTCAGCTTACTCCAGATTCAGCTCAGCCAAAGCTAGTATAGTAAGTTATCTGGTCTTAGCTGTTCTTAGATTTCATCATTCCTATTTGTTTTGTTCATTCATGAAATTAGATTGATAATATTTATTTGAAGTGTAGCGAAAAAATTATACACAACTCGCCCAGGAAGTTTTTTACGGTATTTGGAATTATTCCCAATGGTTATTGGGATCTATTGCAATAGATTGTTAAGCACGTCGATATACATCCTGGGTATATTATATTTATATACCACTTTTGATTTGAGTTTACCAGAGATTGATAATGGTGTAACAACCGAAACCGGTATCTCGATTTTTTAATAAATCAGTGGTTTGACAACGTCTTGTCTTTTCATTTAATATGGATAACTAGCACAATATCACCTTCACAACAACTCAAAAAGCATATTTTATATAGTGGGGGCCACGGAAAATAAATACAATTTTGGCAAAAACATTCAATTTGACACCTACTTACATTCTCAAATATAAAAAAGGTGTATTGTTTATTTTGTTTCTAATAAATTCCTCTGGAAGAATTGTTTTCTTCAAGAGAAATTATTATCAAAATTATTTTCAATAATTAACTTAATAAGATTAGCCTAAATGAGATAATGACTAAAAAAGTAAGTGAGCAAGTGAAAGTTTCTATCAGATACGTGCAAATCCTTAAAAAAAGAGGTTGAATTTTAAAGATGGTATAGACAAAGACAATCATATTGCAAGCTATCACTCAAACTGTGCCCTAACCTTTGTCACTCAGCAATCGATTGGCCCTCCAAATTGAATAAATAATTGATTGGGTTGAGCTGCCAATACTGAGCTGAGAATGATCACACCCATTGAGAACAATAATGAGAGCTGGGTAAATCTAGTGAAAACGTTTGGTCTCCATTGCTGGTTAGATTTAGAATAGAGTGATGTTGATACATTTTTTATCAATTTGAAATTTATGATACAAATATCAGTACCAATAAAACTACCAAAATACAATATTTCAAATTTCAAAATTCAAATTTTCCAAACCTATAATGCTTTTATACATTGTATGATCTTCAATGAATTTGACTCAGATGCACAAAAATCGCCAAACTTTTATCACCGGCATTTGTCTTTTACAATTCACCAATAAATTTTGAGAGCTATGCTGAGATACGTAGCCTACCAGACAACCAGAGATTATATCTAGATGACCCCTGACGTCTGCCACAATGCTGTTACCTGGGAAACCAAGGCGATTCCAAAGCTGTTCTAGTGCACAAAAATAAGCAACAAGAACAATCTCTATATATGAAAGCGAAATGGCACTGATTCATTCATTCATTCATCACCAGAACTAAAAATCCACTGAACCGAATGCGTTCAAATTAGGCAGGCATGTTCTATTGGACGTTTAGACGCGCGCTAAGAACGGGGTTTAAAAACTTTTCAAGGATATGCCAAATATTTGAGTTTTTCTATAGTTTTTCTGGGGTTTCTTCATTATTTCGAGAACCAATCTGAGATATTGTTGATATCTAGTAGAAAATGTTGATATTTGGTAGGCAGGTTCAGATAAGGTCTCGAAATGTTGTGTTGAAATATTTTTGAAATCCGTTCAAGATTACGCCAGTAACCAGGTTTTCAAAATGTTATATGTATTGCGGGTTGCATATCTTCCGCCTTGATTCGACCAATCCTAACTGTAAATTCAATGGTTCAGCGAGATTATAGATGAACTAATTGGCAGATATTGAATCAAGTTTCAAACTATGTCCAATATACTTCCTAAGGTTGCGCTCAATATTAGCTTTTTACTATTTTTGGAGTTTTTCTTGGATTTTTCGAGAACCAATTGGCAGAAAATGTTGAAATTTGGTAAACAGGTCCAGATTAGGTCTAGAAATGCTGTGTTCAATGAATTTCGAATTCCTTCTGAACGGAATTTGCAGGCGAGCAAGGGCGAGCCTGTTTGTCTCAGCTGACACTGACAGAGGTCTTGCAGGCGAGCGAAGCGAGCCAGTTTGACTCACTTATACTGCCGATACTGCCGGGGGTCCAGGGAGCGGAGCCCCCTGGCTAGGCGGAGAAGGCGAGCGAAGCGAGCCTATCGGCTAGTCCAATATATTTGTAATGCTATTGTACTTTGTTGTTGTATTTTGTGTAAATGAAGTCATTAGTCAGGGAATCAAACCTATCATTTTCAATAGATTGAAATAGGAGTTTTGAATATTGGATAAAATAATATAATAATTTTGCTATACACATAATGATGAGGAATCACAGTAAGGTATTTTGTCTGTCCAAGCAAAGAAGACGTTCTGACAAGATGGAAAAATGACTAGCTCGGTCAATTTCTTTCATTTTTTTTTTCAAATTTAGTCTTACATTGTAGAAAAAATTCTGCCCTACAATTTGAGACCAAATTTATTATTTTTGAACCAAAATTGACCGAGCTGGAGTCATTTCCCATCTTGCCAGAATGTCTTCTTTGCTTGGACAGACTGTATAATAGGCCTACCCTTTCAAATGTTTTATAGAAGAGCATTTTTAAGGGTAATGTGATTTTTGACTCTATTAAATAATAATCATGCTTATTACTAATAATAATTCACATTAAAATATTGTTCATTATTAACCCTAAACGTCAAAGACAACAGTTTCGTTTTATAATTTATTATATATGATAATGAATGAGTCTAACTGGTGCATTCTTTCTATTTTTGATAATTGAAATAGTTTTGATAAAACCTATTGAAATTGAATAAATTGTAGAACAAACATTGAGTATACCTGAAAATACAGATTGAGGAAATTATAGAAATGAAATTAATTATTTTACAGATGTGAATACCTCAAGTTTTTTCCAATAATATGATAAATCATATTTATGGAATAAGCATTGGTTATTAAATCTGATGATGTGACATTGAATGAGAGGTGGATTGAAATATTGAAAGTCGAAATAAATATATAGTCGAAAGTTTTACTGCCCCTGAGAGGGCTCTAATGAATCTATGAATGAATGTGAAAGGAAGATTTACCTATTACAATGGAACTATTTTGATACAGTACTGAGAACAGGATATCATATAAGTTTATTTAAAATAATATTATTGTAGTTGAAACATTTTGTTGTTTGAAAGACATCTATATAGGTAATAATTAATTTAGATTCGTAGTTTGAAAGACAGAATTAATCTTACAAGCATTAAGCGTGTTCAATGCATAAATATTGATACACTGTACTAAAATGTGCATAAAATTACATTAGAATATATTAAAACATAAAAATGTAATTTGAAGCATTTAAAAAGAAGAGGAAGAAGGGATTCGAATAAAAAACAATTATCTTTCATAAAAAAGATATAAAAGTTATTTACATTCATGAATATTTTACAATAATTTACAAATTATTTGAAGTTTCTAGAATCGAGACTTAAAATAAAGAATAACAGCTACAGTTCAACAATAATTCATTAATGAGGGATTATGATAGCATGAAAGATTTTCTAGGATATAATGAAATGAAAAATTATTTTTAAGACTTAAATCTTGAATTAGGGTTCGATGACTGTAATTTTAGAGCAAATATGAATAAAAAATAGGTACAGTACACTATACATTGCGTTTTACAATCAATTATACCTAATAAAGAATATATATTGTTACGAGAACCAGAAAATATATTACAATTCTTATTTCATCGTATTAAAGCTTGAACTTACATAAAAAGAAAACTATAGAATCAGTTGAAAGAGTTGAAGTGAAGTATGAGTTGAGCAAAGTTTACATTTGCAAGAAGAACAATCCATATTATAAGCCAAGATAAGTAAAATGAGTAATGATTATTACGTAGTTTGAACATCAACTATAGAAAAACATAAATTATGTTTTAGAAAAATATGGCCCACTCAATAACGTATGTAATACAAGAAAAAAATTAAATGACAGTTCTACGGTACAAAATAAGGTAAAAATTGTAATTAGACAGGATAGAATAGGAATGATCATTTTAAATTACATTAATAAAACTAATAAATATAACAGTAACTGTAATAAAGATAATTAGTGAACGGTATAATTCTTTGCAAGGAAGATGACTACTTCTGGTTGCATTTCCTATAAATTAACCTGCCAAGTTTAGTGGAGAATTCATTTTTTGGAAAAAAGGAGCTTAGAAAATGTAAGCTCCTGTATGAGCCTGTAGGAAAGAGCATCATAATATTATTTCAAGAAAAAATTGAAATAACAGAGTGGAAGCAGTGAACTTATTGTCTAATCGTATTCCTTGACTGGTTTGAGAGGCGTCCTGTAAGGTGACACACTCTGGGGATAATAATTATTCTTGTATTCTGGATCATACCTATGATAATGATAAGCCGAGGGTTGAGGTTTGGGAGGGAGAGGAGCTTGGAGGTAGGGATCACAAATAGTGCCCGCTACCAGCTGATTGGCATCACCGCTGAATATTCTAAAGTTGATATCTTTGAAATCCAGAGTAGCCATCAAATGGATTGGCATACGATCGGTGATGGCCCACAGTGTGCCTGTTTTTGTGATTCTTAGATCACTGGGATAAATAAAGCTAGTATCTTCTTTGGTGATGATAGCATGGTTGGCTGGGGTGTAGTCTTTGTCAAGTCTCCAGCAACCGATAGCGTTCTGATCGACTAGGTTCTTGTAGAGGACTCCGTTGTGGATAACCTGAGTGGTGATGTGGAAGTTGGGTCCCAGGTCTGGGAAGTAACTGAAGTCGTGGAAGTAGTTCTTGCTGATAGCCTTGGATTGGTCCTTGAGGATGTTGGTGGATACAAAGAAGTTTCTGTAACTAGACAGTGGGTGGAATAGTAGAGTTTTGCTTCCGTCCGGCTGCACGGGGGTTAACTCCATGGCGAAAATACCTTCCTCTGACCATTGGTAGTTCAATCCAATGTTGTAGTCTCCGGCGACTGGGTCGGGGTGGAAATACTGATGGTCGAATCTCCATGAGAAGTCCTTGTCCAGACTGTAGACAATGAGTCCGTAGCCGAGCTCGTCAGAGGCGTAGACGTGTGTGTCGGAGCAGTTGCCTCCCACATCGACCACGATGTTGGCAATGAACGAGTCCTTGTTGGTGTCGGATGCCTGCAGCTGGTAGTAGTGGATTTGCTGATTAGTGTTCAGGTCGTACACGTGCAGACCGTAAGGACAAACTTGTTGGGTAGTTTCACCTGAAATTGAAATTAAATAATTATTATTTACATTTATTTTATTTTGAGATTAAAGTTATTTATTTTTTGATAAAAATAATATTGTAAAAAATTAACCAATTTAGGCTCCACTGATACGCCACTTTCCAATGATTAATGATACTTCAGAAAAATAATAATTATAAATAAATTATAATAAATAATCGTTGAAAAGTTGACTTGGAATGAGTAATCATCAAATTAATTTGAAATATGTTGTTTTTAAAATATTACTTCCACTGTTAACTATAACAATGAAGTAGAGGAATTTATTCATTGATTAGAAGAAATGTAATCCGAAAAAAATTTCTGGAAATTATAAATTTCAAATCTGATAATCAGAAATTAGACATTATAATATTATAGATGAAGCAGTTATAATCTGATCATGTTTTATCTGTAAAATTTATGATCTGATAGTAAATTCTGATAATTCTAACAGAGGGAATTTTTTGGACATTCACAAATGTCATACAGTAAGCAATTACTGCATCTAATCAATTGAAATCTTCAGCTTGTCTAATAGGATTTGGAATGAAAATAGTCGAGTTTCAATAATTTAAAATGAACATTATTCAGAATCTACTTGAATAAATTTTTTAATGTGGATGTTTGAATAAGATGGCTAGTACTGATTTCACGAGAAGCCGACTTAGAAATGAATTTTTATAAATTAGAGATCTTAATCAGGTCGTTTGTATTTAAAACAATATAAAATTCCTATGACACTAACTTTAGCAGTGTTGAAATACTAATTATTTTGGAGTTATTCGATGAGCTCAACTACATTGACATAAAGTTTCCTCATTGATGATTTTCTATGGCTTATCCTTCTTTCCAAATTGCAGAGATATGATTGCAGTATGAAAAGCGTATTCCTGAATTATTAAGCATATCCTTCATATTGTATTGGCTGATTGGCAATTCTGTTTGAATCTGAGAATAATAATATTAATAGCAGAATAAAAAACCTTAAAATTAAATCTTTCATTTTCTTGACTCATGATTATTAATAATAATTTTTATTAAGAAACTGTAGTTAGCTACAACTGTGAATTATTTCTGAATTCAAACCCGATTAGTTTCATGGACACAAAGAGAATAACAATCATTCAGTCACCATTATTTTATTCCCATTCTCTTCAAGAATATCAAAGAATATCTTTTCTTCAATTTGTTGATAGATTTTATAGTTAGAAAGAGAGTAAAAATAGCTAGCGATTCAAATATTTGTAAAATAATCGAGAGCCATAATCAAATGTTATTCAATAACTGACTTGAATTGGAAAATAACTTTCTTCTCAAATCAGACCTAAAAAATCTGGTGTCGTACACTCACACAACTTTCCTTGCCATTTACATTTGCTTAATACAAGTAGGCTATATCCATTATCCATACCTAGTCATCAGTGAGTGCAAATTTCATTAGGCTATTACTTCCTCATCGATCGGTATTAACAGTGAAATTTGCACTCGCCGATGACGCCTCGCGCATGCCGGCGCTACGGCTAATCGTGTGTGCGATTTGAAATTTTTACAAGCCCATGGTGCCGAAGCGCCAACAGGCCTACCTGTTAGCCGAATTGACTTGGATTTCGAATGAAAGTAGATTTTTTGGTACCTATTCCAATATATCGGATCAAAGAGGTGGAATCGATAATGGATCATTTGATTCCATACCTAAATCTAGTATTTCACCAAAAATTTTTATGTAACACCAATACTTCTCCAAATGTGAGTTTTGTCTTCTTTAAATCCTGATGCGGATTGACTTGGTTTCGAAACTTCGGAATGAGCCATATAGCCATGTAGTGCGGGTTGCCTATATACAGATTCATGTAGTGCGGGTTGCCTATCTAAAAATAACTTAGCTTTTCAAGTCTGGGGTGGCGCCCCAACTAATCCTACACAAAGAGGACATATGCCAGTTGATGGAGCTTATTAATCACTATATAGGGTGTCAATTTGAAAAAAAAAATTGTTTGAAACATTTTTGAGAAAATTGAAAGAGAAAAATTGCAAAAATCCATTTTTCTCAACAATGCTGCGAATCTTCTGCATTTTTGTAAGGAACGATAATCATGACAGTAAATAGGGCTTATATAGGGCTATTTCGGGTATGAGGCTTTACTGAGGTTCCAAAATAATCAATTCCTATGTAAAATTAACTGAGGAATTTAATGAAACCAGTCTGAAGTCTGTAACTGTAACTTCAACGATTATTGAGATAATTGAAAAAATATGCTTAAAAAACGCCATTTTTCAACAATAAGGGTTATAACTGGATAAGGAATCATAAATTTGTATTTTTCATTAATGGAAGTTGAAGAGAGTCGGATTCTAAAGAGAAAGTTAAATGGCAGCGATTGTGTAAATCTTACCCAAATCTCAGAAATAGCGATCAAAAATCGCAAAATCGCTACTAAATACAAATTTATCACTTGTGCTATGTTTTGTCGAATTTCGCGATTTTTGATCGCTATTTCTGAGATTTGGGTAAGATTTACACAATCGCTGCTATTCAACTTTTTCTTTAGAATCTGACTCTCTTCAAATTCCATTAATAAAAAATACAAATTTATGATTCCTTATCCAGTTATAACCCTTATTGTTGAAAAATGGCGTTTTTTTAAGCATATTTTTTCAATTATCTCAATAACCGTTGATGTTACAGACTTCAAGCTGGTTTCATTGAATTCCTCAGTTAATTTTACATAGGAATTGATTATTTTAGAACCTCAGTAAAGCCTCTAAAAAATTAGAAAAATAAATATTTTTTTAAAAATCTCAATTTTTCGCCATTGTTATCTCGGTAACAAATCGTTTTTGGGGGTTGGTCCCATGGAACTTTTTTGTCTACTTGGTGTAAGGAATCAGCCTGAGAAGTATTGCACATTTCTCCTGAAACACCCTTTATAAAAGAAAATATTTGTCCTGTAGCATTTTGCAACTTAGAAATCAGGAGAATTTGAGAATTTTCAATTTAGACCTAATAGTTAGCTGAAGTTGAAGAGTTCAAATTTTATGTTTTATTTTCTCACACACACACACACACACACACACACACACACACACACACACACACACACACACACACACACAGACCAATACCCAAAAACCACTTTTTTTGACTCAGGGGACCTTGAAACGGATAGAAAACCTAAAATTGGGGTACCTTAATTTTTTTTGGAAATCAATACTTTCCTTACCTATGGTAGTAGGTAGGGCAAGGAAAGTAAAAATTGCCAATATATAGTGAGTTCCTACTAACTATTCTATTGACCCTAATGGATAACATTTTTTGTCCATGAAAATAAGAAGAATATCATATTATTACTATAAATTGACTTATAAGCATAATTTAAAATAGATATTTAGATTCTGATAATCGTGTTCAAAACTATCAAAGATATAACATCTCTTATTCAAAATGATTCTAATTGGTAGCCAATCACAAATTATCATAGCTTTGACCATGTAGGCTACGGTACTCTGCAAACCTTGATTCATCCTAAGTTCAGTAAAGAGAATATAAGTAAATTCTCTTTATTGACCTTTGATTCGCCCAACATCAACAATGCTGTAATTCACCAGTTATTAATTGTTTAAAAAATACATTTCAACATGGTGTTACTTGAGTTTAGTTAGGTGACTTCCAAACTTACCAATTCCAATAGTTCCAGAGTCAAGCACCCAGAGTCTGCCACACTCGTCAGCGCGCATACGGTAGACGGTGTTGAGACGGTTCTTGCAGGGCGCGCCCATCTGATTGGTCTCCCAGTCCGGGTAGGGGATGAGCGGCGCGTTGGATATGGGTGGCAGGGGGTGGCCGTACTCATCCTCCAGGGGCACGAAGTTCAGTGTACTTGGAACTCCTGTAATGACAAATACATCAGTTTATTAGGTAACAAAAATCGAATCAATCAACATTCATTCAATCATGTATAGGTAGGTAAATATAAAATTGATTCATAGAAAATAAAAACAAATCGTAATTTATCTTGCACCAGCCCCACCAATGAATTTTATTATAGAAGAATAAATGTTATAATCTATTTTTCGAATATTATCTTTATTTGAATGAGAGCAATATATATTTTGCTTTATTTTAGAAAATCTACATCATCAATAAAGGTACCTGAATTTCTATTTAATTAAAATCAAATCAATTGTTAAGTAGCACTATAGAACAAATGGAATATCATGAATAAGACTGAGTGTATATAGTGTAAAGCTCATATAATAAATACAGAATATTATTAAATAGAGAGGTTTGAAAGACTATAAAGAGTTTTATTGATTGTTATTTTTCATGAAAGTATTATAAAAACACTCATAGAGTGAGATGCGAGCATCATGTTCAAATTTTCCAGCAATATTATATATAGCTTTTAAGCTATAGTAGGCTACCTATATTATAGAAGCTAATTCACTCTACTGAACTGAATAAGATATGAGTAAATTAAAAAGTGTACATTATTTAAACGATCAGAATTCATAAAATCATATAATAAGATTTAATTTTATGTGAGTAAACTAAAACGTGTACATTATTTATTTTAATGAACAGAATTTATAACCATATAATGATAAAGCAAGATTTATTGATTAATTATTGATTCCATTATTTTATCTTGAACTACGCACATAAAAATTTTCCTAATAAAATAAATTTTAATAAATTTTCCTTTAAAGGATAATGTCTTGCATTTTCATTTTATAGGACACTAAAGGTAGGTAGACTCATAGGAAAGCTGCTTTAACCTAATATTCCCTAATAATTTCCATTTAAGCCATCTCTGTTATTCTAACACATTTGAAATCTCTCTAAAGAATCAACAAATTCTCGAATATTAAATTATATTATAATCTATTATAACAATCACTAACGCCTCTAACAAATCCTTGAATATAAAACAGGCATAGGTTGCTATTGAAATGTTATAAAAATAATTGACTCCATAAAATAATGTGAATAGAGCATGAATGATTGCTATTGTTCATCATATTGTACTTGAAAAAACTCAATAGTTGTTGATCAGGAAGAAATACATTCTCCAATTAACGTGTTTGTTGAGGAAGGTATGTGAACTTGTTTACAATGTCTAGTCTATTCTCTATTGTATAGGTAGTAAATTATGTAACGTTAATTAAAATCAGCTCATCAACTGGAACTGCAAAGTGAAGTGCAATAAATTCCTGAATGAAAGTAACTTGTTGTTTGTGATGAAAGTTTTTTCTTGGAATTTTTTCAAGACACAAACACAGTTACGAAACGAATGACCGACTTTATTCATTCAAGTTCAACATATATGAGCTCTTGAACTGATTTTGCAGAAAAAATAATGACTTGATTGTTCAAGAGCAATCAACCGAGAGGGAACTGCTAACAGAAAAAACTGGATTCAGGAACAGAGAAGATTGACTGGTAGTCGATAAGGCGAGCAGTTATCTAACTTGAGAAACAAAAATGAAGCAACTTCTAATTATTGAAATAATAGCTATAGCCTATAATGGCAAAAAGAGTTAGCAAAGTTCAAAAAGAAGTATATTAACATCCATCATCCTTAAAATTCATTATTCATCCGTTATCAAAATTCATCCTTACATTGCTATCTTATATTGTACTACATTTCAATCCCAATTATTCTTCCTAATCCTTATAATTATTCTGTATTAAAGATTTTAATTTATATTGAGTGTTCTGTTGATACCACATCTTCTTCTCACTATTAAATTAATACAAGTGAAAAATAAGTCTCTGTGAAAATCCTCTCAGTCTAAAAGCCAATATGGTTTCAACAACAGAACTATTATATTTTCCAGAATACTTTTATCTTTAATCTCCATCATTCCAATGTGGTGATAAATATATTGTTTTTTCTATTGCAAATTTTTTTAAATTTTTTTATTATTATTATTATTTTTATTTTTTAAAGCGGATGATGCCCACATAAGCATTTTAGCTTGTGCGTGGGTAATGGATCATGAGTGCGAAGGAGATTGATGAGGTGAAAAACAGCCATGCCACTGGGATTCGAACCCAGACCTGCGGCAGTGCTAGCGGACTGAAGGTTGTGACGCCCCAGCCCACTGCGCCAACGAGGCCGGCGGCAAAAATTATTAATTAATTGTGGCTCATATTTTATGGAAAATAAATACGTTTGATATAATAATGATATTTGTTGTTATTTTCCACCTACACAATTTTTCCTTGATCAATATTATTCTATCCCAGAATATATATTGATATATTGACTTGTATAATTACATAGAAATTTTTGACTTGTATACATAGAAATTTTAAATCAAACATTCTTAATACCAATTTATTAAATATTTTCTCTTTATTCAACTGGATTCAACTACAATGGTCAGTCTACAATGATGAGTTTTATCAATGATGCTCCAAAAAATTAATAAATATTAAGCTGAGCCTCAACTATAATGAAATATATAGCCTCAACTATAATGAGTTTTCTAGTATAATTTTTCTGAATAAAATTTCTTGATTGACTCTTCTGAAGGAGATGTAGTTGGTTCTAATTTTGAAATAATAATATACGATAATAGGACATTTTTAGGCTAGGAATGAGGATCATATGATTTTATTTCAATGTTTTAATGAGCAAGAGTGAACCATTCACATTTGTTTTAAATTTTATCAAATCTTTATCTTTATTGAGTGATATTTTACAGGTATAAGCATACATCAGGCTATCAAGCCCAAATCTGTTCCTCTTGAAATTTATATAAGTTACTATATAAGTTAGGCCTGGTAGGCTAGATGGTGTAAATAAAGAGGTGGTTTCAAAAGTTGAACTGTAATACACCGGAAATAAAGCCCGGAACTTGCAGAATTTTCAGATAAAGGAGGTGGATTAGTAAAATTTTACCGGAAAAACAGTTTTACATTGTGTCATTAAATGTCAGTCACAGTGCTCACATGGCTGAGCACAGCCGCAGAGCCACAGACCGACTGACACACAGACTTAAAAAACTTTCGTTCCAGTGATAGTCATGATAAATGCACAATTACATGTTCTAGATTATTATTATTGCGAATCAGTTGCTGAGGATGTTGATTACCCTGCAAGAGATTATGAAACAGATTATTATATTGAACTGAACTATATATTCAGTATTTGTAGGCAAGCTCAGACTAGATTATAGAGTTGGCTGAGGTACCTATGACATAAAATTGTAGATAGTGCTCAATCTATTAAGTATAAGTAATATATGAACTTATAGTAAGGTGTGCAGTAGGCTACCCTATTTATTATTGTAAATGTACAGTGAAATTTATAGGTGAGTTAGTGAATGAATGGTTGCAAAAATGTCAATTATAAACAAAATAGATCTTATAATTATATACTGTACCGTATATAAAACATGAATATATTTTTTTCTTTATCCTTTTATAATTTATATGAATAATTGGTTTGGTCCTAGTTTTCAGTGATCCACAGAATAGAGAGTAGGTAACATAAAAGTAGATGCCAAGGGCGATAGGCATATTATCCATGCACAGCTCTGTGAAGGCAGATGACAAGCGGTCTTCGAGAACAAATTTAGTAAAGATAAACTACCTCAGCTAAACCGTTTTGCTATATCCTCGTAAAACGTCTGTCCTGTCCTGTCCTCTCTGGACTGTCCTGTCCAGACAAACTGACCACTAATAAAATTAATAGATACGGTACTAAATTTAGCCAAGCGCCATTTTCGTTGGCGCCTGCTACACAAGTGTTGGATCTTTTCAAAACATGTAGGCCTACCTATGGCGGATAGTTTAGTATTATAAGGTTGTGAATAAATACTTATAGTAATAAAAATTTGCTCGTATTCTTCATCAATGAATTGGTATACGTAGTTAGTAAAAATCATGAATTTGAAGGAAACCTACAAACTGCAATCTTCTATAAATGTAGATGGTGAATTCAAATAAGGTACGCATAATTATATCAATTCAATTGGTGGGTGGACTGGAGTGTCATTTCTCCAGTCTGATATTTATTTATTTATTTAAATAAATAAATGCACTATTAGATGAACCTCATGAGTAAAGTGGATGAAATGATGAGAACTGCTGTTAAAAATTCACGAAACTGGCGCTATTTCTTATAACTCTTTGACTAAACACTTGGGCTAAGATTTTTGATTAAATCACAAAACATTCATTAACTAGACGCGCGTGCTAGATTCTAAGAGTCGAACTTGTCTGTGTCACGGCGAATTGCTAATTCCAAGATAAATGACGTTCGATATATCTGACGTGTTGCTGTAGACGTCGGTTCAGAAAAACCGACGGCCAAACTCAATTCTCTTATTAACATTGGTTGCTCCACATCTAATAATTCAGCTTGCAATGATCTAGTTGTGCTTGTGCACCACATCATCCTACCTTGTTCTCAATGCGATCTACTTTCATTTCTCTCTTGAATATCATTTTAGCGGGTCATCAGTTTCGGCAAATATATTATGTAATAAAAAAACAAGCTGCTCAAAAGAGCAAGGAGCAGAGGCCAGACGGATTTCCTCACAGACTGGGTTCTGGTGGGATGCTATTTATTGTCATGCGTGTTCGTATGCATACTAATCATCACAATCTAATCAGCTCGGAGGCATCGGTAAATGTGCCACAGGATGTGCTAATTGAAATAAAAGCTGTTTGTGCTCTGCGCGTCAATATTCGACTTTTACATTTTGACAGTATATATAATAGTAGGACGGAATTAATGTGTAAAGAGTGTTGAAATAATTCTGACATATACCTGCAGGGATTACGTTTTCAGGTTTTTTTATTTGAATATTTATATGCCATTGTTTTTTGTATTGATCGCTATTCAACATGTATAATTTTGGGTGGCTTGTTAGAGGAGTGATAAAGCGCCGGTCTGATAACCAGGTGGACTCTGGTTCCAGTCTCAATCAAGGCAAAATTCTTTGACCACAGCACAATTGCATGAATACAACCACCTCGTCTTTCGGAGTCGGAGGAGACGATAAGCCGTCGGTCCGACGGTCCCGACTACTAAAAAGTAGTCGTCATCTATCATCCATCTCATTACCCACACACAAGCCTTTGAGCTCATGTGGGCTTCACCCTCATTCTTCAATAACAAATTATACTTCACTATAGAGGTATCCATTTCATCTCATGATATATGAATCACCTTCAGCAAAGGAAAAATCAATGAACTTGGCTGGAAAATGATAGAGATACGTAATGAAAACAAGGAAGAACTAATATTACCAACAAATAATAATGTAAATAAGATTTCAAGTTCGTTTCTGAATAGATTCCACTAATTACTTTTCTCTATATGAAACTATTGGCTGATTCATCTCAAATTCTAATCGATAGTAGAGTTATTATTTGGGAAATTCTATTATGTTCACTACAGACAATGTATAATTAGTCTCTGTAATGTTCGCAACACAGCAGATGTCTAGTCCAGTGCAATCATTGCTTCAACACTTGCTTCTTGTTGATTCACTCCAGCATTACGATTCAAAGGATGCAATTTTCTCAGTCACGTTCCATAGTCGATTTCCTTCTGGAACGATTATTGCCTCCATTAGACTACAGGCTGCTCAAGTTCAACAAAAATGATTGAAGGTAAAACATTGCAGAGAGAACCAAATCATAGGAATATTAGAACACGTCTTCCAATAAAAATTGGAGGTAGAGTTATATATTTCAAATAGAACCAACAGTATTCCATCACGTCTACCAAATAATAATAATATTGAAGTTGAAGGTAAAATATTGTGAAGGGAAATGAATCATAACAAAATATTCTCAACTCAATTAATTCTGTGGTCAAGTTATCTCAAATAACCTGCTAATAGTCTGTAAGGCGTGTCGATAATAACAAGGCTGCACGTTATCATAGCAAAAGAATAATTATTATTATGCAACAGATTTCGGTTACATTAAAACAGAGTGAACTAGTTTCAAGTATCCTTGATCTATGAGCTTGTTTGAAATTGACAGATTTGGCAAGCTAACCGCGTATAATACCTGCTGTGTGTATTTGGAGGCTGGGTCCATAAGTTACTAAGGCTCACTATGCAAATAGCAGTATAGATGAAATTTATTTACTTGAATGCATTTGTGCAATGGGGTCAAACAAGCTGCATATTGATTAAGCTGGGGTGACGTGTGGTGAAGGAGACAAATTGGAGCAGTGAATATTCATTGTAGAAAATAAAAGTAGTGTAAGATTGACCTACATTTCTTGAAAAGTAAATGAGGCTCTAATGGCCACAATTCCATATGTTTCAAACTGGTGATAGTGGAGAATGGAGTAGCCTACGGAGAAGACAGGACCAACCAAGAACTAGCAGGTAATATAAGGATATGCCAGCATAAATAAGAATATGCCAACATATATGTCAACGGGACTATTGCAACCGCATAATAGTGGTCAAGTGTAGAAATTTGTAGTTTTTAACTCATGATCTCAAAAATTTGTTTGCTATTGTTGTAAGAAATATGTTCCCAGGACAATATTATGTATTGATTCATAGCTGATAATCATGAATAATATTCTTCTGATTTTAAAGGAATAGTGAAACCCAGGCACCTTTCACTATATGGGAGATAGATACTAAAGAAGTGGAAAATTGATATGTTTTTCTTTGATTTTTCTCAGGATTTTTCTTAAATATATGTGGGAGATGGAGATTCAACGAATAGTTGGTGTTCAGTAACTAATGTTGGTCTCTACGACTGGAAATAATAGGCTATAACCAGTAAATGATAACATTCTTTCAGGGTTACAAGTTAACGAGGTATGGAAATAAGCTAATGGTATCTCTGTTGGCAGTTGAAATAGGTACAAATTTGTTTAATTCCAATGCCTAGGAATCTCGAATCCGTATAATTATTTATGAATGAAGCCTGCTGAGTTCATTCATTCATGAATACAGCCTATAAGGCCTACGGTACCTAGTTGTTCAGAGTTCAGAAGTGCAGTAAGTTACCGCAATAACAATTATTTTTGAAAACGTACTGTAATTATTATGCTCCCAAACCGGTATCCAAGACTTTCCTGCGAGAGAGAATGATTAAGATACCAGTTTCAATGCGTTAAGAGTTCCATACATTATGTGTACTAAACAATTATTCCAACTTTGATGTAAAAACTAGGCTATTGAACTGTATTCGTCCCATATTTCTTGGGCTTATGATATAATCAGTTGATTAGAATAGTTATCAAGATAAAACTAGAAAATTTGCTTGCTGATGAAAGCTTATACAAGAGAACAAAATCCTCAGACGTCTCACTTCTTCTATAAAAATAAATTAAATGTTTTATGAAAGATAACGAACACCATGAATACATGAAAGCTTTATAAATATTTTCTGAGATATCTGTAACTAGCCGGTAGGCTCGCTTCGCTCGCCTTCCCCGCCTAGCCAGTATAGACACCCGACCCCCGACAGTATAGGCAGTGTAAGTGAGTCAAACAGGTTCGCTTCGCTCGCCTGCAAAACCTCTGTCAGTGTCAGCTGAGACAAACAGGCTCGCTTCGCTCGCCTGCAAATTCCGTTCAGAAGGGATTCGAAATTTATTGAGCACAGCATTTCTAGACCTAATCTGAACCTGTTTACCAGATTTCAACATTTTCTGCCAATTTGTTCTCGCAAAATCTAAGGAAAACTCCGAAAATTACGAAAAAGTAAAACGCTAAAATCGAGCGTAACCTTGGGAAGTATATCGGACATAGTTTGAAACTTGATTCAATATCTTCTAAATTATTTCATCTATAATCTCGCTGAACCATTGAATTTACAGTGAGGAATGGTTGTATCAAGGCGGAAGATATGCAACCCGCAATACATTCACAATTTTTAAAAAGTTATTACTGGCCTACTCTTGGACGGATTTCAAAAATATTTTAACACAACATTTCTAGACCTTATTTGAACCTGCCCACCAAATATCAACATTTTCTACCGATTGGTTCTCGAAAAAATAAGAAAACATTGAAAAACTATAGAATAACTCAAATATTTGGCGTATCCTGTTGAAGTTTCAAAAATCCTTTCTTAGCGCGCGTCTATAAACGTCCAACTGAACATGCCTGCAAAATTTGAACGCATTCGGTTCAGTGGATTTTTAATTCTGGTGATGAATGAATGAATGAATCAGTCAGTCAGTGCCATTTCGCTTTTAGTGCATTACATTTGAAAAAAATGCACTATTGGTCTTGACCGGATAATCGCAAATATGTGATGCGATATATTTTTAACACATTTCCGAGCCCCCAGAACACGAATCTGTTGTCCGTTCAAATTCATATATCTCTATTTATATATGTACAGATTCTTATTAACACGATAACTCCTGAAGAGCTTGTTGGAGAGCGACCAAATTTTGCACAAAAATCATTAGTGTTAATATCTCGGTCAAGTTCGTTAACCAGCCAAATTGGTCCAAGGTTAGGGGGTGAAATTTTTGAAAAATCACTACAAATCGACCAGTACCTTGATCGTTTTGAAAATTGGTGTGTATTATACCCTTATTATGCCCTACAATTTGAGCCATCAACGAAAAAAATCCAATCAAAAATGGCGGAGAAAATGGCGAATAATATGCCAAAAATTGTGTTTTTCATGGGTTTTTCGAAAACGGTATTAATTCATACCCTGAATAGATCATTATAAGTCATATGATTTGAGCCATCATAGAATTGCATTTGAAATGCACTCTTTCCGACCGCCAGCTGCCGGAGCGAATTTTTATAGATATAGATTCTATTGATCAATTATTCTCTCATCTTACTGTTTGTTATTAATCAACCTATTTAATGTTACCGGATAAAATGGTCTTGTTTGTGTAATTAATTGAAAGTTTGAATGACAAACATGTGATTTACGAGTTTGATCCGATTCACCGTATCTTGTTTCAAGATTTGGTTGGGGTATATATCAGTACGGTTAGCACTATATCCTACAAACAACAAAGACACGAATATCTGTCTACATTTGTAGGCTTCTGCACAGAGAAGTGTGTCACTTTAAACTATAATTTTTTATCCAATTAAATAGATGAAGATAAAAAATATTGATAGTTGAACATGTTTATTGAAACTAATATTCACATAGGCGTAGTTGAATAATTCCCGTAATTGTATAGCCTCATTCACGTAATAATGACTTATCTACATACCTTTCAGCACACTACATATATGTTTATATGTTTACATTGTTGCTCAATTACTATAAGGGAATTTGCAAAATGATGGTAGATCAAATTACTCTATTTAAGCTGATATATTTGGAATCCA
Source organism: Sogatella furcifera (assembly GCA_017141385.1). Classification (NCBI taxonomy): domain Eukaryota; kingdom Metazoa; phylum Arthropoda; class Insecta; order Hemiptera; family Delphacidae; genus Sogatella; species Sogatella furcifera. The sequence continues at coordinate 18,623,709 of CM029547.1, read as the reverse complement.
CAAATGCTATTCTTCGACTGATGCTATCCAACTTCCATAGTGTACCGTAGTAGGCTATACAATGGATAGACATCAATTTTCATCTGAGCGTCTTTTGGATTTGGATAGTCTACATTTTGATAGCAAGGAGAAAAACTTGAAATTAAGTTATGAAGTCGCGTGCGTCCGACGTGAATCTTTTTCGGGAAATACAACACGAAAATTATATAGGTACGATAAGCGTAATTCGCGGGGTTTCAACAGTAATTCGCGGGGTAGTGATGAACAGTTTTCGCGGACATGCAACTGAAAGAATGAAGAAAAGGCTCCAAGAACAAAAGCACAACTGAGAAAGTTTGTATTCCTGTATGGTATGACATCTAAAGATTTCCAACAGTTTCAAATGCAATGGTAATGACCGGTGTTCCTGATGTTACCTATAATCTATAATTATTTAAAAAAACGTTGTTTTTAGAAACATTTCTCTTACGATGGTGCGTTTTACACTTGCACGCATTTAATTCAAATCAAATAATTACGTAGCAAAAGTACGTTACATCCAAATTGACCAGATAAGTAGATAGACTCTACTTGTTAAGTAGTTGTGGAGGTGATGATGTGGCAGTTATCGATAGTAGTAGTTTTACCAGAGAAGGATAATCCCGGTAATCTCGGTTTCACCAGAGATTGATTGATAATGGTGTAGCAACTGAAATCAGTATCCCGATATTTAATAAATCAATGGCTTCACAATATATTGTCTTTTCAATTAAGATGGATACTTTTCAATTATTTTATTCATAAATGGATACGTCCTTGGCTCCAAATCAGAGCTTTGGTGGGTTTGATCGAAAAGGAGTACATATTTACAAAAAGAATTGAACAGTATTATTGGTTTTATGAGAATACTCATTTCCGCGGAAAAGCTTCCTTCATAAAATTTATCACTTGATAAAATTTTCCGCGGAAAAGCTTCCTTGATAAAATTTATGATCATTTAATGATCATGATATAAAAAGTGATAATTCAGCAAACTTTGATGTATTCTGCTCTCTCAACCCTATAATAATATTCGTGAATATTAAATTATACTTGAAAAACAGAATAATATTGGTCTATCAAGAACAAAAATATACAAGTTAACATTGAACTAAACACAGTAAGAGGGGTAGTGGGCTACTGATCTAATGAAATTTATAAATTTCGTTTCTATATTCTATATGAGAGAGAAATATATAAGATATACGAAATATTTTAGATTTTATCAAATAATTATCTATTATTATTTATTTATTCAGCGTATGGCTTTCAGTGGTGGGGAGACCCACTATAACGTTATTATTACTCTCATTATTATGATCATGGAGTTGAGAAAATACTCAATTTTTATCCTTAATTAAATTTTTATCTTCATGTTCCTAAGAAAAAAATACTAAAAAAATTAAACTATTTGATAACTTTTGTACTACAGTTTAAAATAGAAAGAAGCTCAGGTAGTGAAATTTTTGATAAATTTGTATTAACCTTGTTCGAATCAAGTTGTTATGCGCTAAATAGTAAATAAGCTATATTGTGCAGAGCTCGCCCAAAATGGTGGAAATATTAAATATATAGGTAGCCTTAAGTAGTAATATATATTAAAATAGTAGGAAATAAGTAGTAGAATATATTAAATAATAATGTAGAAGTAAAAAATCAATACCTTTATCCCATCGTGGAACAGAGATGAATAGTTTGTTGTTCCACACTTCGATGCCGACCGGCAAGTTGTTCTTGGGTACGAACTCCTGCGAGTTGAGAGCAGCCGCCCTCATCTGCGGTGTGGGATAGGCGTAGTCCAGCTGATTCCAGAAGAACCGCTCGGTGAGGCCGGGAGGCGGAGGCGCCGGGTCGCTCACTGCTTGGCCGCTCACCACCGATAAGCCTGCACACAAATCGTAATTCTATTGAAAATTCATCCAACCGCGCTTCACTTCAACCAAGGAGAGGAATAGAATTGTATTTGGCTCAGCCATGATTCAACCTACAACCGCGCTTGAAATACGTATACGGTATCTTATTGAAAATATCAATTTTCATTATAGGTACGGGAGAAAATATTTTATACAGCTTGATCAACGTTCGATTACTTGTCATTCACTTGTATATTACATCTACTAAGTAAGTCTGTGATAATAATTTGTAATAAGTTGTGAAATTTGTAAGTAGCCTATATCTTATGCAACTGCATCTGTCATATAGTTGGTTGAATAATTTTTTCATCACTTGTATTGTGCAACAAAAAAACTAGTATCCATGTGAATTGTGTAAAATTGACTTAGCCTATTGTACTTTATGCATGTTTATACAGGAATAAATGATTGAATCATTGTAATGCTAGGCCCTATTAAGTAATTTAATTTCCTTATTTTTCTAATTTAGGCAATTCTCTAAAATGATACAACAATAACATCATGTATTCGAAATTATATGAATTTGTATGCATTTATCAACAAGTTCGACCATGCGTTGAAAACTCTTCAAATAAAAATACAGAATTATGGGAGAGAATCTACCATTTCTTAATTTTGCTGCTTTTCCCACGAGCTCTACGCCTATAAGTTACTGATGCTCATAATAGAGTTGAGAAATTTATATATTATTAAAAATAATACTTTATAAGTTTTTCATGTTAAGGAAATAACTTATTTATTCTATTGGAAAAATTTCTTTCAATTGAAGAAGAGTTACCACATCAAACTCTTCTTAGGAGTTTACTTATAATACTTATCAAAGATCAAACTTTCAACACTTCATGACTCTATCATATCTAACTTTGAACATACTATACGATTTTTACTCGCATCCTATTTTCTATAGGCTACTTAATTATTTACTGAGAAGAGAATATGCAATCAATAAAATTCAAACACGATAGAAAATACAGATTCAAAATTTTAGAACGATTTCTTGTAAGTAGCTCATACCGCAGTGATGATAATATCAAATTTATATAGGAAACAAAATTTATAAAATAAAAATTGACTGAATTTTTAAATTGATACATCAATGTTCGACTTATTGGAGCCATAAAAGTAAAAATACAAAAAATTATTGAAACAATGTATAAGAATGCGGTTTATTGAAATTATAGTTCTTTTCAAATATTTGAACGTCATTATCAATTGAATTGAGTAATATCGTAGTTGGTCTAATCATTATTCTTGTTATCTCATCGATGAGAAACATCCGCACTGTATGGTTCTGGCCAGTATTTTTAATTCACATAAAATCTAAATGTAAAATAAAATATTCATGCTATAATGTTATCATGAAGAATTATACATTAAAATTTTGTGTTATTTGCGAGGAGGGTATTAGTATTACTAAAATATTTTGGAGAGAAATTAGCATTATTCATTTCTAATAATTATCTCCAGGAAATAATTTGTATGAATTTTTAATAATCATTGTAAACAAATTGTAAAACAATTTTACATTTATTTAGAGCCAAAGAAGTTCTTTAATATTCTATGATGTTTCTCAAAATTTTGGCACTATTTGCCAATGTATTTGTACTCTGTAGGCCTACGTCGAAAATCTCCCACAGTGCTTTCTATTTCAGTTTTAGGATTATGGTAACTAATAGGTACGGTACCAAGACACAGTATTGCTACTAATACCATATATACTACTAGTATTAGTATAATGTTACTGCATCTCATGTACTAATGTTACTATTATCGTCTACTTTGCACTGTATGTATATTTTTATAAACCTTTTATCGATCACTTTCACTGAAATCTTTATCTTGAAAAATCTTCTACAGTACAGTGCAGCATTCATCCCACTTTTAGTACAATAACAACTGTATTTCTTTTATTGTATGTATAATTCATATACCATTCAATGAATACATCATATATGATAAATGAAAAATGTACACAAAATGAATAATTTAATCAGATTTTTTTGCAAAATATACATCATTCATGATACTCACATGCTAAAATTGGAATCACAAATCTCCTCATGGTTACCACTGTACAAAGTATGCAACCAATGTGTAGGAGCCTCAGACAAATTCACCACAACTGGCCACCGGCCTGTCGGCGAATCAGTTTTATAGACGAAGGAGGGAAGGAAGTCCCCTCTCTGTCTCACAGCTGATATGCAGCAACCTCCTCTTTCAACTTTTCTTGTTCAGCTGATGTGATAAGAGAAAGGTTATGCCGGCTTCAAGATCCTTATTGTAGATACAGTCACATTGTGCAAAGGATCAACTATTGACATTTTCCCATTTGTTGACAACGTTCCTGAAATTTAATTGATAGATTGGAATAGTACTATTCGATTATTGTGTCACTGGGATCAATTTACATTGTTAGTCTGTAATTTAATTTGCAGGCAGTAAATTATTATTATTTTATCAAATAAAATAAAATAATGTATATTCCTTTCCTATTCTTTTCATTTCCTTTATTAGCTCTCGTTATTTAATTTTAGTGATAGGGCCTATATTAAATATCAATTAATGTAACACACTTGAAATCAATATTAATTTTAGCCTTATTTTCCATCTTATCAATTAGTAATTCCCTCTTCTCTCAATTTTAAAAGTGGTAGTTTCTATTTTTTATTCTTTACACTTGTTTTATAACTAACCTTTTGTTTATAAACCACAAATTATCTTAGATACAATTTCAGGATTTTTATTTTCTGAGGTGAAAATATATAATAAATGCATTTCCAAGTTTTCAATTTTTGCCGTATATGTCAATGTTGAGACGTAGAGAAGAGAGGGAGTACTGTCTAGAAGAGTCTAGTACGGTACCAACCCTGCTCAATGAAGTATATTTTTCTCATCCTAAATGAGAAAATTGAAGGGAATTTTCACCAATATTACTTCTAATGAATTAGCTTGCTGATCATTATTGATAGTTTTGATTCACAATTTTCACAATTTCAATATTGAAATTGAATCATATCACAGTATTGTATGTCCTATGCTGACACAAGAAAGAGCTTCACGACCACTTGGAATTGGATTGAACCGTCAAAAATTAGACATATGATAGTAGGAATTTTTTTAGTGACTTGCCTGACAGTATAATTTAGCTAATTTTCTATGTTCATTAACTTCTCGACTATCTAGTTGACAGCGTTGGTAATGAGTGTTCTCAATTCCTGCTTTGCACTTTGAAGCTATGCATGAGCGAACTGCTCTGGTTATGTGGAAAACCTCCTTCAAATTGCTCAACAAAACGGAATCTCAGCTTGTCGAATATGCCTATTTAGAGAAAAACTAGGACATCATGTTTTATCAATAATTTTTTTATAAATAAATTTATTTACATTTATTACTGAATATTACCAAATACATCTGGCAAATAATATATCACAAAATATTACTGAATGGAATGGAAAACTGACCCAAAACAGAATTTATTCCAATTTTTTTTAAGTAGTCCGAATGAAGTTATGTGTGTATCTTGAAGGGTCTTTCAAGTACGGTAAGTGAAATTACTAAATGCTATTATATTGATGCTTTTCTATATGCTATTGAGGCCCTATCAACTAAAATCACGAACTACATGTATCTTTAAAATCCCTGGCCTGATAGCCTACAGCAGTCAAATTAGAACAGCTAATGAGAAGAAAGAAAATTACAAATGTATTACTGTATTTAGTTGAAAACTATTTCCAACCAACAAAAATTTAGGCCAATAAGGATCAATTATGATCCCATACAGTAACATGTATAGCCTACTCTATTATTCTATGTAACCTCCGTTTTGGCTAAACATGTGCGAGGTAGGGAATACAATGAATTCCCAGTCGGAAGTTGAATCGAATAAAGTACCACTGGCGGCAAGTAGGTACCCACGAAACAGGTGGAGTGCCCGTATTTTCCACTGTACTTCTAACTCTTGTAGGTGATAAGGTGAGGATCCTTCAATACCCTTCCGCTTCCTGTGAAGTTTCCGTTCTTCAAACTCTGATTGTATCAAAACCGCAGCATTCTACTCATAGTAACATAGTAACGGAGCCTCTTTCTAAAAAACGTATACAGTATACGGTAATTATAAGAATGAGCTTTAGAAGTGATAGGATTTGAGATGATATAGTAAATAATAGGAATACTACAGCTTGCAATTAGATGTGGTGTCTGCTAATTCTCCACCAGCTATAATCGCATTATGTTTGCATACTTTTCCGTCTCATCCTGAGTGTATTCGATAATCCCCAACATAAGCCAATAACATTCATATTTACTTCTCCAACCTATAAATCGTGTCCCATCATCTTTCAAACCTATCTTGACTGCATAATAAAATTATACAGTAGTTATGAACATCGATACTACCTACTTTAATTATGATTGATGTAGATACCTTAGTACTAACTAAAGAGACTATACTGTAAACTGATTATAAGATAGTTAAAACTATCGTACCAAGATCGATGGAAATCACTGAATCGAAACATTATCAGCAGTTCTGCAAGTGCAAGCTGCATAAGTGCATCTTATTGGACTTATTATCACTCACTTGCCAGGGTCCACTCACTCGCATCATATACACATTGCGTGTGGGAATAGTAAGTGATTACGTGTACACACGCCACCAGTCAATCACCACTTCTCGTATTATACTACTCAATATAATCCTAGTATATATGTATAAGTAGTGCGTTAGCGTGTTGTTCTACAAACAAGCAGCAGCAGCTACCTGAACCACCTTGCTATATTCTCGCAACGCTACTCCTTTCTCTTCTTCATTCCGAACTCGAGCTCACATAACTGGAAACTATCCTGCAGTAATAAAATTAATCTGCGGCAAATCTTTCAAGTCAACACACGAGAAAAAGGTCTAGATTGCCAGAAGCTGGTGGCATTAAAGCGCCGGCGGATATCACAATACGTGCCAGCGATAGTAGCTCATGTGCTACTGATAAGGTCCATGAAGATTGCTAGAGTCACCAATAAAACATTTCATTCACATCTATATTTGGTTGAGCCAAATTCCATGCGAAAGAACCAATTTATGTAATGTCCAAATAATTACCATTAGAACAGAATTTTCAAAAATCTAAAATTGTATGTGACTTGCGTCACTGGGAAAACTCAAGATATCAGTACTTAAGATGAATGGAATGCATAATATTATGCTTATGTAACATATTTTCATCAATTTCAAAATTTATTCTATACAGTCATAATCATGCTTGTTTGCAATATTTATTTTATCCTATAGACTGGCTTAAAGATGACAGACATTTGTAATTGCACAGATTTAAGGATTATGTACTAAAATTTCTCAAAAAGGCTTTTTAGCTTTTTGAAGAGAAAAATTACCGTATTTTCACTGATTTGAATGGAATCTGAAATGCACAGTCTTGTGTCAGAGAAAGGCCCACACAATGATCTGAATAATTTAGGTCTATGGCAGTGGGCTCGTATGTGATTCTAAACCAGTTGCAGAAAAGTACTTGGTTGACCCAGTAACTGATGACAACGCCTAGTTTTGTTGAACTTACATGATGTGATCAGGACTCGCCTATATAATAGACCTTTGTGACCATAAAAGGCAAATACGACCATGAATTTATCGCTATTGAATTCGATAAAGTGTCTTGTATATCAGAATTTGAAAAATACATATTAAGAGAAATGAGACAAAACCTACAAAAGAGAATGTCATTTTCTGTGCTTACTTGATTGATCTGTGATTGCTGATCACATTTTCTTTGATGAGAAAGTGATGAAGGGAATACGTTTTTTCATGGACGTTTCACGTGAAAAATATAGGCTATAAATAAGAAACAAAGAGTATAGGCTGCACAGAGTATTCTTTGATTTTGATGAATGAATCAACAAATATTCGTAAATATCGAATCTCCACGTCGAAAAATGATACGCGGTAGGTGTTTGAATTTTCAAATTAGTTCAACAGTGGGTTCTAGATTTTTATCTAGAATTAGGGGTTCCGGCTTATATTTGCTCTGTATGGCTAAATTTTATTCTGGATAAAACGATTCTGGTAAGACAAGATTACATGAATTGAATTAACGAATATCAAGCAATATTAATTAATGAAAAATAAAATAATGATTATTCTCAAAATGTTCAATTTGTACAGTATGACCTGTATGACAATTTTTTAATAGCAGATTTTCATCTAAACTCTGACACTAGACCTGAGCCAGCCAGGTTACACGAATATTATTATTATTATCTAATAATGGGCTGAATGTTATCACTTAAAACCAGTTTGACTCAAAATAATACTCTTTACAATCGATAAAAGAAGGAATGAACTTACTGCTTTGTTACATTCCTTACCTCAGTTGGATTAGTTAGCATTTTCATTGTGATTAATTGGAATCAACCTGAAACCACAATAACAAGACCAATCTGAGTCAAGAGAGGAATAAAATATTCCAATTTAACCATTCAACAGATTCTGGTAAGACGAGATTACATGTATTGAATAATTATCAACTTGAAAAACCCAGCTCCGATCAATTGATTAGGTTTGCTTATTGTATTTTATTTCAGGAAATCCTTATTGGACTTCTACACTTTTATTAATAATATAAATGAGGTTTTATCCAATATAACTAATGTTATCTATGAGTTAGTATATGATTGATAAAACTGAAATCCAAGATCAATTGAAAAGATAATTTTTAAATGCTTTGATCATCTAATTTGACAAAAGTGAAAATAGCCTTCATTCTTAGAATAATTATCAGATTATTTTTTAAAGAGTTTATTTTAGAAAATTTTGAAATACTTTTCGGTTTCCAAAATATATGATATGAGAAGAAATTTCAAAAGGCATTCTCCAGTTAAAATCATTAGAATGGAGTCAATAAGCTCAAAATAAGAATTAACTGATATTAAACTCCAATAATTATGCAGTTTTGTATGCTTCAAAGAATTAAAACAATATAATATTGTTATTAAAACAGTATTAGTAAAACAGTGTTAGTAAAACGCTGAGAACAGCGTTTCAAGCGTAGGTAGAGTGGGTGGTAGTGGACGGACAACTTATGTTTTCCAAGAGCGTGACTTTTTACTTTTTAAATTATTTCAATAATTAGAGTTCAATACTTTTTATAATTAATTATACAATAATTATTAAAATAAACTAAGAATCGAAAAAGTAAGGAGTCACGCCCCTGGAGAATTCATTTCTCATTCCAATGACATAAAGAACATGAAATTTTGTTCATGAATAACGGCGCTATAAAGGAACAGATATCTTGCGTTTGATTGCGAATTAAGTTTTGAAATTTTAAGCATATCTGTTTGAAGGTATTGATAATCAATATCTATTATTTTAGAATTTCATAAAAAATAAATTTTTGAAAATGTTATTTTCAAAAATCGTTTTTCACAGAATAACCCATTATCGAATTCAAGTGGAGAATGCAAAAATGTATTAAAATGTATTATGTTTCTACTTGTAATAGATATTGATTAACAATACCTTCAAACAGATACGCTCAAAATTTCAAGACTTATTTCGCAACCAAACGTGAGATATCTGTTCCTTAAGTTTCAACTTTGGGAACCCCATAACTCACAAACTAATGTTCTTCATGAAACATTTCATAGCTCAATAGTATCCATATGGAAAAACTTTAAAAAATGTCTCCAGGAAAATGTTCCAAAAAATGTGAGGAACAGCCTTAAAGCAGCTCTGTCTATAGTACCGTCATTAGAGTGCCCTATTTCCATCTATTTCGATACAGTACATCAATCAGATCAATGCTCTTCTATTTAGTTATGATACTCTATGATCTATTGTTTAAACTGAAAATCTATTCTCAGCCTCATATAGCCTCATAGTTTCTCCATCCTGTAACTAGGTACTCAGAGACCAAGGATAAGGATAATTTGCCGACCTCTATTCTTGACCTATTATATCTGTTGTCTCGCTGCTCAGGAACAAAATCGAGTCATTGGAAGACAAATATCGTACTTGCTTTAGACAATTTTTAAAGCAGGAAAACTAGTACATCGAAATCTGAATTATGAAACTCCAAATGTAATTCTGATTACGAGATGGTTTAAGAAACAATAATACAAGCGAGGACAACAATCGAGCTATTTTTGTGCAATTTAGAAGATTGACTATTTTTCAGTGATCACTCCGAAAGTCATCAAGTAGATCAAAATTCACCTTTCCATTTTGTTTCTTGCAAAATATGAGGAAAGTTTCAGGGACAAAGTTCATTGGCACAATGATCGATTAAATGTAGTAAAAGAGTACGAATGCAAAAGTTTATTAGATACGGTACAGAAGCTAGCCTATAATACGAACTTAATGAATATCTCATTAGAATAACGAGCATTCAACGAGTTTTTTAGTTGTTTACGAGGTGTGAGCGGCATTTAAACTAATAGCTAAGAAGGTGATGATTACTTATCTCTTCAATCTCCTGAAGCTCATTATTTGTCACTTTGCTCGATGTGCTTGATGAAATAAGTTAAACATAAATAGTTAAACCTGAGGTCTGATTTATAATACTCTCAACTTGTTTGATGATGTTCAATTGATAATATTGTTAGCATAGAAGTCTCAATTGAAGAACGTGTTTTTCATCTTTTCCTCTTTCTTCTATCCTTTTCATTCATCTGCTCCTTTTCTCTACACTCTACTAGTTACGGTACTCTTTTCCTCGTTCTCTAAACAATCATCCTCTTTTTCATTCACTTCATCTTTTTTTCCTCCTCCCTCCTCCTTCCTCTTCATATCCATCCTCCTCTCTCTCTTGGTCATATCTATTTTTCTCCCTCCTCTCTTCCTCCTCTCTTCCTCCTCTCATCCTCCTCTCTTCCTGCTCTCTTCCTCCTCTCTTCATCCTCTCTTCCTTCTCTCTTCCTCTTCACATTCTCTTCAACCTCTGAATCTGCAGCATATTATAGTACCTTGTATGCATTGCACCTTATCTGCTCTACTCCTATATCCATATTTCAGCCATCATTTTTCATTTTCGTTTCGCTTTCCCACTCAGTTCTTTCTATTTCCTCTCAGTTTTAATCGAAATCACAATCATCCAGACATTACTACGTTCATTAGCTATGAACGACATTGAGAGGCCGAATTAACTCCTATTACTAGTGTTGTTAAAGATTAAAAAAATGTTGTCTTGCAGAAATTGAAGCGGAAACTTACAAGAGCAATAGGAAACAGTGACCAACTAACTGGTCTGTCTTTTGTCATCCAGATTGACCAACTACACAATCCTGGAGAGCATTCAGATGAGAATACTCAATTACACTGACCTCGATTAAGCTGGCATTTCATCAAGATACAACAGTGGCCAGACGGTGAAAAGATTCAAAATGATATTATAGTAATGAACGAAACACTCTCCATAAGCATTTCCGTTTTTTGATCGATTATTTGTCGATCATAATGATTATGAAGCATCGCAGCATAAACAAACAACAACTTAGATTCAGAGAGTATTGACGATACATGTATTGATATCGACGATGGCATAAACCTGTATTACGACTTGTCCAAATTTAAATAAAAGCTATACCGTGATATTCTAAGACTTTGTCGACTTAATAGTATGCGAATAAGAATTCTGATTCGAGAACAAAGGTACCGTAAGTATTTGAAAAAGTTCGTTACAAGAACTTTACCAAGAATACGGATCTCTCTCTTATATTCTTTCACTCTCATATCACATTTGAATTTCGAATCAACTATCATATAAATCGATTGACATTTCCTATCATTCCTACTTATTATATAAATAATTATTAATTTTACATAGCTTCATAGTATTAAATTTTAATTCAATAATAATTCTTAGTAGTCGAATAGATCAGAAAAATATTCGCCCATGGTTGAGTGTTAATGGGAGATGTCTTTTAACATCCTTCTCCAAGAATGGACATTTATACGTCTAACCGTTCATATAACCGTTAGCTTATCCCATATATAAGTCATTTCACAAGTTTCCATAGTCTATAACCTATAACTAGTCAAATCAAGCGAACTGTGTAATTAGTCATTTTTTATTCTTATACCTTACGATTTAAACCGATTTACTGTATTATTATAATAATCTACCAAAATAAAGTGATTGAATCTGAATCAAAGCTCACACCTCACTTTTTTAACAGGAAAAAACATCGAAAAAACAACTGTGAAGCAAGTTGCAGGATGACTTAGTTCCATTTCCATTTTCTGTCGTTGCTGATTAAAATGGAACGAAAAGAAGTACCTATTACTCGATCTGTATGTCACCTTCAATAGTCAGGAAACTGTTGCATATTGCAGGAAAACTACACAGAAATTCTTCAAATAGCTGTCACGACTTTCTACTGCAGAAAAGAGAATCTAGTGCCTATTTAGCAATGTTCAACAACATATAAACAAAACTGTTCAATGGGTGGTCAATGTATTGAAACTACTACGGACTACTCTTTATAGATTTTTTATAATACCTTATCAAGAAGAGTGGGTAACAAAAATTCAGTCTCCGTACCTGAAAGCTATACTAGTCTGAAGAACTACTACCTACTACTACTACTACTACTACTACTACTACTACTACTACTACTACTACTACTACTACTACTACTACTACTACTACTACTACTACTACTACCAACCTACTATTCCATAACTCTTAGCATCTAAAGTTAGACTACTCTTTCTAGAATTTTTCTAAATAACGTAAGAAGAGAAGGTAACAGATATTCGTTCTCAGCACTTATACTTGAGCTGATCGAAAATTTTGTACAGTGCTCATATACATAATTTATTTATTTATTTTACAGGAAGTATTAAACTTATTAGTTGAAAACACAGACTAATTTCCAAAACGTCTTTACCAAATTTTGATGAACAATAAAGTTCGAAACTAGGTTATATATTTTAACAGCACTTCAATTAAGAATTTATAGTCCAGAAGAAATATCGTACCATGAAGATTATTATCAATACATGCATTAGGTATTCTCCAGCCCGGCTTGAACAATATTGACTGAAGAAATACTTCACAAAAGTACAATAACGACTTCCGTCCATTGAAGGTATAAAGCAATTAGTCGACTGTTTACGAGTTTATTCGACCAAACCGGAGTATCCAATGCAACACCTTTGTCCTCTGATACACGCGCAAGACGAATCAAGTAGCCGAAAGGTCAAGTCACCGACCTGGACTTTACTCCATTCACTACTCTGCCTCCAGTAGACTGCCTTGGAAAGTACACTGGATTGTATTATAATGAGTATCAATGTCCACCCATGATTCAGAATAGGTATAATTCATGGGATCGATTCATTTCCATAAATTGATCAAACGACTGCTCGTATGTCAGTCAGAAATTGATCTCCGATCAACGATCGTTGAATCCACGAGTAAACGGAGATTAAAATGTGATTGGCGTTTGAACAACCGAGTTGGTGAGTTGTGGCGAGTTGCAGTTTGCAAGGAGGGTGGTGCGTGCTATATTTAGGCTATGTTCAATCAAGTTTTGACTCAAAGAACTGGGTTTTAAAATCGAATTAATTTCAATACACATCAAGGCTATGACCGCCTTTCATAGGCTGAGCCAAGGGACTTTCAATTTATCACTGGAAATAGGCCTACCACCCCAGGGTTACCAATGCAAGATTATCTCCAGAAGAAATAAATTATATTTAAGACAAGCTAATAAAGATTTCAATGTTTACAAGGATTTTTGCAGCATATAATGTGTGAAGTGCATTTATAGCTGAGCTTTAATATATTACAATTATCATCGAAGCAGCAATTTTGAGACGTTAAGAAAGGGACGGAAATTATGCCATACTTATAGCCAGGAACGATGGACTAATTTGAATAGGCTGTCTCTGGGAAATTACATTTATTCATTTTTCAAGAAGAGTAACCGATTATCCATAATAAGGTTGGTATGTTAATATTTTATGTTCCTTTTAAATACTTTCCCATTCTTTGAAACTGATTGAGACGGGAATGACCACACAAAATAAATATCAATCACTGGCGACTCGTACCCACGAAACAGGTGAAGTGCCCGTATCTTTTACTGTACGGCACTTCACCTTTTTCGAGGGCACGAGCCGCCAGTGAACTGATATTAAACTGAACTTGATACTATCAAGTTGATCCTATGATCAATTATGATCCCTTAATCCTTTAAAAAAGAAAGAAATTCATTTTTCAAATTCTTCTCCTCTTGCTGGACGAATAATAATAATATGGGAAACAGATTGCAAAAAATTTGAACTATTTTCAAGATTAGATGTTTCTTTATAAGAGCTTTAGCATAATCAATATCTTGAAACTTATCATTTTAACATAAATGCATAATAGGCCCTATATAACATTGCGAGTTACGTGATCTGTAGATTGCTCCTTTGTAAGCAACATGTAAAACAAATGTTAATTTCTACCGTCTTGCGGAAAAGTTGTAGTTTTTATAGAGAAATAACATACTAGATTGAATTACTAGTTTTTCTTGGTGTTAAGTCATAACGAAAGCAGAACAGCCAGTGGAGGGTATCAGACTGTTACAATAAGTGCAACTTGGAATTCAGGCGAAACATATTTCTAATGAATATTACGCTATAAATACATCAAGATAATAGTATTACACCGTCCCATCACACACACAAAGGCTATCAATCAACCTTGTCTCATATTTTTATGCGCATTCTATATATATAAATATATTAATGAATTTTAACTACAATCTAGCAATTGGCTAATGAACAGTTCAGTTCTATCCTAAATTAATACGGGAATTTCACACTAAAGAAGATCTGCAAAGTCCATCCTCCTTTTCATCTCTAACTGAGCAATGCTCTTAAATATTTCAAACACTAATCACACACTTTTAGTTTTACACATTCTGACTTCTGCAATCACACTATTCACATTACACAAGATCTGTAGGCTTCTTCGTTTTCAGTCTCCCGAATATTGTAGAATTGTCAACGAGATCTAGAGCTTGAATATTCTGATTCGTGGCGGCACTTTGCTATCTTAACTTCTACTGTTTCTAATTGAAGGTCCCTGTTATGTGGAGATCTGAGTTTCTAAAAAAGTATGGAGGCATTCAATATTATAAACCCTAATATATAAGTCGATATTATGAGCTCTAATTTAAAATTGCATAAATGTCGTATATGACTTGCATAATGTAGTATGACTTATAAATTATTATATGAATTTTGTGCTCAGAACTTCAGAATGATGCCATAATGAGTATTGAGATGGTGGATGAAATAATGAAGACATGTGAATGTAACTGAAGGTTCAACCAATTCGTAATTCGAGTAATAATAGATTTTAGATTCTGAAACTACCAAGTGTTATTGGTCCTGTCCAATAAGCAACCAACAACCCAGTAAACATAATCCAACAAGAGTAGCCACTCGTAACTGATGGAATGCGATTAGACAGATAATCAATATTTAATCTCTTGATACTATTTTACACTTGTAGTTTTTCAGTTATTGATAATGCTGAATAAAATTGTAAGACATCATTATATCAGTTATGATACTAACATATTAACAATTGAAATTGTAACGTTTGAAAAGAAAAGAGTAAGAGTGAGGAGAAAATGCTATCGGTAGAATTCCAATTTCAAGTGGAAGTAATGAATACGGAGAGATTATGAATGTTCCAATGTAATACAAAGGAAGGAAGAAAAAACAGGTTTGACTCTTCTTCACAGATCGATGAACTCCTAACATCAAGGAAGCAATATTTGCGAATACATTTTTTACAGTTTTCCTTCAAAATGAATAGCATGACATTTTTACAATCATCCACATAAGACTATCAATTTCCCAACAGTTGTTCCTTGTTGCTAAAAAACTGGCTTATGAGATAAACAAACATGAACGAATAGAATACTTATCGACAGACAGAAATTACTGTCTTGTTACAAGAGCTCTCACACTCATCCTGTGCGAATGTGTTGAGCAAGAATACTTGCCAGGTCATTTATTATTATTTAACATTGTATAACCGTTTTTAAATGGGAGATTTGAACTTTTGTCGATGTACAACTGAAGTGATATAAGACTTCATTTCCAGAAGTTATTTTGAATCAATGTGAATTACGGGATGAGAACTAAATGATCAAAGTATGATCTTTTTGTCCCTTTAACAACTCATTCAATTACTACAGCCTGCTACTCTTTGAGTTTCAATTTATTAGGTATCAAACTGAAAATGAGATCCAGTTACTGATATGCAGGTTGCAGGTATAATTTATATTGATATCAAAATTTCACGCTACCTTTATTGCCTTAGTTTTGAATATGCACATCGCCGGCTTCAAAAATAAATTGAGACAATGAAAATTGGAGCAAACTTGATTATTCATTCAATAAATCCTCATTAGGAAACGAGTCCTGTAACTTGAAATTTCATTTCAGACATTTTAAAAGTGCGATTCTCAACCAGTTTCCTTTCACTTATAAGAGGCGTTTTGAAATTGTGGAACAGCCTGTTCGAGCTGTTATTTGATCTGAAATTAGTTATTTTGTTCTATTGCTTCACAATTAAATTAAAATTCAAACTCTGAAGATATTGGAAATCATATTACATAATGCTGGTTGACTAATTTGATGAAAACTAATCAATTAATTATAACTTAGAAATTATAAATCAAAATTTATGACTTCAATCAATTATGAATTCAATCTCCTATATAGCAGGGTGTTTTGAAGCTTCAGAGGAGTTGGGTTGGAGGCGAAATTGACTCATCCAAATATATTATAAATAAATAAATTGAGTAATGGGAAAAGAGCGACAGAGCTGGCTAAACCAAATTTTGTGTGGGTTACAAGATGATTTTGTTAATAAGCTTTGGATAGTTAGTAGTCGGTTAGTGGTATTGATTCTTATGATACTTGACTCGAAATTAGGCTATATTAGCGGAAAATACCGCGAAAGTGACCTTTCACAGCAAAAGTAGCAAAATACAATAACTCTTAAATTTACAATAAAATAACACAAATAAATTTTGATTGATTTAAAGTTCATCTAATTACTCACGCATTCGCATCGAAGTCAGAAAAATAGGTTTAATAATTAATTCTTCCCACTATTGGAAACCCAACCTTCTTTTCCAGATCTATAGATTTTGGGTAAACTTATCATAACCATTAGAAGAAACATAGAACGGTTGTGAACCATTTGGGAAAGTAGTTTGTAATTTATCGAATTAGAAAAATATAACTAAATAAACAAATGAATGAACATGTTGGGAATGAATAAGTTGGGAGGAGATCATTTACAGTTCTTGTACACTATTTGATTATTTGAAAAACGTTTCCCCCAACTATTTATACATATACTATTTGTATATTATACATCAAAGCTTATAATGCCGACCTCTATGTGGTTAATAGTTCATCAAGTGCTTTCAGATTTTAATTGGACTAAACTGTGTGGATCGACTGGATGGAATACAAATCAAGTTACAAGATTCACTGAATTCATTACATTCATACTCATTCACTTAAACGGGTTGTCAAGATTGTCAAGAATTTGTCTAGGGTTGAGTAATTACAAGTATAATAGGAATGTATAAGGTATTCTTGTTATATAGACGATTAATTGGGCAGTCAGAAGTTGTTAATCAATAACATTAATTAACGAAGGTATTGAAATGGGTAATTAACAAAATTGGTATTGATCGACGTACAATTTGTTTGCTTTTCTAATCAAGAGTTTTTTTTTTGAAATTAGAGCCAACCAAGATTGGTTTTTTATCCTAGATTTTCACAGGTTCATTACTGGCGCTACTATTTGGAACGCGTTCATAAGTAGAGAAAATAGAACTGAATTATTGAGTACTGAAGTACTCTTCTCCGAAACTGAGACTGTACTGCTATTCATAATATTTCATGTTATATAATTACAGTAATAAGAATTGTAGCTCTTTTAAAAAAGTATATTCTCATTGCTCTCAGAATCTTGTCTGTTACAGAAGTTAGTCACCCAAAATTGAGAATCAAGAAAGGCTTCGATACTTTATCAATAACTTACTATAATTTACAATCGACGATCAAATCTTTGTATAAATCAATATTGAGTATAATGAGAATAGGCCTACTGAAAATTGCGCACAACAACATTATTAGAAATTCATTTATGTATACTTTACTTTCTAATTATTTGAATCCTTCTCTCATGCTTCACTATACTTTACTATACCAATGCAGGAAAAAAAAATTCGAATGGAATTTCTTATGTTGAACATAAGAGTCAAATGCTGTCAATAATTTCTGTCACTTCGATCGCTATTATATGTCTAACAAGGGAATACAGCTATTTTTTCTGCATTCTAATAAAGTTTCTGATTCCATTTTTGACGTGTCTGAACAATTATACGATGAATTTTATTTAAAAAAAAAGACAGTTTCTAAAAGTGATAGTTGTCACCATCCGACATAATTATAAAGAGTAGGCTAGTAACTTTTTGTCACATACAAGAAACGCTAGCGATACTTCTCGTTCGAAAATTTCAAGGAAATTTACTTTCTCATATAAGATGTGGAGCAGAGTTTTATTGCCAGTTTACAAACTTTTCAGATTGTGCAATAGGATGTAGGTATACACAAGATTTTCACAGAATCTCGAATTGGTCAGAATTTACAAGAACACACATGAATTGCAAAGATTGGATTGGCAATTAAATTCACCCGATTTATGAATTGGTGATACTAATTAGAATCCACTTTGCTGTTATGGATATGATTCACTTTGATTTGTGTTACAACCAATTTGTTTGTTTGTTTGTCAATGGCGCAACAGCCCTATGAAGGGCCTAGGCCTACCAGCTGGTTGCCAGTTTCATATTCACTCCACTATACAACCCGTCTAAGCAAAGAAGACACCCCGGCAAGACGGTAAAATGATTCCAGCCCGGCCAATACCGGCCTAAAAGCCATAAATTCTTAAACAGAACCCACAGCCCCCGAACCAACACCGACCGAGCCAAAGCCACACCCACCCCGCCAGAATACCCTCCCAGCCCGGACAGGCAATACAGCAGGCGAATAATCATCAACCAGGATAGAGGTAACGTGTGGTTAGCACGTCGATCCTCTCAACCATAAGCCAGTCTTCACAACCAAGTGAAGATACAGAACACCTCTGAATAACACGCAGTTAATCAGTTAGAGTGTAATGCAACAATTGATATTCCTCAAGAAATGGGAAACGACTGACTGTCTTTACTAACGACAGCCAATCTCCCAAAAGAGGTTACAACCAATTAGTGTGCTGTAATTAGGGGCGAACGCAGAAATTTTTTCCGGGAAGAATATACATTTTTTAAGGGATGTATCATACTATATACCATCGGTATATACTACGGTATAACCGTAGAGTACGGATAGAAGTCCTTGTCTCCAATCCTCACTCTATGGTAATAATACCGTAACAAATGAGGAGGAACATTACACCATGTATGTGTCAAAATTTCCAGGGGTGATTTACCCCTTAATCAACCTAGGTTTTAAGGTTTTCAAACTCCTGGCTGTAATACTTATAAGTTATAAATGTATCATATAAGCTTTATTACTTTATTTTTTATATGACTATGCCAATACTGTATATTAGCATCTGGAATGAATTATGACATCATCAAGAACAATACATGTTATATGAGTACTCCCATGGAGTACTGGGGTGTGAAAGGTTTGATTTAGTTTAGGTATTGTGATTTAATACTTCAAATAGTGGGCAATTTTTTAACATTTCTAAAAATAAGAGATGGAACCTTCTACTACACTCCTGTATGTAATGTAATATTGAGAGAGATCTGTACTACATAATAGTAATGTGTAGATAAGGTGGTAATGATATTATTGGTATTAATACCTTTTGGAAGAGAATCAATTACTTCTTTGATATGTTTGTGTATTGCTTTCATATAAGAGATTATGTTTCTAGAGTCCTATTATCTGAATATTGGATACTTCTAAGTTACTCCCAATTATCTCAAGCTTCTTATCCGTGACCGTGAACAATCTTAAAATTATTATTTTGTTATAATAATAAGTTTGTAATCTCTTTGTTTCACTAGATTTTTTCGAGTTGTACTCAGTTTCAGATTGTGGCTGCGAGAGCGATCTAACGGTAGGTTGCAAAACTAATAGGAAGATAGGGAAGAATTACAGTGACTATAGAAGTCTTCTGTAGTATAGTAGGAAGACTTCAATTTTGGTTTCAGCTACTTCCAATATTAAAAAACTTTGTAAAAATCAGTTGAAAAATGTATTTATGAATTCATTCATGAATGTGATATCCGATGTATAGAAAGAACTAGAATACCAATGACGATTTTCTTTTCGCATTCATTCATACTACTTTTATACTACATTCATACTATTATTTTAGCTTTAGCTGTTAAGCTCAGTATGTTTACTTTTATTTCCAAGTGAGGGTAATTTAAGGCCAATGAGTAGAAACACAAAATGCTGTTAATATTCAACAAAATTTAGTTTTTAAAAATCCAGACCAAAGCTTCGATGATCCACTATCATTGAATGCCTTCGCTGTATGCAACACTCATAGCGTTCCAGAAGTGCGGGTTGCCTACACTCCGTAGCATTTACAACCTCTTTCTTTTTTTATTTTCTATTCTCTTTCATTTACAATTTTTCTACAAGGACTGAGGAGAATCTACGGATTTAGGAGAGAATAATCGGTTGATAATTCATTGGTACATTAATTTCGATGCCGGTTTTGAACCATTTATTGAGCTATGAACCTGAATGAAATTAAATATTAATGTAGATATTTACACACTTTTCAAAATATAAGTGTTACCATCAGGGAAAAATATAAAAGCAAATAAGAATAATAAATAGATGAGTGAAAATTGAAAGTAGGCTACTAAAAAAAGTAATTATTGGTAGATGGTATACTCATCGTATATGATGAGAAAAATAAGAGAAAACTTGCAAGTGGATAGTTGCAATTAAATAGTAAAGTTTTTCACAGATAGATGAATCAGTTCATAACGAACCCATTGGGGATTGTTGGGTTACGGATCATTGCCGAAAAAGGATAGCAAAAAGAAATAGAATTAAGCTCTAAAACTAAAGAAGAACCCAAATAGTGCAGAGTTCATATCCAAGATCAACAATCGAGAAGAAAACCGATAGTGCTTTAGTACAGATTGTTTAGCTTTGAAAACATTTCTAATGCCAATGCCAAAGCGGTGGCCGGGCTATTAAGTTTGTTATACGACTGTGCTGAAAACAACAAGTTCCCATAAAGACGTTAAAGATAGCATTTATATTTCAAAATTGGTGTTTCTACAGTCACTATATAAAACTACAAGAAATCATTATCTCACAAAATAAAATGATCTATTCTAAGCATGCTAAATAAGTTCGAGACGTTCTATTATCACAATTGATCATTATTGATTATAATCACTTCTAAGAAGTGATTCACTTCACATATGTGATTCACTTCACATATCACTTCTAAGAAGTGATTATGATGACCCTGCACAGTTTCGACTCACGGGTGTCATCAATTTATTTTTCTGAAGTTATTGTAGTTGATACTGTGTATCATCCTTCATTTCTGTTTTTGTTTTATTGATTGGGAAAATAAATTATTTATTTATTCATTTATTCAAGTGATATAGTCACATAGCCTAACCATGATCTATTGTTTTTTATCCTTCAAGCTTGATGTTTGGTATTGTTTGTAATTAAATACGAAAAAACATCATTATGCAGGTTCCAATTCTCTCTTCTTCTCATTTTGAAATTACAGTATTATATTGAGCTTTATTAGAATATTAATTTATTTCTCACAATCATAGACGAAACACAGGAAATCGAGATCGAATCCTGATTAGAATTTTAAAAATCTGATTTTATTCACATCGAAGGTGAGCTGAAAATAACATTCTTCCAAAAATTCAAAAACATTGAATGTTAAAAATGAAAAAAAAACTTGGTATTGTTCGTACAGAGTTTGGTAAAGTGTACCAATGATATTCATCGAATAATCAATAATGTAGGTAATGTAGTGGTTTCAAGGAACAAAATGGTGACTTTTAAAGAGATACCGAATAGAAAATTTATTGGTTTTGAAAATATAATGCGACATTTTTAACTGTTTCGCATCAGAAACAATTTAAAATATTGGTTTATAACCCACAAGATTAAGTGTAAACGTTTACAAAGTATAAAGTGTAAACGATTATAGGGATAAAATCATTTCAATACTGTAGAGAAAAAAGCATTCTGAATTTCAATTCAGAAGAAAAAAGCAGATTAAAACAAGATATCTATCGATTCCTCAATTCAACCTGTGTTATGGTAATTAAAAGAATTTAGGAGTGGCAATTGAGATTCTAATGAATTTGAGGAGGAAGTGGTCAAACAAGTTACAGAACACGAACATTGGCTTGTCAATCCACAAAATAAATCCACCAATTTACTACATTGAAATGATTATCGTTAAAGACAACCGAGTTGCTAAGCTCAATATTTTTTGTTACAGGATTTAATTTTTTGTGAATTTCTGTTCGGATGTCTTCCAGGAATGGAAATATGCGTTAATTGATCGCTAATTGCTATTTTTCAAGAAAATACAAGATTTAAAATGTTCATTGATGTCTCAATACTCAATAATATGAACAAATCAGCAAATCCTTCAACTACGAGAGAAATTGAAATGTTACTTTCTACTAACTCAATAATAATTAATCCTTTCTGAATTACAGCTGTAATTCATCTCCTTCTTCCTTTTTATAACTAGCACTAGGTTTACTTTCCTGCAAGCATCTCTGCTCCTCACATTTATTGTAAACATCTGAAATATTCTCACTTGAGACAATTCAGAGGGTACTAATATTAGATTTCTACCTCAAATAGCAAAGGATCGTGTACTGAATCTGTCTGAATCATTTTAATACGTCGGATATAAAATGCAATGTACACGAAATAGTTTCTAGAATTATTGTAAGTTATTCAGAGGTGTAAAGATTTTTTATGTTTAAGCATTCAAAAGTAGAACTAAAGGAATGAACAGTGATGGATCAAGGATCTTATGATCGGATGATATTGAGGTACATATTCACTGGTATAATCTGATATAAATTTTGGAGAATGATGAATCACTGATATCACCATAAATATGGTCTAAATTGTAGAGATTGTGGAATATTTTTGTTGATAGTATAATCCATGAAATCGATAAGCAACAGCTCAATTGGTTTCAAAACGGTTCTTAAATTTATATCATTCAATACAAAATTCTAATACAATTGCGGATTTTTATACCAAAAGCCACGAAGTCTCGATACCAAAGACTTGAAATACTAAAGTCTCGATCTCTTTATAGAACCTGAACGATGAAGAGACATACAAAAAACAAAAATGAATGAGCTCTGTATGTTGTTGCAGTATGGATCCGATCCTGAATGAAGGCTGCTGGTGGTAAAGAAGAGGAGAGCCACCGCTGTTATTGCACGCAGGGAGTGGCAGCCCACACAAACACCAAGCCTAGAATTCCCTTCCCACGTGCTCTTCATTTTGACCAAATTCAAATGCGCTTTTCACCAATCCACGGACACTGCATCCATCCACAGCCACAAGCCAACCTTCCGCCACTGTGAGTAGCCTTAGCACGTGATCTGCTACCACAATAATTATTATACTACTACCTCAAAACATACACTGTCTAATCACGGTGTGTTCGAGTTCACGAGAATCATTCACTAACAATCTTGCAAACTGTCTAGCTCGTTAAATTGTCAAATGATTGATTAACCACATTCTTAGAAACCACTGACTGAGTAATTACTCACAAATCACTATTCAAAATAATCTCACTACTCCAGCTTTTTGAATAACCTAGGTAACCATAGAGTAGATCAATTCTAATCCTCTTTTGTAACACAAACCACTTGATTCCTTATACTATTTCTATTGTTCTATACTTGAGAAATTGTTTGTTTTGTTTGAGTTATTTCAAAAGTTGACTAATAATTTTCCAATGTAACATATTATTGTTTCTATTACAATGATGTATTCTATCTATCTTATGCACGGTACCAATATTTTTAATGACCTCCTGAATAATTACATTGATTACAAATCAAATGACTAACCACCGATTGGTAACAAATTTTGAGAGTCCTTGTAAACTATTCATCTAATGTTTTTTGGGAACAAAAGTGGGCCTTTTTCGTAGTCATGAGCAAGTTTTTTGGCGTTTTTGAACAAGACGTGAAGCAATAAATTATGATCTACTTCCACTTTCTCAGATTCTTCAACTATTCTATTGTAGATGTTCAGAGATAATGTTGTGTTGGAAATAATTATGCATTTAAATTGTTCCACAACTGGATAAGAAAATGGCGTTTCACAGTTTCCTCTAGGCTTTTGCTGATTATTATTAAAAACAATTGTATCAAAAGAGTTCAAACTTGATACAAAACTTCAATCTAGATACGTTATAGGAGTAACTGGTTCAGAAGATATTGAAATCACGCGGTATGTCGACTTTTTCAATTATTCTTCACGTTTATCTTGCATTTTCCAACAAAAAACTGAATTTATAAAAGTTTCAACATGATACACGAGTCTTACAGTTAATTCCTTTTAGTTATTCTTTCGATTTTACAGATTTTTTAAAAACTGCATAAAAAGTTCCAAATTGATACACACACACACACACAAGTTTTTTGTTTTTGCTGCGGATGATGCCCACCTAAGTATTCCAATTTACTTGTGCGTGGGTAATGGAGTGTGCGAGGGTGATTTATGAGGTGCATGAACGACCATGCTTCAGGTGGGATTCGAACCCACGACCGGGTAGCGCTAGCGGACTGAAGGTTGTAACTCCCCAGATCACTCGGCCAACCCGGCCGGCCGGGTTGGTTTAGTTGATGCATTGCCAGTATTGGTTTAACATACACGTTACTTCAAGAGTAAGAGTTTTTCCTCTCTAATCAAGAGTATTAGAGTTCCAAATCAAGAGAAATGTCCAAATCAGCAAATGAATGACAATTATGCGAGTACCGCTTTACGAATAATATGGAAGACAAAGCTAACATATTATTAAAATCGAATATGCAGAAGAGAAGAGCGAGTTGACGAATGTAGCCGGATAATTTCTGCTGCCGGCTAGTTATAATTTTTGTTTTGATTTATAGTAAGGTGCAATTAGACTCGAACCTCAACATCCAAAGAGAAAGGACGATTCCTACGCCAACTTGTTCTATACAACCCCTTTATTGTTTGTTAAAAAGTTACACCCCTATGAGCGTCGAGTTTTTGGGGGAGGGGGGGGGGGGGGGTAAAAGGTGCAAAAATTCAGTTTTTTTGTGAATTGTAGCCGAACCAAGCGTCGGACAAAAAATTTCATGCATGATTTTTCTAGAGAACAAAATTTGGAAGAGATTGAGACCACAACTCTGTATGATCAACCGTTTCCAAGTTACAATTTTTTGAAAACTCCATATTTTTTCACAGGAATTATTCCGTTACTTTAAAAGTTTGTAACTTTGAATTGGGAACTCTTGCATCCGTATTTCAAAATCCCTCTCGGCGAAATTAATTTCTCTTCAATTCAAAAGACCAAATTCGCCCTTCTATGTTTAGTGGTTCATGTGCTACAGCTATTTTAAAAACCCCATACATCCCCAAAATCCCCTAAAATTACATTTCATCGTACAAAAAAATATTAAGAATTTTCGGATTGGCTCATACTTCTAGATTTCGTTTCTTGAGACCCTAGACTCTCATAAAAATCGTTTACACGACCAAGACTATCATAGGATTCATGGGGGTTGGTCAAAAGCATCCCTTTATTTTTAATCATTTATGTTCCCCCATAACTTTTGATTGGTACGTCGGATTCTATCGTTCAATAGCTCATCATTTTCTACTCATCACGGCGGTATAAATTCATATATTATAATCCAAATTCTGTGGAAAACTCCAGAATTCAGATTTAAATGATACTCTTGAATAATAATACCTGCACATTTAAAATTCCAATTTTTCACATTTCAAAGCTCCTAATCGGAAAGTTGTGAACGGAAAAATCTGAAACTACCAATTGTAACTTGGAAACGGTTGATGATACAATTGTGATTGGTCTCAATCTCTTCCACATTTTGTTCTCTAGAAAAAACATGCATGAAATTTTTTTGTCCTACGCTTGGTTCGGCTATAATTCACAAAAAAACTGAATTTTTGCACCTTTCACTCCCCCTCCAACAAAAACCCGACGCTCATAGGGGTGTAACTTTTTACCAAACAATAAAGGGGTTGTATAGAACAAGTTGGCGTAGGAATCGTCTTTTCTCTTTGGATGTTGAGGTTCGGCCTTTTTTGAACTAATTGCACCGTACTATTAAGCCAATTTGAGTGACTAGAGAAGGAATTCTAATAATGTCAAAACATTATTCAGATAGAGTACATGATCTTAACCTGCACAGCTATGAGACTCACATTTGGATGATATACGCGGTTGGCTCTTTTTCTCAATAGTGAACCAATTTTTCAAAACTGAACTTTCTTCCCACGTTTAAAATGACGAGAAAAGATTTTAAGATAATGCCAACTAATGTTTTGCATTCCATCTTTGAAAGGAATCCAATTAAAGCAAGGTTGTAATTTATAGCATAGAAAATCATGTCAAGGAGTATCAGATCGGGAGGCTTTTTGTTTTTAACTTTTAAGCAATAAATTCAACGCCTCCATGGCGTTCTATAATATTCGCTAGGCTTTTCATAGACGTCATCAGTTTGATAGCAGTTATCATTCATTTTATATTATAGAATTTTACAAATATAATAATTTTGTTTAATCATCTTTTTAATATGTTTATTGTAAATATGAAAGCATACAGGATACAGGGAAAACCCCAAATTAAAAATGAGTCTGAAAGTTGGAAGTTGGAACATTGAATTTAGTTTGTAAATCATAAATTTGAAGGGAGAATAAGCATTAAATAAGTTTATTCGTTTATTTTATCCAGAAACTTTCATACATTAGCTATTTCTCAAGAAAAAAATAAATAATTCAACAACAGCTTCAATTCCCAAATGTCCTCTAAATGTAAATCCCAAATGTCTTCATTACCTAATTGAAATTATATGATTCTGCCCTTGAGAATGCAAATAAACTTTGGGCTCCAATTATGTACTCTCACCGATTCAAATTAGAGCCTGCCTTTTTGGGGTGAATGGATTTGATTTTAAAGTTTCCAGTTAATTCATACTATTCTACGAGTATTTCGAATGTCCAACACAACCTGTGTTAAACACTCTGAATTTTACACTTCAAATCACCAACTATGATACATTTGAAAATCACTAAGAATTTGAATCTCAAATTTTCAACCTACACCATGTAATACAAGCCGTCCCAATCCCACAATCCTAACGGTTAAAATTATCTTACGTACCCAAATCTACTTTATACTTTTTTTGGAAGAGAAATCCATTCTTCACGTTCTTGGAAGCCATCTGAGAAAATCTATTGCCTCACATCACACTTTTGTTGCTTGGCAGTCAACAATAAGCAGTAAATTCGTCGACTCAAGTTCTACTTTTGGCACAATCAAACCAACAACTTGATTGTTATAGCGTATTGGGTGTTGTTATTGGAAAGTTTATTAACACCATCTGAGTTCTAAACCTAGTTTCGCCAACTCTTTTATCTCTTTATCTTCCTGTCTCTATCTAGCTTGGACTAGGGGAGTTCGAACTCTCCCTACGCCTTTATCGTTCTATCCTTATCTTGTTTGTTGTTTATCTTGGGAAAGGGGAACGGGCAGACCTGCATCTCTGGGGAAAAACAGTGCCAATTCCCGTAGGAGTTTCAAGTCCACTTCATTTCCATACAAGCAGTTTCCCGACTATATGCAAACCGGTAACCTTTTCCATAAAAGGCTGATCGCTAATTATCACCACTGGTCGGTCAGCGCCCACAGTCAACATCCACACGTCAAAATTTTAAATCCCATTTAACCCCCCCCCCCACAGAATATTTTCGTTGGACGCGTTAAAATCGCCCACTTACCAATGCCATCACGTGAAATAAACGACCATGTATGTGCCACATTATTTCGTAAATCACGCTCAATATTGGCTATGCTGTTTCTCATGACCTAAACATAAATTTCTATACTTATATTAGTAGTCTATCCTATAATCCTATACCTATACATATTTTCCTTGGTAAATAGTTGGGAGTTTCTACACCGAGAACGGTAAAGGAAAATTTGGAAGCATGAGCTCATGGATTGATTATGGACGACGACTTTTAGCATAGATTCTTTCAAGGTATCTAGAAAATGCCAAATTATTTGTGAAATTCTATACATTCTCTCTTAAACTGTGGTAATATTTATAACGAAAATTCTTGCAGAACAGGTGGATTGCTCTTATTAGAGATTGTTTCTACAAGTGCTCATTGAGTTCAGTGCGACATTGTTAATCAATGATATTAGATGAAACAATATTTTAAATATTTTATGGTGGAGAATTTGAGATCATTTTCTCGACTTTACTTGTTATTACGTTTACTCACTATCTGATTAATAAATTTTAATAGATTGAAAAAAGTGATATATATAATTTTTATGTAACAATGATTAATAGTTGAGAACTAGGGTAGGTGGGGGTAAAAGTCCGCAATTATCAGTAATTGTTTTTTCAAAAGAAAAGTAATAGCACTAGAAATAGAACCAACATGTGAAATGATTACTTGAGCATTTGTCCAGCATACCTGATTTTTTAAGAAAGAATATTTGATCTGTTTGTGAATAAATAATGATTTTTTCAAATATTGCACTTGCGGACTTCTACCCCATAATTCAAATTGATTAAGATATGGAGAATTAGAATATGAAAAGTTTTATTTATAGTTAATTTTGTATAGTTTTATTTCGTTTCATGCTTGGTGTAGCCTAATGGTGTCAAGGAAATGCCGAAATCTCTGGACTATATGCTGGTATCTCAAATATCAATGTCTTTTAAAAGTTTGGGTAATGATGTTACTATTAATAACCAAATTAAAAATTATTCTTATGATATAAATGACTTTTCATGAAGATAATTCATTATTTAGGCGACCATAATATAAAAACATTGTTTGGGACAAAAGTCCGCAAAGATAATGTTGCAAACTTTTGCCCCGCTTCAACTGCGGACTTTTACCCCATATTGTGGAGTGTGTTTCATAGTTCAATAAATTCTACATAACCTCAATCCATTTGAAACACGGCATTCTTAGATGGAAGAGTAAGTCGAAATCTGGATGAAACAGTAACAAACATTCAAATTTCCATGACTATTATAAATTAACTAACAGGTTCAATCCACATAAAAATTACATCAGAAAATTGAAAAACAACTTAACGCATTTTTCTCTCGAATCACACTGTTCTCAGCTCTGAAACTTCAGTGGTGGAGTTACAGCATTCTATAAGAAATATTATTACCAGTCTCATGATTCTAAAAATGTTGGCGGCAATTTTAAATGGCGTTCGGACTTTTGCCCTATGCGGATTCTTACCCTCACCCACCCTATTCCTCTACGAGCCAGAATATTCATAATTTTTTACATCATGAATACCAATCAACCATTAGAAAATTGAGAGCTGAAAAATTCAAAAGGTGTAGCATTCAATCTGGAAATACAAAGGTGGAAGGAGAAAACTTTTCCTTGTCGAAGAATAGGACAAACATGATTTGCATAATTGGCATTATTAGAAAGTTTAGGAACTTGGTTAACTTAATTTATTCAGGTTTGTGGTATGTAGTTGTAGTTTTCAAGTATCGTTTTGCTCAGTAATTCCACCCGACAATGCCGGTTTCCAAACAAAAAAGTTTCCAAAGTTCATGACAAAATGTATGAATAAATATAATACATAGCCGATAATGTATCAATCGAAGAATTGGGTTGACGTTTTAGTTTCAAAAATAAAGATGTTTAAATTTTCTCATTGTACATTTCTTTGTATCACTCATTTAACAACTCAAATTAATATCAACCTCTCATGGATTCAACTCAACTTTTGAACTGGGATTCGATGAAATTAAACCTAAGTAGAAGCTTTCTTCGTTCTTTTATAATGATTGAATATATGATGGTGTCTAACAAGTAATAACCTACCGAGATCATCCTTACTTTCTGTAATTATATTTTACAATTTAAGGATTGTATTTATACTATTCAAAAGTTCGCTTTCAAGTTGTTATTCAAGTGAGTTTGTTCGTTAACCTTGAATTAATGAACTGGAAAAAACCTGAAGAATTTGTATCATGATGAAACTATAAATTTGAATTAAAGTGTGGTGATACAAGAGATATGGGTTCTTTGTATCATCGAATAGTCACCTCATCCAGGACAATTGAAGCAACAAAAACGACACTTATATCGACTCAAGCCATTAAAACTGTCCAGATAACGATCGCAGATTGAAAAATGTTCAAGAGAAAGAATTTCTGTTGGCACTTCAAACATGGACGTGTGAACACACAGAAGAATAGAATGATAGTATAAATAAGAAAAATTCAAAGGCCTAACAAGTCGATTAAATGTTTTTGAGAATTAGAGAAAGACATGAGCAGGATAAATAAGTAACATTAAGGGATCATATGTCAAAATGTCATAATAATCAGTAATGAAAATAGAACAAAGTTTTATAGAGAACAGACGAATCTTGAAGAGAAATAAAATGTCGCCAAAGTCATCATCAACATCATGAGGATATTACATATTACATGAATTTTGACCCAAAAGGAAATTCCGACAACATTGAACCGTAACATTAAATAGTGTAATATTAAACCGTATTAGGAGGAAAAAGTGAATATCCATTAAGTTTATTTTTAATCCATCCAGGATGAGTTGAGTGGACCCACTTTCATGGATCTGAATACTGGTACTATTTTTATTATAACATAGGAATTATCTATAAAATGACTATAATGCGAGATGGATCAGACTCTCGCAGGGTCATAGGGTCAGGGAGACCTTACGTATATCTCATCCAATAAAGCAACAAAAATTTCTAGTACTTATCATTATATCCCTCACACCACCCACGCACAAGTCTGGTACACATGAGTGCATCACACTCATCTTTCTCAGTTTTCAGATAAGAACAGAAATAGACGATCTGGAGTGAGAGCGAGAGAAGACAAACTGAGAAGAGATCAAGTGATGACGGATTAACAGAGAATCTAAAAGAGAAAAGTGATGAAGACAAAACAAAAGAAAAAGGATTAGAGTACAGGAGAACAGAAAATTCTAAAAAAGAACAGAGAGAAAAGGCAAAACAAGAGAGAGAGAAAAGAGAGTTAGAGAGAGCATGGGAGGACGGAGAGGATGGGAGCAGAATTAAACTGAAAGAGAAGAGAGATGAAGACAAAACAAAAGAGAGACAAGACGGAGGGACAGAAATAAAACAGAAAAAGAAGGAGTGAAGTAAGATATTTAAGAAGAAGAAATCGACAAGACCAGCAGAACGAAGGAATGAGTGTTATATTCTTGGTAATATCAAAACACGCGCCTTTTGTGAGTGTGTAGGCTCAGATAGGCTCTAGACAAGATCCTTCACTGTGGCTCTGTCCTCTCGCATCGAGAGAGATCGGGTCTGGTTTTTAGTGGCACGCGGTCGTGTGTGGGTTTCGGGAGATTTCTGAAGTTGTCAATGAATAATAATTTCTCGCGCCTGGTGTCAAGAAGAAACGAACAGAGAAGGAGAAGAGCGAAGGGGTTAGAGAGGGAGGAAGTATAAGGACATTATCCACTCTCTCATCTAAGAGTATCACTCTGTCTCACTTCAACGGAAAAATATCGAATGAACAGAGATCGAGAACGTCTATTGGATGTTATTGTGAATACTGTATCCAGGAGAATTGCCATGAAAAAAGTGGTTAATATCAGGATGCAATCCTCCCTACCTTTGCCTATTCTGCCTTTATCTACTAGTACCACTATGTCTTCTCTCCCGCACCAAAAAGAGAGATGTAGTAATTTGACGAAAATCTTCGTAGAAGAGAGATTATACTTGAGACGATATTCTCTCTTCAGCTCTCTATTATTCATTCATTTGAGGAAAAAGAGTTTAAAAGGAAGATGCTGGCATTAGAGTTAGAAATTATTAACAAGTATTAGGACTTTATTGCTTTACCACTCCCTCTCACTAACACACAAATTCTTCCTTTTATTATTACCTCCCGCTCAATCAGACGATCGTCACTACCTCTTAATTTTTCAGACTTTCCTCGCACTAAATGTAGCTATTATAAATTTTATAATGTACCTAGGTACGTATTTGCGTTTAGAGCATCCTTTTCTTATCATGATTCAGTTCCTCTTCTAATCCAATTGCTCAGATATTATCATTTCCTTATTTTCCTTCTTATTCATAATCTTCTTTCCTCCACATTCTTTCAGTATTCTTTTCATTCTTCATCATCAACTAATCATAACTACCCTCTTCCTATTTTACTTCTCTCTTCATCATCCTCTTGTTTTCTATAGCTTCTATACATTTTTTTATAACCTTTCTATGTAACATATAACTTCAATCTTCACATATATACTACTTCTTCCCTAAATCTCCTTCCTCTCTCACTCTTAAACCTCTTTTTTCATTCTCTTCTCTCCACTTTTTTCTCTCGCCATCTTTATTATTGAATTTGGTGATTAGGATCTATTATTTCTCTTTTCTCATTTCATCATTGTATCTAGTCGTTTGGATAGTAACAGGAGATGATTACCCTGCCTATTTCTCTCCTGGTTCCCTACCCACTCCTTCTCTCTCCCTCTATCAGTTAGTATCTCTGTCTGTCGCTCTGCCCACGGTGCGAGCGACGCCCACACGGCTGGCGAACGCAGCCCGCAACACAGCGGCCGTTCAGTTGCGTGGCGTCGCGTTGCGTTGCAAGTCGCCAGCAGTCGTCGTCTCTCTCGCGTCTATTCCCGTTGACGGTGTTGCGTTGCGGCTAGACGCGCGCGCGCATTTTAAATATAACTCGACGCTGCCCGCCCTAATATGGACCAATCTCGAATTTCGTAGGAGGAGACGCTGAGTTGGGACGTCGGGACGCCGCCACTGCGTCCACAATACTCCCGCACACGGCCAACTTATTGCTCCAAACTTTTTTAGCCGAAAGTTCATCCACGTCTCTCAAGTTAACTGTACAACACGTAGATTATTCAGATTAAGATTAGTTAGTTTATAGCGATAGCGTGATTAAACATGTACAAAACCGTGTTGTGATCTTCCGTTGTGAAAAACATAACCTATTAGGGAATTGTGTCTAGGAGGTAGTTTTGAAGAAGTAAAGATTGACATGTTATCGAACAATAAACAAGTGAGTTTTTGGTGTAATTTTGTGCTGATAACCCTGTTTTGTTCTTGTGTTAACAATAATTTATGTCAATAATTGGTGAATATGTAAACAACCTAACATTGAAGTGATTGATAAGATCCTACGAGGAATAATTTAGTGGGAAATATTTAGAATAATTAGTGGGGATAAATTTATATTTTAGTTTTAAGAAAAGACCTAAAAGTGCTATTGTAATGTCTGAAATTAGTGAGTTTTATCGATATATTATTGGCATTCTTCTGTTGTGAGATCAATATAATCAACAGACTGGATATGAGAACGAAGTCTCAGGTCACAAATAATCTTATTTACTAATTGATACTTCACTAAAATTTAATTAAATTAGAAAAATTCAAGATATTATTCTAGGACAGGAATTTGAAGTTCAAATATTTGAGTTGAAATCATTAATATAAGAAAATGGTTATCCAACAGTCCAAAGAAATAGTTTACATTTCCAATAAATTAAAATACATTGCTTGAGTATTGTACTAAGTCGGGGTGGGGTGATGAATGTAGAGCACGAGTGGAAAAATAAACTGAACAAACATACATTAATACGGTACTCCGTACGATATGAAGATTTGGGCTAATTATTGAATTCTCTGTGAATGTATAATAATTAGAATTCTCAGGATAAGAGCATGTTAACATAGCACTCAAATCGATAGATTTATAGAACATCAGGCTGAAAATTTTCCTATAAAGTTCGTTTACTTTCTTTAGGATTGCATAGACATAATGTGAATACTTGGAATGTCTATGTTAATCACAATAAAGGTGGAGAAATCTATGATGTACATTGTACTGTTCGGTATTCAGTTTTTGTTTCATACAATAACATCAAAATAATTTTTCACAGAATAATATTTTAATCAAAATATTCATATAAACATCACGAGTTCTAATTTTCCAGATCTGGGCTGTGATAATTTTTTTCGTTCACGTTGACGTTCACTGATTATACTATTTCTACTAACCTTCTCAATAATTCAAAAGTTTCAAGAACGAATTTATTCTTGAAAGCCCATGCAACTTGATATTTTATTAAGATTATCAAGAAGCAATCAATTTTCCACAGCTTCAATGGTCTAAATAATAATGTTTCAATTTGAAGTCATTTCAATTCTAAAGTAATCTTTAATGGTACCCAAACGAATGAAAACTCATATAAAGAGAATTCATCCTACCTATGATATTTAAACACAACAAATTACTGCAAAGGTCACTAATAATTCTGAAATATTCAAAAATAAAATCGAAATCGTATCAGAATCCAGTAAAATATTATTGCACTTTTTAAGAGAAATTTTCCACTTTAATTTATGCCCAAGAATTCTTGGAATCTCAACAAAAAAGAGCTGGACTGCATACCGTTTAAAATATGAACATATTATAGAATACAACTAGGAAAATAAATTTGAGGCCCTTCTCATCAAATCCTTAAAATGTGCAGCTCTTGAAACTCAGGTAATACAATCGTTCCAATTCATAAGCTTGAAAATCAGAATTTTCTTCGAATTGTTGAGTCTAAAATTCTAATACTGTACATTCAATATTATCGAATAATAATTCCGGTAGAATAATTAATTGATTCATCACACCACTACTAATAAAAATATTTTTCAAGAATTATGTAGACCAACTAAAAATTATTCAATAAACCATAGGATTCGATTCATAGGAGTCTAAGAATATTTGTATTAATAAATTTGATTTTGAAAATATAGAAATTTCATTTTATCCAAGAATAGTTG
The DNA here is from genome assembly GCA_017141385.1 of Sogatella furcifera. Lineage (NCBI taxonomy): Eukaryota > Metazoa > Arthropoda > Insecta > Hemiptera > Delphacidae > Sogatella > Sogatella furcifera. The sequence goes on along the minus strand of CM029547.1, from coordinate 18,588,587 downwards.
GAGAAGATAGAATTTTTTTCTGGCAAAAAATGTAGGAATCGATTCATGAGAATGTAAAAATATTATTATCTTCAATTTAATTGAAGTTTCATGTTATCCAGGAATAGTTGGAGAATATAAAAATTTACTCCAAATGTAGAGTTTGGTTTTATAGAGGACCAAAAATATAAATAGAGGACAGTGTGAGGGATTATGCAGAGGTCGAAACAATGTCATTCTAATGTCAAACCGACAATTGTAATACTTCCAAAAATATTAGACGAAGCATTTATTTTGGCTCCATATATTTACCCCAAGAAGCTAACTCTGCTGACCCGCTAAATTTCGGAGAAACAGATACTAAAAGCGCTCCTAATTGCCCTCTCCAATTTCTTCTTTGTTTACAAGTGTCACTATTTTCCCTCCTGTCACTTCTCCTCCCCCTTCAAACCACCCCTCCCACCAGCGCAACATATTTCTGTCACCATTAAGTTAGCAGGTGACACTTGATATGTGAACACGGGCTCTATGCCAACTCCACTCTACTGGACATCCTGCTTTCTCAAATTCGACTCTTCATTTGGATTTCTGATAAGCAATTCAACAATCTAGTAGTTTCGCTTTCCATCGAATGCCGGAAACCATTAACTTGAAAGTTTTTCTTCCCTTGAAAAATAAAAACTGTAAGGTTCTACTTTAAATGAGGCTAAACAAGCGAACTAAATACCAGTAAAGAGTTTATCAAATATTTCAACCATAAAAGATATTAATGTTTGTTCTGATTCCTTTTGAGTTTTGAATTTGAAATAATAACTAGTACAGTACAAGAAAAACTTTGATTGGCAGAAATGAATAACATTTTATATAAGTCTCAAAGACACACTTTCAAGTTTACACGCACATAAGCTCTTTGATTCTCCGGTAGAACAGTACAGTACCGGTACTCATACTGTTGTGTAAACATTCTTACTTCTATGAAGAAATAAAAATAATATGTATTGAAAGAAGAAAATTTCAAAAGAATTGATAGAAAGTAATCACAAATTCAGGCGGTGAATGGAATTTGTGATAAATGAGAAAGAAATACTTCAGTCAACTTGAAAGAAACATCACAATTTTATCTATAGAAATAAATCATTTGTATCAAGAATATTTTTTCTCAAGAATGGGTAGCATCAATAAATTTTGGATAGTATAAATGATTGATTTGATAAAACAATTAAAAAGTCAACCTTCTATTGACTTCTTAATCCTTCTTATGTCATCTAATTCTTTATGATTAAACCCTATTGATAGAACAGAAAATAGTAAATACTAAACTTCTATAATAACTTGACAATAATTCCATCTCGTGTTACACGGGTGAGTTGAAGCTTATATGGTGCAGTTAATAGATATCTCAATGTGATAACTACTAATTTGAAACGCAAATATCAGATTGCTTATTCGCCATGCGAGTATGAGAGTGACTTGCTTCCGCCAAGAACCTGAGAATATAAGAAAATTAATGAAAGGAGAGAATGATAAAACAGAAAGAGTCTCTGTTTGGGAGAAGTATGTAACATGTGATTGGAATAGAAACGGTTGAAGGGGAATATGAACTATAATCCATTCACGATGGCTTAAGACGAGATAAACAAAAGCTCTGCATGTGTGTGTGTGTTTAACTGTAGTGGCTTCGTTTTAGCCACGACATAAACAAGTCACAGCAATGCCAAAATCCTGAATTTTGTTGTAGGCAATTCAGAATAAGTCTCTCTAAGTGTGTAATCTTTTTTATAGGTACACATTGGGAAATTGCTTGTTTCGGTTGCTCTCGACTGCATGAACCTAAAATGAACAAACAATTATAGTAAAAGTTTTTGTGTCAATGCTTTGGTTACAGTCCCGACAACAAAATTCGGGATTTCGGCATTGCTGTGACTTGGTTATGTCGTTGCTAAAACGAAGCCACTCCAGTCGCACACGCACACATGCAGAGCTCTTGTTTATCTCGTCTCAAGCCATCGTGAATGGACAAGCTATAGTCAAGTATAGTTGATAAGACTAATGGTATCCATAGAAAATCAATTAGTTCCAAATGTAAGAAGTTATCTGCACTAATATACACTATACAGACACTAGGATGAATATTACTTATTGATGAACATAAAAAACAGAAGGTTTTACTATCAAATGAAAATAATTATTGCACAGTTCTGAAGGGAAAATGGGACGAATTTTTTAAATAATCCTATTCATTATATCCTACTACAGTTGAAAATCAAGGTCCGTTCTACAAAAATTGAAAGAAAAAAAACTTAGGAGGATTCAAACTGACACAGAACTTCACATTTCTCCAGATTTGAGAAGTTTGAGAAGAAAAATGACAGAAAAGCAATACTAATGAAGCTGCCAAATATTTATTTATTTATCGTATGCTTTTAATAGTGGGGAGACCCAACGGGTTGTTCCACTTCGCAATATTATAACCTCATTTCTCACAAATGAAAACATGGAAATCCATGTGGGTTATAGTTCTTTTAAAATAGTCATTTTTAAACAAAATTTTTTATTTCAAAACATCATTAAATAACAACTAAACTAAAACACTTCACAAATTCACTTCATGGCTGACAAATATTAAATTTTGACTAGAAATTTGGATCACGAAATTTAACACATTGAAGCTGCCAAATATAAATAATATAAATAGAGTACTGTGGAAAGTGTATTGATGTAAAAATGTTTTTCGAGAAATGTCTTTAATAAGTACCTATAATAACATTAGGGATAATATATGTATGGAACACTCTGAATTAATTCCCAATTAATTTTTTATTGCGGATGATGCCAAACAAAACATTTTTCGGCCAAACTGTTACTTTACTAGCATAATTAATTTAATCAATACATTAATGAAGCCTCTCTTGGATTAATTGGTAGTAAGCTATGCACCCTCCTATGAATCAATTTACTATAATTTACAGTTTTCTATAGGATAGAAATGACAGACTTGATAGAGTTCTCCTCTCGAGCTGATAGACAGTAACCAATTCTAACTAATGAAATTCTGACATCTACGAACGTAAACGTCGTATTACTTATTCAGTGATAAGGACAGGTTAAATCAAACATAATTATACTACACGGACGCACAATAGCTGAGATTACAGATCTCGGAAGCACTCAGCCATTATAATGTATGTAAAAATATTCAACAGACCGGAGTAGACTCAGGCTGAACAGAAAGTCAAACTCATTCATTCAAATCTGCTATCTTGTACCATACTAATAAGCTACATTGAGAAAGACATTCATTCATATATCAGTTCATTCATCCGCTCAATCTGTCTAGCTGGTCTGGTTTTTCATTCAATGAGCTTCAAACTACAGTAGCCTACTTACTATATTTGAGAAATTTCATTATTGTTGAATCGAGTAGTGTGATTAGTAATTAATTTTATAGTAGAAATTTTAGTAGTACAAAGTAACAAATTTTATAAGATGAGAACAATGGGATATAAGTATTACAATATAAAAAGTATTTTTTTCTCATACAACTAATTAAGAAATCATCCAGACAATCTTAAGAAAAATGTAGTTTTTGAAATAGAAAGTTTAAAGAGAATAAAATAGACATGAATAAGGAAATTCTATATTTTAGTAGTTGAACTGACTTATGAACGCCTTATATTCCCTTGTCATGAAGGCTACAGTAATATAAAGGAGATTTGTACATTCCCCAATCAGTTTCAACTCAAATAGTCTGAATGAAATTAATATTTCAAAAATGTTAATAAGTTAAATCACTCATCCACAAACCCACCAAATAATAAGTATCCATACGTGAATAAAAAGGAGAATTTTCGGAATAAAATCTAATAAAAGCTAAAACGCAAACCTTTGATTTTATGTATAATGAATGGAATGGAGAACATTCATTTTATTAAATAGTATCAAGTAAAATAGTTATGTACTATATTATATTAAACATTTATCATTGTTTTATTTGTTTCCAGATGCAAGGACCCAGCACAAGCCCTCCAGTACCAATGGAAGAATCGAAACCAGTGCGGTGAGTGATGATTAATAAAATTTTTCATGATCACGATAACCTTATTTTGGACTGTTGTAAAAATTGGTAGAAGAGCAGTTTTGGGCTAAGCCTGTTGCACTCACCTAAGTTTATAATTATTCTTGAATAAATGATAATGATAAATGATAAAATTTTCTATCTACATTTTATTCATTTATTTCCATTACGGTATTAGATACCATCTTATAGACTATATTAACTATCATAATACTAAAGCTGTCCTTACAATAACTTCCCCACATTTTTCCAAGTATGAAAAATATTTCATAGGCATTTCCCACATACAATTGAAAAGCCTAATTTCTCCTATTTTTTACGGTATAATTGCATAAAAAATGAGGGAAAGTTATTTTATGCACAACCCTCGTTCAATCCAATGTGATTCTATCACTATAATTTTTGGAAAAGTTTTCAATTCAATTATTCTGTATTCAGGTTTTTAATATTATTATTGGTTTACTTAAAGTCTATATAACTGCACAGTTCAAAAATATATAATAATTCATTTTTATAATTTTGTAAGCAGATTAACAGCGTTCGAAACTGATTATTTTTTGTTCGATTCAAACTCCCACCAACATTAGGTATTTTTTGTTTGATTCAAATCCCACCAGCGGTCAAAGCAGACTTCATTTACTGGCGCTTCCCAAACTAGATTTTTCATTTTTTGAATGAAAATATTCAAAAAATAATAAATTTATGTTGAAAGCATACGGTTAGTGTACAATTAAAATTGAATTAAAGTCACTGAATACATTTTTTTCTTATTCTCCAGTCGATAAACGAAATATTTTGAATAGAGATAATTTAAAATTATTTTCTACAATAATTCTCCTTCACACTAAATTTTAAAACTGTTTATTTGTTTTCATTCATACATGGTTACAATTGTTTTATTCGGAAAATTGATATAATCTGATTTTTCAATATTGATTTCCATCAAAAACTGCTCATCATTAAATAACAGCTAGTATTTTGACTGCATCACTGCATAATTGACTGCAAGAAAGTACTATTTGATGATCAAGAAAATTATTGAAATATAGGATTGAGTGAAAATTTCAATTAAATTGAAATCACAATTAATCCATTTTGCAGCCGCCGGCGAGCGAGGTGGAAGCTGAAATTTCACCACCAGGCGCTTCCTGCCGAGTACCTGGACCACTACGCAGCCAGCCTGAACGCAGCAGCGGCGGCTGGAGGGGGCGCGGGGTCGGGGGGTGCGCATGCGCCTACGGTGCGCTATACCGACCTGCCATACATGGGCGAAATGACACTGGACAACGCACGGCCCCGCCGCGGCCGCAAACCCAAGAAGGCCGACATCTGTCACCTCATCTACAAGAACTACGGAACGACCGTCGTCGATGAGCCGCTCAATCTCTGCGTTCGCGATCTCAAAGCCAAATCGAATGCCGAGCTCAGCACTGAGGTACGTTCAGACAGTATAACATACAATTTCAATTTTATTGGAAGTAAATTTTTTTCTTCTTGTACTGCTGGCTAAAGGTGTTTGTGTTGCCTCCACCCCCCCCCTCAGATTATTTGAATTGAAAAATCATGTGAAATAAAATTTCAATTTAGTGAATTATCGGATTGAATTATTTAGTTTGGATTTTAAGAGATTGATTTGATTTACCACCAGTCAAAACACAAAGGTTTTATTGATGAAATAAAAGCACTTAGATGATGCCAATTTTCTACACTTTTTATCTGATACACGATCATGATTTCAACATCTATGTGTTGCATTGGCAACATCTATGTTCATTTTATCATGGAACGTTCATAATTTATTTCTTAGTTTGGTTTTTATTTAATGATAAGTCTTTACTTTTATTTTATTTATGATTATTATTTCTTATGTGCATTTGAATTTGTTACATAACATTTTTTTAAAATCAAGAATATATTTAACTATTATCTCTATGTTGAACCACGGGAAGATTAGCCATTTGATAAGAGAAAGGGAAATTTGATTTAATAACAAGTGAATTAACAATCTAGTTGATCTAGATGATTAAATGATCCTCTACATGAAGTTCTCTTCATATTCGATTCAAAACTAAAACTTAATAATTAAGGTTATTAATTTGAGTTCAATTTGAACAGGTTTCAATGTGTAAATTCAAGTTTACGGGTGGAGCGACGCCTTCACTTCAGGAGAAGAAGATGCTGTCGGTTGATGCCAGCAAATGCTACAGCAACGACCCCCAGAGGCGGAAAAGCCGAAAGTCACTAGCCAGGGAAAAACTGGAGCAAACCTTCAAGGAGAAAGGTTTCCTCATCCAAGTAAGTAAGAATCAATCATTTCAAAATTAAACTGTCTTAAATTAATATAAACTCAATTAAAGTTCCGCATTTTTGTGAACGCCTCGATTTTATGTTATTATTAGCGTATGGCTTCATTTGGTGGAGAGACCAAAAGATGTTCCACCTCGCCAACATAACCATGTTCCCATGCCGACCATGCCGATAGGAAATATGGTGAAAGTTATTGATTATGTTCACTGTAATTTAGATTTGGGTAAACTATTTTCAATTTAAAAGATTTAATTTTCTATTATAAAATAAACTGAATTACAGTTCTACATTTTTGCAAACACCTAGATTGGCTGTTCCATTATATGCCAGGACTTAGAAAATCTACTGAATTAATAAATAAATTACAATATAATGAAAAATTATAAAGTTATTGAAATTCAAATGAAAATAAATACAGTCCTAGAAGGAGAATCACTATGTACTGTAACTTACTTGCAATCAACGTTCAAATAGTCTTTAGCTTATTATTAATAAGTGTTCAGTAGTACTTCAGTACAGTGTTCACCGTTCAGTCTATGTAACTAGTGTTCAGTACGAAATGCAGTAAATGAAGTATGATGACAGTGATAGTAGAATATGGGACTGCCTCTGTTAAAACCCTAAAACTTAGTAACATAAACCGAAACACACAAAAACGAACGTCTCAAAATCGGTGTATATGTGTTTAAGCACTAACCAGCTAGCCTACATTCTAAGTTAAAAAGTTAGCTGTGAAATCTTGCAGTAAGCCTACTACGTCATAAGCGCTCTAATGCAAATTTCATCATTATTCTAAATGTTCAATCAATTTTCAACGTTCCCATGAAGTTCCAATAGAATCTCTACAATCATTCTCATTCAAACAAAATTTTAAAACTGGTCAATTTTTTCTATCTTTTTCTTACATTAACCCACAAAAATAGAAATTATCATGTAACTATTCCTAGAGCTATATTATGGGCTATAACTATTCCATTAGGCTTATACTATTCTAGATCGAAAATCAAGTGGTGAAGCAGTAATGTGATTCCGTAACCTAATTTTGGATAACATTAAACTAAATTTGAGAGAGATATGGTACAGACCGGCTCAACCTAGTGTTTCCTCCCTAGTTTCTCCTACAATAATATAATGTATCCTACAATAATACAATAATATAATCCCATATAATGTTTTCTACAATAACTGAATAGATGAATAAAATAAATTTTCAGACCCAACAACTGGAGTCAGCTCAAGGAGCCACCTACTGTAAATTTCGTCAGCTGAGGAAGTTCACGAGGTACCTGTTCAGGAGCTGGAAGCACCATCTACCAGGGGAGGTGACGTCAGAGCCATTTGTCGACTGACTAGCTCACGAATCTTCTGGTCAATTGCAATAATTCAACGACTGAACGACTGCTCTCAGTTTCAAACAAGAAGACTGACTTACAATTTGGTGCTAGCTATACTATCACACAATAAACTTTCAGTTATTTTATCTATTCATTTTTTTTGTTCAAGATCAATTATTACGTGAATGTATACTAAACAATAATTCTTACGTAAAGTTCCAATTTGCTCCAGTGATTCGATCATGCTATAAATTATTCGTTACAAGTAATTAATATTTCATTATTGTCTGAACTGCAATCACAAATTATAGCTATCAGAAGTTTGTAGCTACTACCATAGACCCTGAAACGATATTTTTTTATTAAATTACCTATATTTCAAGTTTTTTTTATATAAACTTGTTGTAGGGTATTAGAGTTGAATATTATTTCTTGTTCAGGACTGTGATTTGAAAAGTGAGTAGACATAATTTATTGTTATTATTGAAAATTTGTTTGATACAGTTATTTTTTCTATAAAAGAAATGCATTTATATAATAAACTAGTAAGCAGAGTATTAGAGGGAATAGCATATGGATCTCTAAAGGTTTATGAATTCAATTAAAAATGTACAGTAGAAAATACAAACATTATTGAGTAGAACAGGTATCTTATTATAATAATTGTCCAACTAATTTTTTCACGGGGCACAACATATTTTCTAGTCCACAACATGGTTGAAAATAGTGAATTATTCTCAATAAAGATAGTTCACTGGATAGAATTTTAAAGTTAGACTTTCTAATAATAATACGACCAAAATGGTCTTGAAAAAAATCTATTGTCATAAATGGTGTAATTGGAATCATAAATGGTAACTCTCTCTTGTGAAGAATGGACATCATTTGTGATTGAGAGACATAACTATTCTAGTCTGATTTTATATAATCTAGCTTTACTTAATAAAATTAATGAATCTGTTTGACTAATGTTGTGTTGGAGAAGTTTTGATTTAATCTTGTTGTATTAGATTTCTATCATAATTCATAATGTGTAAATATGAATAAGAAAACAACGTTTTCTTTCTTATGTTAAGATTGAATATATTTTGAAAAAGAAAATATCCATTTTCACTTTGACAAGAAACCCTATCTTTTCATTTATTTACCAATAATTTACCTAGTAATGCTGGAATAAAATTGTTCATTATAATTGAATGGAGTTTGAAAAATAATTAGTGTTCAATTATTATGCAAGTTATAGTTGAACGTGTAAAATCATTATGAAATTTTGGAAGAAAATGTCTACACACTGATATAAATTTGGACAGTATTGAATGTAAACGTCAAGTTTTATAGACCCGAACAATGCTTTTGCAGAATTTTTCTATATTCTACTATCGACTATATATTTCATAGAAAATATCAAATTTGTAAGTTCTGGAGCTTCAACTATATCGCATTTTGAAAATTTAAAGATATTGCATCATCTTTCAATAAGACATCACAGAATTGATAAAAATATCACAAATTCCGTATTCGAATATTGTTGCATCTTCTAAGTGACTCCGCTCTAATGATTTTTTCAGAACTGAAAGTCAGGTGTTGAAATATGACGAGTGTTCCAAAGAGTTATGAATATTCTGAATAGTCTCTCATATTTCCAGCCTTGCATTCATAACTTCAAGGATAACAGCCTGCAGAGAATAAAATATAATTACCAACAAATAAATTTTTCCAAGATGGCTCTTAGCACAACACTACCAAATCCACCAGAAGTGGTTTCCGATAAATTCATATTGGACACTGCGTTACGATGAGACTGGCAGTAGCGTAGCCAGGGGAAGGGGGGTCCAGGGGGTCCGAACCCCCCCGAAATTTTGGGCAAACCTTCATGTTTGAACTCTGATCCTCTGAATGAGAGACGACTAAGAAATTGATGCAGTCCACACAGAGTGTTCATAAGAGTTATGTTCACTGAACTTCTCAGGCTGATTCCCTACATCAGAATAATGGAAAAAATCTATGAAAATGGGTTCCAGTAACATAGCTAGAGGGGAGGCCCCCCCACCCCCTCCAACTTCCACCGCCAACTCAGTTTTCCCACTTGGAGCAAACTTTCGTCTTACTTCTTTGTCAACTGACCAAGTGGTGTCCAAAGAGTGCAGATTGTTTAGGGTTAAAATGCATATGAAGCCCGCATATGTATTTTGAATTTATCTTAAAAAAATGGAGCTCTATATGATGTAGAGTTTTACAATTTTGTACTGAAAATGCCCCCTGAACTGATCAAGTAGTGTTAAAAAAGCTCATTGCTGGGTGTTGGAATAGTTGAAGTGCATAAAGTGAATAATCTGAATAATACTTTGGATAATCAATTATTCACAAGTAATCATCAAAGACAGAGTTTTAAAACGCTACTTTAGATACAAAAAATCGTCCACTTATCAGAACTCTTGTTGCTCAGGAACAACAGATGCTCAAAATATTCCGATTGTTGAGGTTAGAGCTGTATAAAGCGTGAATCTGTATTATCAATTTCTCTTTGACAAATTTTGTCATTATAGTCGTTTTGAAAATACTTCCGACTCGGGGGATCTGAGAAGACGCAACATGTGGGGATTGAGAAGGCGCAGTGTTGCCGTTCCCTCATTGATACGACAGTTTACTCGAATGCCTCAATCCACGCACTAGACGCAGACAAGCTAATCTAGTAGTTCCTCCTTGCTCAGAGAATTTCTAAAAATGCACCTGTGCGTATGGGAGTGGAAAGTTGACAACAGCGCGTGTAGCCTTTGCTCATTTCTCGTTTCTATTGGCTGAGCAAACTCTCTCTCTCCCATTGAAGAGAGGACTCCCCTCCAGTCAAAGTCAGAAGTTAAATCAATTCAACTATAATTCGTGAATTTTTTTACAATGTCATCTTGGACACAGAAGTTTGCCTAAAAGCTCCCTTAACTAACCAAAATAATGTTGAGTATTGAACCATATAAAGTAAATTTATTTATTCATCTGCTATTTCATTTATGTACAAATATACAAGATGAGGAAAGAAAAAGCAGGCTAATTGCCCAAAACCTCTTTTATTCCCAATTTTTATTAGTAAGAAAAAGAGAGCTCTAAAACGGCATTTTGAACTACAAAATTTTAAAATTTTCCCGGACCCCACTTTCATTGGGGGAAGATTCCCCCCTCTGATCAGCTTTGGACCCTCCCCGAAATCGAATCCTGGCTACGCCACTGGAGACTGGCATTATTTTATGTTAACCATTATGATTTCAATCTACATAACAGTTTTGGTACTTTCAATTTCAAGTAAAATTGTTGGATGAATTAAACACTTGAAAGCTCACTAATTATAAGTAAACAGTATCAGCTCAACAGTTTCATTTCAATTAGTACTATTATAATCAATTCAAATAATGAAGAGCGTTGTCTACTCAGTACTCACGACACAAACGTAGACCAAGTTGTCAAAACTCTGCCACACCAAGTTCCTCTCATGACCAAAAACATCTGGAGTCGCCTCCGTATCTCCTCTCGGTAGTCTGTGCAGAAATATCCAGTTTTCATTCGCTTCTTGCAATATCTAATGAGTAAAAAGACAGAAACAAATAGTGAGAAAAGCAGAGAAAGCAAGAGACTAGGAGGAGATTGATGGACTGGATTACTGAAAAATCGAATAAGATAATGTTCAATTCAAATTCGGTTTTCGTTAAAATAGGAAATGATTGAATATAATATATTATACTTGTCATAGCTGAGATTCAGTATTTTCATAAATTAAGGTTCCGTAATTGATAAAAACCATAGTCTGCATTGCTCTTGGAGAGGAGAGTCAACGGATGCAAGTCCTTGATCAGAAATTTCTTTTTTAATAGACTAATTTGATAACCCTTTCTTGCCTGCTAATATTCTTCCGAAAATTGGAATAAATTTAAAATGAACTCAGTTAGATATCGCAATGAGCTACTGGTTATACAGTAGTTGTAACACACATCGATAAGATTCAAGAGGTTTTTCGCTCAGATTGAACAAAACAAATTACTAAACAAACTATTCCCTTACCTCTGTTGTGATTTGTTGGCATTTAATATCATGAACAGTTGTAGCGATTATATCTGCATTTTTGACTGCTTCTATCGCCGTATTACAGTTATTTACATTGGTCGAATGCATCTTGGATAAGGTATAACTTTTATCGTAGCAAATTGGATGAACAGGAAAATTCTGGAACAAATAAAATAAGATTGTTTAAGACACTTCTTAAATTGATAACTCAAATTCAATAATTAACCACAATCACACTATACAACAATTTTATTGTATTTTTTATACCTAGTTTTATTCTGATACTGGAAATTTCACTAACCAGGCAATCAGCACTTCAAGATGATAGAACTAGAAAATATCGATAAAGTTAGCAAGACATTGATGTCTTCACAACTCAAATGAGTTTTTTAGAACTAGCTTTGGTTGAAAAAGATGATTGAAATATATACATGAATGTCAGAAATTATTTAGACTTTCATTTCTAAAAAAAATTAGATGATTGAGATCAGAAGTTTCGGTCTATTGTTTAATTTGTTTTGCGTTGCAGTAACTTATGCTACTAGCGTAGCAAAAGAAAATGGGTAAGTTAAACCAGAGACAATGTATTATTAATTAATTAATAATACATTGTCTCTGGTTAAACGTACAGGATTCGAAGTACAATTGAAACTTATTGGGATTCCAAATTTTGGTAGCATCATCATGTAAGTATTCAAAGCCGAACATCCAGGACCAACCCATCCAAATTTCAAATTACTCAATCTTCCAAAATGTTCAGCAATCGTGAAAATGTTTGCGATACCCTCTAGTGGCTGATACATATTGCAACCACTGTAGACGACTGGCACAGAACAGCCTTCAGAGAACTCAAATATGTCTTTACAATGTTTAGTTTCCAAAAGAACCAAATCAAAGCAGCGAGAAATCAATCTGTAAGAGAGGATAGATACCTATATTTATAATTTTTGATACGGTAATTATCAAATTACAAATATAATTGTTTTCCATACATTAAAATCTCATATTCAGACGTCTATATTCATCATCACTAACACTTGACACCACCTCCAAGTGGTGAGATAAATAAATGCCCAGGACTGAAAATCCATTTTCAATCGTAATTGAGTCGTGGCAAAGAAGTGAAGATAAGAGGGAAACTGGTGGTTGGGTAGATGGTTTTCTGAATGTGGCATCAAGAATGTGAATATGAGAAACGTATATAGATTGAAATTATAAAAAAATCATAGTATAAAGCCATAAAAATCTATACTTACGTGCCTAGATCTTTCTTAGAAGTCAAGTTATTCCATTCAAAAGTAATCGGCATTATTTGACCTCCCAATCTTTGCGTCACTGACCATTGTGCTATTTCAATCCCACACGTCTTCACTTGATTTTGACTGACAATCGACACCCTCTTATCCTTTAAGATTTTTGGGAGTTTATGAATTCCAATTTTTTTCAAAAGTCTTACATTATTCATTATTTGTGTTAGTTGTTCAGCTTCCATGATCATCGCATTGAATAAGTTTACCCTGGAATTTAATAAAAAATAATGTCTAGGACTACAGTTAAAGCGGTACGGTATTCGAGAAAGTGATTTGACTTGCGTCATACCTACTACATTATAAAACTCTTACTATTTGAACTATTTAATACATTAAAATAAATAAATACTATGTAACACTTTTGCTATAAAAAGTACTAATAAAATTATTATACTGCCATGAAGATACTAAAAAGTCATAGAAGAGAAGGTAATAGAAAGTTTATCAGAAGATATACTAGAAAGCTAGTATTACTCTCAAGTCGTGCGAAACTCGAAAAACTCCTTAGCAAATCCTTATGTCATTTTCCCGCTCTCCCCAAAGCGCAGCTAGCGATGCTAGCCACAAATAACATACAATTTGTGGCTGTCAAATTGTATGTTAGCTATTAGCCACAATTAGCCATACAATAACATCGATTCCAACAAGAATTTTGACTCTAGCGAGGTATGCCAGTAAACAACACTTTAGCCATTATTTCTGTATAATATAGAATTACATTCAATTAGAAAAGGATCTTTTTTATTTGAGTCTGGCTTTGCTTAAGCATTATTGTGGAAAGTATTATCTTTGAGTCACGGTGTTTCATTCAATAATTTCATCAGAATTTGCTTCTTTTGTTATTCATCTCTAGTTCAATTATATGAAAAATCACGACTTACCGATACTTCATTGCTGGACTTCTTGTTCCATAAATCCAATTTTTTAATTACAATGAGTTGCTATCTCCAAAGAGGTTACGTCCTTAATACCTCCATATCAACTTGAGAAGCTATAAAGTTTTTCAGAACTAAAATGGTTTCGGAAAAACATGAATATCAAATGAATAATACAGCTGATTAAAAAAAACTTGGCGTATGGTCACGGGTTTGATTCCATTAATTACATCCATCATTTTTTCGCCATATGACCTACGCATAAGTCATATAATTGAACATCATCCACAGAAAAGGACATTCACAATTAACAGAAAATACATTTATCTGGTTGACAGGCTAAAGCAAGCCATAAACTCGGTTGGACGAGTTTACCTGTACTAGTTTTATGAATGCCTCTTGAATGGCATAACTCAGCTCATTCATCTCCGTGACATATAAAAAATATTCATAACAGTTTTATATATTATAATAAATACAATTTTAATAAAAAATGATTCCTCTCAACTTTTTTGCAGATGATTCACTCGTATTTCGGAACCATTGTAGGCTACATGTACAATAACTGTACAGTGCAAGTTGAGATTGTACTGTAAAATTTTATATTATTGTAGTTCAATAGGAATCTTTTGTGCTAGTAGGTACAGTGATCATTACAAGTTCATTTCAATATAACAATTATCACACATGCATTTTGTAGGTACCTTATATATTATACATGTAACAAATATTCGAGATGAAGTAGCAGAATTTCGTAAGGTTTTTGTAGAATGAGACGGGAATGGAAAAATCATGGTTCAGTTTCACTTAATTGTTGACTTGTTTTATTACCAATTTCAACTAATAATCCACATACATACTGGAATATACAAACTTACATTCATTACCAATCATTCACAATATCTGTTTATGCACTAAGCTATCTACACTATGCTCGGTAAACTACATTACTCAATATTGATTGTTCACCTGTTTATTTCAACTATTAAATAATTAATATAATTATATTGTCGCTTAACACAAGATGGTTAAAATACCAAGGCCACTATTGTTTAAGGAATTTATTGCTTTTATAGTAACTTGTTAATATTCTATAAAATTGAGCTGTAAGAGTTTGGAAATAGTTTATGAATCCAATGAATAACTCAGACATGGTAAAGTTTCAATTGAATCAAGATAATTACAATTTTAGACAAAATCAATAATTTTTAGTCATTGATACTAGTTATCATCTAAAACTCGTCAGAGAAATAAAAATATGAATAATTTTACTGTTTTTTCTTCATATTTCTAGAATTATTATTATTTTATTTCATATTATGAGTACATATAGTTTCAACATAATGAGGCAGATAAATCGAAATAGAATTGATTTTTTAAATAGATCAATGAAAAGCTTAATAAAATGCGAACTATGATCAATATTGTTAGGAACAAAAAACTATTGTTGGATTGTAAATTTCATGGAAGATAATAATGCTATTTATAACTATTTTCATAGTCTATGAATAAATAATGTTCAATAACAATATTAATAATGCAGGAGTATATCTCCAGAATGATAAACAAAATAAAGTTCAGAATATGTTTTCAATTGAATAAGCAATTTTCCAATTTCATTCTACATTAAACAGTGTTATGAGATAACTTTGAAATATTCTTTAATAATCTAGTTTTAAAAGTTTTCGAAATGTAAATTTACAGTATGTTGATGATTAAAATATTAAATTCCTTAAATTACAGAAGAAAGGACTAGAACTCTCAGTAAATGCCTGAAAGACTATAATGAAATAGCCTACTACTCAAGAAATTGTTCAAATTATAGAATTTTATATTCACATGGATATAGTTTCAAAACTCCATTAAATAGAGCCACATAGTTGAAAAGAGGTAATACATTTGGCACCAATTGTAACAACCTATAATAATTTATCTGGAAACAACGTAATTAGTATGATAATACCGGTACATCGGACATTTTTGAGAAATATTATGCTATAGTTCTGCAATAAAAATTGCTTTCATTATAATGTACCGAAGAAATGATACAATAATAGATCAACCATGAACAGAATTCTCTTTTATTAGTTTTCAGTATCGTATTTTTATAGCATAACCAGGGACCAAAAACCAGTTTTGTAAACTTCATCCAAATTAGTTGTATTTGTGATATTATTTTTAAGCCCTTACATGGAACTAACGTACAATGGGATAGTGAGATATTCTACTATAGAAGTAGATAATATACTATGAGAGCAACTCCAACTATAAAATGGCCCAATAAGGATTGGCTATAGGAAAACGTAAATGAAAAAATATTGCAGACATTAAATTTCCTATCATCTATACGTATAGAAGATAAGTTACAGACGTAATAAGTAACATTTTAAAGTTTGTCAACATTTCAAAAATTCGGAACCATTCAACATAGCTACTTTCAGGAACGAGTTTTATTCAGTTGTTGAAGAATAACAGATAAAAATCTGGTTATATTTTGTCAAGTTTACATCTGGTTTAACATCTACTGTTAAGTCGAAGAGTATAGAAAATTGAATTTCAAGTTTGCATTACACCTGATAGTAATAGATTGAGATTGTAACAGCGCCTACACAAAACCTATACCTTAAAGGTTCCTTAGTTCTCAACAATTTCTATACTTATATCACAAATGTTGAAGTGAGCAATAGTTTAACAATATTGCAGTCTTGAAGTTCAATTTCAATGTAATTGAAGAACAATTTGGGGAAGGATTGAGTTTTGCTTTTTTACAAAGAGCCAGGACACTCACTCTCTGTAATTGATGAGAAGAATTCAAATTAAAGACTAATAATATAATAATTAAAATGCAAAAATCGATGTAACCGAGTATTAATTGAATTTCACTTATAATGAATAATAATGCACAATAGTTATTGCGAAAATAAATTAAGAGAAACCCTAAGTACATAATTCCAAACAAACCATATTAGTTTGAAGAACATGATAGAAGAGTTTTACATTGTTTACAAGCTATTGCAGGGACGTTTTGGAATCGAAAAATAATAAATTTATAACAGTGAAGAGATGACAATCTCAATTCGAAAATGTTTCAAAGCACCATGACGATAATATTATGGAGAACAATCATATTCCATTAGATTATAATACAGTAATGGAGACCTAACTATACAACTCAATCAGCTAATAGAATTTCTAGACAGCATTTATGAGAAGAATTTTGAAGAAGGATTGTTCTCAAATTGACTTTTTCAACTACTTCTCAACACATCTTTCTCAAAAGCAACCATACTGGCCTTGAAAGGGTATAACTGTTTATCCGAGGACTAGAGATTGTACTACTGTATACATGAATGATGATTTGAAGTATTAACAGCCTAATTGCAAAGTGGCTCGCCTCTTATGTGGGTTTCATACACAGTAGAAAAATAAAAACTGAACTAAATCTGTTTTAAACAGATCGAGAACAAATTTGAAGAAATAAGAAAGAGAGGGTAACGATCACTGTGGATAGTCCTTGAAAGGGTAACCAAATATGATCGATCAATAATTGTGTTGATTGCATTTTTTTTGAAATTACATCTCAGTGATTCACAGTTCACTTCATTATCCAAAATTTGAGGTTTAATAAGAATATAATATACATTGAATAGGATGAATTGTTTCTCTACTGATGAATACAGACTATTTTAGACCTAGCTATTTGCTCATTTCGAAATTTTGTGGTTTGAAAGACGTTTTGATTTTTGGAATGCTTTATTTTATTAACAACATATAGCGAATTTTCATTATATATTACTCTCTAGTTTGGTGTTTCAAGAATTTTCAGTACAGAATATTATATATAATTTTTCGAATCCATAAATAGCTTTGCATGAAAATGTTCAAAACTTCAATAGCGTGAGGCATTCAGCCGATTTCCCTGCTTAAAGTGGTGTTGGGTGAGAATAATATTTTAATTTTATAGTAACCTGTTCAACGATAATGATGTAGTTATAGGAATTTTTATAGACTACTATAGTTCTATTGATTGTAATAATTAAATGCCAACATATACCACTCGACAATAAATTGTTCACAACGAATGTTTATTTGAACAATGATAATTATTCTTTATAAATAGATTTTATAAATTTTCCAGATGGTTGGTTGAGCTAACTATAGTATTTTTCAATTAGGAGCGACCCTCAGAAGCAGAAGCAGTTCCATTCCACTTTTGGAGCTATTACTAATATTGCTTCTAATAATGTCTTAATAATGAAGACATTTAATTGAAACAATACAATAAGAGCAAGAACTGAAATGGAATTGGAAATGATGTTTTTTCACTTGTTAAATATTTATGAATCAGTAAAAACATTGGTCAGTCAGTTCACAGTAGAGTGTTTCGCAGTCTCACACACTAGCAACCCTCAATTAAAGGGAGCTAATTGTTATATTTTGCACAATGTTGCAAAGTTGCCGAGCATTGCCATTTAATAACGCTAAAAATTGACCAGGATCGTTCCTAGTTGAAAAATACTATTAAGGACATTTCCTAATAGAGCAAGAATAAGAAAAAATTATAAAAATAAAATGAATAAGAATAAAAAAGGTAGATAAATTTAAATGCATACCAATTCAACTAATGAAAAAAAACATTACACAAGAATTTACAAGTCACAATGAGTACTTTCCGAGACAATAATTTATGTACAATATCATAGATAATGGGAATGCAAACACATGTACAAAAGGGTGAAATGCGATTCAGATCAGATTGTTCAACCAGAATAGCTTGTATGATAAGAGTTATGAGCCACAGAATATTTGCATATAACTCAATAAGAAATAACAGCCCAACTAAAAAATAAGTTTGAAGGCAAAGCTATAATAGAAAAATAAATAATATTTAAAATGCATACATAAATTACACATTTAATAGACTTATAAAATAATTGAATTTGGTTAAAACATACAATGTTAACAACAATAAATGGTTTCTATACAATGAATTAATCCTTCAGATAAGCTTTTAGCGATCACAACCTCGATGGAATAAGACTTGGTTATACGATTAAAAAGACATGATTTTTGTGAATTTCCGAGGCTAATAACCTTGGAAAATTAGTGATTTTTCCGACAAGTGAGTGAAAAGATTTTAGATTGTCTTATAATGATATTTTTTTGAACAATGACTTGAATAAATTTTTAGATTTACACCATAAAGCCATCTTTTACACAGTAGAGTTTTGCTCATTATGGTTTTTCAACCGGTAACAGTGAAGAGAGGGGGATAGGAGGGAGACGGTTTTTGGTTACAACAATAATTCTATCAACAATGAAGATCAACAAAGAATACTCATCGAGTTTCTTCACTTTGACGACGAGTTGGCAGGTAACGTGGCTGATCGCTGTTGCACTGTTATGTACGGCTTCAGAGATGATCTGGTCGATTCTCTGCACAAAAATTGCAATGAAAATTATAAATAACTCATAATAGAGTTTACATAATTAATAGAATAAGCAGACACATAAAATAGAGCTTCAACTGCAAAAATTGTAGTTATATATATTACAGTATTTAATATTTCTGATGACTGACCTTGGGGAAACTCTAGCACCGTCGATGGTTGAGTTGGCCTTGTAGCCGCACTTTTGTATTTTGCGGCTGAGCCGCTGCACCCACAGCTTCTGGTCGTCGGGACTGAGGGCGAGCACCAGCAGCTCCTTGGCCGTGTTCGGGTCGTCGTGCAGCTTGCACGGCGCAATCGCCTCCTCTTTCCGCTCCAAATGCTCTTTATGCACCTTTATTCGACACCCTGCCAATTCAAACAATTTGAATTTTCACATCATAATATTACAAAAGAATTAATTCAATACTATATTACACACTAAATTCTAAAAGAAAAATAGTACATACTGAACCCAGTTTTTTCATTTTTGTCATTGTATTTATGAATAAATGAATTATATCAAAATTCAATAATTTCCAATCGTGGATTAGTGCTTCTAGTGTTCTTTTTTCGTGTTTTTGGCTCTATAAAACTAGAATAATTTCACCAAAATGTTGGTGACTGTGTTTACAACTAAGAACTATCACAATTTCCCATCATGGGTTATGTCGGTTGTGGGACTTCTTCGGAACTCCACTCATAAGACATACGCTAATAATAATCAATAAACATTGAATTGAAAGATGCACAAAAAATCGACAAATCAAGTGTGACTGCGGATATAAAATAATGAATGTTTGAGTTTTTCATTCAAATTTTGTTCAAGACTTCTTGAGTCAGTAAAATCTGTCGATTTCGTCACTTGACACTGTCTGTGACAAAACAAATGTTAGATCCATATATTTACCAAACCAACCTAATATCACATTGTTGAGAAAACTGAGAATAGCTGTAATAGTTACGTGGTGTAACTATGAAATAGCATAATACAGTTTCAAGGATATGAATTCCAACTTAAGGAATAAAAAATTGACGTCTTTGATATAGACAAACTGAAACTTGACTATAGTAGAAAAGACACTG
The DNA here is from genome assembly GCA_017141385.1 of Sogatella furcifera. Taxonomy (NCBI): domain Eukaryota; kingdom Metazoa; phylum Arthropoda; class Insecta; order Hemiptera; family Delphacidae; genus Sogatella; species Sogatella furcifera. The sequence goes on along the minus strand of CM029547.1, from coordinate 18,568,142 downwards.
AAACATGGTGATTTGTCCAACCGATTAAATGTAAACTGATGTTCAACCGAATTTTGGTTGTCATGGAAAAAACTATAACAATATTATACTCCAGTCTTAGATTAGTCCTTTTAGGGATTCTGGTGGTTTGGACTTAATAACACGAGAAAAACTTTTTCAACCCCTAAATCACTGTGGATTAAATAAATAATTATCACGGTTTCCCATCATGGGAGATTACGATTATGACAGCGGTGGAACTTCCTTTGGGACTCCCCACTAATTGAAGATATTCAAGCCATAAGCTATTAATAATACGAGTACTTGAGTAGTTGTGAAGGTGATATTGAGGTAGATATCCATATTCAATGAAAACACAAGATATTGTAAACCACTGGTTTATAAAAAATCGAGACAACGGTTTCGGTTGCTAAACCATTTTCAAACACTAGTAAACTCAAATTTGAAATGAAGATCACATTATTAATAATAGATTGAAAACAATCAACAATTATTTTATATCTTCATTCGATTTTCAAGCTTACAATACGGTAATTTGAGATTATAAGATGATCAATATTATTTCATCAACATGGGATGGATCTGATATTAAAGAGTTTATAATAGTGTTGAACTTACGCCGGCACTCGAGGGCGGGTGGCGGTCTGAACATGTGCCAGAGCGGCTTGGTGCAGACCTCGCAGTTGGTGGGCATGTGGAACGAGATCTGAATGAACTCGTGGCCCTTCAACGCCACCGTGCACGGCTTCTCGTCGGTGCGTGTCAGCTCAATTATACTGCCTCCGTCTTCCGGTCGCCGCACTTCTCCCTCGCCAGCGTACAACAGCTACAAAACCACAACATTATTATTACAATTGAAAAGACAATAATCACAATCAAAATAGCATTTACCCACTTCTAATTAATGTGGATAGTTCAAGTGATGAGTCATTTAGTCATGTGATTAACTCAAAGGGTCCACATCCATCGGGGTACGTTCATGTGATAAACGATCCTAGTAACGCGTGCGTTCAATGTTAAAGAGCTTCGACATAAAGAGGCTCATTGGAAAGCAAGGAAATATTATCTAGTATCACAACTGGGATCGCTTATCACAGCTCCGACATGAACGCACCCTTACAGTTCGGACTGTGTCAGTCTAAAACGGTAAGTGGATGGGGAAACCATCAGTCCAAAATAGCTATAAACCGACAGGCCAATCGTTGAACTATCAGTCAGTCCGAACTAAAGGCCCAAATAAAGGCCTATTTTGAATAGAAAAATCAGTTGTTCTAAAAAGGTGAAAGTGGGAAAGCGCCCAGTCAAGAAATAAGTAGATCTTCCATTTTAAATCCTAGATCAACCACTGATTTCCATTTTTTAATCATAATTAGAATAATCAAAGATAATAAGGGAATACTATCAAATTTTGGATGCGCCAGTAGAGGTTCATTATTATTCTCAGGATTTAACAAGCGCGCGTCAGAGCTAGTTGCCCCCACCCCTTTCATAGTTGAATATTCAGTACGCTATGACAAGTGAACATCGCATCGCAAGTTAAATACAGTCCACAATTATTATTAATTTCAAATTATTTCTATTAGTGGGTGTAGTGTTTTTGTGAAATTAGTAATCAACACGTCAACTGCAGGTTTGGGTAACCCATCCTTGTTTCCTGTTTTTATATTTCTTTCCCCCCAGCCTTACTTATCAGGGATTGTATAAAGAGATTATATTACCTGAAATATCCTAGGAATATCTTTGGCATCAGCTCTAATAACATCACCCTGTGTTACGGGACGCACATGAAACACTTTGCTGTAAAAAACAAACATTTATTGTTGAAAGAAATCATAAAACAAAAATTCATTGATATATTATTATGCTGAAAGATTAGTGAAAAGTCCACAAGTACGCCATTGGAAAAGGCTATTCGTGCACAGGCAATTGGAATACTCGAAATTGAATCAACTCTCAACTCAACAAAAATTCTAGGTCAAACGATTAAAAAATAGTAAATTAATATTTATTTCAAATATCAAATTTTACTACACTATTAATAACTTTATAAAAGTAATAGAACTGCATGTTTGCTACCATTAGCAATAAAAAACATTGGAGAATAAACTCATCATTATTGATGGGCCTACTTAATTTATTGATTTTTATAATTATATAGCTATAGAGTATCAATCTGCAAACTTACTTTGATTGCAGCTCTAGTATTAAATTATAGACCTCCGTTAGTTCAATTCCTGATCGCATATCAAAAAAACTTGTCACAAAAATTTTTACGCTCAAAGTCAGCAGAGTGTAACTCACAAAATGGAGTTGAACAAATTTTCCACAGTTGGACAATTTTCCACTTGTCCCATGCTAATCTTATGGGCAAAATGAACATTGAGTTCAATTACTCAATATTCTGACTGACATATGGAAACATTCTAACTAATGAAATTGAATAAATAAAAATTGGTAGTTATCAACTTTTAGAAACAAAATAGGAGTCTACATACTTGAGATCCAAAATTAAAACCGGATCCGTGTTCTGCTTGTCGTTCTCAGAGTTGTAGAAAATGATTTTCTTGGAAGACACTACAACATACTGCTTTTTCCAGCCGTGCCGTCTGATATTCTGTTTACTAGGCACTGACAGCCATCCTTCCAGTCTTGAATCTGTAAGCATCAATATAATGTAATTGTAATTTTTATTGAAAACAATTCAGAAGGCTACGGAGAACTCCACTGCAAGAAACTCCAGAAACAAAATGAAATACTTTATTGAACAATATTAAATGATTTCAATGTAGTAAATCCCATTGAAGGGCTTCAGACAATCATTAACTAATCAAGCTTTTTTGTTCAATCAAGCTGTTTCAATAAATATTAGGCTAAAAAAATGACCAAGAAGCCTAGTCAGAATTTTTTTTATCCAACCCAATAGCTAGACTATGATTCAAGCAAATAGACAGTTGATTGAAATAATTATACAGTAAGTTTCAGGAGTGCAATACTTCCCAGGCTGACTTCTTACATGAAGTACAGAAAAAAGTTCTGGAAGCGAATTTGAATTTTGCAAATGAGAGGATGAGTATAATATCTCAATCAGTTTAGTCAGTTGTTTGATACATGTATCTATTGATGGAAATGACAATTTATTGGCCTGTACTAGGTCATAACAGCTTGGATAATTTAACAACAAATCATAGTGCTCAATTGTCTGGTATCTTTCAATTGGATTCATTTCATCCATTATAAATTGTTTTTCATTTAATATTATTTATTATTCATCTATAATATTTATTTCAAGAATAAAGATTACGAATAATAGATGAATTATTGGGCTCTTGACAAGAGATGTCAGGCTCAAAGTCAATTAGTGACTAATAGCATAGCTTCCTTTAATAGAAGGCCCTGTCCTAATAAAATGGCAACGTCGCACCGTAGGTCCAGTCTATCCATTTGAAAGCATTGAGTACAGTTACAATTAATGCATATTGACCAAGTTTTTCTTTCTTTTGAGTATAATTTTAATGGAATATGATAATGAAACCTTTCCTACAGAATTAGTTTTGTGATTACTGTACTATTCTGAGATAGAAATTAGTAAAAATGTTTGAAAATATGTAAATAAGTGTGAAGATAGTTATAATTTTTAGCAAGGCAGATGAGAGAACGCACATAAGAAACACATGAAACAGTTGATTAAAAAATGTTTTCAATGCTTTTAAATGGACCGATTTTCCTACTTTACATAGTTGTCACTTTTTAGACCATAAACTTATTAAAGGTATGCTTATAGATGTGGTGGGTAGTTTTTGACCTTGATGGTAGATTTCGTTGTCGTTCTCATTGTCGGCACTGCTGAGCGAAGCGGTCTCGCTGGTGGCTGCGATGGTTGCCAGCCGACCCTGCAGCTGCTCGATCTCCGAGTCCTTCGAGTCGATCTCCATCTGCAGCCGCTGCTTGCAGCCACTCTCCTCTACCACCTGCGCCTGCAGCTCCTGCACCTCCTTCTGCCACTTCACCACCTGCTGGCCGTACTTCTCGCGCTCCTAAAACACATACAAAACAAAACTAGGTTGTACAAATAGAAAACTATAAATAAAAGCGAATAACAGATAACTAAAACATTCATAGACCTAGGCTCTGAGACACAATTGAACAAGTTGTTAAACAAAAAACCAAACTTGGTTGGTTCAGATAATTCATTATAATAAATGAATGAATAAAATTTCTAGGAATGATTCCTAAATAATTTATTGGAATAGGCTCAGGCATTTAACAAGTTGCTGAACAAAACTTCATTGTTGGCTTTATGATGAGGGAGCCTCACACAATAATAGGTTAGTCAAAACCTACCCGTAAGGGTCTCCCCAAACACATGTTGGTTTTGAAAACAAAAACATTTGGATGTGTTTGAACAATTCAATTATTGCCGGGCTCATTGGCATACAATGTTGTGATCTAATATTGTATTCACACTCTAGCTGCATTTAAATTTAATAAAGAGAACTATTTAGGTTTGAGAAACATAAGAAAATTTTTTCAGAAGCCTCATTGAGAATCTCATCCAGTACAAATATATTCGAGAAAAGCTTATTCAAAATGAGTTAAAAAAGAAATAATACATAGATGAAGAAATCAGTTAATTCGAGCACGTTCCAGGAAGACCAACTAGACTACACGAGTACAACTGGAATAAAAAGACGATGAAAATAAATAATAGAAACTGATAGTTAATGGTAGTTGAGGATGCAGACCTGTGTGAGTTCCTGTTGCAGTTTTCGGCATTCCTTCTCTTTCCTCCTGAGGTCGGCTGAGGAGACCTTGTTCTTGCCCTTGCTGCTGGCCGTGTTCAGATCTTTTCTGTTCATGATTTCGGCCAGCTTGTTGACAGCCTGCGCCTTCAACATCTGCTCCTGCTTCAGTTGTTTGCGCAATCGTTCTAGTTCATCCATCGATCCCTTGGCTACCCTCACATCTGAAATTATTAAAAAAAAAACAATAAAATACTGATAGTATTTCACGATTATGAAAGTATCGATGATGTTCGATAAGGGATGTGTAATAATAGAGTAATTAGGTAATTGATATTAATCAAGTCTATTCATAATACTGTATTGTATTCGAAAATACAGTCTGTCCAAGCAAAGACAAAATTCTGGAAAGATGGGAAAATGACTCCGGCTCGGTCAATATGATTAATAAATTATAAATTTGGTTTCAAATTGTAGGAAACAATATTCTGATCTACAATTTGAGACCAAAGTGACAATTCTTGAAACATTATTGACCGAGATGGAGCCATTTTTCCATCTTGCCAGAATGTCTTCTTTTCTTGGAAAGACTATAATATGATGTATTCTCATTGCTTTTATTTATTCAATAATTCTATATATTAAACATTACAAGAAATAAAGGATTACAAAACAGAAGAAACGGTAAACTTAGTACTCGAGAAAAAATACGTTTATGATTTTTCAACAACCACAGTTTCCTCAGAATTTATTGGATCATTCATTCTTATTTTGAATATAGGTAAGCAAGACCCTCTGGCAAGATTAGAAAATGACTGTAGCTCGGTCAATATTGGTTCAAAAATTATCAATTTGATCTTAAATTGTAGGAAACAATTTTATCTACTATTAAGACCACATTTGTAATTCTTGAACAAATATTGACCAAGCTGGAGTCATTTTCCCATCTTGCCAGAGGGTCTTCTTTGCTTGGACAGACTATATTTAATGTGGATTCAGATTTCGATTCATCATAAAAGAATCATTCGATTTTTGTTTTGATACAAAATATATGTCTGAAAATTTTATACGAACATGCAAAAATTATTTAAAAATATGAGTGGAAAAATGAATACGACTTACCTTCTTGCATCAATTTCATTTGGTGACTTAAATCATCTTTGTCTTTCATTAATTGATCAATGGTCTTCTTATTTTCAGTCTCTCTCTCCTTCAACTGAAAAAAAATTAAATAAATGAAATTTCTTCCTGCTATAAAGTACTTCGATCAATATTTGCAGGAGCAGAAGTCCTTAGTTATATTTATATAGCTATCACCGGAAATCTAAATCAATAATTATTATAATAAATTACAATTCAAGATCATTCTTATAATGTAGGCTGATTCATACCTCAAGATAAAATCATGATACATTTTCATTAAGTTTGAACTTGTAAGATGTCGTTGAAAAGAAAATATTCATGATGAAGTGTTGAAAAATACAACATAATTATACAAATCTGCAAGAGACTAGTAGTATTGATAGGGCTGGAAGTCCTAGTTCAGGAATTTAAGCACGACTTAAAACCATTATGAGCAAGAAGTTACCGTACTTATTTTTTTAAAACTCGCAATTTTTCAAATACTTTTTCATCATTGATTGTCATGATATCAATTACAGATATCAGGCGACATTGATAAATTCCTCTTCGTTCTGAGTTCTTTCTCAAATTATTTCTGAAGAGTTTTTCACATCATCACATTTGGCCTGGTTTGTATTAGATAACATAAATTTACTTTTATTTTCCACCTGCTTATACAGGGTGTTTCAGGAGGAATGTAGAGGGGGGTGGCGTAGCTGAGTGGGTTAAGCGCTGGCGTTGCAACCCAAAGGTCCCGGACTCAAACCCAGGTCAGACCAGGAATTTTTCTCAGGCCACTTTCCCGTGTTTCGGATGGACACGTTAAGCCGTCGGTCCCGGCTGCCTAAAAACAGTCGTTAAGTAATGTCAGAGGCCCTGAAATCGATCAGGAGCGACCTGAAAACTCTAACACCAGACCTGAGCCAGCCAGGTTACACGAATATTATTATAATATTATCAGGAGGAATGTGCAATACTTCTCAGGCTGATTCCTTACACCAAGTAGAACATTTTTTTATCATTTTTCTTAATTATCTCAAAACACCGTTCAAGTGTGTATACAATATTCTAACTTGTCATTGAATTTTTCAGTTAATTTTACATGGAAATTGATCATTTATGATATGATAACGCCTCTAAAAAGAAAAAAATCTTTTTAGAAAAATGTCAATTTTTGGGCATTGTTATCTTGGTAAAAAATCGTTTTTTTTTTTGTAATGTTCAATGGATCTTATTCCTCTACTTTGTGTAAGGAATCAGTCTAAGAAGAAGTGTACAATCCTCCTGAAACACCCATAAGTTGAATGTATTTTTATTTATTCGCCTTGCTTTATTATTCCTAATACGTATTATTTTATTGAGGAAAACATTTACAACTATCATCACATGATAAATAATGCATAATGAGTAACGCACCTTAACCAAATTGGAGTCGAGGCCGGAGATGTCAGCGCGATGCCGTGCATGCAAGTCCTTGAGCTCGAGCTCCTTGATGGTCTTCTCCTTCTCGAGGTCGCCGACCGTCTCCTCGGCGATGGATCGCGCCAGGGCCTCGCTGTCGGCACGCGCAAGGGCAATTTGCAGCTGGTGCGCCAGGCTGCTGCGCTCCTCTTCCAGCTCCAGCACGCAACGCGAACGCTCTTCGGCCTCCTCCTTCAGCTCCTCAGACTGAGTCTTGTACAGCGACTGTATAACATACCACAAAGTCACAAGGTTCAACATTTAGGAAATAACAGTACATTCATATTCCTTCTATTTATTCTGAGATAAATGATGATGCATGATGCAAGTCCACCCCACTTATTGAAAAATATATAGAATTTTCTAGTAAATTAAAAGAAGAAACGATACAGAACACTTTCTATTTATGATTCCATTAATGGAAAAATAATTATTGATTGACTTTAATTATGTTTTCTCAAACATGTTTACAATAATTTCACTTATAATGTGGAAAATGCTTTAACGTTGATAGAATAATTGATATTATTTGTCTATAAATTGATATTTTGTTTAATATTGAACTACAACATGGTATATTTACAACTTCATCAAGATCATTCTAATTTAGTAACTGGAGAACTGTGTAACTATTACAATAAATTATACAACAGTGTGAGATTACCGAGAAATGTTGTTCGGTTTCCAGCTGATCCTGCAGCTCTTTCATCTGCAGATCGTCGACCGATCGCTGTGTCTTGAGTTTGTGCAGTTCCTCCTCGATGTTGCGCTTGCTCTCTCTCAGCTGCTGCACCTCACGTGACAGCTGCACCTCTCTGGCGCGCAGGTGAGCCACTTCCGAGTTTGCCAGGCCCAGTTCAGACGACAGCGACGACTTCTTGGCGTGCTCTTGATCGACTTGAGCCTGCAATGCCTTCGACTGGCAATTGAAAATAAAAGCAAAGATTAGTTTGGAAGATTAGAAAACCGCCCTGACAAAGTAATTAACCTTCATTGTAACTGTTATGGATTTTCACCTCCACTATCTACTAATAAGTTAATGCTCTCGTTTCATTTTGATTGAGGTCAATATTGTTCAATTTACTAGTAGTATTTTACCTCATTCTCTTCTTGAAGCCTGCTGTAGAAGAAGCAGTGGGGGCCAGCCGAACAGCTATAACCAATAACAGCCTTTGTCTTGTCCTGAGCTTAAACAACAAGAGCTTTAATTGGCTTCAGCTGTTCGACAGGCCGCCACTTCGTACCTCATCTACAGCAGGCTTTAGCAATAGAAACCCTTCTTCCAACAATTCTTCTAAGTAAATTCTCATGAAGATATCCATTCATCTGTCAGTGAAAATATCGTTCCTGCATAGCTTGTGAAGGGTATTTAATCTTTTTTGTTAAGATACTCCTAGTTTTTAGGAATAATATTTTTGTTCATGAAATACTAAATGACTAACAATAAGATTCCTTTTCATCTTACTTTTGTTAAATTTGGATCTGTTTCAATGGGCAGTATTAAAACAAAATTGTGAAATAAATAAGAGCCCCTGCAATCTTTCATCCAGAGAAAGGGATTCTGTTCCAATACCACTGAAGAATATTCTGAAATATTCTAAAAGCAGTAGTCTAACATGGTCAATTTCCTAGATTTTTATACATATTTCAAGTTGAATACCAAAAATTCATCCATTCATTTATTCGTAAAAATGAAAATAATCTATACAAAACAGTTATCTTACTTTGTCGACTTCTTGTCGGTACTCTCCTTCGAGTTTTTGGAGCCTCTGTTGAATTTGTTTGTAGTCAACAGACAGCATCGACATCTGCCTTTCCTTTTCTTGCGACGAGAGGTCTGCCTTTTGTCTTGCACATTTTTCCTCGTTCAGTTTTGCTTGAAGAGCTGTAATAAAATCAGGTTTGTATTTGTTCCAGCAATAATTGTATGAATTAACATAGATTCTTATGAACATTGGATTTGTAATACCATTCGCTATCATGTCACAACTCCTTAGAACAATTTTCAAATGCATCCTGAGTTGTGTACTATTAATGCGATTTTACCATTATGTTATGCATTAATAAAATGATCCTTGGATTTTTATTCATTTAATTAAATATAATAGGTTTATTCGAAGTTTAACTAATTTTCACACATACAATATCGCAGCATTATGATATCAAGAGATCATCAGAAGACGTACGGTAATGAGTATTGAAAAAAAATTTTAGATCTAGATCTTTCACACAATTATTATTCAACATTAAATTTATTATCTCATGATTTCAAAAGCTTTTATTTCAATTCGATGTATAGACCTTTAAATCTTTATAATCTAATTAGAAGAATCGATATATAGATCCTTTATAATCTAATTAGAAGAAAAAAGTTAATTCGAACTTGATACCAATGAATTTTAATGCCCTTTTCAACAATTATTCATGATATCAGATGTACATTCTTGTTTGATTCAGAATCGGCCAAGGGTGAATTACTATTAACGGAAAGCAAAAAATCTTTAAAGATCTTGTTATAATTTGAAAATTTTATTTCAAGATACTAAGATGAGGGTTTGTAAAAAAGTTGGCATTCAACACTAAACATCATAGATTTTTTTTTCATGAGAAATAACTACTAATTCAGATTGAAAACATATTTCATGCGTATTGATTATATTATTTTATTAATAAAATCTACTACTAAATGAATTCCAACAATTGACACACAAAGTGAATGGCTAGCATCAGAAAAATAAACGAAACGATGATGCATACCTCGAAAAATACAATCCATGCGATCTGAGGTAGGAATAGAAGGAGATTTAGTACAAACAATTGAACATCCATGCATCCAAACAAAAGAAAAACAACTAAGATGATGAAAAGAGTGAGAACCAATCAAACTCACTGGCAACTGAAAAGTAGCTAATATGATCATTTTGACAATCGGAATAATTGTGGATGGATGGGGTTTCAATGTTATACTAGAATTACAGACATGGAAGTTTGTGGTAGAGTGGGAATATGCTCAGCGAGATGAGTTTTGATTTGTCAAACGAATAATAAAAATTGAAATTAGAGATGATACATGATAGAAAAACTCCCTACATTGTAAGAGACCGACTTAAAATAAATGCAATTCATAAGTACAATCCAATTACATAATAGAATGCTACTTTCTTGCTTAAACTGCAATTTTTCGACTTATATCAATATTTCACTTCAATATTATAGACTGGAAGAATTTGCAAAATCATAATTGTACAATAGGATTCCTAAAGTAGATTCATTGGAAGGATCAAATGGTGAGATCTCAAGTTTTCCAATGATTAAGCAAGAGTTCCTATCCAAATCTCAAGAGAAAAAAAACTGGCTACCCGATATAATTCCAAGAGTTTATTGAAATGAATAATTGCTTGACTAAGTTTAGAATTAAACATTCAGAAAACATTTTTTTTTAATCCATGACCTGATAGGTAAAAGATACTCTCATCATGGATTAAATAATTAACGATTGTACAAAATTCTCAACTAAATCATAGTCTTTTAAACAAAGTCGTGATTTATTCTGAAATGAATCATTAAATTTTCAATTACTTTTACGAACTATTTATTCAAACAATGTATTACCTAATGAAATAATATAGAATATGTATTTTGATAATCACGATGCAGTTAGCAATAGTATTGAGAGAGCAGGTGTTATGGGAATGGCCTGATATTTACAACTTCGGAAAAAGGACATTGACATTCTCAATAATAGGTCAATGGTAAAGAGTCGTTCAATGTGTATATTATGAGTAATTACAAAACCTGAATTGGAATTTCTGTGATGTATCAGCGCGTTTTCCCAAGAGACAATCAAGCGAAGGCTAGACAACAAAACATAAGTTACGCTACAAAATCACTCTCAACCACATGAGCAAGAAATGAAAGATCAACAACTTGAAAATGCGTCTAATAATTTTTCATTCAGAAAATGCGATCTATTTTCATATAGGCTTGAAATTTCAAAAGAAAAGTTTCAAGAAGTTCCGATTTGAAAAAATAGGGTATTAATAATAAAATGTGTCTATGATAGTAGGTGAATGTGATAGTAGATGGAATGTGAAATGATGGATAGCCTATAATTAGCAAAATTAGATGGAATGTATAAAGGAATCTAAGTTGCTGAATAAACAGTGAAATTCTCTGTAACTAAAATAAGGTACTAAATAATAACTAAAAAAGTGTATTCTAGAATACAAGTCCGAATTGGGAGCCAAAAATTATAAACCCGAAAGCATGAAAAAGAAGAAGTTCCAATTGTTCCCAAACGAGTCAAGATGATCGTAATCCCGTGTATATCAACTCGGTAATTCACTTGATAATTAGTGGAGGATTAGAAGTTGATGGTTGGATAATCTACAATGATTTGGAAGGAGTTAGTGGAAAAATGCGAATTGATGCAAATTTGATAGAGGATATAAGTTTTCCAAATTTTTTTATAAACATTCAATTACAATGACTAAGAGATGAATATCTTCCCCACGGATCATGAAATATCTTTTATAAGGCGAAGTTGAGTCCTCTACCCAAGATGAATGGAATATTATATTTATATTAATATTTTATACAACTTGCTTCTACCTCCCAAACTATAGCTGAATACGATTACAGATAAATTTTTGTGGATTCATTGGTCGATTTTTTAAGCAGTTGATACTAATGAAACCCTTTAAAAAAATGAGAACAACGTGATTTTCAGAAATGCAAATAACAAAAATAAGCAACGTGCAAATTAAGAAACCGAAGCTGTCGAGTGATAGGATAAAGTAGGGACATCAAACCTGTAGGATGCGAATTTATATCTTGGTTATCAATAGAAGGTACTGAGGAAGACATCAAAGCAGGCAGGTTGTTTTCAATCATCTCCCCACCTGGCCCAAACCATCACACTTATGGCTCAATGTCAAATACAATATACTTTGTGTACACATAAATTTAATTAACAATATAGTTAATAGCTAATAATTATATATAATATAGTTCGCTCAAGCTGAGAAGAGACACCGTTACAATACACTTTACTTCAAAGGTGTGTCTTTCCAGCTTGCGCGAACTACTCAAAATCGTTAGAATGATTATATTATATTACATCAAATGACGTAATTCTGAGATAATAGGATTCAATTGGTATTTGTGAAATCACCTGCAAGCCTACAATAACGTATGACTCTTCTATATACCTAAAAACTCATAATGACATTAGACATAGTATAAATCTACGAAACGCTGTTTACAAAACAGCGGAATTAAAATTGGTTTGACAATATCTAGTAGTTTTGTCCAATATAAAGTGTGATTGGAAAGATCTCTAACTGGTAGCCTAATATTTATTCTTGATAAGATAATATTCATTATAATATAGTTAACCTTTTCTAAAACATGACCAGAAACACCACCAAGCTTGAAAAATTGAGATTTTCAATAAATCTGTGGTTGATAGTATTTTCTTTCTGTCCAATATAAAATTGATCGAGTAGGTCTCGTAGCCTTTTATCATTCTAGATAAAATAATATTTATTCACAAAACAGCTAACCTTTCAGGAAAACATGACCGATTACGAGTCAAAAAATCTTTACTATGAGGGATGGTGAAAAATGCAACGTACCTTTGACCACTTCTAGATTGGCCTCTTCTTTGCTGACTAGTCTGCTTTTCTCAGTCTCCTGGTGGGCTTTGACCTCCTGCTGGTAGCGGTTCTGCGCCGCCTTCAGTTCGAGCGAGAGCGAGGCGCACTCCTTCTCCAGACTGGACACCTTCTCGCCCAGCAGCCGGTTGTCCAACGTCAGCTTCTCCTCACGCTCCGCGCTGCGCTCCAACTCAGCCAGGATTGTGTGCAGGCGACCTGATCAAAAACACAACACACAATTACAAGACACACAACTTGGCGGATATTTGGTAAATGAAGCGTTAAAAAAAGTTATTCTTGAATTCCTCTTCATTTTGACCCATACAACCTATTCTTGAAGTTTGGCACGAAAGTTTGGTACTTTTTGGATATATTTATATCAAAATATATCATAACAATTTGTTTGACAGCAAAAATTTAACAATTAACTGTAACAATTTGTTGACATTGTTCAACTTCATGGAAATTTCTGAATTATTGTTGAATAAAATGATTATTCTATTCTAAAATTCTCATGAACAGACGAAGCCGCCGTTACTTTTTGCACATGCTATAGGCTACTTCTTTTGGATAAAATAAATAATTAAGCTAATGAGTTCGTACAAATTACCTTCAAGTTCTTTGTGCATGTCGACCTGGTGTGTGCGCGAGCTCTTCTCCTGCGAAAGGTGACCCTGCAGCGTGGCTACCTCCTGCTGCAGCTGGTCGCGTTGCACCTGCAACTGCGCCAACAGCTGCTGCAGCTCACCGGCAATCTGCTCGCTGGCCGACTTGGCCACGTTCAGCTCGGCCGCCTGCTTTCGCAGCCGAATCGCCGCCTCCGACTCGCTTTTCAACTTGTCCTGCATCTCGCTTATCTAATGGTACAGAAATTAGACGGAAAAATGAATTAATAGACAACAGAAAGAAACGATATGACATTGAAAACCCGAAATTATAGAACAGGAACAAAATTATTATACAGTTACAAATAGAGTGATGAAGATGAAGCCTGCTGTACACGGGGTAAGTAGTGTCGGCAAGTAAGACCTAGCCATTAAGCTTAGAACTGAAGTGCTGTTGTTGAAGCACACGGTATGCTGTTTAATTCTATTAAATTTCACGTTAAAATAGTCGATTCATTACATTATTATAGCTAATTGCATTCACTAAAAATATTGACCAATAACGATATCTTCAATATAATTCTATAATCTTCAAAATCATGATCGGGAGGGAGTCCAGTTACATTTTCTGCCGCTGAAAAATTGTGAAATTTAATGACACATACAACAGAATATTGAGAGTTAACGAAATAATAACAATAATTAAATGTATTAAACTTACTTGTTTTTCTAACAACGAGATTTTATCGTTGACATGTTGATTATTATTCATTTCTCTAGTTCGTCTGTTTTGTTCATCTTCCAGTTTCCGCCTGAGCTCATTGAGATGCGTTTCTGCTTTTCGCCTTAGGTCACTCTCATTCTCCCATTTTCTTTGAGTCTAGAAAAGAAATTCAGTAATTGAATATTAATACAGCAAATATTCTATTTTTGTTGGCAAGAAAACGTTGACATAAAAACTTTCGCCACACACGTCCTATCTACTTCGATTTGATTCTAAGTACCACATTCATACAGTGCATAAATTGAAGCACTATCCCATTTCAGTGTAATTCTACGCTTTGCGATCATTTGCATGCTATTTAAGTATAACAATGTATAGTAAATTCCAAGTTAATTTAAATTATAATTTTATATCAATTTTAGACCCAGAACAGACACTTATGTTCCGAAAATAAGTTTTCTCTAAAACATTATCATTTTATATTTTATTATCAGGATTTTTGTACTTAATTATACGAAATGACATTACTGGGCAGCTGAAGCGAAGCGGGCAGCGCGTCAGGTTTACAAAAAGTGTACATGTTGTCCAAAAATATTTTCATAAGCGTTTTATTATTCTATTCTGGTAGGCTACATTTTAATTTGCAAATAACAAAAACATTTGGAATTTTTGTTATAATTATTACAATTTTAGGATAAGTTCATAAAACTCACGTAGAGAGCACAGCGCACGAATCTTCAGCCAGATTTAGCTGCCCAATACATCTTACGATTGAAACAGTTTGATTATGAGATGTGGTAGAATTAGATATGCGGTAACAAAAGATAAATTCGGCGAAAGAATTTTACTTATAGATAGGAACAAAAAAAATCAACTATAGTGAAAAACGATTTGTAGTGTGTGATTTTGTGACAGCTTGGAAAGGATAGGCTCCTACATTTGACATTTAATGCTGCCAAGTGATTAAGATCTTGATACTGTACATGAACTGGAGTTACCTCTTTGAAATCGTGCTGTAACATGGTAACACTCTTTTCTAGACGGGATGCTTCATCTCTGAATTCGTTTTCGCGTTTTGTAACAGCATCCAGCTGAGCAACAAGTATGCGCTGCTTCTCCTCCATTGACGTCACGTCCTGTCGGTAGCGGTCCAGCTGACGCTCCATTTCTCTGTCTGCATAGCCATCTTTCTACAAATTGAAGAAAAACATTGAGATCCCATAGAGAAGATTGGGTAGTGAATTCCAAAAGTTTACAAAAAGACGCTATTTATAACTAAATTACATGAGAGAATCAGGGAATGAAAGTTGAGCAATATTAGATAACTCGGTTCAAGCAAGGAAGACAGGTGGAAAGATGGGAAAATGACTCCAGCTCGGTAAATATTGGTTAAATAATTAGAAATTTAGTCTCAAATTGTGGATCAAGATGTTTCCTAGAATTTCAGACCAAATTTATAATTTTTGAACCAATACTGATCGACCTGGAGTCATTTTCACATCTTGCCAGAATGTCTTCTTTGCTTGACAGACTGACTATACCTACTGGCATTGATCATTTATTGCAAGCCAAGCACATGAAGAAGCTCGCAAAGTGCTGACTAATAGAAAACATGAATTAATTGGTTAATGAAGTATTATTTTAAAAAATTTATATTCCAATGAAGCCTACATTTGTGAGTAACCAGCTTAAAATTAGAAGATACTTATGATAATGCCTATAGGCCTAGTAGTGTATATTATGTATTGTTTCCAAATTCAAAATTTGTATATGATAAGCATAATTGAGAAATTCAAATCTATTTATTTTATAATCTTTAAAGATCACTTACCATATCCACCTTCAGCCGTCAAATAAGAGAGGTCATGCAAAGAAAGAAAGAAATCCCAATTAGTAAAATTGGGAGTGGAAAAATATTGATTCCATAATTTGTAAATAAGTCGTCGATTGTATAAAATATCTAAAAATAATAATGAATTGGAAACTCTAGTTTTGAAATTTCTACTGATTGAAATATGTCTTGTTAGCAAAACTCAAGATAATTGAAGTGGCTTTTTTCAATTTCGAATGAACATTGGCGGCTTAAATACTTGTCCCTACCAAAAAAGCACATGATTTAAAAAAATAAATGTTAAATTGATGCTTGAAAATTATTATTGGTTTACTTTCCAATTAGGATGATAATGTGGATAGTTCATGTTTAGTTTAAGAAGAAAAGCAAATTAGGTCAGAGAGCCTGTTATTTGAATTTTCATTATACATGATCATATAAATATCATGTTAAGCATGAGTTAAATAGACAAATATGTAAGATGTTTCATGATTACTTACCGTGTCTATAATTAGGTTATTTTTGTTTTCTTTTGAAGCACTAAGTAATCTGAAATAGATGAAAGGAAAAATTACAAAAAAATGAATGACAACACAAATAAGTTAGAACAATGGGTATACTATTACAGGTATATAGACTTGCAAGACCTCAGTATCTAGTTACTCCTTGTACGCTGAAGATGTGGCTCAGTGCCACGAAACGCGTCCGACAAGCTGACAAGCATCAAAATCGTGAGTACTGTTGTAAAAGTGAAAGTCATTAGTATCTACCAAGTTTTTAAGCTTACTATCATCAACAGTTCAAGTAGGATGAAGACAAAAGAAGAAATTAAATACTATTATTACGATAATATTGTCATCATTATCTACACTTTCTCATTGTTGTAATTTATTTGAAGTTTCAATTATCTATCTATAGATGAACTGAAAATCCTAATAAGTTAGAACAATGAGAAAGAGCAGATAATGATGACAATAATATCGTAATAATATTTTTTACTGTACTAATACCTATAAATAAGAATTTTCATCAATAATAAACTCAAATAATTGATATTACTTTTCATCCATTCATCTAGAAGTGAATGCAATGCTTTAGTCAATGTAAAAAGTGAATGTGGAATGGTTGAAACGCATATGTCTGTGAATGAAGCATAAAAGCGGGAAAAATGAGATGAGAATTATTTGGATAAGACTGACATACAGTACATTTAATATAATTAACTCAATTTTGTTCTAACAATATTAAATAATTTTCTATTAATTCAATTCGAAAAAATTATGATTGTGTAATTATTGTAAAGAAAGAGGCAATAGCGCGAAGATTCAAGGATTAAAAAAGTTTTTATTATTGTTTTTATATATATTAATTATATTATATACGAATTAATTCTATGCGAAGATTCTACATTAAAAAATGTGTCTGATTTATACATTAAAAAATGTGTCTTTTTACTCACTGATAATCTCTGGAATATGTGAATCCAACAAAAGGTAAGTGGTTGCCGGCAAATGCTTTGGGCACAGGAAAATTTTCTTCAGGTGTTTCATCTTTTTCAAGATAATCGAAATGACTCGTATCATCATCTCCACTCAGTTCAGGTACAACGGGAGGAGCGCCTACAAGAACAAGCATGATAAACTATACCTCATTCACAATTACTTGAGACGAGATAAAAAACCACAATGTAAGCAAACAGGGCTGCTACTGTTGCGATGACAAACCATAGCAACGATACAACACAGTCCCGACGAAAATAATTGCCGACACACACGCACAAATACGCATTGCTAATGCTATGAGGTGTCCACGCTACAACGTTTAAAGGTTTGTTTGTCGTGGCCAAGGTAGCCACCCCAAACTTACACGCACACACACGCAAAAAGTTTGTTCATTTCGTCTCAAGTCATCGTGAATAGGGTATAGATAGATAGATACTAAAAACACTACTTCAATAAAAAGAGGAACCTTATACACTGATAGAAAAAAAATCATGGAGGAATATTCATTTCAGAAGGATTCATTCAGTCCTCATTCCTAAACTAATATTTTATGTTTTTATATTATTCCTAAACTG
This sequence comes from Sogatella furcifera, assembly GCA_017141385.1. Taxonomy (NCBI): domain Eukaryota; kingdom Metazoa; phylum Arthropoda; class Insecta; order Hemiptera; family Delphacidae; genus Sogatella; species Sogatella furcifera. Next base: position 18,549,926 of record CM029547.1, on the reverse strand, counting down.
GGGGTGGCGTAGCTGATTATTATTATTATTCTGATTATTATTATTATTATTATTATTATTATTATTATTATTATTATTATTCCTAAACTTCTTGTAGCCTATCATCAAATCTTGTAAATTGACCATATATCAGAATTAGGCTACTTGTGAAGATAAATCAGAACTACTTGTAATCTTGCCTCATTAAAACTGACAGTAAGATCATTTGCATGAAATCGAGAAATTAACAAAACCTGAAATCACAATATGAGAAGCATAAATACTCACTATCCCTCAGATTATCAAAAGTCCATTGATCATTCTGGAAAAATAAATGCTTCTTGATTTCTTCTACGCCATTTCGTCCTAAGCGAACAGTCCTGGAACGAAATTAATTAAGCTATTATTTATAGTCAAGATTAGTATAAAGAAAAATCTAGAAAATTAGACACAACACTAACATGTATATAGAATGTTAGAAGGATGCCATCTAAAGGTAGCATGATCCCAAGGGTAGCTCAAGCTGCACCGCTCCAGCTGCGCTGCTCTAACCATCACAACTCTATTCACATAACTTAATGTTAACTTTGTTATTAGGGCTAATAATATATAATACATCAATAAATAGTGAAATTTGCCCTTTCTAAGCCATTTTCAAGTAAATCTCACTATTTATTGATTTATTATACATTATTTGTCCTTATAACAGAGTGAACATTTATAATATAGTTCTGTAAATGGCTAGAGCAGCGCAGCTCGAGCCGTGAAGCTAGAACCGCTTGGGCATCGTACCTTAAGAGTGGATGGTAAACTGCCGAACGGCAAAATCAAGCCCCATAAGAACAATGTAATTTTTATCAATCTCTTGGAGCAGATAGAGCTTCTATTTATGGACAGAATTTCACGTTCTTCATCTCATTGGAAAGAGAATTCAATTCTCCAGTGACGTGACCTATTACTTTTTTTGATTCAAAGTTCATTTTGATAATTATTGTATAATTGATTAATTAAAAAAGGATTGAACTCTAATTATTGAAATAAACTCAAAATTGAAAAAGTAAAAAGTCACGCCCCTGGAGAATTGAATTCTCTTTCCAATGAGATAAAAAACTTGGAATTCTGTCCATAAATAGAGGCTCTATCTGCTCCAAGAGATTGATAAAAATTACATTGTTCTAATGGGACATAATTCTGCTGTTCGGCAGTTTGCCGACTACTACTGACCACTCTCAAGAGATTTCCTCTTGAAATCAATAATTATATGCCAATAGGCAGAAGATACCCAGGTAGACCACGGAAAATGTGGCAATAATACAGCTGTATTCGAAAAATGTGTCAGAGAATATTGAACTTCATATTTTTAGATTACTGTATTAGTATTATAAATTATATGATTAGCTGATAGTGAGTCGGATTAGGCCAAAGCCTAACCCTGTATATAAGAAGAAGAAAAATCTGAAGATGATGCTATTTCATGATAATAATAGGAACAATGAAACACAACCCTGAGTGAGACACATACATTGGTGAATGAGTACATACCAACAATAAGTTGAGTCAGCATACAACAAAATTACCTAAGTTTGAGTTGCATCAAAGACAATCAACTCGTATTAATGTATCAAAAAATCACCGATTGATGATAGGTGGGATTAGTTTTCTCTCTAAACGATCTCCTCTTAACAAAGTGTTCGAATATACAATATTTAACCACACAGTCTATAGATATATGGTAATTAGACGTTCATTCCATAAAAGAGTAGTTGTTCATGAGCTAGGTGAATCCAATAGAAAAAGACAAAATATCTACCTATCTGTAAGAAAGCCGCAGATTAGGCTTTTCGCATTGTGACTGATTTCGATGTCGGAAGGAAACTGGAGTGAATTTCTGTGGTCCATAATTTTACTGTAGGTTCCAACCAGCGAATCTGCATAGAAAGGTGTATCTCCAACCAACATTTCATACAGGAACACTCCCACGCTCCACCAATCACATTCTCGACCTGTTTTTGCAAATGGAAATTCAAGTTATTCAACAATTCAAAAACCAGTAAAATCATGATAAAAAGCATATTTCATAAATTGAAGAAATCTTATACAGAAAAGGAGGGCCTATTTTATAGGGCTTCTGCTATCTCAAGAGACAGGCACCGTTAATAAGAATGGGAGGAATAAACAAATATAAGGTATCTTTCATTCAATCGGATTATAATCAAATTGTGACATATCAGTGTAGTGTAGGAACGTTAGAAGTTTGAATTGTTTGATATTACTGAAAGTCGCAGGTTTGATTACCATTCAGTCTTCCTTTAGTTAGATTTCATTCGGAATTTCTTTAGTAAGTTAGGCTATCAACCTAATCAAGATCAAATCAAAATCCATTTATTGCCAACAACACATTAGTATATGTATTTGCTACGTAAAAATCACATAAAACTTCTTACTAGAGCCACTAACCACACACAAGTATATATGTCGCCAGAAAGTAAAGCAGTTTCGTCTATATCTCGTACGTGATGTAACCTATTAAAAGTACATGTAGAGAAACTATTGTTTCTCTTGATTTCAAAACATCTGAGCAAAGATAAATGATAAATATAAAAATTGACATCATAAGCTGTTGGGGCGCACAAGGAGACGAAACCACCAAACGTTTTGGCGCCAGCTATTAAAAAAGTGTGTCTTCTTCTTCTTCTAAACCCCCTTCTGCCTTTACAGCGTAGGGGTGGAAAAAAGTGTGCCATTATATTAATAAAACTTTTCAAGGTGAAAACAACACTTCAGCTTCATGCGAATGAGAGGCCGAATATTCACCCTCTAAATTGAATGCAACTTACTTGGAGAAGAAATAATATTCTTATTACCAATGTGGGCTACTTACCATAAACGCCTTCTCCTCCTTGTGACTGCAACACTTCTGGAGATATGTAATCTGGTGTTCCCACAGCTGTATCCGACCTTACGAGACCATCCTTGAAATAGAAATAAATCAATTAAATTGAGAGAAAAAATAATAAGTTATTGAAATTGAATAAAAAAATGATCACAATGAGAATTAAAGACAAAAACGATTGATGAAAATTCCGATATTCAAATAACATGAATCGAAATTAGTTACCAACGTTTATCACATTATAGAAATGAAAGTAGTCTGTATAGTATAAGTGAAAATGTGTATTGAACTACTGACTAATTGGAATACTGTCAACTCTTATTATAACAAATACTTCGGGTATTACCATAGAAAGAGGATAGTTGAATAATATAGCAATACATAACCTTCATGAGTCAACTTGTTAGTTTTAACTATGATGAGAGGATAATTGATTCGTAATAACTTAGTTATAAAAAAGAGAAAAGCGAAATTATAAATAGAAGCTGTGCTTACCGAATCCATCCTCATACAAGTTCCAAAATCAGCTAGTTTCAAATGGCCGTCTTTCCCTAGTAGCATGTTGTCTGGTTTAACGTCCCTGAAATCACAATTCATAACAGAAAATTTCATTATAATTCAGTACAATTCCAAATCTGACGAAAATTACAGCTTGAGTCAACAATATTTTTATTTATGCAAATTAATTTTTATATATTACAATATTATATATTATTTATAAATATTTGCATTTACATTCAAATAGATTAATTACATTTCATTATATCAAGTTTGTGAATACTGTAGGCTTTTCTGATGAAATATACAAGATATTGCTTCAATATACTGACCTGTGAACAAAGCCCATTGAATGAATAGCATCAAGGGCCAATACAACTTCAGCGCAATAGAATCTAGCCCATTTTTCAGGTACATCATAGTTCGACATAAGATTGACAAGATCACCACCTATGAAACAAAAAAACAAATAGGCTATCACTGATAAATATATTGATATTACAATAAAGACTCAACAAATAGAGTTAGACAGTAAAACTCTACTCAATGTAAAATATTCTTGATAATTCTAAATATTAATCTAAGAAATAATATCATGTAGGCCTATGTTTCTATAGAAAATTCATTCTGAAGATTTGCCTTTTAAACTTAGGCCTACTGTAGTGTAGGTTTTATATGAGTGTGGACTGGACAAACAAACCATAGAGAAGCTTGGACATTCTATAAATAAATTATATTTAGTTAAAAGTGAAATTATCAAGTCATTCATATCAAGTGATCAAGTTACATATGGGCCAGTTACCAGTATAATGCCATACTCACAGACATATTTCAGCAAGACTGTGAACTGAACGTTGTAATTGAGAAGAATTTGATCTAGTGGTTCAATGAATACACGAAAATTAAAATTTCTTGGTTAAATCTTTCAAAACTCCAATTTTTCATGATTAAATGGTTGTTTTAATGGTGGCCAAGAATGCTTACTATATAACCAGCTGAATAAATTATGAAATATAGAACTATATAGTTCTTTTAAACTTCAGAATGCAACATAGCGCTAATGGAGTACAATACAATACTGCCAAACATGAGGAGTTAGTTTTGATGTAATTACTGAGAAATCACTCTGAATAAACAGCAAATGTGTGCGCTCATACTGCATAAAAAATGCATTGCCAGAAGACTGCTTAGGTTTAAAAGAACTATAGTCAATATTTGTTGCACCAAAATTGTCAATGAGAATAAGATTGAAAAATGTTATAAGATGCTTATTAGTTGATATAAATATTTCTAGTACCTGGCATATAATCCATCACCATGTAGAGGTATTTCTGGTCTTGAAATGCAAAATGCAGCTGAACAATCCACTCAGAATTTGCGTAAGCCATAATATCTCTCTCTTCCCAGAAAAATGCTGAGTCAGAACGCTTGATCTGAAAAAATATACAAAAAATATTAGGACAATTTAAATTCAATGAAATATCAGTTGAAAATAATAGCTGAATTCTCCGATGTGATAAATGAAATAGTTCAACAGTGTTTGTCAGATAGATTGACGATGAAGATGAAAAAAAATTAGACTCCACCATTTAGCGTCCACGAAACATTGCGATCAACAGTTGGTTAGGTAATTGAGCACGTGGAGTAAAACAAATATGCAACGCTGTGAAAAGTGATTGCAAAAACCCAATTTTCAAGTTTTAATAAACCACTGAAATTGTATAGGCATACAAAAAAATCTTTTGAATACATAGTAATAAAATAATGGGTAGTTTTACTGTCCAGTCATAATGATTACCTCAATTCTAAGATTAATTAATTTATTTAAACATATTATATTGTCAAAAATAAACCAACTCACCATTTCGAACTTGCTTAGTAGCTTCATGGCAAAAACCCTTTGGGTAGATTTATTTCTGACCTGGAAAACAGAGGGATGGAAATTAGGAAATATAGGAGATGGATGTTGTTCTGACATTTTAACGTAAATGTGCTCAAGTCGAACATCTGTTCCTATTCCAGATGTACTATTTGAATAGCAAATTAAGCATAATACGACAGCATCGTGAATAACCCAATGAGAAATGATAATTGTGTAACATACCAATTGAACTTCACCGAAGGCTCCCCGACCTATCACTTTGATTTGAGTGAAGTCGTCAGTTTTCATACGTAGACCAGTTATATGAGAAGCAATGTCATTATCTGCGAAAGAAAACATAAATGAGTTTATATTCACTTAGAATATCAACACACCCACCTTGTACTGGACAATACAAGGATAAAGAAATATTGCTTTACCCCATAGAAAGTATTAACATTTAAAATTGCTAGATAAAAATAAAGGATGAAGATTAAATTATTGTTTTCATATTCGAAATAGAAAAGCAATGATTGGTATAGTCGTCCACAGATCATTAGAATGGTCAAGGACGACCAATTCTTCCGACACCACTCCCTGTTTCTCCCTCCGGTGATGCCGCTTCGTACTTAGGGGTTGCTAGTAAGAGTGTGTGTGAGAGAGAAGGAATTATGTTTTGTTTGGGTGAGGTTGGACAACAGTGGCAACAGGGCTCAGCAATCCCGTGACCTTGGTCATTCCAATGATCTGTGGTCGACTATAGTAGCTTTAACAAAAGCCAGAAGGGCCTATTAATACGAAATAGCAATGGCAATATTGAACACAACAAAAATCAAGCTTAACCTACTTGTAAAAGCAAATTGAGAAAAATCTCTGAGATCGAGAAATACATCGATATCTGGTTATGCTTCTTCACCTAATGAACATAGCCTATTTGACCAGTTAAGTGGAGAAAAATTGTAGCTACTTTACATTACGATTTTAATGTATTTTACAGAAGTACCTACCATGAATTGACATGTTTTGTTTCTGGCTTAATATGATAATATGGACTTTGAAAGAACTCTTATAAATGTGTTGAATATAAAATTTTGATGAACTGAATATTAGGAAAATTCAAAAATTATACTGTTCAAATTTGAAAAGTTAATTATGTTTGAATAAATAGCATCGAGAGATAAATAAATGAAATTTACTTTACATTCACATTACAGTTCATAATGATACTTTTATTGGTGGAAGCTGTACTCACATCTTTGTAGATATACCTCTACATTTTTCATTCGCTTCACAGCCGGATGGTCACAATCTGATACTAATGCTTGGACAGTATCCTGCAGAATTACAGAAAATTCAGTATATTAGAAAAATTAATCAATGTTTTAATTGAGCACAGTACAGTATAGACTAAGAATAGGTATACAATAAAAATACCATCTGAAAACTGAATAATTTCTTACATATGGCCATATTAATTTAAGATTGATGCATTCAATATTGTAAGCGCAATATGTCAACAACTCACTTTGAGAATTGAAGTGTAATTCAAACACTTATATCTTGTGAAGAATATAATTTTTCCTACAGATGTCCGTAAAATTGCAGTTTTCGCACTGAAAATCGTGTGTAAAACGGTCCATTCTTGAACTAGTAATAATTAGCGTGCGTAAAGTAAAAATTAGCGTGCCTAAAAATTTTTACGCACTCCAGATTTGCAACCTAACAACACGAAATAGTAAGTGTATCAAATGGATGTTCCGTATTTAGAATTCAAAATTGAGGCGGCAGCCCTGGCTGACGACCAAACGGGAGTCGATCAGCTGGTAGCGGCAAGTTGGAATTGCGACCAAAAGGTAGTACCCCGGTCAGACCGAGCGAGACCGTCCGTCTAAATTTTTTAGGTTATTTTATTGTTTATATCAATACCGTGAGTAAGTTACGGGATAAAAGTTCTATTTATTCTCAGAGCTTTTATAATAGTTATGAGATTAGGGATTTATGTTATGAATACCGTTCATTATTGTTGGTTATAAAACCTGGGCTTGAATTGTTTGAATACGGTAAAATGATTGTGATTTGTTGATCTTGAATTTGGTTCATTTCATACAAAAGTTGACTCAATTTAGGCTATCAGAATTCAGTGGCGAAATACATTATTATGATTTTTTTAATGTGAAAGTAACTTAATACTTTAATACATACAACTTTGAAGAAGACTTAGAAACTTTGAAGCACCATAATTACTGAGATTTTGAAAATACCGTAGGCTAAAATGAAATGAACTCAGATCACATTTACTTGATCTGACTACTTTAACTACCATATATATAAGTTAATATACAGTATAATGAAAGTGATTGAAGGCATGATATAGAATTCATAGTAAATGCGACATTCTAATTTAATACTATCATTAAATTACAGCTTCAGTTCAATTCAGTCTACTTGTTGGCTGGTTCAGCTTTGAACCTTGCACTTAATTCATAAAGTAGGATTCTGTTATTCAATGCAGGTGACAGCCGACGACTAAATAATTTTGCATAAAAGCATGATAAAGTCCTGAGAATCATAAGCAATACGATTGTAACCTTGCATAATTTTAACATAGAAGCAGTTAGCTTCTATCTTATGCTTTAGATAGCCTAATCACTCACGGGTTGCATCAATCAAAAGCCTACCTGCTGGAACTGATGAGATATTTTGTCTCAAGTGATATGAAGCAACAAAATTTTTCCAGAAAGAATAATATACAGTACTTTACATGAAAATATGTTACGGTATTCATAGCACTATTAAGTTATATAGGCTATCATTTCAATGAAAATAAAACCATGAGTTCGATTAATTATGAACTAGAAGATTCTAAATCCCTTCCAGTCACATTAAATAGTGTTTAAAAAGTCTAATTTGCGCTGAATTCTAGTAAATATGATTATTCAAAGTATGAAAGGGTGTTTTACACTTATCAGTTACCTGGAATATTTCAAGGTCTCAAAAAGTAGTTTATACTGATTTTAGCTCATAACTTACTGGTAAATATTACAGTGAGTATGTATGTATGTCTGCCTCAACAGCCCATGAAGGGCCTAGGCCTACCAGCTGGTTGCCACTTTCAAATTCACTCTACTATACAGCCCGTCCAAGCCAAGAAGACACCCCGGCATGATGGGAAAACGGCCCCAGCCCGTCCAATACCGGCCCAAAAGCCATAAAGTACAGTGAATACAATAATTTATTATTCTATAGTCACTGTGATACATAGAATAGATGAAATGTTTGAATTATATTACTTCATATTACTCAAATAAAAGTAATTATTTGATAATAGATGACATTGGACATTGTAGGCTTCTAAAATTGAAAGTTCCAACTCAAGATTTCCGCCATCTTGGATTTGTAAAAATTGTGAGATGATGGTACTTTACATGATTCTTATATTGATTTCAAAGGCAAAATAAATTGAGGAGATTGCGATGAAAAATACTTGAAATTACACTAAAAACCACATTTGAAACTTTTTCCTACTTTTCACACAGGCCCAATGGTAACTGTAGGAAAAATTTTATGTGTAACTCGAGCATAAAGTGTTATTGCTGCACTCGAGAAACGTTTTTCACTCGCCTTCGGTTCGTGAAAAAAACTGTTTCACTTGTGCAGCAATCCTTCACTTTACGCACTAGTTACACAAATAACTATTTAATGTTAGAAATAAGATCTAAATTCATTCAAATATCATTTCCATTAAATTTGAAAAAAATAGGTTTGAAATGGGTTTCTTGATGCTTAGGTCAAAAATGTACAAGTGTTTCAAAGGCATTCTTATTTGTTAAAAGATCTTCGATCTAGCTTTCGTAGTTCCATATCTTAGATTTTTCAGGAAATTCTTGAACTTTGTGCTAGGAAAATAATTAAATTTTTATAGTCGGTCTAGGCAGAGATGACATCCGGGCAAGATGGGAAAATGACTCCAGGTCGATTGGTATTATTCAAAAATTATAAATTTGATATGAAATTGTAGAACATTGTACATTTTTCTCGACAATTCAAGACCAAATTTATAATTCTTGAATCAATATTGACTAGAATAATTTTACTAACTAGATAACTAGTAATTTTACTAATAATTTTATTAACTAAAATAATTTTCCCATCTGGACAGAATGTCTTCTTTGCTTGGATAGACTAGTCCTACACTATTGCAGCTAAGTTGAAAAAACAGGCGGCACTTTGCGCTGCGACCTTACATTAGTTATCAGTTTGTTAAAGATAGACAGCGATTTTTATCAAAGACTACTTATCTATAATCTCAATGTACATTACACGTCAAATCTATGTTCATCCTGACCAATAACTGAGTAAATTTGCAACTGAAAAAAGTGCTGAATGAACTTAGCTTACCAGAAGGCAATCGACATTTGAAACACTGCGAGGATCCATTATCTTCTCTTCGAGAAGGCGGAGGCGCCGCCTTCTGTCCTCGTCCAACACTGTCATATCCATTTTCAGCTGCCGTTCTCCTCTGCTAGCAAATATTCCACCTAAAATTCAATCAAAATTTAATGAGACCTAGCAGGAACTGATAAAGAAGGCAGAAAGTGTAGAAAAATGACATTAAATATGAGAATAATGAATTTTTCATATAAAACTAACTTAGTTACTTGCATTTCTAATTGTTTAGTATTAACGAGAATTTTTCGAGAACTAGGGATTGTTTTAAAAATTGTGACTTAGTTGAGTTTAGGCTCGATAAAAAAGGATTACGCGTGTTAGAATAGAAAACTATTAGGCCTAAGCCATAAAAAACATTTTATTAGACATTAAATAAGGGCTTTAGTCCGCACTAACAACTGACATAATATAACCTGAGCATAATTCTTGAAGAGTAGACCTAGGTGAGTCTTCATCAGCAAAATTTATTACCGTAGTATATTTTTTACTGGTTTCACTTTCATGAACCGAATTTTTGAACCAATGCTCTAAACCTATCTCTGCTTCTGAAAAGATTTTTGTAGCGTTTAAGAGAAAGGTTTATGGTTAGCAGGTAAAGTATATTTTTACTGTAGCAACTCAAATTCAATTAGTTTAGTATAAGTTATCCGTGATAACTTAGTGTCAGATTATAAATTATTTCTTAAGCTTCTTCTAAAACAATTTACAAGAATTACCATGAATCAGTCTCACTTTACCATTTTCACCAAAAATCTGACTAGCCTAGCAAAAAAACTTTACAAACTTGAAATTTGTTACAGCCATTTCTGCCAATGACAAAAATTTATTCACGTCAGGCCTACATCTATTTTAGATGAACCCAGATATAAATCCGGAAAAAGGGTCTAAAACGTGATAGGCAATGGTTAGATAAACTGCCCTTGAAAGTATTCAGTAAACAAAGGATACAATTTAGGTTAAATTGCGTGCATGTATTCATAATAGATCTTGTTATTATTTAATAATCTTAAGCCTTTCAAGACGAAGGTGAGTTTTAAGATTTTCAAATTCGAAAACAACATAGAAATATAAACTGAAGTGGTAGCAGTAACGATAAAATATGAGAAGTCAAATGCCATAGTGTACTTACATAAATTTCATACAGAGCGATTCCAATTCGTTCAATGATTAAAACTGTGGTTTAATATCATTCAGTATCTCACATTTCGAAAATACTATGATAATAAGATAATATAATTGTTAAACCCTAGTAACCACCTTTTTTCCTCATCATGAAAATGAAATAAATGAATCTACAGTCACACTTTACTTCTGAGTATGTGTTGAAGATGTGTGGGGAGTGAGTAGGTTGGTTTTTGTGGTAGTTGTAGTGCAGAAGGGCTGTCATTTTCATACCGGTTCAGCTCTTGACAGAGCTGCTCCGTATCATTTTCCAACACGCACGCTCGACTAAAGATACGAAAAACTCAAAATTTGAGAATTCAAAACGACCGTGTAAACGAGCAATGAATCACCAGAGGCAAGTTAATTTTTACATAATTATAGTCTGTATGTCTTGGCAGTGATTTAAATTTATCTATTAAGTTACAAGATTATCTATATCCTGTGATATCTGTCTCAGTGTGGTATCACAACCAACCAGATATGACAAGTCAGAACACAAATAGAAAAAGTCCTCTATTCATATACAAATCACTCAGTCGGATACATTAACACAGGATTAAACCTTGCGCAGACCAATGCGTCGCGAATTCGTTGCAGTGGTTCCAAGAATTTGGACTCCGATTTTGATATTCATAATGCTGGGGCACGCACACCGAAGCAAAATAATCGTAACTTAGAGCGCGGGAGTATTTGAGTATTTAACCTAACCAACCTAATGTTTTGATAGTAAGGTAGAAGAGATACTGAAATTAACTATAATAATGATGCTGTAATTCAATAATAATGAGTTATGATATAACCCAAGGTAATTAGAATAGAAGGTATGAGCCATCAGCATTGTAGCCGGGAGGAAACATTGAATTTTGACGTCATTGGCACCACAGCTGTTTAGCGAACCTAGATATTAGAAACTTTGTCTGCTCCTTGTGCGTTCCAATCAGAGTAATTAGATTAGAATCATTTCTGACGTCACAGAAAATATGCACTATGATTTGAACAGGCTATTATGTTATCACTGCATCATTTTTTTGCAAACATGTGGTTTTTGTTATTAGTACAAAATATTTTCCCAATTGCATTCAAACTGTAGGTTATATGTATTAGCAAAATGGTTTTGTATTAGTGGTTTTGTATTAAGCAAAATGAACTCTTGTTATTATATGTTGATTTCAAGAAAATGAGTTCATCATTTTGATTCAATTTGCCCAATGGGAAAATATTGCCCAATATAAATAGGGCCGTATAGCTATTGACAAAAAGTTTTTCAAATAGGCATAGAAAAATCTATTTACAACATCAGCGTTTGGAACCAAGATGGAATGCACAAGGAGCAGACAAATTTCCTAATTTATAGGTTTGCTAAACAGCTGTGGTGCCAATGACGTCAAAATTCACTGTTTGCTCTCGTACGATGCTGATGGCTCATACCTTCTATTCTAATTACCTTGATATAACCTACTAGTAAGGTGCCTAATAACTGCTCAAAAGCTCAATTAGCCTATTAAAGTAAACTGAAACTTACCTGGAACATGGACAGCTTTTCCAATATCACACCAAATCTTGTATTTTTCTCTTATATTCTTGTAATCTTTGTGATTTAAATCATACATAATATGGTATAACAAATCATCATATTTGGTATTTGAAAATAATCTCTAACAATTGCTCAGTGTTGATTTCCAAAGTGCCAAGAGTTGACTTTCTTCCTTTTTGGTTATGTCTGTTTACTTGCAGACAAAAATTAGAGTTAGTTCCTGAACGAGCCACAATATCGCATGTGAAAGGCGCGACAAATGCTGCATGCAGCATTTGCTGCAAATATTTGCAAACCGAATATTTTGCAACGCATTGGTCTGCGCTAGCTCATACACTGCAATGGTTTTAAATTTCTGTTTGGCAAGTTCTCAGAATTGAATTCGCACCACAACAAAATTGTGTTGGTGTGCGCCTGGGGTTACAGCTCTGACAAGTGATTCAAAGTGAGTAAGATAATGTCACACCAAACCCATCTAATCATTTTTCATATGCGCAGTGCATTTTTTGTCCATTTGGGACCTTTCCTGTTGTCACATCATGTGTGACATTGCCCTTTAAAAAACAGCCCTTATCTCCTATTGCATTTTTATAATGAATCTAAATATTTTCCACTCTTCAGAAAAACAATAATTATAATAATACTCCATAGTCCCGGTAAACCCGGTGGACCCTGCCAATCCAAACTCCCTAATTGGAAAAAGGTGACTGACTTTAAATGAAAAAAATGGAGCAATGTAATCTGTTTTTACACTTTTTTTAATCAAGAGTATGGTGTTATAAACAGTACAATGTTAATTAAACACATACTATAACCTGTACTACTTTTTGGAGCATAAAAATTAAATTATTGAATAATTTTTTATGACCATTCAGGCATAGCCTTATAATGTACTTTCTGTAACTTTACACTGCATTTCCGGATAATCTGAACAACTTGGTGATCCAAACAGGGTTTGGTCCCAATTAGTTTGGATTACCAGGACTCTGGTATAATAATAATAACTATACTCCATCCACTGAGTGTTCAGGCCTAAGCTCCTCCCCCATTTTGACATCACAGGCGGCTTTAGCCAATGGCAAGTAAGGTCATCTTATGTCAATTGCAGCTGTTACTTTTTAGGTCACAGTCATGCTGTGAAAATCTGGAAAATGCAAGCCTTTCACTTTTCAGGGAATCCTTAAAAATTTATGAGTTTGCACTCTTTCAGCTGATTTACATAGTTCAAAATTTTCATGGAAGAATTTTTTTGGAGGATATGTTTTGTTCTTTGTTTGACCTTCAACAAAACTACATAGTTCTTTTGAAAAATATTGGTTTTATTGAATGCAAAGTACATACAGTAATGAGATTAATTTACTGCAAATGTAAACTCTAGATTAGGTTATTTAGGCCTAATTTAATTTGTCATAGTGAGTAGTTGAATGAGTTTGAAATTCCCAGCTTGAACTGGGCAGTCAAAATAATAACAAATATATTATTATGGAATATTTTGTTCAATCAACTATAATTCTATCAAGTGATATTGATAATGATTGTTCTCATGTTATAAGGATGTAAATTTTACCAAACAACCATGAAACAACAATATTTCCAAGGCCACTCAAAAATTCGATATTGAAGTTCCAATATTGATTAGAAATTTCTACATTCCTGGCAATTACGTGAGCTGGTTGGATCATGACATCAGAACCTCGGAGGAGGAGCTTAGGTCTGAAGACTCAGTGGATGGAGTATATAGTTCTGTGAACAGTAGACCTTACAAAGTCACCCATTGATGGGGCATTGAAGGGATAACTTACTTATGTAGAGTTTTATCAATTGCATGCAATTAATTATAAACTTGACAGCTGATTAAGCACACATAATTCTATAGTCTGAATTCTCCTATGTTCAGAAGTGTAAATGTATATAGTAATATTTTAGTATGGAGATAACTCATTTTCCTTTCATATTATCCTTAAAATGCAATATTTCAAAACATGTTACATATACATCAACACGCAATTTCAAGAGGAACATTTCTGTCAAATTTCATCAGAATCTATTGCCACATTCTGCTGTAAAGTTTGGTCAAATACTAGTAGTTCTGTCATTCTGTGAACAGTGGACCTCACAAAGTCACCTAAGGATAGGGCATTATTCATGAAGGAAATACTTAGCTATTTTGAGTTGCATGCAATACAATACATGCAATTTGAGTTGCATAATAAACTTGACAGCTGGATCAGCATGAATCATTCCATAGTGTGAATTATCCTATATGTTCAAAAGTATAAATTAGAAGTATAAAATGTATATAGTAATATTTTAGTACCTATGGATGTAATTCCTTTTCCTTTCATATTATCCTTAAAATGCAATATTTCAAGAAACCTTACACATACATTGACATGCAATTTCAAGAGGAACATTCCTGTCAAATTTCATCAGAATCTATTGCCGCATTTTGTTGTAAATGCGGAACAAACAAACATAAACAGAAATACAAAATCGGTGTCTTCAATCTAGACCTAACTTACGTTTGGTCAATTATTATTCTATACTTGCAACGTTGCACTGATACTGAAACATGCAACAGGAATGTTCGTGTTAGAGAGTAGCACTCTCAGTGGACTTTGGAGTTGAATTGGTGTGTGGCTTCATATTCGTAAATTCGAGAAATTCCCAGTTCCCAATATTCCCATTTTAAAAATACATTTTTGGCTGTATCTATGAATTTTAAATCTTCTATATACGCAAACTGCAAAAAACTATATTATAATTCTAATTCCCTATATTGCCATAACCATCTATCAATTCTCAGACCTTAATATACAAAACAAGATGGCGGCAGTATGGGCCTAGCCAAGCGTAATAGCAATAGTTCAAGTTGCTATTCTTTAGAAGTAATAAGACAGAAATAGCATATTTTTTATTGTTAAACAATATGATATTACAATATAATTAATATCCAATACAAAACTAATAATCATCACAATATGATGAACTTCAAACTAGAATCTGATTTATTATTCTATGTGAAAAATAGAAATTCAAGACACTCAAATTCCAATCAGTTTTTTCCAACATTTTTATGGCCTACTTCACTTGCTGCTCATTTCAACTTTCTTCCTGAACCTTTCCCCCAATATTTCCAGTTTCTTTTCCTTTGGCTTGCAAGTTTGAGACATCTTATTGTCTTCTTCACACTCCATCCAAAAAATGTAATTTCAACTCCTCAAAACTTGTTTTTAGAGTGTTATTCAAGCTTTCAGTTGTGTATTTTTACCATTGCTTTACATATCTTAGATCTCAACTTTGAGAAAAAATATAATCATTTAGCCAACGCTCCCTCACCCTCTCAGAGGTAGGCCTACCGGTCCGGCGCTGTAGGCCTACAGTATTGTAGGCTACAGTCACAAATTAAGCACTGTTTGTAACCTAATCATTTGATATTTTGAAGCTAACTGGTTCACAAGGCAGATCACTGATTTCATTAATCAAAAGCACATCTTTTTACTTTAAGCACTGTCACTTTTATAAAAAGCACATAGGCTAGTTTGTTGGAATTGAAGGAAATGCATCACTTCTCTTAGCACTCCAATTAGTTAATCGTCTATGACAAGGAAAACGTCTTCCTTGATCATAAAACGGTCTTCAAAATGATTAATTCAAACTGTCTTTCACTTCAAAATTTTGATGAAAACTTTTTTAACCAATATGTCCATTGAGAGTTTGTTTTCAGGAAACGTGAAAATAGAAATATGAATTGAATTACCATACTTGTATATTCACAATCATAAACACAACACAGACGACCCATTTGTAATAAATTATCAAATACTCAAGGAATTATGCCATATTATTTAACATAAAACAAGACGAATCGTGAGTGTAATCAATTATTGTCAACTTAGTAAACATTCAGTAGGCCTACTTATGAAATGTTCCAGAAATTATTTTATAATAAAACATATGATTTTTTTGTCAACATAACCAAAACGCTATGAAATCATGAATTTGGAGTAGGGCAATTACGTCCGCCATTTTCCATACAATCGATAGGTACATTAAGGTCTGAGAATTGATAGATGGTTATGATATTGCTATGTAGTTATCCTACTGAAAACAGCTGTTCCCAGTCTCCCGCCAACATTATGAATTATGCAAAACAAAACTTACGTATAGCTGGCGCCAAAGATCAAGGCGGTTGGCAAATGACTGATATTAATTAATTCTTTTATAGCTTTGCCTAGACAGTCGGCGAGCTGTCTGCGAGAGTACATAGAAATGAGAGCGATCCCAGGTATAATACTAATTAATAGTCATTCACCAATCACTCTATAATTGTTGGCATCAGCTCTGAACATACTTAAATTTGAAATCAGTGCGAAATCATTCGAACATAATTTTTTAAAATAATGGTACATACCGTATTTATAATTTGCGTAACATAGGTTGGTGATTGAGCCCTCCACTCGCTTTTGAAGGAATTGGAACTTCATCAAATTCCCGATTATAGAGCCCATAATCTACACAGAGTGTTTCAGCAGAGGAGGAATGTGCAATACTTTTCAGGCTTGCTTACACCAAGTAGAGAAAAAAGTTCCATCTGACATAAGTTACCGAGATAACAAGGGCAGAGAATTGACATTTTTCAGAAAATATCCATTTCATTAATTTTTTAGAGGCTCTTTAATGTTTCAATTTATTCCTAGGTAAAATTAGCTGAGAAATTCAATGAAACCAGTTTGATGTTTGCAACTTCAACAATAATTATTGAGATAATTGGAAAATATTATAAAAAACACAGTTTTTCAACAATTAAGGGTTATAACTAGATATGAAATCAAAAATATGTATTTACTCCTTCGGGAGATTGGCTGTCGTTAGTAAAGACAGTCAGTCGTTTCCCGTTTCTGGAGGAATATCAATTGTTGCATTATTACACTCTGATTAACTGCATGTTATTCAGAGGTGTTCTGCATCTTCACTTGGTTGTGAAGACTGGCTTATGGTTGAGAGGGTCGACATGCTAACCACACGTTACCTCTATCCTGGTTGATGATTATTCGCCTGCTGTATTGCCTGTCCAGGCTGGGAGGGCATTCTGGCGGGGTGGGGGTGGCTTCGGCTCGGTCGGTGTTGGTTCGGGGGCTGTGGGTTCTGTTTAAGAATTTATGGCTTTTGGGCCGATATTGGCCGGGCTGGGGTCATTTTCCCGTCTTGCCGGGGTGTCTTCTTTGCTTGGACGGGTTGTATAGTAGAGTGGATATGAAACTGGCAACCAGCTGGTAGGCCTAGGCCCTTCATAGGGCTGTTGCGCCAATAAAAAACAAACAAACTAGATATGAAATCAAAAATATGTATTTTTAAAAGATAAAAGTTGAAGAGAATCCAATTCTGAAGAAAAAGTTAAACGGCGGTAATAGTGCAAATCTTACCCAAATCAAAGAAATCACGATCGCTGAATGTGCAAATCTTACCCAAATCTAAGAAATCACGATCGAAAATCAAGAAGACACGACTAAAGACTTTTTTAATTGATTTTTCACCTGTGCTAAGTTTTGTCTGAGTTATTTGGTTTTCTTTTGATCGCAATTTCTATGATTTGTGTAGAATTCACATAATCACCGCCATTCAACTTTTCTTCAGAATTTGATCCTCTACAACTTCCATATGGATAAAAAATACAAATTTAGCCTATATTTCATATCCAGTTATGCTATACCGTAACACTTAATTGTTGAAAAATGGTGTTTTTAATTTTCCCCATTATCTCAATAACCATTGAAGTTGCCAACTTCAAATTGGTTTCATTGAATTACTCAGCTAATTCCTTAGATAGGAATTGATAAGTTTAGAACCTGATTTGAAAAATAAATATTTAATGAAAAATGTCAATTTTCAGCCATTATTATTTCTATTTGATAAAAGTAGATCACCATGTTGCGCAAACTGTATTCAGAAATTATGATACTACTTATAACATACCTACTTAAAGGGATTATGAAATCCCTTTTTGGAGTTTTAATAAAATGCAATATGAGAATTGAAAAGTGATCTTTTAGTTTTTCATTCAATATAAAGATGTTTTCTACTGATATTTTTACAGAAGAAATTTCTCATTAAATTAGTCTCATACAATAAACCTTTCTTGGTTTGAAGTGACTACATTTTTCGTAATAAATTATATTAAAAGGATATGACAGGTAATCAATTTCTATTTAAGAGGAATAATTTTAAAATATTTATTAGATAATTTTCAAACATTTCAACCAATAATAGACTATATAGAAATCATCAATACCAAAATTCGTATAATTTGTGGTAGAAATACATAAATCATGAATTCAAAAAGAGCATGTTGAGATGAGGCGCCTACACAATTTACATAGCACAAGGAATATAATAGTATTCCTCTCTCAACAAGGAATACTATTATTTTAGTACTGGTACTGTATTTTCAAGATAATTATTGGAAAATATACGGTACTTGAATATAATTGAAATGCAATCAGAGAATGCTAATATGAATGAAAATGTACACATTTTTAATAGGAAATCTCAGGTTTCTCAATATTTATAAAAAAATCTCATTCTACAATATTACGAGTATACTAATACACAAGAGCACGCAAACTTTCATACTCTCTCTCTCTCACGCTCTTTCTCTCAAGTCCGATCCGAAGAGCCGCATACTCAAACTGTTTGTATAAACCTATGTCAGTGAACTTCTTGGCCAAGAAGAGAAAGCTGTAAAAAATTACAAAAACTATTAAAAAAGAGACCTTGAAAAAGAGAGTTATTATAAGAATTAAACCAACAAACATTATTCCATATAGGCCTATCCATTATTTTATATGAAGAATTATAACATTCGGCATAACGGCAGAACATCTTAGAAATGTAAGATAATAATACACCGATTGAAGTTTTCGAATATTTGTCTTTTGAAAAATTGGGAAAAATAGCTACTAAAATCTGCAATCAAGTTTTTCATATGCCTAAAATTGGCTATAGTAGAGTGACTTTGAAACTGGCAACCATCTGGTAGGCCTAGGCCCTTCATGGGATGTTCAGCCAGACATACATACATACGAAATTGGCTATTCAAACTCCATTGAGCGGAGCGAAGCTCTAATGGATTAGGAAAGTCACTCTTTGTAATGATACTCCTCCGGAACCGCTCGACCGATTTCATTCAAACTTGCCATGGTGATAGTAGACATGGACGACCAAGTTATAGGCTATATAGCATTTTGAAAAGTTGCATATTAAGGACGAAAAAAAGAAAAAAATGATTGCTTACACACTATTACTATACACATTATTTGATACTATATTCATGCTCTCTGCACTGAAGGATTGCAACCTAACAATTTTGAAGCGCCCCATACACACACGGGAGTTGATCCGCCGGTGGGATCCGAAAGGAGTTGATCCGTCAGTGTGTTGGCGTTTTAATTGCTTTTAATTGCCTCTCGGTCCAAGTCCCGCCAGGCACGGAAAGAGCTAGCTGGGCGGCTTGCCTGGACTCGGATCAATCAAGGCCAAACTTTCCACCAAATTCCAAATCGACTAATAATAGAGATAGAAAAATTTCGATTGCAGATTCGTTTTCTGCAACCTCGAGTTTAGCCATAAGGTCCTGATTGTGAAAAAATTTGAAAAATATTCATATTTAAGAAAATTTATCAGCTCATTGAATCACTATTATTTGAATAGAACACAGTTTTAAATTACCAATTCATCTTTTATGGCAATAATTATTCTTTTCATTCAACTATTGAAAAAGAAAATCAATTTTATAAAAGTGGAATAGATAATTTTAAACTGTGTTCTATTTTATCACATCATCAGCCTGGATTCTTCACTATATTATTTGATTTTTCATCTACAGGACTACCACAGCATAACCTTGATTTTATTATCTATCAGCCTATATTATTCTGATAAAAATATAACAATTTGTTGTTCAATTTCCTGAAACTCAGTTGAGAGAGTCGGGCTGTATGTGACCCAAGGCCAATGAACTATAATTCTATGCCCCAAGGCGACTCTCTTCATTGGAAAACTATTTTTATTTCTGAATCAACATTGTTATGAACCCTCCCTTCCAATATGAATAGGCTCCATGTGAATGGGCTGCAAAAATCTTTTGTCAATTACAACCTTTTATTCTCAAACACACCCTCAACTTTTTCTAACGAAACTTCAAAATGACACCTTGTGTGCATCTAGCAGTTGTTGAGAGTCAGCCCTGAACTGCAGTTCTACAATCTTCTAAAATAGTTTCGTGTACTCTAGTTCCTAGTTTTGTTTATATAGTTTAGTTTTCATTTTTATTGTTGCTTCAGCCAAACCAGAGTTCTGTCCTCAGAATAACAGGAAACTATGCTAGTTTCAATGGGTATCCCTTGATTTCTACTTTTGAGCTGGATTTTTAAAAGCTAGCCTGGATTTTTAAAGCCAGACTGGATTTGATAATAATTAAAAAAAGGGAACTGAATCCAAATCTGGAATCAGAATTTGACTATATGGTTATTGTTATTAAATAGCGTTTTCAAGGGATTGGTGAAGAAATACGTAAGCGGGTAATTCCTTATATTAGTGCTTTTCATATAGAGGTTATAGAGGTAAGTTTATTTTAAACATGAATATTTTCCAAATTTTTTCACAATCAGGACCTTATGGCTGAAATTGAGGTCGCTGAAAACGAATCTGCAATCAGAATTTTTCTATCTCTATTATTAGTCGATTTGGATTTTGGGGATAAGTTTGGCCTTGAATGACTTGACCGGCGGGATCCAAGCCGCTTCGGGCATGTGTGTGGTGAATTTCTCCAAGTCTGAGCTTGTTAATTGCTGCTCGGGAAAATGCCCATAGGAAAATGCCCATGTGTGTATGCTCAGCTTAAAGCTGAGCATACGTTCCTGGTCAGAAAATGTCTATTATGCTCTTGAAATCATGTTGGTATCACTGGCAGAATCGGCTCCTCATCGAACCCTCATAGCTCAGTGGTTAGTGACGTCGACTAGTATTTCACTGCTTACCAATCAAAACTGAGCGGAACATTTTTTTTTGGCCGATTATTTTCAACTTAGAACAACTCCCAATATTATTTTACATAGAAATAAAAGTAATAAACGACCTTTTAAGATTTGTTTGGTTGAAAAAATTAAATTGAAAATTAAAAATTAATCATTGATTAAGGCATCAAGATTGAGTTGGACTAATTATTTACTTTGTCATGATATTTTTAATTTTTCCCAAAGAAAAAAAAAGCCTGGGAACCCTACTATCTGGGGTAGGGGTAAGGGTACCCACATACCCTTTTATTAACTCCAGCCCCCTCCCCCTAGAAAATCACTCGTGAATTTGAGTCCTTGTCCCCCAGTTTTTGAACCGCTACTGGTTCAAAAACTTTTTGACAAAAAGAAAGCTCGCTCCGCTCAATTTGCGGCTGCCTCCGCATGCGCTTCCCTAGTTAATGTTTCACTCTTATGCACTAGTGTGAAGTTTGCTAACTTTAGTTTGTACAGTAAAAACAGTACTTATTTTGTCAATACTTCCAAAATTGTAATTCAGCCTGGAGACATCTCCTATACTCACTGTAGATTGTCATACAATAAGCAGGGAAAGTGAAAACACTCGTAAAAATTCAACTTTAAAATGGCAAGAAAAAAACCAGGCTCTTTTCTTTTTCTTCAGCTAATTAAAAACAATTTCATTCAGAGAGAAAAAGTACAACAGTTGCGAAACAGAATCAAAGTAACGAAAGTAAAACCATGGCAAGAGTTAATATCAATTACAGTAATGACAGTAGTGAAAATGTTTCAACACCTAGTAGACATTTAGATAATAAAAATGACTCATCTTTAAGAGGAGTATAATTTGTACTATAAATTATTTTACCTGTTTGAGGAAATCCCTCGAGTTACTCAATGTTGAAGCTCCATAGACAACTTTTTTACCTCCAGGTCCTTGAACACTTCCTGATTTGTTCTGCAAAGAAAAAAATGGATTTTGAAAACTTCAACACAACACAAATGACTTTTGAGTAATTGGGATACTTCAATTTTGCAAATTTGGAGAATTGAAGACTAAAAATTATAATCACTATCCAAAGCATGTTTTGAAAATTGAGTTTAAAATTCGCTCCTCGAGCGGACGTGACGCAACATAAAGTGAGTGAATTATATACAATTAATTTCAATTTGAAAAAGGCATTCGTTACTGTTCTTTCGTTCTGGTGTAATCAGAAGAACAAGCTTGGCCCGCGTGCAAAAAGATGGCAACTTTTGCCAAATGGCGGCAGTTCTATTGAATACATTTAGTTGCTGAAAAATAGCTCTGTATGTATTCAATGACAAAAATTCATCGTCTCGCGCGAGAAATCTAATCATAGTTGGGTATTGATCTCCTAACTCTAGAATGGTTCGTATCTCAATTTTACACAACTGGAACAGCATGAACATGCCCATGTGTTGTCGAGCAAATTTTGGACTAGAATGACTCGCAGTTTTCAAAACTGATAGAAAGTTTGCACACTCTAGTGTCTGGGAGCAACAAAATTATCTAACTCTGATCTCCTAACTCTAGAATGGTTTGCAACTCAAGCTTCAAAAACTGATAAGAGTATTGAAAAAAGTAAAGTCGATCAATTTCTCGGAAATCGGCTCTCCTAACACTAGAATTATACGAGTACCTCGTACCTCAGGAGTCAATGTTATCAAACTGATACAGTGTGAACGTACCCTAGTGTAGTCGACCAAGTTCTGGTACTCAATGTAGTTGCCACCGCCGACAATGAAGACGAAGGCCTCGTTGAAGGGAGTCCGGTTGCGGGCCGCTGCCTGCGTCTGGTCAGTGGGCCGCAACTGCTTCGGGTCCAGGTAGCGGTACTCCTCACCACCCGCCGTCACGCCCCCGCCCTTCATCTCCATCAGTTCATCAACTATCCTTGTCACCGGCAGGTTCTGAACCACACAAAGTCATTGAAAAAATGTTTTACATATTTCACCATGGTCGGTATTAGATATATTGATAAAAGTAATGTCACATGAAATAAATATTTATAATTAAAATGTAATCATATTCAAGTCTCATTCAATATGACATAATTTATTTAGCGTATGGCTTTCAGTAGTGGGGAGTCCCAAGGGTTGTTTCACTTCGACATATAACTAGAATTACAATTTGTATTTAATTTTATCCAGGTTGCATCAAGTTAAACAGAAATTAATTAGTTGAGTTGATTTTCATCTGTGAAAGCAGCCGTTGAAGCCATAAACGTTTCCATTTCAAACAATCATCTTCAATAAACCTAGATGACGATAACCTCAAAATAAACAATAAATTTTGATTGAGATTAAAAATTGAAACTTGAACCTTACATAATATAATCACAGATAGATGGTGGACAGAGCTCAAGTATGCGAATGCAGGATCATGGAATTGTTAGTTGTATACTTTTTGAACTAATTAAAAAATGGGAACCAAAAAACGCATTTCATTATTAATAACTGAAGAAATGAGAGAATCAGCTTGAGGTAGTTCAGAAGAGCATGCATTACAGAACAGAAACGAGGAAGTGAGTCCCGAAATAAGAGAGAAAATGAAAGTTTTAAATACTTACATGCCTTTTGACGACCAAATTTTTAACGCCTTCCATCACAAATGAAGATCCTTGAGAAACTAATTTTGAAAACATGCTCACTGTTTTTGTTCCTCCTCCAACATATTGATTTGTATTTGTCGCCATCCTTGTATAGGCCCTGAAACCAAGAATGAACGACCATTAAAAACTATCAATGGTTTCATTAGCATCTAATAAATTATTAAAAAGGGGAAGGGGATTCAGGGAATTAACTGATGTTAAGCAGTTCAATGTATCAACACAGTTTACTGTAATTCAAGATAATTCATGCATTCTTTGGGGCATTACACTCCAACTGATAAACTGGATGTTATTCAGAGGTGTTCCGGGCTAAGCTAACTTATGGTTGAGAGGATCAACGTGCTAACCACACATTATCTCTATCCTGGTTGATGATTATTCACCTCTGCTGTATAGTGGAGTTAATATGAAACTGGCA
Source organism: Sogatella furcifera (assembly GCA_017141385.1). NCBI lineage: Eukaryota > Metazoa > Arthropoda > Insecta > Hemiptera > Delphacidae > Sogatella > Sogatella furcifera. Next base: position 18,525,465 of record CM029547.1, on the reverse strand, counting down.
ACCAGCTGGTAGGCCTAAGCCTTTCATGGGCTGTTGAGCCATACATACATCTAAGTTATGGCGTACAATTTAATAAGAATTTAATCTTTCGATACCAAGTACAATATTGTGCTTCAATAATAATTTTTTAATCACAATGTCAACATGATTACTGAACTCGTGTGCGTTAATAGATGTAATACGTTTTCAGGCTGGTTTCAAAGGAACGAAAATACTTCAAAATAGGAAAAAAGATATCAAAATACTTACTTCCACCTTTTTATGTAGTTGAGTGGTTTCAGATCACAACCTGCGTTTTCTAATGCTTGTGAGTATTTCTCGAACTCAGCCTGTAAATTAAGATATGAAAAATATTGGTTATAGGCATTTGAATGGAATAGAAACAGAATGTTGACAATTAAGTACCTATGAATGAATATGGGGAAAAATTGAAATATATTTTCATGAAAAATATATTCATTTATTTATTTGAGCAAAATGGTGTGAGTTGAAAGTTATTTTTTCTTTAACTTGGTTTTTACTATCGTATTCGAACGATACAATCAAAAAGCAGTTTCGATTAAAAAAAAAAAAATAATACTATCGAAAAGCAGTTTTATGTCTAGTGGGATCGGACTCCCCACTAGTTAAACACAGATGAACATGACAATTACATGAAAAAGACGTAAACGTGCACAGGTGACATACTTATATAAATATAAACAATATTATCAACATAAAAAAGGGTAAAAGAAGTGGATTTGAATGGATATCGGAAATACACAATCTTCTACTCGTTTCCAGACCTACGAATTAAGAGTGGGCAGTAGTAGTCGGCAAACTGCCGAACGGCAAAATCAAGCCCCATAAGAACAATGTAATGTTTATCAATCTCTTGGAGCAGATAGAGCCTCTATTTATGGACAGAATTTCACGTTCTTTATGTCATTGGAGAAATAATTGAATTCTCATGGGCGTGACTTTTTACTTTATCGATTTTTGGTTTATTTTAATAATTATCGTATAATTAACAAACTATGAAAGTATTGAACTCTAATTATCAAAACTAAAAATCGTAAAAGTAAAAAGTCACGCCCCTGGAGAATTGAATTCTCTTTCCAATGACATAAATAACGTGAAATTCTGTCCATAAATAGAGGCTTTATCTGCTCCAAGAGATTGATAAAAATTGCATTGTTCTTATGGGGCTTAATTTTGCCGTCCACTACCACTCACCCTTAAATATCTCTGTCAAGTTACATTAATAAAACCCCCAGTGGTATTGCTAACAATAAGTGAAAAAGTGTAAACCTCACCTCGGACATGGTATGAGAGCAAATGTAATAGATGATGAAGAGTCTCATTTTGTCATCAGGTGTCCCTGTGTCAGGATCAGATAAGATATCCATCAGAGGTTTATCAAGTGAAGCTTTTGCCATTATTTTCTCTTCCAATTCGAATAAAGTATCCAGTCTTCTTGACTTTATTGCATTCAGGATACCTATGAATAAAAAAACAGGCGTTGTAAATATACAAAGTTATTCATTATTACGTATTGTCGGAATACATACCGTCCAGGACCTCATTACCTGTGTATTTTTTGCATAAATATTAATTTATTATATGATAGAAAGTTGACATAAATTTATATCCTTACAGTATGTAAGCATATTTTTGGATTTTTTTGCATAGTGCATAGTGATTTATTTGCGTAGTGAACTTTTTGAGTGGTTGTGAAGTTGATATTGTGATAGTTATCCATATTAAATGAAAAGGAAATATATTGTCATTGAAGATGGTGTAACAACCAAAACCGGTACCTCGGTTTTTTAATAAATCAGTTGTTTGACTACATCCTGTCTTTCTATTTAAATGGATTCATAGAAGAAATCATTTGCCACATAGATACTTCAAGTTGGAGTGAAGGTGAACCTTCACAATTCCATATTCTGTGGTCCACAAGGGGTTTCGAGCATATAAATGATACTAAAGTAAGATAAGAAGTGAAGATCTTACCAGTTGCAATAGTGGTGTGCATGTCAATAAGTCTTTTCTTCTCCAAGAGTTGAGGGAGCGAATTGACAGCTGAAGTCAACTTGGCAGTGTTATCATTCATCATAGAAAAAGCCACATCACTCTCATTGTCAATTCCCTAAAATCACACGATTAAAAATATGAAATATCAATATTTTTGATTATTTGGTTGCAGAATTTCAGGTCGATTGATTGAGATTTTTCATATTGGGAAATTCAAGTTTTCAGGTATAATTCAATCAACATAAATCAATAAATAAATTAATTTCACCTTATTTTGAGCGCTTACCATTGTCGCTTTTAGCCGTTTTACTTCCTCCTCAGATGATCGATATTGTTCCAGTTCTTCTTGTATTGCTTCAGCAACAATTGGAAACGGACTGCAAATGAAAAATGGCAAATTATTTAGACTGAACCTATTTTAAATCATTCGAAACACTATTTTGAATCAAGTGAAACATAGAATTGAAAGGGACTTATTAATTTTCATGACGTGGCAAAGTTTGGACAGTAATGACCACTCTATCATTTAATCACGACCTAATACTTAATATAGACACCTTAAACAATATATGAATCATACTATTCCAAAGTAATGGATAAGACTAGACAACCTGAATAGCGTTTTTGAATCATGAAGTCCCACAAAATAGCTGGGAATTCTGGAAATGATTTGATTTTGAATAAACTGAAACATGTAAGATATATGGCTCGTTCACTCCATTTTAAATTTCTAATTAAAATCCACAAAATCGAGAATAAGAACTGTATGTTATGTTCCTGAAGGGAGATATTCAAGGATCCAAAGATCCTCACCGAAGATCTCCTTCAACCGAAGATCAACCGAAGCTTATTGTGTGTCACATAACAACAGTACATCAACGAAAAGATAATAGTTGAAAATCGCATCGCATGGTACAGACCTTCCTTTGTGGGTGACCCAGAACTTGTCTCTCGAATCGAGATCGCATGCGCGAGTTTTGGCACGAGCACTTCCTCCGGGCGACTTGCCTCCTCCCTCTTCCACTACCACTCTGTTGTATAAGACACATTATTGAAGTACAATAGATTGAAATTGCTTTTGAATTAGTTAAAAATGTTAAAAGTTATATCCTTATATGTAAATAAAAATGAATAGAGTACATCACAAAGCAATAAATACGTCAGGTGCCAGAGAACATTATACTAACTCAAGCTTAATCTTTCAATACCTAATTATAATCATATGTAATTATTTTCTGAAATAATAATTCACACTGGAGAGTACGACAGAATTTCTTCCAAAATAATGAAATCGTTTCAAATAAGAAATGTCACAAATTACTAGATACAAAGAAAAACTATATTTTCACTCTGCATGCTTTGTTTCTCAATTAGTTTGAAAATAATGCAACACTATGCTTAATATAGAAATCAAAATAAGTTTTCAGAGAAAATATGAATGACGGGAAAAGTAATGACGAGATTATTCAAAGTAATGAGTAATCGAGGAGTCTGCTCTTGGATGGATAACAGGTTCATACAAACCAAAAATATCATATGTATGTACTACATAAAATACAATTGTTATAAATTTTGAAAAGCAATAATATAGCACGAAAATAAATAAAAAAATTACTTGGAATTTTCGTAGCTGTTTTAAAAAAAACATAACAGGCTACTCTGATTTTTCTGATGCAATTACACATATGCAAAGCTTTATGATATATCATATTTTTTAATAATATACAAGGTGGCGCAAAAAGATGGGAACTTTTGGATGTGATATTGTCAAGTACATATTAAATCGAATGCAGTTTGAATAATATTATTCTTTGACGGCCTAAGTTAAATCATTATTTTCCAGTTCCATTTTTCATAGTATTTTCAAATACTATTTTTCATTCTTAATTCTTTAACGTTGTATTTTTGTATTTTCAGCCAAAGGTTTTTCAACAACTTATGATTTGTAAAATTGAGACAAAGACTAAGGAATTAGTTAGTTAGACGAGAAATGGAAAGGCGGAATGTGGGGAACGAGTATACCTGTTGAGAGACAACTCCAATACATCGTGTGCGAGTGCCTGGTATGTCCACGTGTGATGCAGTGGGGTCGCCATATCGACGTTGCGATCCAAGATTATCAGTAACGGCCTCTGAAAACTGACAACGAAATTTTCAATTACAAATAGCTTTGTACTGTTTAGGGATTGTTTTGGGCTAAATAGTAGTAATAACCCACTAAGGAGGGTTCCCAATCACCGGGATATGATTTTTTGAATGAACATTTTAAACGTTACTTTAATGATTTTTAATTGAACTTTTTTTTTAAATTTAGAATAAATTGTTTTGTATTTTCTGGCTTTAAATCAACCCTTCAAAGTTCAAAATTGAAAGGCAAAAACAAAGATTGGAACTATTTATTATGTGCCTAAATCAGTTTTGAACGGGCGACAGCCTGCTTTTTTGTTTCTAAATGGAAGAAATAATGACTGTTAGCAAAGCTGGGCTCAAGCGTTGCAGCAAAAAACCATGAGCATCAATTTTTTATATTTTTATTGCTCTTAGCAGAATTACTGAGACAGAAAAACGATAATTATGCTTTATTATTTTAAGGGAATTTACACTGTTAATGGAAAGTAGAAATTTTGTTACCTGAAATGTCCAGCTTGAGTTGCGTCAGTAAGGAATAAACTATTTCTAGTGTCTCTGAGATTCTCCCTCAATTTCTTATCCAACTTTTCAGCCACCATTTCTGCAGCATTTCCACGAGCACTTCTTATTACAGGAACAGTACCTGGAAATAATAAGTCATTAGAAAAATAGCAACATCAAATAAGGAAAAAAAATGACATGAGAGTGATTTCTACAATCTATTGCTTATTTACTTCAATAGTTCAAATATAGAAAATTATCAGAAATGAATACTGTTCAGTGATTTTTTTTCATTCAATAACATGAGTGAATAGAAATAGGAGGACTTAATGATTAAATTTGATCCGGCATCGTCGCATGGGAATACCACTTGAAAGCCTAGAAATGATTTAAAGCCAAACACCAGCTTAGACAGAAATTAGTGTTTGAAATAGTTATTGATTGATTGATTATTCATCGAAATATAAAAAAGGAAAAGGTTGTAGAAAACGTATCAAAAAGAAACATGCCTACATGAGATAAATTAGATAGAATAAAATTAAAAATTTTGATGACCTACCTAGAGTTGCAAATACAGAAAATAAGCTGTCTACTGTTGTATCCATGATGGCTTCCATTTCCGTGTCTTTTATTTCACCTCTGTTGATTGCTGTTGGAATAATCAAATTATTAATAGTTCAATAAGCAGCATTATAAAAAAGTCCAGAAAAGTAAGGATAAAATAAAAATGAATAGAACATCCATATTATAATGTGAGAATAATTATTTCTATCTTTGCAATCAATAATAATTTAATCATTCATTCAATCAACTAAATACAAAGGTGAGTACTGCCGTCACCAAAACTGTCCTTCAACCAATTTTTACTAAAATACCAAATCAAGGTACAGTACAGTATCTAAAAACAATGATTAAAGACAGACAACTGTCAATAACTTTTAACCAATAAAAGTGAATTCTAAAATAAATTCTCACCATAGTATGATATACTATCGCTGTTCTGATGCCTTAGAACAAACATGTCATCTTCCAATGATATGAAATTCAGATACTGATCAAACACCTGTAAACATATATGAATTTAATGAGCAATGGTACTGTACAAATAAGTAAGTAGAATGGATGTTGAAGATTAGTTAGGCGTTAGGGGTTGCTTAGTTTATGAACAGAGGTTTCACCTTCACTTTGAAGCATCTTAAAATCCTCAGGGCTTACTTCTAACCTTCTGGTATACTCTCAACTTATGGATATAGTCTAGTCGAGCAAGGAATACATTCTGGCAAAATGGAAAAATGACTCCAGCTCAGTCAATATTAGCTTAAAAATTATAAATTTGGCCTCAAATTGGAGAAAACATTCTGCTCTACATTCTGAAAACAAAATTTATAATTTTTGAGCCAATGTTGACTGATCTGAGGTCTATTTACTTTTAGAGTTATTGTAATAGTTACAGTCACAAATATAAGATTTATCTACTTCGGCTTTAGAATTTCTCCACATCGTATTAACTTACTTTACGTTTGCAAATGCAGTATGTGAAGAAATTATTCAGTTTGAGTAAATAAATATCCATTCAACCATTGAGCACCAGTCCCGGTTCAGCGCGCCTGTCATGGATTGTAAATGAAAAGACAAGATGTTGTCAAACCACTGATTTATTAGAAAACTGGTAATCAGTTTACCAAAGATTGATAATGGTGTAACAACCGAAACCGGTATCTCGATTTTTTAATTAATCAGTAATTTGACATCATGTGGTCTGTGTGAATGTGCATGAGTGTGCGTGTTAATGTTTGTGTTCTTCAAACACTTTAAAATATTATATTTCTGATTACAGTCGCAGCCATTTTTTAATAATCAACTATTTATAATTTAGTAAGTTTTGTATTACTCTACAGTAATACAGTAGCTTCAAATTAAGTATTCTGGACCAGTTTCAGCTCAAAAAGTCCCACTTTAAATTAAAATTATTATAGTGGGGAATAATTATTTTTCAATATAATGTTGCATTGTGAAAGTTTTTTTTCAATTACTACTTATTTCGAATAACTTATTTAATGTTTTTTATTTCACTAATTTATTAACTCTCTGTATTGTCCAGCATTCAAATAAATTATTAAATTAATTTTACTATACGATAGGCTATATCATCATTATTGATAGATGGATGACCTTTGAAACCTCTTCTTGTTATTAGTTCAAGGATGATTTCATTCTGAATCAGCAATTGAAACTTTTTTCGATAATTAATTAATGCTTGTAATCATTTCATGATTATAATGGACTAATATTGTTTACTAATCTGTTTGGATCGTACCTTGTGAATTTGTGAAACACAGTTATTTTGAAGAGCAGCTGCTGCGAGGTCTTCAAGCCGCTGTCGCGAAATCGGAGAAATAAAGTTTAAATGGTAAATGTCGTAGATATTATTCTGCATGTCTTGCCCGATCCTTCCAAGGTTCTCTTCGGAAGGCATGCAAAAGTAGACGGCCGGGACATCCGGAATCGGATCTCTGTCCGAGTGTAACTGTCTGTAATAATCAAAAACAATTATTGGCGTTATAATTTTCACTTCTCCATTTATTCTTAAACGTTGAAAAAACTAATTGCAGACATATTTATGTAGGTACAAGTTCTATCCCATATCACCATCAAGTTGAGAACTTCAGATCAACTGGTTCAATGTTGAAACTAAAGTATGGAGAACGCCCAAGGTCATTGATGAGAACTGATAGCGCCTGAACATGTGAAGTGTATGAGGCTGCTGCTGCTCTTTGATTGCCAAACAGGTGAGTGAGAAGAATATTACACTCATTGAGAAGAGTTACACTTTCATTGTTTTAGCCTACAATTGTTCAACAGCTAAATCCTCAAGACTATACGCCAATCGCCTGAGATTTTGAAAGAATTTGTGAGTCTGATGAATGATTAAACAATTTTCTTTGGTGGGAGAAAAAATTACTATACTATAAAAATTACAAAAATTACTATACTCATTACACTGAAGATGATACCTATATGATGCATTGAGACTATAGAAAAGTTTTAATGAAACTAACTTCTGTGGAATTGAAAAAATTTGTGTTCTCATCGATTAAAGAGTTCCTTATCACGGAGAAGTGTAATTTGTAGAAGTGCAAAAGTATGTTCTTACTTCAGAGCATATCTGAAGGAAGTGTAAATTATATTTTTCACTCATTCAACGTTTTCCTGCGTACTCCAGACAATTGTTTTATGTTTGAATCAATTGACCCGAAGTAACTTACTTGACCCACAACTTGAAGCTACTAAAGCAAACTTGGTGTTAGAGGAAGGAAATCGCTTATCTAACACTCTTGACTGCTACTCTTGGCTGCTTCGCCGGCCGGGTTGGCCGAGTGGTCTGGGGCGTTACAACCTTCAGTCCGCTAGCGTTAACCGGTCGTGGGTTCGAATCCCACCTTAGGCATGGTCGTTTATGCACCTCATAAATCACTCTAGCACACTCCATTACCCATGCACAAGTAAATTTGAATACCAGGGTGTCCACAAAATCAGGCTCAAAAAATTCCCACTTTTCCCGCTATAATACTATATTTTTCCCGATTTTATTGAGCTCGGATGTACTATAAAAATCTTAATTTTAAAAATATTTCCTCATAAAAGGGTCGAGAATACATATTTTTAATATAATTGCTTTTGTACACAATGAACATTGTTCACTCAATAATTGATACAAGTGCCTGTTATACAAGTTATCAATTTCATACACATTGGTAAATAAATAAATATCAAAGTTTTTAAAATCCGTTCTTAGCGCGCGTCTAAACGTCCAACTGAACATGCCTGCCAAATTCGGTTCAGTGGATTTTTAGTTCTGGTGATGAATGAATGAATGAATGAATCAGTCAGTCAGTGCCATTTCGCTTTTATACATAGAGATATTTTAAACTACAAACTATAGTATAATATTAATTGTAAATTTAATATTCATTGATTGATTTTTTTTATAAAATATTCCCATTTAGGGAAACTTGAACCCACCTTTTTTGGGGACTTGACCCAGTACGTTACTGCAGCCAATTTAATTGACCGAACGTAAGTGAGGTCTAAGATTCAAGTCGACGATTTTGCATTATTGTTTGTATGTATGTATGTATGTTTTTATGTATGTATGTTCCGCATTTACGACTGAACGCGGCAATACATTCTAATGAAATTTGACAGGGATGATCCTCTTGAAATTGCGCGTCGATGTATATGTAAGGTTTCTTGGCAATTTTAATATTAAGGACAAAAAAAGGAAAAAAGGATTGAACCATTCCCTGATATAGGTAAACTCCATAAATGATTTGATAGTATATTTATGTTGATATTACTAAAACATGTGATATCTTGACATTCATAATAGAAAAACTTTCAAAAATTTTCACTTCATTGATGATATACTTTCATTGAAGTCAGCTGAGATATTTCAGATTAATATTAAGGTAAGTTTTCCTTCATGCGAAACGGTCCGACGGTCGACCGCAGACTAACAACAAGAGCTATGATTGGCTACAGCTGTTCGACTGCAGCTGACCGTTGGACCGTTTCGCATCAAACATAATTACAATTATTATGGAGACTGATGCCCGGTTTTCCAAGCACCGTCAAATTTCTGGCAATTTCTATAGCCTACTCATAACATAGGAGATTTGAGGGATCGTCAAAATCAAAGTTGCGGAACTTTTAGATTTTTACAAATCCTCAATAAACCAGCTGACATGTTCTTTAAGGTTATTTCTTTCACATCTACTCATCAGTACGTTGGGAGGTTATGCGTCTACCCGATAGTCAAATGAGCAAATGAATGAATTATTTTATTCCATTTTAGGTAATTATTTACAAACCGCACTTGTAGCTTTTTATGGAAATTTTTTCCTGGGCGTATTCTGAACTACCACTACTACTGAATTATGACCGAGTTTTATTAACCTATTTTATAAGAGAGAATTGGAATATATAAACAAATTATCCAATGAATGATCCAGATATCATTGATATATTGTGTAGATGGATTATCTGGAGAATATAGGCACTTCTCTTTCAAAGTTACTTCATCCTTATTACAGGTATAACCTCCGAAGAGTTCCGAAATTTATTGAACACAGCATTTCTAGGTGTAATCTGGACCTGTTCACCAAATTTCAAGATTTTCTGCCAATTGGTTCTCGAAAAATCTAAGAAAAACTCCGAAAATTAGTAAAACGCTATTGAGCGTAACCTTGGGAAGTATATCGGAAATAGTTTGAAAACTTGATTCAATATCTTCCAAATAAGTTTATCTATAATCTCGCTGAACCATTAAATTTAAGTAGGGATTTGTCGTATCAAGGCTGAAGATAAGCAACCCGCAATACATCAACAATTTTGAAAATTGATTACTGGCGTAGTATAGCCTAATCATGAACTGATTTTAAAAATATTTCAACATAGCATTTCCAGAGCTTATCTGAGCCTGCCCACCAAATATCAACATTTTCTACCGATTGGATGAATGAATGAGTGCCATTTCGCTTTTATAGATATGGATTATGTCTTCAGTCATTTCAAAAAATACAAAATCGCATGCAAACACTCGAAGTAGGCTACTGAATTATAGGTTGTCGCTATGAAGTGATAATAATTTTATTCCCAATGAGAATACGCAGATACGCTCCAGAAAAGTAAATTTTAATTCTACATCAATCTTGAAAAATTTCAATCTTCGAAAAAATGTTGTGGGTGGAGGTGATTTATTATGTACTTGGATACAGCTGAGCTTTTCAAGTTGAATTAAAGGATTGGTGTGGCATGCAATATTTATTTGCATGTATTCAATTGTGATCAAATTTTCTGCGTGTTGCAATAGCTGTGGCCATAGTGACGGACTGATGCCGACAAAAACTAGAGTGTGACTGTGGCCACTGCATTGCTGACTTCCTCGCGCCGACTTTCGGAATCGACGCGCAATCTGAACGTACCGTAATAAAACATACGTACCGTATATAAAGACATACAGTGCTTTTAGGATGCAGGGAACATGGGTAACTTCGTGAGGTCTCCCGTTCACAGAACTACTAGTTAGATTTGCATAACATTTCTTTTGGAGTTTATTATGAACTATTAGATTTAATTAGATTGTTAAATTGCATCAATTTTCAAGGCAAGAAGTACAAACTAGACAGCTGAATACTCTACAAGGCTAATGTAATTATTCACTGGGAAATTATTTTACTATCAATTTATTATTTTGAATAAGAGGGTTAATAAAATCAATTGATAATTTGAAGGAATGATTCTTGATTAGGATAGGAGTGAATTCTTGTTAAAGAATTATTATTATAATAAGCAAATGAAGTGGCTTTCAATAATTATGGGAGGGGGCTCTCATGGGTAGTTCCATCTTGCTTTAAAAGTCATGTTAAGAGTGACAAATAATTACTTACGCCGGTTCCAATATATCAAATTAAGAGGTTTATTCTAACAAGAAATTCAGAATGAATACATCAAAATGTTCATATTTCTTTCTGACTTCGTGTTTGAAAAATCATGTCAAGCACGTGACCTCCTCTATTGTCCTGGTACGCATCAATTCTGTATAAGTTACAAGTTTCAACTTTCATTTCGTCGATAATCCGTCGAATTGGACAACAAGGTCGTGTGATTTGACGCCTTGTTACTTTTATTTTGGGGCCAATTCAAGTCATTGGTGTATGTAAACCCCGAAACAGCAATGAATAATGGAGATAATTTGAAGGATGACGGCGAAATGGAACTGGAAACTTTTACTGCAGTAACAGTGAGTTTCGTGGACAGAGTTGATGCGTGTCATCGCAGTAGAGGAGATCACATCTTGAGGTCATTTTTCATTGAATCGGAAAGGAAATGATCATTATGATGTATTCATTTTCAATTTTTCGTTAAAATAAACCTCTTAATTTGATATATTAGAACCGGCGCTCTTTTTGAATCAACCTATACTTCCAATGATTATTTTGACATGGAGTCTGTGGATAATGTAGAGAAAAACTCGAGATTGCTCTCAATTGGCATTTTGAACAATTTTTCTACCTAGATAAAAATACTATGATATAAATGAAAAATTGGGTTGTCTCCCAAGTCCCCCCTACTGTTTAAACCTCAGGAATCATAATTTTGTGATCACCACTTGGTAGCCTATGTTTAGGAGTTTTTCAATTCAACATTTATGTATAGTGAAAAACATCAAACAGTAAACAGTAAAGTAGCTGAGTGGGTTAAGCGCTGGCGTTGCAACCCAAAGGTCCCGGGTTCAAACCCAGGTCAGACCAGGAATTTTTCTCAGGCCACTTTCCCGTGTTTCGGATGGACACGTTAAGCCGTCGGTCCCGGCTGCCTAAAAACAGTCGTTAAGTCACGTCAGAGGCCCTGAAATTGTTCAGGACGACCTGAAAACTCTGACACCAGACCTGTGCCAGCCAGGTTACACGAATATTATATTTTTTTAGTAAACATCAATGTATCGATCGATAATCATCCCTAACAAAGATTAATTCCACTCATCTATTTTTTCTATTACGAACTGCTAGTGAATATTCCACTGAACTATTTTACACGACACTGCGTCTGCAGCCAATAATTTGAATATTAGTTTTACTCACACGTGGTAGTAATTTAAAGTAAAACTGATATTCCAATTATTGGCTGCAGTGTCGTGTAAAATAGCTCAGAATGAAATTTATTCAACTTTGTTTTTGAAAATTTAGCTAGTTTATCGAATGACATTTCAATGCCCAGAAAAAAATCCCGCAATTCCCGCACCTAGATAAAATTCCCGCTTATTTTTAGCACCAATAAAATTCCCGTATAATTCCCGCTTTTCCCGCTCTGTGGACACCATGAATACTTATATGGGCATCATCCGCAGCAAAAAAATTAAAATAAATAACATACATCACTTATAAATTGAATACCGGTAGTTTCAAATATTGTTCAACGTGATGACGTGATGTGTTGTTCTCCCACTCTTATCAAATAATACTTGAAATATTTAGTTATGAAACTTCTGTGTTTAATTAATGAGAGCCATGAGAACACTGAGATTGAGATTAATGTATTAAAATTAATACACTGAACCATGAGATTAATGAACACTGAGACAAAAATGCTGGTATCTTAAAAAACTTTGGTCAATACTATTTTGCTGTGTTGGGAAAATTTAATTTGAAATAAACGGAATTCACTTACACATGCAGAGTTACTCCCAATTCTCTCAGCTCCTTGATGGAAATGAGTGGAGATATTATGTCTTGTCCATAGCGGTCATAAATCAGAATTTTCCATACAGGCTCGGCTGCCATAAGTTTTGTTTGAGGCTGATTGAGATTGAGCATTTGCTTTAAAGCAGCTGCAAAAAAACACACAAATTGATTAGGTCTATTAAAGATTATAGCAAAGTGAATTAGAAGTGAGATGAGTTAGTTATTTCTCAGAATTATTCGACCTCAATTCTCCCTAAAAGTTTCGGTTGTTCACAAGTCTACTATGGTAGGAGGTCTCATTGTTTACAGAATAATAGAAACATAGAGCCTCTTGAGTATCTCCAGCTAGCTAGGGTCAAAATTTCGGATGTAATTGATAGGCTACAGTAACTTATGTAATTCTGACGGAAAAAAATAATAGACGTAGATTATCAGTAGGGCTGAAGTGAAGTTTACCTGCCAACCTACCTGTAGTCAAATTTCCGGTCCCAATTGAACAAGTATGTTATTCTGATAAAAAATGATAGGCTAAAAAGCCGTCGTCAGCTCATCATTATTTTTTAAATGACTCAATTTTCCCTTACCTTACTTTGTATGATGTAGCCTAACTTATACGCTTCAAAATTATAATATTTACAGTTCCATTAGCTTCAAGTAATCGTGAACTAACAGGTGAGTGCGGAGCTACGATCAGTAAGTTAGTTTTAAAATACATCTAGCTCAAAGTTTTCTTTTTGTCATCAAAATAGTAGGCTATACTGAATCGATTTTGATAAGAATGTTGACTCCAAGTAGCTTAAGCCACTAATCGACACTTACACCAAAGAATGTACTGTAGTATAGAGAACCTTAATAATGAAAGATAATTAAAATTAGTAGCCCAAGCTATTATACTAAGGCTAAACTTTTATTCAACTCTTGGTGAACAGACGGGTTATGCATCTACATTGTTAATCCACTTTTAAAGACTGGTTTTAAGAAGTAATAGGTCTACTTCAATGAATTTGTCAACATCAACCTTATTAAGAGAGTTTGTAATTCTCCTACTATTAAATCTAGACCGTTACTATCTTCACAACAAAAAATATACTTGCCAATTTGTTTCTCTCGTAACGAGCCCATGTTTAAAGCGGTCAACTGTGATAAATAGAATATATAAATAATGAATAAGTGACGTGTACTTCAAATCTCTTCTAAATAAACACAATCATGTATCGAACACGATTATAAGCCCCACGGAAAACTAACCTAGCATTGACAGCAGAACAGAACAAGACCATCAGCTGATTTGAAAGTGCTGTCACCTGAAAGCCTGATGACAGTGTTGCCACTTTTAAATATTGACTTCAAAGAAAACAATGAATTAAGATAACCTTTATTCACACAAGAGACAAAATAATATAATTTATTATAATAAAAAAATTATAGTTTTCTATATTATTGGCTTCTTCCCTAATAAGAAAACTGTGAGATGGCAGACGCTGCGAGTGGTGATCTAGGCAAGCTTTGGCAGCTGATAGCAAGACCTTGGCTAATAGCACTGAGCTAAAACTGTATTGTATTGCACTGAGCTAACTGTATTGTAGTTCAATGGCTAATAGAAACCTATTAGCATATAGTCTGTCCAAGCAAAGCAGACCGTCTGGCAAGATGAGAAAATGACTCAAGCTCGGTCAATATTGACTCTAAAATTATTGATTATTGAAACATCCTGATCTACAATTTGAGACCAAATCAGTATTTTTTGATCCAATATTGACCGAGCTGGAGTCATTTTCTCATCTCAAAAGAGGATCTTCTTTGAGTGGACAGACAATAGCTTCCTTTAATATATGTTTTATTTATTTATTCACACTAATGCATACAGGCATGGAAACAACAGGCTTTGATAGCCCAATACTGTTCCGATTCAGTATTACAAATTTCTTCAAAAGTAAGTTATAATAATACAACGAATACCAATTATGTGGTAAGCGAATATTGTCGTGAACCATAAGGTTCGACAGATCCCCAAAGTTTAAGCATTATTTTAATCAGTCATTTTATTTATTTTTTCCTTTCAAATTAAAACTCAAATATTGTTAGCTTCTGAAATTTTTCGTGAAAACCGGAGCTCTCAGAATTTTGCTGACGAAATTATCCAAATACGTTGTGCTGTGAGAGGAGTGGGGCTAGGCTTCTAGACTCCCCTCCAGCCAGCTAGCGGAAAAGCTTCCAATATTTTCTACTGAATTAAATCGTTTTAAAAAACACTTTTTTGCCGTCTTCCTCCTGAGACAGTTCTGGGACCTGGACTTTCCGTGTGGCTTTCCATTCTGCCATGGCGACCGTCAAGGATTGACCATCAGCGGTTTGGGTATCGTTCCAATCATACTTCATTCAATTTTATTTTTTCCAAAATTAATAATGCTTTTTTTTATTAATTTTTAAAAATAAATTCCAATCAAGTTTCAAATAAAATAAATATGATCAATTATTTGTTTTCAAATAAAATTAAAATTATCATTTCTTCAAATATCTCTTAATCAAAGCTTTGAATAAAATAAAACGAAAAATAAGTAAAATCAAAAAAACTCTTCAGACAAGAAACTAATCAGGTATACTTCGACACCTTTGTTTTAAGAAATATTGAAATACATAAATTTGGATTCATGTGTGCTATAATATCGAAACTCTTATAGATTCTTGGTCAATAAAAAATCTTGACATTGTAACAATTTGTTTTCCTTTCAAATTTTCCAACTTAACTTTAGATCTGCTAAATTTTAATTTTCACCTGCTCTACCATCACGCTACGTTATTATGACTTGCTGAATAAATTACAGTGTTCCGGTGTTCCCGTCTGGGAACTGGTGGACGCCCCCTTTCATAAAACCTTCAAATATTTTTCTTTTCTATCCGTTTATCGCCCATATTGTAATTACAAATAGAAGAGACAATTTCTATTATCACAAATGGAGGTTTCTCACATTATTACAAAATAGTGCAGCCGCCAAATTCATTCTTTCTAAAATAATTATTATAAATGGTGGTTGCGCCGAATTCAAGTCTTTTTCCACATTGTTATAAAATGATGGAGGCACCCACATTGTTATAATATAAGTAGAAATAAAAAACTTATGTGAGACATATTAAGGATGATACATGAATAATATGAATAGAATAACACTATGAGTACAAATAAGTACTAACACAAGAGGTAATATAATGAATGAGTACGGTATGGTACGGTAATAGATATTTATAAAAAGAATAGAAATTTGTTCCAATGGAAGCAACAAAGCTGAATAAAAAATAAAATGAGATAAAAAGTAATAAGAAAATTATGTTATGTTTATAATGATCATTAAACTATCATCTAGAGATAGGTCAAACAAATCATGCGTCACTGACCACGTAGGCGCCAACCCTACCCTGACACGCGCGCACAATCGAATCAACCGACCCACCAATGATATCCAGACCAACACAGCTCACATTAAAATTTAATTAACATTTAATGTTACATTGTCAAAAATCTTCATTTACCTATAGATATTCCATTTTCAACTTACCTCATCATCTTATAAATTCACATTAACATTTAATGTTAAAGGAGGCTATGCTATTAGCGAAATTATTTAGCTATACCTAATAATTTATCAGGGTATAGTCTGTCCAAGTGAAGAAGACCCACTGGCAGGATGGGAAAATGACTCAAGCTCGATCAATATTGAATCAAAAATTATCAAATTGATCTCAAATTTTAGAAAACAATTTGATTTACTATATTGACCGAATTTATTATAAATGAACAAATATTGACCAAGCTGGAGTCATTTTCCTATCTTGCCAGAGAGGACTTCTTTGCTTGAGCAGACTATACGCTCCGTATGATGAGGGAAGTTGAAAATGGGTAAATTTATTAAAAGAAACTTTTGAATCGGAGAGGAAAATAGAGCCTTATTCATACGATTGTTAGTTTTTTTATATAGGCTACCGGTATTAATAGATCCAAGGAAAAAAGAGGACCCAATTAAATTTAAAAGTGGACAATCAGCACACTAAACCCGCGGATTTCTTGAACTAATGAACAAATAATTTTTTTTAAATAAAATAAACTTTTTTCAGGGTGATGCCCACATAAGCACTATAAACCTTGTGCGAGTGTAATGAGAGGGTTGATGATAAAAGATGGCAATTCGGTATCACGTACGGCTCCGTAGGTACTTTTCTGTTATAGTCGTCGGGACCGACGGCTTACTCATATCAACTAACGTCTCCTCCCAATCACTGGAGTTTCGCAGCGGTTTATTTTTGGTTAATCAAAATCCGTGTCGTCAACCTTGTTATTGAAATTTATTTTGATTCTTTGCAATTAACTCATCATTAAATTGGTGAACAGTCAGACTTCTGCCAGTTTTGTAATATGATTCACAAACAATATCCAGAGATGCGGATACCACACAAGATTTAAAGGTTCACCAGATTAATGATGAGTTCATTGCCAAGAATCCATCTATAACTGACAATTGTATAAATAAGGCTCTATCCTCTCTGAGTCAAAAGTTTTCATTCACCTTTACAGTATAATTCAATATTCCATTTTCAACTTCCCTCATCATCTTATAATTATGAGCGTGATACGGAGCGTAACTATACTCTGTCCAAGCAAAGAAGACATTCTGGCAAAATGGAAAAATGGCTCCAGCACGGTCAATAATGCTTGAAAAAATTTTTGTTTCAAATTATTGTAGAGAACATCTACAATTATCCTGCATCCTCATCCAAACATCTACATTAGTAATCCTAAATTGAAACCAAATCTGTGATTTCTGATATTTTTTTTGAGAGAAGATGTTAGAGTGGTGATGGTGTAGGCCTACCTACTTCATATCAATATGTTCTTGAGATGATCAAGAACTGTGTTTTATATTCTTTATAAATCGGAAAAATCTTCATTAAAATATCATAATTTTTATATTTGCGAGTTCAACAATTTTCAGGGATTTCTCTTATTATGTCGTTTTAGAAATGGAGTCCTTGAGCTCTTTTCTTGGGACAAATGATTTTTGTGAAAAAAATATGAACAATAATGGGCCATCCAGCATTACAAGCCTTATTATTAGTTGAAAGTTCAACAACTCCCAAACAACATTCTATTTATTTATGTAAGACAAGTCCCGATTTGGATTTTATCTCTTTTTTATGAGTTACACTTTCGAAAGGAAGGGGTATCTTGCGACTGTCAATCAACTACTGTAAAATTCTGTATCAATGAATCAAATTTCATTGACCATTGTTGTAGCCAAGGAAAATGACCATGAAAGTAGCCAAGGGAGATCGGAGAGAGATATTAATATAATTTTCACATGAATAATAGATTTCCCAAATGATTGCCACTCAATAGCATCTATTTCCTTTTTTTGTTCACCTCTAATTAATAATTACAGTAGTATTTTTATCATTATTTCATTTTTGTTAAACATTAATTCACAACTACAGTAGATAGCACAATAAAATTACCATCATGGAAATGTGATTGAATTTATTTTTTAACCTTTATAGAGATAAGCATTCAATTATTGTTCTCAATGAGAACAATAATATTGTCTACAATGATTTCATTTGATCACGGAGACTCAAATTCACTTATTATTCATTCGATACATTCAAAGTAAAACACAGTTTAATGATTCAATGTAGGCATGGGAAATTACCGAGAAGTAATTTCTATATGATTCTGTTTCTTTCAATTTTCTGTGTAGAAAGTGACGTGATTTATGATGACTATTGACTATGCGGTAAGTTTGATCAGATTCATAACTCAAAAATGATGATTGAATTGTCTATTCTGATTGCCTCTTCATAGAAAATAATAAATTTTGTTTGACGGTACAATTCCAACTAAGGAGCACTGTATGGTTTGCAATAATTCTCGAGAAATAATATACAGTATTTCTTTAACTGTAAAATATATATTCAGGAACTGAGCATATTTATTCCAACAACTCGTTTACGGAAATGACAGAAAAATTATGGGAAATCTTTTTTCTTCCAAGTTTGATTAGTCATGACTTTTCTCTTCATATTAGTCCAGTAAAGCATATAGTTTGTTGAGATACATTCACTTTCCCAAACGTTTTAGGGATGTCCTTAGATATTATTCATTTAGGGTCCTTTCTACTGCCAATAACCTAGATTTTGAACAGTAAAATAAGTATTCTAATGAGGAATGATCCAGCTAGACTACCAGACACGAACTTGAATATAGTTATTACTTTGTATGTATACTTTAGCATAAAAATATATAAAAAAACACCTGTAGCTGAATTTGGAGGGATTCTATTCTTGGAAAAGTGATCCTTCAAACTCCAAAAATGAGTCAAACATCAATATTAATATGTTATTTGAACTTCACTTTTTATGCCCCACAACTTTTAGTGAGAAGGGGAAGTGGATTTATTGTTACTTTATGCGTTACATCATATTTAAAAGCAGTTAGGGCAACTTTTTTGATTTTTTTTTCAAATGAGGGTTTTGATCGAATGTAAAAGATTTTCTATTGGGCCGATCTCTGTTTTATTTTCCCACAGATTAGTCATCGAGCGGAAAGAATAGAATAATAATATTGTTGGCATCGTACAAACCCGGCATAAAGAAACACACTATATAATATATGGATAGAATTTTCTGGAATAGAGTTTCCACATTATTGAATGAGTAATGGTGAACAATTTCAAAGAAGCTGCTAATAACTATTATTGTTTAATATACAGGGTCCTTATTCATTTGTTAAGAACCACATCGGCATTGAAAATTGTCCAATAAAAGGCAGACCATGCGCTAATGTTACTTCCTACCACAGACGAAAAGTACCCAATTCCAACAATTGGATGTACAATGGTTCTATCCAAAATTTTATCTATATGAAGAAGACAACCACTGTAAGTAGCCTACACTGAACCTTCTCTGAAATCTTTCTCAGATTTCTAAGATTTGAAAAATCTTTGACCAAACAAATAGAGTAAACTTATTCAGTATTAGCATGTACCGTAGAAAACAATGGAAAAAATATGATATCAGTAGGTACCTTTATAGGTACTATAAAGTTGGGCTTATATCCATTCAAGTATTATTTATGAAGCTTCATTCAATAATATTTCAAATTTATGAAATTGTACTTTATTGAAATTAAAACCAATCATACTGGCTTGATATCGTAGCCTATAAACTTGAGCTAAATAGGATAAGAATACCTATTTAATTTCCTACAGTGCAGCACAGGCAAATTAGACTTTTGACTACATTAAGTTAAAGCCTGAAATGATCACTTTGGGCATCCCAAATAAGTCCGATATAAGTTTATGACGGTTTCTGAGTACGGAGTATTATAAAATTATAACAGGTTGTTCAAAAAACAATTTAAGCCCGCAAATACAAATTTTTTGATAGACGCATTCAAACACGAAAATAGTCATTTTCTCGGTATATGAGAAAGAAAACCAACCGCCTTGATGAGCTGGAAACAATATAGCAATAATACATTAGCTGTTATAAATATATTGTTTGATTGATATCCGTTAACTTGAATCCGAAAGCTAGAGGGATCCTTAATTCATTATCCTTCAAAAGTCCTTTCCTATTGTAAGTAACCTGAATCTAGTAATGTATATAATGTATATAAGGTATTATAATGAAAAATTACCTCAAAAATTAATTTTCCGACGATTCATTTTGACTTGAAGAGCCTATTAATAATGATTGCAGATGAGAGCAGTGGCCACCACGCGAGGCTCTAGTCAGGGCCGGATTTAAGAGTACGCCGCCTATAGGCTAAATGTAAATTTGCCGCCTCCTTGAGACTTATGCGTTATACTTTGCTTATTCCGAGTCGTTATGGGTTGATGAGGATACGTGGGTAAGAGGCAGTCGCAGCCAAATCAGTTGTAAGATATATTTATATAGTTGGGCATGTAGCAAGAAATATCTCGTGGACTACGGAGCAATTAGTTTAAAAATAGACCGATCCTCAACATCCAAAGAGGAAGGACGATTCCTATGCCAACTTGTTTTATACAACCATACCCTCCTTTGACATCTATTGAAGGGAGCTATGATACCCTTTATTGTTTGTTGAAAAAGTTACACCTATTGAGCGTTCTTGGGGGAGGGGGTGAAAGGTGCGAAATTTCAGTTTTTTGTGAATTGTAGCCGAACGTCGGATGAAAAAATTCCATGCATGCTTTTTCAAGAAAACAAAATTTGGAAGAGATTGAGACCAATGAATACTCTGTATCATCAACTGTTTCCAAGTTACATTTTTTTGAAAACTCCATTTTTTTCACATGAATTATTCCGTTACTTTGAAAGTTAGTAACTTTGAATTGGAAACACTTGCATCTGTATTTCAAAATTCCTCTCGGCGAAATTCATTTCTATTTAATTTAAGACCAAATTCACACTTCTATGTTCATGTGCTACAGCGATTTTAAAGAAACCCTTACAATCCCAAAAACCCCTAAAATTACTTTTTATCACACAAAAGGGGCTGTATAGAACAAGTTAGCATGGGAATCGACCTTTCTCTTTGGATGTTGAGGTTCTAGTCTAATTGCACCGTACTAATGTAGGCTACTATTAGTGTATTCAGAGATCAAACTGATTTTGTCATGCACTAAAATAATAGGCTAATACGTTCTAAGAATTACTAGTAGGTCATGTTTCTCAAAGGGAATTCAGAAATCGTAGAGAAAATGTAATTTATTTTTTGAAATTATTTTAGAAATTTTTCCAATTTGCCGCCTTGAAAATTTGCCGCTCTAGGCTGCAGCCTACTTAGCCTATTTAGAAATACGGCCCTGGCTCTAGTGGCCGTTATCAGAGTTTGGCTGACTTGACAGTGGTGATCTGTGATTGGACAGAGTTTATACGACCATTAGCCCTGGTAAATTAGACCGAAAAAAGGCTGTGCCTCCAAAAAAATAAGGTAAGGCTGGAAATCGTCTTAGTCGACTTTGGGAATCCTAAATAAGTTTACTATGAGTTTACAACGGATTCCGAGGTGTGCATAATACAGGGTGACTAGAAAACCACCAAATTTCGGTTCTGTTTTTAGTTTTTCGCAATTCACGCAAAACGAAGCGTCTGACAGAAAATATCATTCGTATACTTTTTTTAGCTAATAGAATTTCCAAGAGATTGGTATCAAATTCAACCTTCTATCTCAAACAAGGATCGAGGAATGAGGTTTCGAAAAAGTGGTATTTTTTGAGAAAAATGAAAATTTTACCTTATTTAGTATTTTATTGTACATATCTTCCGTCTGATGAGTTAGTAAGGTGTATTTCAAAATCCCTCTGGGGATAATTTTGTTCTCTACAATTTCAGTTCAAGAAAGAATTCCTATCATGTATATTTTTTGTGTTAGGGCTTTCAACATGTTTCCTTGCACAGCAAAAAATACCATATTTCCACTATTAACCTCCAAAATTGGTCTATATATTCTTGTATTGGAGTTTTATCACTAGAATATTTTTTCTTATATCATATTTCAATTTTATAATTACTATACCGCCCTGAATTCAGGTTAATCCTATTAGGAAGGACTCTCCAAGGATAATAAACTAAGGACCTACGTAACTTTCGTAAAAGTTGACGGATCATGACAAACTATAGCTCATTGTTTTCAGCTCATCAAGGCGGTTAAAATTCATTGTCATTCATTAAAGTTGATCGAAATTGAAGGATTTTACTACCTTGAGTACTTTGAGTTATTTCTCATACACCAAGAAAAAGGCTACTAATTGTGTTTGTATTCGTCTATCTTGAAAACCATTGTTGGGAAAAGGTCGCATTTGGGCTCAAATTGTAAAACATAATCTCCTCTATCACTTTATGTGTAAAAATCAACCAACAATGGTTTTCAAGATACACGCATTTGAACACAATTAGTAGCCTTTTTCTTGGTGTATGAGAAATTACTCAAAGTACTCAAGGTAGTAAAATCCTTCAATTCCGATCAACTTTGATAAATGATAATGAATTTTAACCGCCTTGATGATCTGAAAACAATGAGCTATAGTTTGTCATGATCCGTCCACTTTTACAAAAGTTATGGAGGTCCTTAGTTTATTATCCTTGGAGAGTCCTTCCTACTGGTAATAACTGGTATTAACCTGAATTTAGGGCGGTATAGTAATTATAAAATTAAAATATGATATAAGAAAAAATATTCTAGTGATAAAACTCCAATACAAGAATATATAGACCAATTTTGCTTAGTAAATTTCCTACAATGCTAAAATTGTAATATTTTTCTATGAAATAAATAATTGTTCTTGTAATTCCGTTTGGAATAATATTCATGCATCATATTCTTTCACTTATCTCTATATAACTACTTGACATAGATAAATATTCATTATTTTTCCACACATACAATTGAATGCGACAGTGAGTGATATCATATCGCATGACTATGCCTTATTTGTGTTAGTCTGTATAGCATTTGCGTGTTATCAGTTTTGTCTAATTGTGGAGGAGGCGAATCATATCTTTGGGCTGACCACACACACACTCACACATTGGTCGAATGAAATGAAAAATCAACACATGCCAGAAGGAAGTGGAATAAAAACGATGGCTAAAGCCGGAAGCAGAGCGATCGACACGACCAGAAATTAGTTTTTGAAGCGTCGCGACGCTATTTGCACAAGCGATTTATTTGCGAGTGGACCGTCGAGATAGCGACTACTGATTTTGCGTTCCACTGCTTCTAGCTAGTCGCATCTTGCCACCCTCACGAAATGTCCAAACAAGCTGCTTTGTACCATGCTGATAGTCAATGTGGCAGTTTCACACTTATCTGGGGCACTGTATCAGAAAGAAAATGGTGAGCAGCGAATTATTATTATACTACATACTACAGATAGAGACTGTATAATCAGTCTCTATACTACATACTATGGTAATATATACTATCAACTTATTTTTTTATTAATCTAATATGCGGATGAAGCTCCATGTCGAGAGCACCAAGCATCTAGGCATGCAAAACATTATAATTAGATTATAATATATCATGATGGATGGTGGTTTGAAAAAATGTATATCAAGGCAATGAGATGTAACATCAAACAGTAATGAAGTCCTTCCTAATTTAAACCATCTGGCTGTTGAAGGTGAAGAATAATATACAAGTTTATAGTGATTATGACAAAATAATTCATCAAAACAATTTTCTATTCTCTGTCAAAAAGTCAATATTTGTCTAAAGGTAAAGGTGAGCTCAATCTTTAATTCAAGTTCAGTTCTAGCTTTAGTTTTAGGGTTGCGCTTGCAAAATGCATACATGCAAGTATAGAGTATATTCATCAAATACCTGAATAGAGTAAAGGGGGTCTTAGACAAGATGTGTAGCAAGCCGCTTCATTTGGCGGCTAGCAACACGTCTCGTTTAAACACCAACAAGCCAGGTTATAGACCTCCAGAAGTTGGCTTGTGATTCAACCTACCCGGTCTCTGATGGTCGAAATTTGTACTTAGTGTCTATATCTAGCGCATGCGCAGAACAGAGGCGCATTCCTCTGGCAAGATGCTTGTATGTCAATTGACTAGAATTTTCTGGGTTATTATTCAACTTTATCATTGATTTATCAATAATATCGTAAATCTATAAAGTATTTATCAGTTTGGAATAGTTTAAAAAATGTATCAGTCAATTTGAAAGCATTTCCAACAAATAATCTGATATCACTAGGCTTATAGGTTAGGTTTAAGCTATCGGTCTGTATCCGCCATCTTGAATTAGCTCTTCTTGAGTCAATTGTGGGTCGCGAGTTTCCAGGAGAAGAATAAATAGGAAACATTTTCCTTCAGAATTGGAATAATTGTTATTAAAATCTATCACACAACATTTCCTTCTTGCACTTCAACATCTTTTCTTTGAAAGTAAGTAGTTTTTCTATTCGCAGGTATTCAAAAACAAGCGAATGTAGCTACATGCATTTGAATTTAACCGCGCTTAGGCTATAGACATTAAGTGCATTTATTGTGGACCGGTCGCACTGGCCTCCTTGCCGCAGATGGTCTAAAGGACAGTAACAAGCCCCAGGACAGCTACATTCTGAACGTGTTCAGAATGTAGAAAGTGACTTGTGAACTTTCTAGCATTGACTATGGATATAAGTCCGGGATTATCCAGACTTGATAATCCCGGAAATACGAGCTCTTATCCGATAAAAACGTTATCTACTTATTTCCTCAACTTCAAATTCCCTCAAAAACGAAGGAAAGCGCTGGATTCTTTTGACCATAAACAGGACTATCCATTGGACATTCTCACGGATAGTGAGTGCTGAGGTATGAGCAGATTTAAAACTCAATGTTCCCGCTGAAAACCTATTCATTTTATTCAATTATTCAAGTTTTTATAGCGGCGTCTGCACTGTTTTACTACCCAAGATATTTTCTCTGTGATATCTAAGTACATACAGTAACGTAATAACATAACAATGAAGAGTTAACTACGTAATCGTAAATCAAGCAGTCTCAGACAACTTTGGTCTCAGCAACAATACAAGCATCATCTAACTGTTTTGAATTTACAACCATTGGTTTCGATTGAGTCCTAGTGGATGTGGAACGTCTTCAGAAAACTGACTGTTTGTCAGCCTTTGATCTTCGAAATCACTCCACTTGTAACAAAAATGAGATAATGAGATAAATCTGCATTTGATTACTCAAAATTTAGTCCTCACAAAGACTGTTATTACTGATTCAATTATAACAACAACTTAATTTGGTACTCGTCTACTAATCGACTAACGTTGACTGGCGGCTCGTGCCCACGAAACAGGTGAAGTGCTGTACATTAAAAGATATTGGCACTTCACCTGTTTCGTGGGTACGAACCGCCAGAGCGACTAAAATTAATCTTCTCTCATAATCGATTCACTATTTCAAAAAGTATTCGAAAGGGATCGACTATCACGGTAATATCAGCTCCTTCTTCCCAACAGGAGCTTCTTTATTGACCTTTATTCTAATTATGGACAATTCATATAAATAATCATCTGAAATAATATTTTTTCTGATAACATTGAAATTAATAGTGGATTAAAGATATACGAATTCAAAATATCATTAATCAATAAGCCTAATGATAATAGGACACATAATAGAAATTACCAAACGAGAATTCCATAGTTTCCAGGTTAAAGTGATACGAAAAAGAGCTATCTTGGTTCGTGTCGTACAAATTTTGAGGACTAGTTTTTAATTTAGCTTAAAATTGAATTTCTCATTGGAATTTTATAAGCCCATATCAAGTTTTTGAATGCATTAGTTAAGAACATGATTACCTCCTTTGGGAGATTGGCTGTCGTTAGTAAAGACAGTCAGTAGTTTACCGTTTCTGGAGGAATAGTAATTGTTGCATTACACTCTAACTGATTAACTGCATGTTATTCAGAGGTGTTCTGCATCTTCACTTGGTTGTGAAGACTGGCTTATGGTTGAGAGGACTTGCTAACCATACGTTACCTCTATCCTGGTTGATGATTATTAGCCTGCTGCATTTTCTGTCCGGGCTGGGTGGGCATTCTGGCGGGGTGGAGGTGGCTTCGGCTCGGTCGGTGTTGGTTCGGGGGCTGTGGGTTCTTTTGAGAATTGATGGCTTTTGGGCCGGTATTGGCCGGGCTGGAGTCGTTTTCCCGTCTTGCCGGGGTGTCTTCTTCGCTTGGACGGACTGTATAGTTTGGTGAATATGAAACTGGCAACCAGCTGGTAGGCCTAGGCCCTTCATAGGGCTGTTGCGCCATTGACAAACAAAGTTGAGAACATGATAAAAATAGAATTTTGAAGGAGAAAAAGGGAGATTTTACCATAAGTAAGCACATTTCATGTTCCTCATGCCATGTTACTAGTCTTCGATAGACATGCAATGTGATTGACAGATCTGAATAAATGGGAATTTTTCAATCCTCATCACATTTTATCAATAAGTTTCCATTCTGTATCAGGACATCCAAAAATTGAATAGGCTATAATGGAGCATGTAAAAAATCACTATGAAAATACATATATGAAATACGTAAATGTATGGCGTTGTTGTATGTTACCTATCTGGGTCATTGACTTCAGCGAACTAAACCAATGATTGAATAGATAGATAAATGAATGATTAAAATATATTCATATATGACTAATGATATTGAATTTTACATGGAGAGTGGAAAGAAATTGTCAATATTTGTAACAGCTAAGTTTTATTTTTGAATTCACGGTAGCATGGTTAAAATTTTGAAGTTCGGAAGGCACATTTTGATGCTTGACCGAATAATATGGAATCACAAATCTCTTTCCTTATTTACATGGTGAATAATAAAAGCTTACTCCATGACGTCGATACAGAAATTCCAAGCCTTCCTAGCTCGCAGTATTACAGCATTCCTTAACCATTGGAGAGGAATCTGTGCGATCCAAGTCTGTTGAGCGGAGTTTGTTTTCATCATTTAACTGGTTTTTATTAGTTTTGTAGCCAACCATTCCTCAACGCTCACATTTTTGAAGATTTAAGACTGTTAATTCAATCACGGATAATCCACATTTGAATTTTCTCCTGGAATTCCAAACGATCGATTGGGTTATCAAGGTACTATAAAAATGTTGGAATTTTTCTACATATATATCAGTTGGATGTTGTATCAGGAGAATAACTCCATAGGTACGAATATTACGACAGAAATAGGCGTTTAAAAAAGTTTATTACTAAAGAAATAGGCGTTTATTAATAAAGTACTCATAAAATAGGGGGTTCGGTCTCTTCTAAATGAATGAAAAAGTAGCCTACTGAACTACAGAGAATGTTTGAACAAAGTGTGGCCATTAGCATGGAAGGATCCTTTGTAGTGTGTTTGAATAGTTCTGCTCAAGGTAAGTACAGAGACTGTATGTTCAGAGATTATATAATTATAGTAAATACCTATACTTGGGTTTAACTCTTGTCACCGCCATATTTTCAATTCTCATGTGTGATTGCAGGCCACCCAGAGCCCATTTACTGATTTGATAAAATTATTACTAGCAGAAAATAGCTTCTCCAATATTGAAATATTGTCTATAATTGATGGTATTGCTTTGAAGTCTTGAAAAATGATAATAACTGATAAGAGTTATTATCAAGTAATTATCGAAGAGTCGAAAAATTGAGGTTGAAGTGAATCACTTGACATAATCAGTGAAAATCTCATGAATTTTCTGAAAAAATGAGGTAATCAGCTTCCAGTTTTTTACAACGTTTCATTTTTTTAATATTTTAGTGAAATGCATACTGTGAGTTCGGTATGTTTGACCTCATACTCTCTGGAATATTAGAATACTCCGACAACAACCCGGTGATATGAATTAAAGTTCATCGACAATCTTTTTCACTGAGTTGGGATTTTCCCCGAACCATGCTCATTGTTTATAACAATCATTATTTCCATCTAAAATTAGTTTTTGGTATCGAAATATTCCACGCCGCTCGGGCATTAACATGTCAAAAACAGAGTTCCGCATTATTGTTATTTCCCAATATTCGTTTTCGCTACACGTAGGTTGTGAGGTTGTGGAATTGGGTGAGAGAAAGAAATAGAGATTTGTAAGGGTGGGAGAAGGAAGTTGTGATTCACGTAGGTTTGAGTTCAGTGGCTCGTGTCTGGAGTCACGTATTCCGCCTCTTCATCAGCAGTCTACTGTATGGAATTTACTCGTGTAGCTAGAGAAAACTAGAAATAGAGGGAAGTTTTATCCAGTGAATTACCAAAATTCAGTATCCGATGAAATTGGGAAAAATAGTTATTATTATCAATATTATGCTTTTCGCTTTTTTGATATCTCAAGTTTTTCCGTCCAGATTCTTTTGATTCTATTGAATAAATAGGGTAAAACAGTGAATATCATAAAAACTTAAATAATAGAAACTGATTTTATGTTTTTCTTATAGGTGTAATGTTGGAAGTAAGTCTATTATGCCAACACTTTGTTATCTACAGTCATGATAATCATTCTGTTCCCTGGGTTCATAGATTATAATTCAGGTAGGTTTCCATTACTACAGAAGTCGCACGGGCACATGTTATCAAGATGCAGTAGAAACACGGAGTTGTATAGTCTGTTCAAGCAAAGATTCTAACGTTCATGGTTCCGAAAACCTGGAGTTTTTCAGATTACCTGTTTCAGAAAACCTGCTCATTCCAGATTATTGGATCAATATAATGGGTGTTCTACTGACATATTAAGTGATTCTCCTGTTATTCAATCAATTTGATAATGAACATTTTGATTTTTGGTTGGAGAAGGTCAATAAATAAAGATCAGACTACTTACCAATATGAACCCACTGTTCATTTGAATCAATAAAAAATTGTTACCATATATTTATTAACTTTTGTACATTGACATCACATCGAAAATAGTCTAGTTTCTAGAATAAGACTTTGATTAATCATAATATATTTTTATTCTGATTACAGCTTGAAGACGATTCTTAACATTTACAGCATATCAAGGAAAGGTAATCATTGATTCACATATAGATATGAAAGGATTAATAGATATCATCAAAGAGGAGTAGCAATTGAGAAATTACTATAATAAGAATATTGAAGTTAGAAACTAATAAGATGTATCATGTAAGATTTGATTTTTCAAATAAATAAAATATTCGTGTTAGAAATACAATGTACGAGTAGGGTATAACGGTTTGAAAAAGACTATTCAATTAATTATTTTAATAATTATAATGCGGAAGTGAGTGAAACATATTGGTATCGAATTATGTATACTGGATGAGAAGAGTTTGGATGGATTAAAAGAAACATTGGAATAGGGAGTCGACAGAAAAAGTAATAATTGATTTGGAACAATGATTTACGAACGTAAATCAGTGTAAACAATCTACGAAACATTCAATAAAGCACACTTATCTATATTATAAATTTTTATATTTTCTGAATTCGCTGCTAAGACACAAGAATTGACAATATTTGGACATTTAGAACATAAAATATCAAGAGTAAGTACAGTAGAATTACTAGAATTACGACAGTACGTACAGTAGTATTGGAAGAATTGAAGTGAGAGCTTCAACAGATCAACTCAATGCGTGGATAATGGATAATGGATATGATCGAGTTGAGGATTATTATCGTATTGAGTGAATAGTTGATAGATTAAATCAAGAAAATAAAATCTCATCGAAACCCCTACCACTGCACACACATAAGCGTGTATCATGTGAAAGTCGTCCTCACAAGGAGGAAAGATTTACAATATGGGGACATTTAATGAGTTTGAATGATTAAAATAAATTATTTATAAAAAAATTGAATAATGAATAGCAATAATATGATTAATATGTATAGACAGACAGTGTTTCCATGGTAAATGCATTGATTGAAGCACCTTAATGAGGAAGACAGGAGTGTAGCAGGATTGGGGAGGGGTAGAGGGGCGTCGGTTCAGTCGTCGTTTGGTTGTTTAGGCCGATGCTTGTTCATTTGCGACGTCCCAGGAAACGGATGTTGGTGAAAATGGCGCGAGCGGGCCGGCGGCGATTACAGAAGCTGACCGTACGCGACAAGTTGCCCTCTCTGGCCTCGTGGAGTGCCACCAGCAGCTGGAACACATCTTCCCGGCTCGGGTTGCACAGATAGCCTTCGGGATCGTAGCCGCGATTCTGTCGCTTCCACGGGTAGCGTCGGTAGTAGCGCGACCGCTTCCACACCTCGGGTCCGCCGACGGGCAGGTCGTCCAGTGGGCCAGGGCCCTCGATGTAGACGAGCGGTGCGTCCGCGTTCTCGTCCTCCAGCAGCTCGGTCAGGTGCGCAGCCAGTCTGTCCAGGGCAACGTCGTCCAAATCTGAAACCACAATCATTGAGGATTTACTCAATCTGAAACCTTAATCAAGTAGGAAGCATCATGAATAAAACACGAAATAGAATTTTCTTATTCAAACCAGATGTTCTGCAGAATTTGAGACCAGTGTACCTCACATAAATGGAAAAATGGTTTGTTAATCCGCAACAATAGATCAAACGGATCAGAATTGAAAAACTGGAACAGACACCATTACACAAAAATGTTCTATTCTGTTATGTATTGTCTGTTTTGTTAGTCTCACCTACTCCAATGCTGAAGCAGTCCCACTCGTTCGGAGTGAACATTCTGTTCTGTTTTATTTGGTGTGATAGCACTTTTACTAGTTTGTAAAACGATCTATGTTGCTCTGCTGCCTTAAAAGACTGAATAACGTTAAAAGCAGAATTTTCCCAATCGTCCTGCTACAACGGAAGAATTGAAAGGATATTCAAAAATAAAGAGCTGATCACAAAAATATTCAGGAAGGAATTCGGATGCATAAGTATGGAAGCATGAATAATTGAATGCAAAGACGGAAAGGGAAATTTTCAGAAAAGAGCTATGTTGTTGGTTACACATGTATGGAAAAGAGTTCATCATTATCAATCATGGAACGTTCTTGATAACGAAAACATTTGAAAACAATGAATCTATTCAATTATGTTCATATATTCCATTAATCAAATGTAAAATCATAAAACACAATTGAAGAATCCTTGAACTACTTTACAAAATCACTTGATGAATATTAGAATAGGAATTGATTCAGTGAAAGTAGAGTTTGAAGGGAAAGATTTTTCTAAATCAGAGTTGCACTCCTTCTATTTAGGAGCGAAAGAATAGTCTACTGTGAGTGAGCATCAGACGTGACCCTCAATCCTCATCTCATATTAATTATTGTACCATACAAACACAACGCCAGATTGTGGGTTGCAATAAGACTAAATAATACCACCCAATATTACAACAATACTACAATAATACTTCATTTGTTGTACTCTCATTAGAAGACAATGAACATTGTTTCAGGCCTTAGTAGAGCTCTACTTACTATGTTTTAGGCCACATTCAGTGTAAGCTCAGTTTTCTTCACGTAGCTTGTATGTAGCTCCTGATCCTTCTTCCACATTCAATTATTATAGCCTACAATAATAATTAGGCTTGGAAGGGCAGAAACATCTTAAAAATTTCTTATACCTCGATATTGTTATTGGCTTGATATCATTTATTTTTCATTATTTTTGCTGCTATAGCATAACTCAGACTCGAATATTATCAAATTGGCTAATTCTGTATCTAACATCTGAATGTTATAATGTATTATTGATTAATTATTATACAGAATAGAAATAACTAGCTAAAGTTGTGAGTGATTTTATAAAGGTTTGAGTAATCAAGGTTTAGTACTATGCGCCTCTGGAAAATTTTATAGACCTATATAAACACGTCCTGTTGTGCATTGCTTTCAATGCAACCAATGGAAGAATGGCTGAAAAATCAAGCTGTAGCTAATAATTACAGTTTTAATGATGATACCGGACCAGAAATTTGTATTAATGAATATATGAAAAATGATTACATAAATGATTGATTGATTTTGGATGACATCCTCATTTGATCACTAAAGAAAAAGCTCCTTTCGGAAAAGCTCCTTAATGATTATTCCCAGGTGTTATTCTACAAATGCAACAATTCAATACATTTATGATATCCTCCTATGAGTGTGAATGTATGTGATATCATTAGATGATAAGGAATCGATGTGATCGGCTGCGATATACGGTGTGGCATGATTCCAGCAGAAATGCGTGTGTCTGGAATCGAGTTCAGTGAGCTGGAAAGAATTGATGGGAGCCGCCAATATTGGTTTGATCGAATCAGGGCGTGATGTATGTAGACATTTATTAGCAGAGTAACTGAGTTTACAGATTGGAGCGCAGATTGTGAATCACAGCTCACTGAGACGCAACTGCAGTTGATATCTCAAATATAATAATTGAGATATCTCCATTAAAATAATTAATATATCTCAACTATGATAATCGAAGATAATTGAAAATGTTTCTACTGGTTTGTGAAATAATTACGACTCTAGACAGATTATGAGATCTTCTTGGTAGATCTTTCAATACTCTCTCTATTTGTGATGTGAGTATTCTAGAGATATGAGATAACACCAGCGCAATAAATAATCACAGTACCCATCCAAAAGATTTTATTTTTAGTCACGACTAGTTTCGACTAAATTATCGAGTAAATTGAATTAAATAAACAGACTATAAGCTACTACATGTCAACACAACTGTAAAACATTTACAGTTTAAAATTTTTTGAGCTTAGGGATTGTCTTGTAGATGATGTCTTGTGTATGCCTGCCTTGATATGGATGATTAGAAATATTTTATTTTCCATAAAAACAAAAACAACTTTACTGAATCAATTGTATAATAAGACGTCAGTACTTCAACGTCATATAGTGCGTCTGTAATCGTACAGTTTAAAGAAAAATAAAATAACTCTGATTGACTGAATGAAAATTGGATTCTGGTTATTATAGCAAGTATTCACTATGAGAAGCTGACCTGGATATTGCCTGAATGAGTCTGTTGTGTCGATTGCTTGGTTTAGGCCAGTGATTGGCGCCGATATTGCAGGAGCAGGCGACGAGAGCACAAGAAACCGAGTTCCAAGTCCGGCCAGCCACAGACCCAGAAGAACAGATGCCATTACTGAAAACAATTTCAAAAAACATTTATTATATAAAGGAGAAATAATAAACTAGAATAATAACCTACTAGTAAAGCCTGAGTCACATAATCTTACGACATAATTAAATCATGTGAAGAAGGTTTCTTCACCTTTTTACTAAAACTCTCTCACTTCAATTCTCACTTGACTATTACAAACTCCTTCTCCTCCTTCTCTATCTCTGTCTATAAAGAATGGCCGATCTCTTTAAAAATAACATGAGGTATATATATAAAACTAATAAATGAAGCTCTTTATTAAAATAAACAAACTACTGTACGGTTAAGGATATAATTTTAAATGGAAATAGTAGCCTAATAATGTATAAATTTTGATAGACATCTTCATGAACATTGTATTGTGAGCCTATGTGAATATTTATATGATAATTGAATGTGCGTGTATTCTTGCCTGTAGTCTTGATGAGACTCTGATTTTTCCAATCCATAATGTATGTTGTCGAGAAGCGAATGCGGTTGAGTTAAACCGTGCTAAAAAGCATAAAACCGTACCAGAAGAAAGTGTTGATACGTAATTTTTTATTATACTCAATAATAGTTTTTTCAATATCAGCCTCATTTAGGGTTGAGTGGTAGAGATGACCAAGAGTCTTAACTCCGCCCTTAATAAAGGCAATTTATCTATCTATCTATCTATCTATCTATCTATCTATCTATCTCTTGTTAACTATTTCGAATCTTTTGCCGTCAAGCCAAAATCGAATGCTCCACTGCTATCAGTGGGAGCATTCGATTACCATATTTGTCATAATTATGTAATTTTCCGTTTGTGAATAATATCACACATTCTTTCAATGAATTCATATGAGTGATGCAGAACTATGATATTTTTTTTCAATCCAGAACCATGTATTGTGAAAACAAACATACATTAATTTATATTATAACAGAAGTTAGTCTGATATGAAATATGAAGTGTGTTCAGATGACCTAAATTGAGTTAAATCGTGTACACTATTGTGTGTGAAACATTTTATTTACCAACTTATGGCAGAATTGATTATAACATTAGTCTGAACTGGATATGAATCATCAAAGTATTCAATAGAGGGAGTGATTTCTCTAAAACAGGACGATATTGGAATACGAACAAATAAATGGATGTTACACGATGGTTTTTCAAAGTGGGTGTTTTCAAATCCGGTCAGGCTAAACTGATTTCAATTTCGTTGAAAAACTCCGGACTACTATTTCCATTAACTGTAGTCACACAGTTTACGCTTCCATTAAATAGAGCTCTCTTCCCTAAAAAAATACAAATGCGCTCAAATGTAAAATTTGACTGAAAGATTCGATAAAACGGCTTGATGAGTGCTTCGTAACGGTAAAATATGAATTGGGTTGATAAAAGGATGCGAGTTAAATAAGAATTGAATCTTCTGATGGAAGGGCAAACGTTTTTTATTTTAAGTATTATTCCTATTTGAGCTATCACCAGTCCATGTCTTTGATAAAAATTAAATAAACCAATTCAATATAGGTTAATTGGAGATTTCTGAAATGAGTTTCCATTTTCAGCCTCACATTTCTCTTCTCAGTTAAATTAGAGAGATTTTCAGTGGAGAGGGATGCTTTATCAATTAACATTTTGGTGTAGAAAAATAGTCTTTTCTAAACCTTGAAATCAAGACATATCAATCATATCAACATTCTTAAATTAGATATATGTTTATAACTTCTCTTCTATTTATTTGTCCAGTTTTTTCCAATACCAAATTCAAATAGAATTCGAGTTTAGAATTCTCAGTTCAAGAATAAAGACTTCATCGAATACTCTGATGAATATTAATTTGAAAACTGATTAGACATCAACCGGCAAGACTCATTGCATATTCCCAATCATACTCTCAGGCAATATTCCACACAAGATAATTCAATTAGAACTTTAATCAAACTTCGTCTCAATCACGAAAGCTTCTCCGAATCAATTACCTGACATGCTAACAATATTGCTGCCGTTGACAGACCTTGCTATAAGTCTTAAAATAAAGTGAAGATAACCATTGAATTCACATTTAATAATAGAATAAGAGGGAGAGTTGTAAGATTTATTCAAAGTGAATCGTGATTTGAGTACCGAGGATAAAGAGGTATTCTAGGGCCTTTCCCCCAACCGGATTCGAAGTTGCTTCTCGCCTTGATTGGCACGGTTGTCACGTGAACTTGGATCTTGGACTACAGACAACACTCCAACATCCCCGAACCCAACTTTACTTCGGCTATCAGTTTCTCTGTTTCTCTATCGGTCTGTCAGTTTCTCCACAGGTTTCTCACAGCATTGCTCAACTCATCTGCAGTCATTTTTCTTTAATGCATTGGTTCCTTGACTAGAATTTGAAACAATTAAGAGTACGGTTTACAAAAGTGCATCAAATTTGATACATTATACGCAGATATCGTAAACAAATATTTACCGATTTGTGGCTTGAATAAAAACAACTGGAGACTTCGAAATGAAAATCAAGTCCTTATCAGTACTTCGATTTTTTAGAAGGATTTTAAAGATGTACATTTACGATACGAGACGTTTGAAAATCATACCAGGAAATTTGATAGGATTGATAAAAATCAGGTTGAAAGGTAAACAGGAAAAGTGGTCCCTAAATCGTATGAAAATACAATTTATTATAGTTACTAGTTTGTGGTAACACCTTATTAATTTTTTTTGAGCTGTGACGTTTGCACCAGTTTTAATTGTCTTTCAATTTGATATTTATATTTGAAACAATAAAAAGTTCTGGTTATATTTTTAAGAGTCTAGCATTGCAATGAGTTTTATTCATGGTATAATGTATGAAAGTCGATTTTTGTATGTGTCAAATCGTAATGAACTCGATATAAACAAGATTGTACGTCAAATAAATGCAAACATTTGTAATGAATACTGAAGATTAACTGACGATATCCCCACCTAAAACCAAGTACTGAAAGAGACTTTTACAGAACAATTTAGTTTTTATTTGGAATACTCCACTTTTTCGTAATAAGATAATTTTCTAAACATTTTACCTTTTGACTAATGTTGTAAGAGATGATGCACAACAAACACCAACAAGCATCGTGGACTATTCATCACAGATTCACAATTAAAAACCAAAGTTGCTATTTTTCAGCCTCATAATCTCATTGATGAATGAAATTACCATTTTATCGACAGTGAAACTACCCACAGCTCTAATGATAAACTGACCTTCCATATAATATTAACTGCTTTACTCTCTAGTATTCAGAAAAATGTAAAACTTTTACACCTATTGTCTTTAAGTAGTTCATCTCGAATTTTATAGGTCCGATTCCTCGTATTACTTCTTTATGGAATGAAGGAACAATGATTTGATGAATTTTGCTCCGTTCAAAGCCAGCATAGCTTAGAAAGGTGTAAAAGAGGATAATAGCCGCGTTAACGGGTGGAGAGTAGTATAACTAGGAGAGAGAATAACTAGGCGATAATGTGATAATCTCCTTTCATCGAGATTCCACTAAAGCGTGGGGTTCAAAGGCATTCAACAAGGAAAATTCATCCTCAAGTTAAAGTGAGTTCAAATTCCACGAAAATATTCTCTTGAGCGCTGAAACTTCAGAAACAAAAATATCCAGTATAATTCCAAGGGAATATTCAGTTGAGGGATATTATTTATGATCCTATTCATAAGTTTCTATCAAGCTTTTAGGCATTTATAAGGTTCCTAGAATTTTCGGATTTTGGTTGACAAGTACAAAACCTACCTCATTAACAAATTGAATGAACAAGACTTTCTTGTAAGTTATATGTATTGTTTCATAAGTGGTATTGTTTGTTATGATCAAATTCATGAAGGTAATGAATCTTTATCAAATAAAACTGCAAACTTTTATTTTTTGGGATTTTGAGAAGTAGTGTTGTCACAACCATAATATTCAAAAGATGCTCTGAGGAAAGACGGAGCTGCTACCACCTGTCACAGCCAGATTCACTCACTCATTACTCAGTCTATTATTTTTTCGGTTTGCATTTTGTGGCGCACCACCATTGTGTGTTCAACAATTGGCCAGGGGCGACATGCCACACCCATTGTCACACAAATTTCCATCAGAATGTGAATATTTTAAGAATACGGACATTGTCCGCCTTTTGTCACGACACCAACAATCAAAAGTAGGTTATTAAACCCGGAAATTAATTCTCACTCAATCGACGTAGTTTTCAGCGACACCGATTCTTTCTTCATGTAACATGGTTCCTTTTTCTATTCAATAGTGGAGTTGTCAAAAATGTTTGATCAAGTTTTTCACCAATTCACAGAATCTGTAATTTACGATTAATCAGTCTCTGCTGCATAATAAAAATAAATTATCATGTATAAAATTTGTTTGTGGTTGTGAAAATCTATCCAAGATTGTGTTTTTTAAAATCCATTCTATATAATCATAGCTTCAAAAAAGATGATTTTAGTGTTTTGAACGTGGCTGTTAAGTTGAGAATGGATACTGGGAAAATGTACTCATATTCTTACGTTTAGTACCGTATGGTACAATTTCAGTATCCGTGGTTGTGAGTTGATTATCAAATTTTGTGGTGGCTGTGTGTGTGTATGACAGATTTTCTACAGATATCCGAGGCACACAGATACAGGGAAACCTGTCATAGCTGTCAATAACTGGAGTGTATCTAAACACACTTCTACTCCTATTATAAAGAATCGTTCAAAAGTGCATCGAGCTGTCTCGGTGTGCTTTGTGAACACTTCTTATGAGTTGAGGAGCTGTGAGAGAAAAAAGGAAGCTGTATACAATCGTGAGGGTGGAAAAGGAGGAGAAAAATTGAAGGATGAGGAGATAGCCTGCTCATGAAACAGAAAAGATGTTGAAGGGAACCACTGGAACAGAAAACTTTGAAATAGTTTCCATAGGTGGTCATTATTATCGTTCAATGACCTCAAATCACTGAATTCACATTTTTCTATTTGTTTGAAATTTATTCTTATCAGACATGTGAAATTTATTGAACAAATTTTAAGATTGGTTGTTTCTACACGGAATCATTATCTTTTTGATTGAACCCTTTCAAGTACAGTACACTGATTTGGCAGTTCACTTGGTTTCTACCTTCATATGATTGCAGTTTTGACGTCTAGTAGGATCGGACTCCCAAAATTTACAGTACTGTATTATCAAATTATTCCCTCACAGTTCGAGAGTCCCTCACCGCTTATCGACTTCAATCACATAAATGCCTGGATTGTTTCTTATGAACTAAGACTACCTTGTTAATAGAAATATGAGTGGGAAAGTTAATAAATTCATACATTATTGAATAAAAATTTAAAGCTTTTTGTTAAGATATTTTGATGAAAAATATGAAGACGCTTTACAAAATGAAGATCTCTGAATATCCAGATACTACAGCAAGAACATGAGAGATGATTATTCCAACTAGAATGAAATGATTTTATTAAAAGCAACGTAATCTACGTTACCATTCAAATCCAAAACTAATAAATGTTATTATTAGTTAGATGACTGACATGTAATCCACCTGTATCGATGTATCGGTATTGTAATAGAATACTTACACAATTGAACAAGATCTCCTCTAAACTATTTCAATTCAGAAGTTGGATTGATAGCTCTATACTAAGGAGAGAATATTTTACTCTTATATGTAAATTTAAAAAAATCAACTATATTGCATGAGTTTCATTGGAAGGTTATATTTACATTTTTTACAATAATACTACTACCACCTCAGACTATTATTTTGATGAGGGGACATGTTAATATGGGTGAAAAAGGCACCCAACAATAATCCCTGTCTGAGAACAATAGATTGAGAATCTATATTCTTATTTAAATTGAGGATGAATAAATATTTTCAGGGCTTTTTCCAAAGAACGAAGTGCCGGAATTCTTAAATCTGGAAATACATGAAAATATTTAAAATTGTATATGCCTAGCAGAGAATTGTAGAG
The DNA here is from genome assembly GCA_017141385.1 of Sogatella furcifera. NCBI lineage: Eukaryota > Metazoa > Arthropoda > Insecta > Hemiptera > Delphacidae > Sogatella > Sogatella furcifera. The sequence continues at coordinate 18,485,973 of CM029547.1, read as the reverse complement.
GCCTAGCAGATTATTTCGGTGCGTTCCGGCTGAAAACCCCCTGGATACTGATATAAGGCCTATAACGAATAACGTAGGTATTGAAAATTCACGTTTCAAGCTGGAAGCGTGGTGTATATAATACAGGGTGTAGATAAAAGCTAAGCTATGTTACGGTTACGTGGGTGGCCGGGGATGACGTCACTGTATTGGATGTTTGTTTAATTGGAAAAGATTCACCGTTCGACCGATCAGCTTCTCATTCCAGGCGACACCTATTCGAGTATATTGAGTGCACGCTTTTCAAGAGTGCTTCCCTGTCTCCTGAACTGATCATTGCTTTACAAAGTAGTGAAGTGATTCAAAAGTCGATTATCAGAATTTGATGAAGACTTACCAACTGTGACGTTTAGGAATGGGTTCTTTTTCAAAATTACTCCATGCTCTTCAAATTACTCCTAGTCTTTCATTTCTTTTCTGGTCAGAAATGTGGAGTTTATGATTGTTGATGATTCTCTTCAACAATGAATAATGATTCCATTGACAAGTTGAGTTGAATAAAAGTTTGGAAAAGAGGAAAATGAGTTAAGAAAACTATTTCTCTCCTATTTTGATATTTTATATGGTGGAAGTCTAGATTATGATCAAGAAGCTCCGATTGAATTGAGTATCGATTTGAGAATTGAGTATTGACTCGATAACGAGGTAAGAACTGTAGTAATAATAAATGAGTATGATAGTTGATAAAAATAGCACTTACAATAGTACTTTTATTGTACTTCCATAGCACTTCTATGGGTGGAAAAAGTTGTTATTACTAGGAATCAATATTTTTATCGATAGAGTGAACGAGAAACTTTTAATGAGTACATGATACTCAGTAAAGGGTATATCAATCTAGTTCAAGCCATTCATTGTCAAATACTGAGAAATAATTTGAAAATTCCAAATAACATACAAAATAATTCTGAAAAGCAATCAATTATCTAATGAAAATCTGTATGCTGATTTGAACCTTGTTTTATCATTCTTCATGATCCTATCATATAGAATGTTTCAATCGGTATTTCCTACGGTAGAAAATACCCCCATATTAAAAACTCAAAAGCATTATCATATTCTCCCTCAACAACACGCCTATCAATGTCAATTCGGGATAGCAAAAGTATTTGATTATTTCAGTAGAATGATGGATTTTGGCTTGCACAAGGTTCTGTAAGCAGCCATCACTTTTGTGATGTAGTCATTGCGGTACAAACAGGTCGAGGTTTGTGGTTAATCGCACATGTGATCGGAATTGACGGTGCTTTTACTGATAACGACAGAAAACATACCAATCGATTTTCCGATGGAGATTGCCTGACTGCGCTCAAATCCGACGATAGATTTGGAAAAATAGTTTTGGAGAATGTTCAAAGATCTTCAAATAAGAAGATTGAAAGATTCAAAAATAATCTTTCAAGACCTGAAAATTTTCAACTTGATTCTTATATTTTCTTATATATTGATCTCTATGAATTGGAAGTTGTGTTATACGAATTTGCCATAGAGATGATACCACATTTTTGACTAGTCTAGTTCTAAGTTCTGACGATAATTATTATCACACTAGCCTATCACTGAAGTATTGGTGTGATTGTATTGTGTTGGATTGATGAGTGTTTTGAATTTTCTCCCCCAGTAAACTATTCACAGGTTTTATTTTTTAGAAAAAAGTTTGTAGAATTTTTTATTACTCGGGATTGAGAAAATGTTTAAATGGATATTGAATAGTACGTGACGTGCCCCTTCGAAGCAAATTGTCAATTCAGTCCCATCATTATAATACACCCAGCTGACTAGTCCTGACGGATTGTGAATAAAACCGTGCTGAAAATAATAATGATTCTCATCTTCATTGTCATGGACATATTATGCATACTCCAATTGGAGCATCAGAAGATGTAAAGGTTACAATCATTAGCGAGGGTCTATGAAAAGTGGAGCACTCATTTTTTAGAATCTTTTATTCTTCATTCTAATTTCAGTCATCGATTGTGTTGAATTACTATTACTTTCATTCGAAAATAGCAAGTTACTACAATATCAGCCAGAGTAAACCGTACTGAAATAATACTTGAACAATAGTGTCAATAGTACATGAACAGTTTCAGTACTGCTTATTTCAGCTGATACTGTATGAATGAATGGTAGTGAACTAAATTCATCTGTTTATCAATTTATCAGTTTGTGGACTAGGTTACTATTATTTCACATTTTTTATTACGAGTTCTATTCTCATGAAGAGGTTCTATGAAAAGTTGGCACTCTTCATTATTTCATTAAAATCTTGTACTCCTCATTCTTATTTCAGTAAGTGGGTTTGTCATCGATTCTAAGGACTTTCCATTATTGTCTTTTCTATTGAGTAAGGGTTGAATATGTGAAACTTAATTTTCAACGTGAGCTCACTGTTTGGGAAGCGGAAGATTTTGAAAGAATAGTTGAAAAATCAATACTTTTCTTGATAAAATAGTAAAATATTCATATGGCTTTTATTGGTGGGGAGACCCTTACGGGTAGTTCCACCTCGCCATTGTGTACTTGGCCAGAACCGGTCACCCATCCAAGTGCAGTCCACAGTGTTCCTGACTTAACATCACGTTCACCGATAGATCACCCTCACCAATTGCCAGTTCTTGATATAATTAATGCCACAACCAACCAAACCAATTTTCAAAAATAAATCTATAGATGCTAAAGTGTTAATAGTATATTTTTCTTATAATGTGTTATATCAATTTATAGAATATTCTAAAGCTTCTACTATCGGTACCTGAAAAAGGATTGAGCCGAAGACCTTTATATGTTTTTTTTTTTTTGAGGGTGATGCCCACATGGGCTCTTGGGCCTGTGCGTGGGTAATGGGGAGGATGATGATGAGATATGAATGGACCTACTGCTTTAGGTGGGTTCCGAACCACCGGGAAGCGATTTTTGAGGCTCATAAATTGAATTCAGAGGAACCGGTCACCAGTACAATGGTGCTGGCAGAGGCACGTCGCTTATCTAATCTCACCGATTTGACGCTCTCTACCACTGGGACAAACCGCTTCCCAAATGTTGTCTGTTATGTTGTCTCCCGTGGGATGGCTCTTAGCTGAACTTATTCAATTGGAGGAAGAATGCATATTGAAGGCATCTCAATAGTTTCATCAGCGCGAATTTATTTCGCTATTATTCTCTTGTATAGGCTATATTGCCTATATTGCCGTGAAACTGACGATTTTAGAGTTCGCGGGGTTCATCGCTCCAAGAGAATTATTCCTGGAAGCTCCTGCTGTCTTTTTAAGTTATCATGCTATAACTCAAATTTAATAACCGCTTTTCAATTATTATTACTTCACGCTCACCAAAGTGTTTCTTTCAGAAAGTTTTCTCCATTGGATAAAGTCGGAAAGTTTTACAGTATTGTTGCAGTTCCTGTCTTTAAGATTGGGCAAAAACACAATGGAGTATTTCAAACAATGGATCACTCCACCTAAATTTGATTGCAAATTTTATTTCGACGCACTTCAGGTTGTCAATATCAGTTCCAAAAATGTGGAGGCTGGTTTCACTCAAGGTGTATAGAAGAGTAGTCTTCTATACACCTTGGGTTTCACTTTCATTTCCAAATGAAAATCCATCAGAATTATCACATTTCTCGAAGATTGAAGGAGAAATAAGTATCAGGTTTTCTTGGTTGGCCTTCTTATGAACAAACTTCATCATCTTACGTTATCCTCAATTCGAGGAAGTAATTGAATTATAAAATTGATTTTCTTTGAAATTGGATGAATAAATAAGTTGATAACAATATTTTTGAAACAATATGAAATCGATGTGCGCCTGATATCGGTTAGAATTTATATTTGCTACGGTACATGAGAGTTTCAACAATGAATAATTTGAAGAAATAATAAATAATGTAGTTGGATGGAGCTCAAAGTACAGATCTACTTTAAAAATAGAGATCTTTTCACTTCTAGTTTTCCACTAGAAATAAAAAAGACACTTGGGAGTTCAATGGAAGCTGGCACGGGAAATTACAAGCTCACAAGCTCATTCCACATGGGTTGAGAAACTCATTTTCCCAGTCAATTATTTTGAACCTGCAACACGAAAACCTGAATTCACAGATTTTTTAAAATTTTAGACAAACTTGTATGATTGTTTCACCAGTTTCAGATCTTTTATAAGAGTTTGAGAAAATCTTTTGAAGAAAATCTGTTAAGAAAACAAGTTTTTGTCAATATCAATTGAACATTACGATACCAGGGAAAGAATAATATGGATGAATCTCTTAATAGGCTACTAAAAAATTTTCTCATATGAGAAAAAAACATTGGAGAGATCATTCCATGAACTGGAATTCATGATGGTTTTTATTTCATTGTAGGCAATCAATATTGAGCGAAAAATTAGACTAGATAATTTACTAATTATAAAATAATTGAAAAAAATCTTGTTAAGTTTGTACCACATTGGATGTAAGAAACCCATCCTATTACAAACATAGCGTGGGTGCTAACATCTGCCCACATCTTTATCCATCATCTCGAGAAAATATAATAGATGATCTTCATGTAACCTGAAGAAGGGTAAAGCCTTCTCTGAAAACTTTTTATAGCTGTGTTATTAATGGAAAAAAGGTCCTATTATGTGAGAAAAATCTTGGTTAGGTTACGCAAGGAAAGAGTTTGTGTGTTCGAAGTATTCTGAACTCATGTACGCTTGGCTGCTCAACGATTACCGTTTTTATCTTCGTCATATTTGATTCATTCGATTTCGTTCCGAATTGATTTTGTCCATTTTATTTTCAATACCATCTACCGAAGAAGTTGTGGCAACATTATCTCAGCAGAGAACAAACATTTATCGAGAATGAAAGAAATCTGTTGTGTATTTAAATTATTCAAAAATGTTATGTATTATCTTTTATTTTATTTATCACAAGTCACAAAAAATCTTGTACTGGGTCCCTGATAAACAAGGAGATAACATCCATGCTGATAAAATAAACAACCTATTAATATATAATTATTGTGTTGAAAAAATTTGTGATGTAAAAGTTTGATGATTAATAATATTTTGATTCTAGTGAATCAGTTTGGTATCAGATTAGTTTGATCCAAAAATTTGAATCGGTGACTGAGCAGACAATTGCTAGTGAGTGAAAAATTCTACAAATAAGTTCAAATTAATAGTATTGTAGTCCGTGAGCGTTTGGTAACATTTTTGTGGAGGTAATTCAAGGGTAGAGCTGAAATTAAAAATTATTGGGTTATGATTACCGTTTTTACCTTCGTCATCGCTTTCAACCAAAAAATAATCTTGATTTTCATTTCTCTTTTTCCCTCCCTTATTCTCGTCTACCCATGGAAATGCGAATTTGAATGGATAAACACAAGTTATCGCTCCAATTTGTTGTGCCAGGGTAATGATCTGTTGTTGATTGACAATAATGTTGAAAGGAGGATGATCCGTCTCCCCGAGCTAAACAATCTACGATCTACGAGTAATAGCTACCCATAGAAATGAGCTCTCTTGACAACGGATATTGCATACCTAACTATATCATCCTCATCTTCATATTCTCTCATAATACATCTTGAGCTCGCTGACACTGACATATTAATTAATCCACAAACATGCGAGATAGACAGTGTTGTTTTAAACTCAAGTTCCTTTAAACGATTTATTGAGAAGATTTTGAAGTCAATCATAATCTTATTAATAATTAATTAGTATATTTTCAATTTTCAATCAATCTTTTCAATCATTCATCAGAGATTCAGACGATGACATGGATAATGTATTTTCTGAATTGATTATGTAAAAATCTATTGAGAGTTGTAAAATCTGTATAGGTATGGGATTGGGTTGGGATGGGTTTTCTTTCGTCCAGTTAACAGTATTTGAATTCACCAGAATCAATTAGACTGTACTCACCGTTAAATAGTCGATAGCCGACAAAAAATATGATTCCACGAATCTAATTATTACACGATATTATCACTATTATTCTCATGTTTTGTTCACCATAATAATTATTATTCATAACTAACATTACTAACGAAATAATAAACTATGAGCAAAAACTATGTTAACTTATACAATACTTGAGATGCAGTTCAATGAAAAGGAGAACGTTTTTTCATAATAATTTATTGAATCAATTTGCTCTCTGAAACATCTTTACAAACTGTGGAATATAAATCACCATCCATAACTCTCATGAAGAGATCTTTGGAAAATTGTGAGGTGAATACCATTTATTAAACCCATTGGTGGCGCAAAAGTTGACGTTGATGAGCCATACAAACTGTCACGCTGCTAGCTTCTTTCGAAAGTTTGGCTTCTGAAAAATTCCGGCTGTTCTCAATGCTAGAATCGTATAACAAAAAACTTTGCTTCACGTTGGAACTCTGAGTATAGCCTACATTCGTTATATAAACTTTGGACCTTAAAGTACACTACTACTCCGTCCTCCGTTATTAAAATCTCTCTTTTTTGAAGATCTAGGGGAGAAAGTGCAGTAACCTATCCATTTATTTACTTAGTATTGTCTTTTATTACCATAAGGAGAAGTTAAATCTCACAGGTCCTATTTTCTCTTCTGATCATCAATCAAATTATTTAATCTGTGATTACTACTGTATTTGGAAATTTTATCTTCAACAATGAATCAGGATATCTCAAAGAAACTATTATTGGAGACACTTCTGTTCATTGTTCCTGAATTGGTATCCTTCTTCTTGACGCTCATGTAAAGTACAAGCAATACCTCTTGAGAGTACCCTACATCATACATAGTTCATAGTATGAGAGCTTCTTTGATCTTCCGATGAGCAATAATTTTCGAGTTCCTTTCAATTACCATAGCGCATCAATGTTCATAAAATCATTTATCAATCTATTCTTGACATTCCACCAGAACACTCATCTACATCCTCTTTCTCAACTAATTCGTGGTTTCCTACAAATATCACAGTTTAATTGAAAGAGAATACTCATATCAATCTTATTGTACTCGTATACTCTCTGGTCCAATCATAGGGAGAGAAGAATTGATTTGTTCTAGTTAAAGGCGAGAGTTATCCTTTCATACAATTGTGAATAATCATATAAAAATACAATAAAAAAGTAACAATATTCAAGAATGGCCATCATTCAACGATTCAATAAGTCAATTGAAAGATTTGCGATTCAACTGAGAGTTTAATCCACTTGCTTTGTAAAATAGTGGACTACGTTGTATCGGTCGTGTAGGAATAAATGAATATTCAATAGCCAGCTATTCCAGTGAGTACGCTCAATGAATGAATCTGATGGCTTCGAATTGAATATCGATTGTTACTCACTAGGTTACTCATTGCTTCGGGAATTCGGTGTGTATACATGAATGTGATGGGGACTGTGAGAAGATGTGACGTTCAATTTCTTGTTCCAGATAGTGAGCATGTCTCTTGAATAACCGTCAAAACTTTGATAAAGGCGTTCAATTTAGAGGGTCTTGTGAAACCTTGCGAGAAGCTTTAGTTTCCACTTTGACTAAACGATTTTGTGAGTTTGAAGAGGAATGGCACTTTAGTAGGCATTCTTGTTCCAATTATTATGATTTGAAGGATAGATTCAAACTTATTCACCATGTGCTTCTAATTATTATATTCAGTTTGGGAACAACTCTGAAATAAATTCCATTGACTGTTCCTGTAGCCTGCTTGGAAATATTGAAAACAATGTATACACTTTTGTAAAGTGCGATTCCAATCCACTGGTCCGCTGGATTATAGTTGAAGAATCAATATTTTCTGTCACTTTTATCTACAGTTTCTAGGTTTACTGAGTATTATGTTCAAAAATGTTCTGGAAATTACAGTGATTAGAACAAGAAGCATCATCCATGTTCAGTTTTTTCGAGTATCCAACTGCTACTGTTGTCCTTAATCTAATTTCAGCTCTCCGGTAAGGTGTTTTCTCTCAACTGGGACGCTTCCAGGACACTTTGACCCAAAGGACACACAGGCTCAGTTTCTGTTGGGGCAATGTTAGTCTTAAATTTCCACCAGCACCTACGATGAGATAATTCCTTTTTTGCTGAGGTCTGTGACCGAAGCTTCAATATTGTTGAAACTATAATCTAGCTGAAGACTTCTAAAATTGACACCATATAATTCAGAATTCCAACAAACAATCCTCTTATTGAATAGGATAATATCTTAAGATTGTTATTCGATATTCATAGTCAATCCTTCAGCATTTAATAAGAACTACACAAAAGTGGGTGGAGTAGCAATGTCTCTCACGGTTCAACTTCGTAATGAGATCAATTTTCACTTCAACTCCAACATAAATGTTTTTGTACTCGGTCAAAAGTACATCTGATTAATCGAGAGAGTAGTTGGAAAACAATAAGACGATACTCGCATAGGGAGAAAATTTCCATCACCCTTGATTATATGGTAAAAATAGCCCAATTCTATATTCACGCCTAGAAAATATGTATGTTTTAAGTGTGTTCACATGTATTCCATAAGAGTGAAGTGAGACACTCATGAACCTATAGTCTACATTGGAATGTTTAACCTTAATTAATTCATCAGTCAACAGATTTGCCAATTTTTCAGTGATAGTAAAAACGGTAAATGAACATCAAACAAATAAAAGGAGAGAACATCGTATCCCATGTGGTTGCACCAGTGCTGACGTAGTGTGGCCGAGTTTTTTAGAATAGGTTGCAAGACGTGTGAGAGTTTCAAATTGAAAGCTATTTGCTTTTTTCGAGCTTGTGGCGCGGAGCTGCATACATTACGAGCATTAGGATTCTAGAAAGCACACTCAGATTCGAGAACAAATCGTTGCCACTGCGACTCGCCCACGAATCAAAGTAAGCTCATAAAATTTTCAGGACAACCAGGAAGAAATCGGCGGCGTTTTTCCGCGGATGATAATATTCGTTAATGGCTAGCGGAACGGTTCTGCTAACAGCCACAAAATCCCATCGGCGCTGAATTTAATTTCAGGCTATGGTTTTATCAGCAGTAACTTTTCAAAAGACTACGAAGGATGATTCAACCAGAAGTTATTACTTTTCTCAACAGAAATGATCTATATTCAGAGCAGATTAGATGCTAATCTCATCCTGACACAGTGCCTGCAAAATTTGATTTGTAAAGCTATTGCGTCATTTCATCTGAAAAACAGTGGCGGTGAAGGATAAAATTAATATCCTTTAGAGATAATACTAAATTTTAAATGACTAATTATCGAATCGAAATATTAATAATTGAATTTGAATTTTCCACATGAGAAGAATTCATTACTTAATTGAATGGCGAAAATATAGGAATTTAAATGACACTCAAGATTCCTGAATAACTGATAATTGTACCGAACATTTAATCGTATTTAATTTTCGGATTATAATTCTGAGAAGAAAACTATACAATGGAAAAATTGAAAAAAACTCACAGCGAATGAATCATTCAAAGAATAAATTGAACGAGTTCGGTTCACAAAGTTTTTTTTTGCATTTTATAAATCACCGCTAATGAAATAAATAATAATTATTCTCAATCCCGTACGTTGATGAGAAACTAAATTCATGAGAATAAAAAAGTTCAAATTGATTTGAAAGTTAACTTAGAAAAAGGGTAAATTGGATTCCCGAATCATTCAGTAACTTGTTACTTGTTATAACCAGTTTGGCAGGTAGTTAATTTGATGATTGATCGGAAAACCATTAGTTGTTTTAGGAAAAAAAATCGTAACTTGACGAGAATATTCACTGAATTTGTTGTTGAAAACAGACATTGATGAGCATCAGTTGGACCAACAGCCATTGTTTCAGTTGAACTCTGTTCCTGCCAATACTCGTTTGTTGAAAATCTATTTCCTCGCTATTACAAAGCTCAGATTGGATTTTAATTACAAACAACCACAACCACCAAAACAACCTCCGCAAAATGCGAAACATGAAACTACAAATATGTCAAATTAAAAACATTGGAACTTCTAGGTACAATTGTTATCCGACAGAGTTCGAGACATTTGTGAAAATTTCGCTTCATCAACGAGAAAATCAAAAGCCTGGTATCAAAGACTATTGTTGAGAGAGCTTTTTGAATAGAATTAGATAGAAAATATGTTCCGGTATTTTCTCTCGTCATTTCCTTACAGGCAGAACATGAAGTGAGAAATTCTGTCAGAGCCTGTGAGCGATGAATAAAATGCGAAGTAGCAAGTCTGTGAATCTGATAATTCAAGGGAACCAATCCAGTGTCGAATAATTTGAGTTAGGTATTTGAATTTCAGAGATAGCAGCATCAGAAAGATTATCATGAAGTGAATATTACAAGTGTCAAAGTAACAATGTAATTTTCAAGAAGAGTATCATTTGAATACTAGAGCATTCAATAAATGATTAATCAGCTACAACAAATTCAATGAAAAAATTATTTCTAATCAGTATTAAGATTACATTATCGTTTCAATAACCTTTCACATTTTCCCCATGTTGGTTTCATCCCCCTCGAACCACCCAAAAATTGATACATTGGAAAATTATAGAGATGAAAAATCAACAAAGTCAGTAGTTAACGGAATGTGATGATCGGCTGCAAGGTAAAATATAGAAAAGGCGTAGGAGGCATGTTGTGAAGATGGAGGAATTCTGTTATCCACGGTGTATAGCGTCAATGACCTGCTTATTTTGCGGTGATGAATATTGATTCAGAATCCTCACGTACGAGGTTTACTGACGTTTTCCTCCTCCTAGAGATACAGAGACATTACAGAAGAAAGACTTCCCCTGGGCTCAACACGAGTGTTCTGAGCTGGAAAGTTATTCTTTAAGAAGCCGCGTTTTTTGTGTGAGCCAGGGATAATCCTATTGCTGTTGCTGTGTGTGGAAATGCTGTGTGCATCTATCGCCAACAAGAAGCTACTTTGCGCCAGCTACAACATTCGTTTTCTCCTTGGTTGAACTTCCTTCATTGCTACAGAAATACTCAGAACTGGGCATTCCACTCCCCAGATAGCGTTGCGTGGCCTCACGTAAATGGCTACCAACTTTACTCAATTTCCTGCTAAAAAAGGAGCACGACATTCACAAAAATATTCTATTTCCTTCTCCATTTCTAAATTCAATTATAACTGATTCATGTTCTGTATGAGATTTGAGGCTCATCTTATCAATAGAATTTGTTGTTCTTGCTGACAAAGAATAACTTATCTATATCATAAATTAATTATGCTCCTACTGGCGGCGACCCACACTTTGACGGCGACCCATTACACAGTATACTAGAAACAAGACATAATCCATTCTCAAAGTACGATAATTATACAACTAAACAAAATATTCAATGCAAGAACAGAACTTCTTAATTTCAAATTGAATAACATACAGCAGCAAAATACATCAAGCTTTGTGGAATGCTACTGGCAAAAGTAAACTTTGTCGCCAGTAGGAGCATAATTAATTTATGATTGTTGTCGCCGTCAACCGGTCTCCTAAAAACTGGTTTTAAAAGGGGAATGGCTGTCGGAGAGACATTTTGTCGGGGAGACACTTTGTCGCGTACCCTGTGTAATTGCAAGTTATCTTGGTTTTTGTACCGATATTTGTTTGTGGAAATAAAATTTGAATTTAAATTGGTAAATGATATAAATGACAACCATACCATGAAATGAAAATTGAAAATTATCATAGGAATATTGGGCAACTATATTATATTCACTTTGAAACAACTAGAGTAGTAAAGGTAGGCATACTTAATTATAAGCTTCTTCAATGGGTTTCTGGGTTTCTTCTTAATGAAGATAAAACACAACAAAATCTATTTGCTTTGAGAGATATACCAGAAGATGGCAATATGGATGGCGTGAAGTTTTTAGGCAGAATGTTTGATGGTATATTATCATGGAAACCTCATATCAACTACATTAGTTCTAAACTGTCTAGAGTTGTATACTTGTTAAGAAATTTGAAGAATCATGTTCCCACGCCCTATGTAAGGTCAGCATACTTTGCTTTTTTCAAAGTATTTTATCCTATGGTATTTTAATTTGGGGTAATAGTGCACATATTGGGGATTTATTGATACTCCAGAAGAAAATTATCAGGATAATCTCGAATTCCAATAGACTAGCTCACTGTAAACCCTTATTTGTAGATTTGAAAATCATCACGCTTATTAATCTTTACATTTTCACAGTTCTATTATATACGAAGAAGAATTTGTTAGAGCACCGCCACAGAAGGGATATACACTCTCACCATAAAAGAGGAAACAGGCATATTGACATCCCCTTTAGCAGGCTATCCAAGGCAAAGAATAGTTATCAAATTGTTGGTGTTACTTTATTCAATAGATTACCACAGGTTTGGATGGAGGCTCCGTATAACTTTTACAGGCAAAAACTGTATTCTTGGTTAATCAAAAATCCTTGTTATTCTATCAACGAGTTTCTCGAGCATCAAATTACTCAACTAAAACCAGGATACATCGATTTAAATTAAGAGTAAGGTCTTTCACCAATAGCTCAAGTTTATGTATGATTATAATTATCTTATTGTATAAGTTGAATTTTTAATATACTGATGAAAACAGTTATTGTTAGATTTTCAAATTTCATTTTTCTGTTAACAAAAATTCAATATCATTGTTTGACGTTGCCCATAACATGTTATTTGTTTCTTGGCAATAAAATTATATTAATTGATTAATTAATTTATTTATTTGATTGGAATGAAAGTCTGGTCCGAGCTCATAACATTATGAGATGGAATTATGAAAATATTATGCTGGCGAAAAATAGTTGATAAAACTATTTGACATAACAAACATACTAATTATATGCATAATATAGAGAATATTTTTCATGTCAGCTATGATGCTTCATTAAGAGTCAATCAATGAAAAATATTTTCCCTCATAAATGTTGCAGCATTTAATGTCAAGGTCTATTGTTCATCAGGTGTACATTAATTTTTCAACAGATACTATTATATATGTTTGATAGGATAGTTTCAAATAAATCTGTTGCCCTATCATATAGTTAAAATAAATAATTGAATTCTTGAATTTTCTAGACAACTCATGCATAAATACCGTGCAAAAGTCTTCCGATCTTGGCTTGAGGATTGAAGAACACCTTAAAATCACAGGAAAGCCGAAAATGATCACTGAAGTAGGCTTGACGTCTCTTTTCAGTCGAAGTTGCGATGCTTTGATGGCACGTCTTGATTACTTTTTGGGTAATGCTCTCTCATTTTGAAATTTACGCATGCTATGGAGGTTCCAGATCAATAACGCAGAGAATCTTCAGTGTGGCATCATTTGGTCATACACTATAGAAACACAAAATTTCAGTTCAGGAGGAATCTGCTATTGAACTGTTTCAGGGTGCAAGCTTTTAGTGATTGACGGTATTAATGTATGGTTTTCCACCACTAAAAGTTGATAGTATATTTATTACCAGTTGATTTATCATTGTCCAGTGGATAACGACTCATAGACTTCCATCATTCATATAAAACGTTAATAATTTGTGAATACCTATCCATGCTACTAATTAGATCATAATAAATAAAAAAATCATCTCTTCCATTTTCGTTATTCGTAACTTATTTTTGAACGAGAAAATTGATTTGTCATCTTTCTAAACAGGAAAAATTATTTGAAGAACTTGTTTTTCCTAAAGCTTGAAATTTTTAAGCAAACTCATTAGCAGAGCTTTCAATATACTTCCCGTAGGTGGTAATTGAGCTGTGATTGAAATCAAGGTGAAAAGTTGACTCAGCTTCTTCATTCTCTGTGGCTTGGGAGAAATCATAAGCTTTCATGTTTTTCACAGCACTTCTTCAATCTCAGTTCCAGTTAATGAGGAATTAATCTACACAGAGTCCTAGATTCAATTCTCAATTTCTTTACATAGTAGGATAGAAGGAGGATTAAGTGAGTAACCCCATGAATCAGCCATTGCTTGGTGTTTGATGTGTTGTGCTGGAGCTATACTCTCCTAACAAAGGATTCAAAAGATTTTCCACGTCTGAAAATCTAGGCGTCATTCCATATAAATTGAAAAAGCTTTTTACTATAGTGAATTTCTAAGATCATGGAGGCTCAGGTACCCCTACTAGATCTTAAATTCAATTCACAATAGAAGAAAACTTGTAAGGTGCAGTTAGTTATAGAATTTAGGGTTGGGAACAACAATACAGTATAAGAAAAAATACAATGATCACTTTATTCATCTCAATAATTTGAAAATAGAACCTATCCTAATCATTTGATTTTAATTACCATTGCTTATTGATTTTCTACCATTGATTCAGCAATCGATGCTGTGTAGATATGTGGAATTGGTAATTGAATGTCTAATGTGTAAAAAATGTTCATGGTTCAATCGTTTTTGGAGGAATCTTCCAAAAACTGATAATTGTGTAGGTTGCAAGTAGTTTTCTGCTTAATTACATTCAATACACGATGAGAAGAACTCTCTCAACCATCCTCGACAAAGCTAGTCGAAAAAAATACAACTTCATTCTGTCGTATGGAAAGTATTATCTCTCAGACATCAGGTTTTATCTACTGAACATTTTCGCCAAAAACCGTCCACGTCAAAGTCCACTTTTCGACGGTGAATTTTTTCACAAGTCAATCTGTAAGGTCCGTTGACTCTTTTCAGAATCGTTGTGCTCAAAGAGTTGGGAAGCACCTGGGGACGGAGGACAATGAGTTCAGAAAGAAAGGGTGATGATGGTCTTATTTGTGTGCTGTGCTTCTGGTTGGTTCTGGCCTCAGCAAACAGCTTCCTTCCTCTGATGCAAGCCAAGTTGAGATTCCGGCGTCTGTCTGTTGACGAGACAAGACAACCGACGCTGCTGATAACACCTTCAAATGACGCTCACTTTCTTCCCTCCTCCTATTTCTCCTCTTATTCCTGTCCTCCCTCTTCTTCAATCCTCCTCGCTTACTTTTTGTCCTCTTTCTTCTCACATATCCTACTTACCTATCATACTCATTCTCTTTCAAACGTTTTCACCCATTTTGTTATTCTTATGCTCCTCCTCTTTATCTTCCTCCTCCCTGTCACTTCCCCTCTTTTTCACATACCATGATCGGTTCCCTGTCTGTGAATGAAGTCAATAATTATCTATCCATCTATTCGTATTCTCTCACTCCTCTTTGTTCAAATCTCTTGACCGTTCCTCTTACATTCCCATCTCATACAGCCATAATTCTCAACCCTACCTCATTTCACAAATATCAGCATCCTATGTTTACCGTGCTACTTCTATACCTGTTTATCACCTTCATCCCTCTTCTTCTGTTTTCCTAACTCTCATTCTCATAAGCCTCACAAACCCTCATGATCTCCATCCTACCTTGCAACATCTTCCCCGTGTTATTTCACTCCTTTTCCTCTTACATCGTCCTTCTCTTCATACCCCTCTTATTGTCGTCTATATCTACTCTTAATTTTCATTCTTTCACTTCTTCCTTCATTATTGTTGTAATCTTAATTTAATTCTTATCACCATCTCACATCATCTCACCCATTTTATACCAATCCTTCGCATTACTGTCATAGATTAACATCTTTTCAAAATCTATTTCCATATTCTACTCCTCTCACTTCTCTCTGCTTTCTCTTCTTTCTCCTCTTCCTCTCCCGAATCCTTATCCTTCTCCTCCTTCTCTTTCTCCTCTTCATCCTCCTCCTCCTCCTTCTCCTCCTCCTCCTCCTCCTCCTCCTACTCCTCCTCCTCTTCCTACCTTTCATTTTTCATTCTCGCCAATTTCCATTGTCTTTTACCTCTATTTAATCGTCTTTACCTCAATATTTACATCTTCCACATCTTTGCATCTTACCTTTTGTCAGATGCTTTTTGGCTTCTTCCTACCTCATCTCACCTCTCTTCCAGACCCTTTTCCACTATTATTTCACCTGTTGTTATCGCCAGTCGTTTTCCGACCCACACAATCCATTGAATTCATTGTAGTAGAGTAGTAATGGCGTTTTATTGTCTGTTCTGACGTCATTATTATTCAGTCTACGAGCAGACGGACATTCTGTGTTCTTCCGTTCCGTTTATGACAAAGGTCAGCGATGTGTCAAAAATTGAATGAACGAAAACAACTTCCTGTTCTATTGACATAGTTTTCACGGCTTCCTTTGCAAGCAAATAATGTAGATGAGCGTAGAAAAGGTGCGTTCACAAGATCTCTCTCATTAAAATTTCTATCCTATTTCAGTTTATGATATTTTTCACTGTGTATGATTTGATGCTCCTCCAATGCTAAGGCTTGTGATTTGGATATTGGAGAGATTGTGATAGAGAGAAAACCAATAGTGAGTGTGAGAGGTACTAGCCAAAAAACGGGACTATTCCTCTGGGTGCAAATACTACAGAGTTTTGCATGTATAACACCTTCTCCTCCTTCTCCTTCTCCCCCTTACCTTCCTACTCCTTCATTTTTCATTCTCTTCCATTTCCATCGTCTTACTTACCACTTATTTTATTTATTTATTAATTAGATACATCACAATTACACTGATAGGTGAAAACACAGACATGAGTGTCCAAATCGTCTTCGCTCCTAATTTGGATGAAAATATTAGAAAATGTTATCTCCGTCTTCATATTATAACATAGCTAGCAATCGTGATACAGTAGATCTGCGCTGTTTTTTAATATGTAGATATTGGATGTAGCTTTAAAAAATAGTAATGAGTTTTAAGATGAATGATGGAATATTCTATCAACAACATACTAATGATCTTCAATGATGATGGAGAAATTGTTATTCCAGCCATTCAAGTCAATAGCAAACTCAAAATTAGTTGACAAGAGTTGCCTTTTTTTAATCATTCCCACTTTCAACTGAATACAGTACATCAGATATAATAACGTCCTTTCGATCTTTATAACCTATCAAGTAACAAGCATCTTATTTCTCTTTCTATCATTGGATACAGAAAAGTATTATTCCCGACAGCTTACAAAGCGAACGTGATCAATCTTATTCCTCCTTACTCATTGAGTTATAGCTTCACTAGTGTTATCTGATGTCTTGTTCTTTTAAGGGATTTCTTTGTTGAACATTATTGAGGGTATCTCAGTCCTGTTTGTACTTTCTGGTAGAGCCTATTGTTCAGAAACAATCTAGGGAAATTCACGGGTATTGGATTGTATGTATGTATGTCTGGCTCAACAGCCCATGGAGGGCCTAGGCCTACCAGCTGGTTGCCAGTTTTAAATTCACTCTACTATACCGCCCGTCCAAGCCAAGAAGACACCCCAGCACGACGGGAAAACGGCTCCAGCACGGCCAATACCGGCCCAAAAGCCATAAATTCTCAAAAGAACAAACAACCCCCGAACCAACACCGACCGAGCCGAAGCCGTCCCCTCCACCCCGCCAGAATCCCCCCCCCCCAGCCGGACAGACCATGCAGCAAGCAAATAATCATCAACCAGGATAGAGGTAACGTGTGGTTAGCACGTTG
Organism: Sogatella furcifera; assembly: GCA_017141385.1. Lineage (NCBI taxonomy): Eukaryota > Metazoa > Arthropoda > Insecta > Hemiptera > Delphacidae > Sogatella > Sogatella furcifera. The sequence continues at coordinate 18,468,450 of CM029547.1, read as the reverse complement.
ATCCTCTCAACCATAAGCCAGTCTCCGCAACCAATTGGCGGTGCAGAACACCTCTGAATAACATGCAGTTAATCAGTTAGAGTGTAAGGCAACAATTACTGTTCCTCCAGAGACGGAAAAGACTGACTGTCTTTACTAACGACAGCCAATCTCCCAAAGGAGGGTACGGGTATTGGATTACAGGGTAGGAATTATGGGAGGGGGCGCAGCAGAGCCTTGAAAATGTGCAAATATTAACGAAGCTTTGAAAAGTAGTTGAATAACATGTTCTGGAGAACGTCACGATTATCAAAATCTAGGATGGAATCTGTTTGTGATCACTACCGCTATTTTTGGAATCGGATTCTAGATTCATAGTTTCTCTCGTAAAAACTTCAACAGGAGTAGAATTCAAATACGATAAATGAGAATATACCATAAGCCGTATTCCCAGTTATTTGCTATCATCAAATTTTCAAATCAGGAAATTCCTTATTCGTTGATTTAGGATAAACAAGAAGCTTGAATACTAGTTAATATTTTTAATGCATTGCTTTCTAAGCTAAATCCTATTGCAGAATCAATTAAATCAATTCAGATTCACATAATGGCTTATTTGGAATTGGTGACATAAGGAATATATTAGAAAATTCTTTTTTAAATATAATAGATTATACGATTGGTATTTTATAATATTATCTATTCTCAATATTATTGCTCAACGATTCTATATTAGCACAGTATATGTGATCATGCTGGAGATACTTTTTGATTCTCAAGTTCAGGGATGGATAAATTTTGAATTATGATTCAATATAATGTGAAAATATAATATTTCAATATTGGAAGGAAAATCGCTAACTCACTTGTTTATCGTTATTCCTACAATCTCGATACATATTTTGTAACTCAAGCTATCAAGGGAGCTCAACGTAAGATTGAATATCTTATCATGAGAAGATTATCGTTACTGAGGTAACTCAATGTATTGCTGTCATAGATCGATAAATAATTAGAAAAGTGATCTCATGTCACTCATCTCAGCCTCATCTCTGGCTTGATTTTATTTGACGTTGCAGTAACTGACACCCGATATTTCAAGAAAACTGGTTCACATGTTTCTTCCAGCTCCTTTCAAAAATTGATAATTATCTCAAGTAGGCCTACTGAAAATATGACGAACATTTTTCAAGTTCAATTACTATAATACCATAATTGTTGGAGAATTTCAATGAACTCACTCAGAATCGAAGACCTATAATTGAAATTAATCTAATAACTTTCAACCCGAATAAATATCTATAATTCTCAAAAGTAAGTAATTGAATTCGATCTGAATGTCATCCCAAGGAGATAGATTTCAGTTTATGAAAGTGATATCATATTCGAATTTCTTTTTGAAGGAATATGAATGGAGTATTCCACTAAATTATTTTATTCCATTCATCCGACTTTCTTTATTCTTTTTTCCGATCTGATATTTTTGAAAGAATGGCATGGGATATCCAGATTCTGGTATCTTCTACACTGAAAGTCCTACTTTTATAATATGTTCAAAAAGTTTTCCCAGCTATCAGGAAAAATGATTGAATATTTTTGAGTGGATAAAAAATGATAGATTTGTATGATGAAAATTCATGAGAATATAATTTCTTGGAATCCGGTGGCAGAAGCGAAAAGCCACCAAATAAGTTCGAGTGCATAGCGGTAGAAGAACGAGTTGTGAAATTTGGCTTGTTCGTGTAAAAAATGCTCAGAATATTCATAGGGAGCTTGAATATTCATCAGTGGATATTTGTTCACCGTGTTACAGCCTCACTGTGTAATATTGGCGGGGAACAAGCGTTTGCAACTTGTGATATTCTGCTGATAGAGATAAGTATACATAAAAACTAAGCAATTCCTGAAGCCGTATAATTGCTAGCCAGTTTCCAAGATTGGATCGAAAAAAATGCGTCAACTTTCTATAAACAGGCCATGGAAATTCAATCTTTCGGCGTCGGAAGGAAATTGAATTCTTGTTTTACAAGCTCATCACCAGGCCTGTTGTTGCAAAATCATCTACTCCTATACCTGTGTGATAGAATCCTGGTTCTGGCTTGAATAACATAATCAAGAGCTCACTGTTCAGCATAGACGACAGAATACAATGGCTACTCTAGACATTGTTATTCAGAAATTTATAACATTTCAACGTTTCGTTTACAACATAATTATAATATTAGTAACATAATTATAATATTCATCAAACATAGATTTGGGATGGTATCAATTATTCTCAACTGATTTAGTGAACATATTAAATTCAATGATTCATGGGATATAAAAAATTGAATAGTTGATAACATTAATGATATAGTTGAACCTTGAAAGAAGTTTATCAAATAAATGCATATTTGGAATTCTTGTCAACTTGAATTTTATCAATGTTTTCGAATCATGCATTGTCAAAGTAATAGATTCAAATCAACATATTATTAAAAAATCCTAAAAGATTTCAGTCTCCAAAGTCTATTATTTTTATAAGCTCTAACAATATCTGATATGAATAATGAATAACCTTTTCATATACATCATGATAGTAACATTATCAATAATAATTATCATAATAACAATCAGAAAATATACTTAGGCCAATTCCATTATTGCTCATAAACCCTTGAATATATTTCCAAGTCCAACAAATCTGATTTCAATGGAACTTTATGAGTATGATAATAACAATAATATTTGGATTTTGTGCAGAAATTGAGTGCTCATGATAATTGATGGAACCTATTTTTCCATGTGTATGAAGAGAAGCTGAGTTTCTAACAATTATCTGATAATTGAAAAAAAACTAGTTTCACCCAATTGAATCAGAGATTTAATTTCCAAAAAAGTTTCAAGGAATCATCATAATTTTTCAACAATTGATTCTGTTCAGTATTAGTATCAGTATCAGTGATCTGAATGAACAATCATTCTAAATGATGTAAACTATAGAACAAGAGATTGATCAGATTTTGAAAAATCAAGTTCATTCAGTCAATTAAAAAGTGATTAGCTAATCTACTGTTTTAAAGAATGAACATTCATCAGATTACATAGTCCAATTGACTATTAAATCGAACTATCAAATAATCGTAGAATGGGTTATAAAACTTACAGAGAATTGCTTCTTTGACTCTTCTTATCAAAAAGATCACCCAAAGCCATAATAATAGATACCTCGGAGGCTTCAAGTTCAATGCTATTGAGATCTTGTTAGAGAGAAGCAGTTTATGCTCTTTCAAGATCAAATGCTTTATCAGGAAGCTCTTGAATCGTCATGAACGCCTCCTCCAAGCTCTAAAGTGTCTATTGCATATTGATTCCACCAAAAAGCTGTGATTATAGAATCTAATTGTTGAAACGAGCAGCAGCTGTCAATGTGATTTAACATGCTTTCGTTTTAAAATAGAACGTCAAAATCAGCGTGCTGAATAAAATGTTTGTCTGGTATTGAATACTTCGTGAGGTTTTAATTAAGTCTAAATAATGGCAAACATAGATGTCTATCTCTATCTCATTTCAATGTAGTTCAATCATTTCCCTACCAATTTTTCCCCTTGCGGATGATTCAAAAATTAAAATAAAAAGTAATTTGCTGTACAGAGGTTTCTGAATTACCAGAGGAATGGAAATTAAGCTCTGGATTTGTATAAGTGACAACCGTCAAGTGTGATTAAACTGATCGCACAAAAAAAAATTCTAAATTGCCTGCAGTGATTGGGGAATAACGTGTCGTTTTGTAAGTCATAGCAAGATTAAAAAGTCCAACAGATAAAAATTCAATAGATTTTTTTCTATCTCACAATATTTATATCGAGTTGGTATCATAAACATACTAGCTAGGCTGTGTGAGTATTGATACTGTTGATATAATAAAACGAGTATAATATCAAGGTACAAGGTGATATTAAGGTATCGTATATGATTCGATTAAACGATTTCAATACGATATTGAGCTTAAAAACTTGATATCTCAGATAACGCCGTGATTGGAATGTTTTATAATTATAATTCAAATTGATATTTCTGTACATTATAATATTATTTTTGTTCATATTATGTTTGTATTACATTATTGTAGATGGGTGAAACGAAGCTCTGCGAGAGAATTTAAGTTGAAAAACAGTACACAAGTGGAAAATTCTATAATTGAATCTGAACAAGTGTGCTTAATTGTATTGAATTTGAATTCTTCGTATCAATTCGATTGTAGAGCTTACTGCTATTGAAACCTTTTCGAATCCAGTATCAGATTCTACTCGTAATTCATGTTGATCCTAGAAATTGAATATTTCGATGTTCATTAAAACAATGCATTGGATTGATACCGATCATAAAAATAAACTTGGGAACTTTTTTGTCGTTCAGTATATAACTAAAACATTATATTATCAAGAATGCGATAGAATCGATGCTAGTTTCTATATTGATTATATTTTCCAAGGGAATACTGTTCGATTTAACTAGAATGATTCTCTCACGATGAGCCTCATTGCATATCAGTAATATACGTGGAAGATTGTGGAAAACAAGAATTTCGTTCATCCAATTTCATACACCTTTGTTTCTTCTATGTCTTTCTTTTTATATGACAGTCAATAGAATGTTTCAATGATCAAGTGATGAGAGTGTCAACATTGGAGAAGAGTGGAAATCCTCGATAGCTTTATTGTCAAAGGAAGTTTTTTTTCAAATTCGTAGTCCAATGACGGTAAAAGCTTACCCTCAAAGAGAACACAAACTCAGAAGTTTTTGATTGAATTCATCCCATTTTTACTCACAGGTTTGTTATAATTTCCACTTATTAAATGACAAACGGAAAACAAAATGGAAGAATCGATTTTGTCACAAGAATTTAGTTATTTCTTGTACCTTAATAGGAGAATTAGTCATTGCTAGCTCGCAAAGCAAAATAATTTCTGGGTATGTAAATTAAATACTACTGAATAAACGTTTAGAAGTAATATAACAAAAGTTCAATATTGATTCATCCATAAAATCGAGAAGAATTATTTCTAATCAGTTTGCTGTAAATTTTCTTGGATTCTCATTTTTCAATCTAGTCTTTGTATAGATAGTAAGTAATAATTTTAGGGATGTTTTGGTCTTCCAAGACAAAACAAAAGAGTTCAGTTCTTCTTTTTTTATCAAAATATTCAATTCATTTCAAACAAGATAAGCATATTTTTAGACAATATTATAAACTTAGTTGATAGCTATTGTCATGCTCTTCTTTAGTTCTGAAGATTGCTTAGATTTGAAAAAAGTTGATCTACCAATTCTGACTACCACACGAAAACTTTTTTGTAGTTTATGTGAAAATGTCCAATCCTCTCCCATTAATTGAGCACACTTTCCTAATCTTTCAACATTTTATATATATTTTTGATGTCCTATAATAGTCGCTAACCCTGAAAAAATCATTTATTTCCCGTTGCACATCACGTATGTCATACACATTTTGAAAACTGTTAAACTGATAATATAGGTACTATCCACAGGATGCATCACGAATGTTTCTAATTCAACTATTGATAGTATGATTTATTCTTATATATTCTACCTCTCAACTTCTCTCAGCGTCACGAGGTCAACTGACGTGGATAAGAATGATCACTTACTAATGAAATTCTCAGGATTTAGAGTATCTGATCAACTAAATAATATAATAAGTTAAATAAGAGAATATTCTTGATGAATAAAAATTATTCTCAATAAAGGCTAATCCTCTCTTCTAATACTCTTAAAAGCTAATCTTAGACAACATTGTGAACTCCTCTTCTCTTTCTCAATGGAATCGTTTCAGCAGCAGACGTATCTTCATTTTTCAATGCTTACTATTTTTAACAAAGAATTATTGTTATTCAACATTCATCCATACAATAATTAACGTCTGCTTAATCAAATTTTTTGATTGGTATTTCTCCATCTATTGATAGCTTTCGGTGTTAAACAATAGAATTTGAGCATATGATGAAATACTGGAGATTATATCATGAGAAAATTCATATTTACGCAAAGTTGAGCCTATTATATCAGTTTATACAAGTTTGACCAAAATAGAATGAGAACATTAAAAACTGGAAGAAATAGAACTGAATAAATAAGAATTTGGAGAGAAGGTCTCGTTTAATCAACTGATAAACACAGTTGGAATTTCTCCAGAAAAATTTCCATGAATATTGTATCAACTTTAAAGTAGAAAAACGTTTCTTGATATTAACAGAACTCATTTTTTCTCTTCTTTTCCAGGTTGCTTCAACATGTGGTAAATTGCACTCACCTAACTCAGTTTGGTAGTCTCGAAATCCAGTACGAGTGGGGGAAGGATGGCAAAGTGTCGTAGTTTGAGCACAGTGTAGTCACTTGTTGCTGGCTGGTCGTTGGTAGGGTGTCGAATGAGCGTCTCGTTTCAGTTGCGCGACGTTATATGCGTTGCGGGCAGCATCATCAGACTGTGCAGGGGGCGCTGACTGCGCACAGTACCACTCCGCCACGCCGCGCCAAGCCCCCGCATTAAATTATGCCGCCCGGCTATAATAGCCTCTTCTCTTGTCGCACCCACGACGGCGGTTAACGTGGCCAAACCCGAATTAAATCTCACTTTCACCCCCCAAACCGAAAGTCACTCCCGAGACTACTCACATCTCTTCTACTCATCAACTTGTTACACTTCTCATCTCAAACTCCATTAACTGAAAATTATGTTTTTGTGAATGCTAGTAGGCCTACGGAATTAGAGTACCAAAATTATGAATATTCAATGGAATTGAAGTCGTGTGAAAAAAACTGTACAAATTGTATTTTATCGATGAAGTGTGAGATGAGCAAAAAGAAATACGCACAACAAGAATCTTTCGGCTTTTTCGGTCTTCGTAATAGAGAATATAATAGGAAATTCAGAAATGGTGATGATCTGTGGACCAATAACTTTCTTTCTCAGAATGACTCCAATAATTCACATTCTCATATAAACTCCCTATCTTTATTTGGAGAGGAGAGGTTCCGTGAGTCCCACAAATCTTATGACTCATCATCGTAAAAATTATGGTGAAGGGAATGCTCACACGAAATAATTCATTTTCCTCCTTTGATGAATCATACTAGACAAATTATCGATTGAATGAGCTACCTAAGTGGTAGGTGTCAAAGGCTTCTTGTTCTTTTATATTGAATAAATTGAAATCTTCATGTTCACAGAATGCATGTATCTATAATATGTATATATAAATACATTATATCTATCACCTACAAGTGTCATTCAATAAAACTCATTTAATTAAAATTTATACATTTAATGTATTTCTCATCACATTTCTATTTCCGTTATTTCTCTCTTACACTATGGTGACACACTACTAGTGAATGTGTGATAAGATGATCAAAAAATAAGGCGATTGAAAACGATTGTTTTAAAATTTGGGTAATTTGATTATCATTGAAATAAAATAAAATACGGGCAATAAACTTTCCATGTGATGTTCCCGTTAATACTAAAAAATTATTTGAAAGAATAATATTTTCCTAATTTGTTTGCAAATTTAATACAATTTTTCATTTGTTTTGATAGAAATTTTTCAGTATTTAGAAATGAAGAATATTTTCATTACAGTCAGTTATAGTATATAGAGTCTTGCAATCTCAATTGACATTTGATAATATCCAGAGTATGTGGGTATAGAGCTCATGGGAAGTTAGGTACAACTCCTATTCTGAAACATTATATAAAATGGTCTGAGCCAAGAATTTGATGAAATAGTATCTAAACTCATGTGCACTATATGACAGCTCGATTAACATAATATTGTAAAGAACGATTGTGAAGAATTATTGATTTTATTTTGAGTCAAGGTTGTAATTCATAGAATATGCGGTGTATTTATTTGGCTATTGAGGGAGCTTTCAGGGTGAGGCCGCACTGCTGGTTGGTTGAGCCTGGAGGGTGGAAGCTAGTTGGTAAAACTATAGAACATTACACACAATCCATAGTAATAAATCGTGTGAATGGTATCACGTCATATTGTTTTTGAGCTTATACTGTCCATATTTGAGAATTTCAAGATGGCGGATTTCATAGGCGGATGGTGTGTATGTTCTATAGGTTTACTCCAGGCTCAACCAACCAGCAGTGCGGCCTCACCTTAAAAGCTCCCTCAATAGCCGAATAAATACACCGCATATTTTATGAATTACAACCTTAACTCAAAATAAAATCAATAATTCTTCACAATCGTTCTTTACAATATTATGTTAATCGAGCTGTCATATAGTGCACATGAGTTTAGAAACTATTTCATCAAATTCTTTAGTAGAGAGAATGTTTTAACAGAAATTTTCCAACAAGTTCAATATACATTTGAATGCCTACATAATTTCATCAACTAATCAATTTACTGCTAGAGAAGTTACACACCTTCCTTAAACGTGTTCGTTACATTGTTTCCTGGAAAAAAGGTCATCATACATTATGACACACCATTTGAAGTTCTGTGGGAGAAAATATGGGAGAATAGAGGGAAAAGAGAAAGTAGAATATTACTTGACTCTTCCAGCTGGAGTATATCCTGGCTCAGTCCATTATATATAATGTTTCAGGATATGAGGTAGACCTAGCTTCTCATGAGCTATTTTAGCTATCTACCCACATACTCTGGATATTATCAAATGTCAATTGAGCTTGCAAAACTCTATTATACTATAACTGACATTATTATTCATTATGATAGGTTTACTAAATAGCCTCCACCCTACAGGCTCAACAAACCGGCAGTGCGGCCTCACTCTTAAGGTGCCTAAGCTTGGCTTCGAGCACTTTGATCCTATTGAAATAGATTGATTTGCTTCCGCATGCAGAACGGATCGTATCATCCTGTCTCAGGAGTTTAATTGTGGTGCAGACTTCTTCAATAAAAATGATTTTTGTATCGTTATCACTCTATCTTCTTAAAACTTATTTCAAAATACTTTGAAATATACTATTTCAATGGATAAATAAGTATGAAGATAAACTGATTGACAATATCATTGAATTCACCATGATGGTCTTATCTTAATATATATTAAATTGATTGCTTTCATCAATCAAACCAGATTCACTTGAGTGTCTTGCTTTGAGAAATTTGTCATTAAATAAGTTTGTTATGATATTGGTTCATTGGTCAGGTGCCAGTGTGGAGGAAAAACCAAATAATATCAACCTGTTGGATATTCTATTCCAATTTTTTAACTACGCCTAGCTACAAAATGTCCGAGATAATTCAATAATTTCACACAAAAATATGTGCGATACCTTCATTACAAGCAGCACCTTCTCCTCCCAACTAATTTCAATCCTATCACGGATAACGGCAAATCCGAGAAACCTATGTCAATTTCAAAATTGATTCGAAAACAGTCACGTTCATTTTACGATCATACTTCCACCCACAACATTACTTCTATCTTTGCATCGGATGGGTTTACAGTGTGCAGCAACGTGGGAAGTTAGAGCGATAGTTCAGAGTTCCTGTTACAGCACACTCGGTCACCCATCCATTCATTTGTCGGACAATCACTTCTGGATAGTCAGGAATTTAATCAGTTTTGAAGTATGGCTGTGCTGGACGGTTGCACTGGAAAGTTGCGCACAAATAATTCAAGGTGGAAATCATATGCATGTGTAATGGCTGGGCCGAGATATAACATTTTTTTATTCTTAACTGAAATTTTCTGTAATTATCTGAATCGTGGTTGGTTGGGAGCTTATTGGTGGATTCGTTCATCCAAATGCCAGATATGCCTTTTATTTTGAACACCTATTTTAGCAACTAGTCCCTATGAGCAAGGGACTTCCAATAAAAATGATAGTTTGTGATCATTGAAACTTTGCAGATTTATTGTGATATCTTTCCATTTTAAATAAAATTATCTACTATCAAGTCATCTAACAAATCAGAATTTTGGAAAAAACAAAGTTATTTAATACGTAATTTCTTTAAAATTTCAATTTTCAATTTAATATTCCAATTTCCGAAAAAACTGCTAACTTGCTACTTAGAAGTAAGGCCTCGGTCAAAGTTCTACTGATTTATATTTGAATTCGAGCTAGAGAAGAGACATCCAATGTTTAGCACTCACCATAATAATTTTCAAAACACACAAGATATACAAAATACACTAGATACTCTACTGAAACTGAAATTTTAAATACTTCCAAACTGGAACTAAAACCCCTACAACTTCTAGATTACTTTTATTTTCATATGTCACTTTCAACCCCTCTAGATGGACAAAACCCCATCTAGAGGGCCGAGGCTTCAACAATCATTCACTACATTTTTCCGATCTGCTTTCGGCCGTGTCTCGAATCGAACTCCTCAATTAGCACTGGAAATCATTCCTCCTCCAACCACTCTACGCGTGGAGTCAGGACTAATTCCCAGCGAAAATTCCAAGGGTCATTCTCCTATTGGTACACTTCCAAATAAGGTAGCAATTTTGGTTACAAAATTGAAACCAGTACTTGGGAATGCACCAACAACAATAATTTTGACAACTAAGCTTCAGCAAGTTAGCAATTTTCTATTAAACGTTACCAATTCTAATCAAAACCAAAGTTCATGAAAAAAGTTTGCTTAAATCTAAAAGTTCATCAACCTGAAAAATAATTTATTACATGCACACAAAAATAAAACTTCAATAATACAACCACTCAATTTTCACCATATTACACATGCAAATGGTCATTGAAATCAGAGCCTGAAATTATTGTCTGATGTGTGATTAAGACGTGTTTCCTACAATAAGTCCATCAACTCCTTTGAAGGGATTGCCAACGTTATACTGTGACTCCCATCCCGTTATGAATGGTCTGGCTTGCTCTGAGATTCAGAGAGTATTCTAGTACGGTAGTTTTATTTAGAATTTCAGGTACTAGTTGGAATCCTCTTCCTTCAATCAACTGGGGCTGCCTTGATTTGTTGGTCACTAAATTGTCCATTTAATAATGTAATCATGAAATTCCAGGAAAATGCTCACAATAGGACGAGCACGTCCTACAAAGGACGTGCTCGTCCTAGGACAAAGGACGTCTTTGCCTCCTTGAAAGCTTATGACTTGTAATACATGTCAAGTGAAAAAGTAGTTTTCTCTTAGAACTTTATCATGAATCTCAACTTATTCCTCAATTGCAGGATGAGAAAATATATAGAATAATTGACTTTCATCTTCTGAATTACTTGATTGAAGATTTCTCCTAATTCTTATCTATTCCTGACAAGATGGAATTTCCAGCGATCCAAGATCTCTTTTTACAGACTCTGAGAGGAATTATTGGAATATGTCTTGTGGAATAAGCTTCTAAGACTGATGATTCTGATGACTTGAGATTTCACGAAGGTTCTATGTTCTCTGTGAGATTATCAATTCTGACGCACTCAAACTATGTTGTAATCAAACAACCAGAGGGAGAGATTATTAACCCCAAGGAACAATTTCCTTATGACAAACGCAGAGGTTTCCTTTTTCACTGATCAAATGTTATTCATAGTAGGCCTATATTATATGATAGAAGTATTTCTTGTTCAATGTGAATGACTGGCAGAAAAATTGATGGTGAATGCTTTTTAGTAGAATTTTTTCATTGTAATCATACATAATACTGTCAATGAAAATTCACAAAAATGCCAATATCATAATGAAAACCAACAATCAGTTAAGGATGATTACGTGATTCAAAATTTTTGAATTGTTTCATGAAAAACTGTGATGGTGGTAGAAAATTTGAAAGACAGGCTACGGCCGTACCAAATCACCATATCATACCAAAATGAATCCATAATAGTAACAGATTCATGAAAACAAGCCAGCTCAATAAACTCGTCCCTCAAGACTGCACGAGAACTTTGTTAAAACAACTTATGAAATTTCGCTTTTGAAATTTGATCAGTGAACAAGGAAATCACTGTATTTGTCATCAGGAAATTGTTTCTCAGGGTAAATAATCTTTTTCTTTGTTGCCTTCCGTGAAGCTTTTTGGTTCCAACGGACCAATTATTATTACTTGAATCTACTGTCTTGAAAGTGCCTTTATAAACTGTCTGCTTGCAGACTTTTTCGTTCTCTATGTCTATTTGGTTGCATTTGAAGGTTTTGAAGAAGTGAAGTACATCATACTTCAGAATGATATTATTACTTAATTTAGAGTTTCCATGGAATTGTATAGTCCTTATAATCTGAATATTAATATCCAGTTGTTCCTTAAAATATCAGATCAATGTTAAAAGCTTCAAATTAATAGATCTTCTTGAACTATTCTAGAGCTCATCTTTCAAATTTTTAAAAGAAATATATCTGATTTGTAATCAGTGAAATTTTTGGGAACGCTTCACTACACGTAGATAATTCAAAAAAGTTAGTGTTAATGAAGGATCAATAAATGGAAACTGTCTGTTTGGCCAATGTTTCCTTAATATTAAAAAATGTGGATTAATCATTTCTAATTCAGAAAACTTAACGTTGAAGGATAAATTTCAGAAATATCTCTTCCAAATCATGAAACTGAAACATTTATATTTCCTCTAATTTGTTTAAGCAAACTATAATGTGCAGAATCATGGTATGAGCTGGAAGATTAGTATTGGAATGAGTTGTGTACTGGTAAGAAGGATTTTTCGAGAAATACAAAAAAGGCTATATGGAAAAAATACCTGATTAACGGTCTAATGAATCTCACTTAGTCTGATTTGTTCTAATCAATGGTGGTGATATTCACAAGGGCTTCATGCCTACACATCACTTTGACAAGTGAACCTCATTCCATACCATATATGAATATGAGATGGAGCGATATCTTTTACATTGCGCTCTTACCATTATCGATTGCAGGTGAAATTCAGGAACGTCTGAGAATATCAGTAACGATCTATCCACTCACTGGAAACCACATTTATAGACAGAACCGAGGCAGCTCGGGTGTAAGGCAGTTTCCCAAAGGACCACATCATCCATAAAGTGGATTCCTACACTTCATGAAACCTCCATAGCAACATTCCAAGTTTATTTCATTTCAAGGTAATATTATGTAATCTATCCTTCTTCATATTAAATAATCCTACAATTGATTAAGCTGTCAACAAAAATAGGCATTATTCATTTGTAATGTCTAGATTTGAATGATTCAGTTATACATGAACTGTATTTGAAATGATTTGAATATTGACGGAATAAAACTTAAACATGATTTTATTAGGTCTTAAAAGAGTGTAATGAACTATTTTTTCAACAAAACATATAATAAGCCAGCTTCATGAACCAGATTTTATCATGCGAGATTTTCAATTTCCTCATGGAAGAGAATCATTCTATTAGTAATTTCATAATATGCTCTGTATTACTAAATACTGCACAAGAGGAAAACGGCAGATAAATTTGCAATTTCAAGGTTATTTATAGGTAAAGCGTTCTATTTATGTCTAGTCTGTGTCCTGTCTCATAGGACTCACAATATTTAATAAAACAGGCTTTCAGACTATCAGAGAAGTAGGAGGACGGTGAAGTGACTATTCCAAATCCTATTCCATTCGGAATATTATTGATGAAAATTCATACTGAAGAAGCCCCTCTCTCCAGGAAGCTTTAAAGCGTGATTTTGAAGGCAGAACACCAAATCAAAGCTATCATCACTATCAGTATATTGAATAAACTAATTACTACTATTGACTGCTCAATTCATGTTTGTTTCTCGTGACGCCAGTGTTGGATGAGAAGTGGTGTTTTTCCCACGACTGGTGAGCTCGGTCAGATGTGACACACGCTTTTAATAGCATTATCTTGTTGGTCCTATTATTGGAGCTCAAAATTCTATTTTCATACCATCCTGCTAAATTCAGTGACCAACATACATCCCTCTTATAGTCTGTCCAAGCGTAGAAGACATTCTGGCACATGGAAAAATGACTCCAGCTCGATCAATATTAGTTCAAAAGTTGTTCTCAAATTGTAGGAAACATTTTCATCTGGAATTTGAAACTAAATTAATGAATAATTTATATATTTTCAACCAATATTGAGCGAGCTGAAGTATTTTTGCTATTTTGCCAGAATGTCTTCTTTGCTTAGACTGACTATACCTATTGAAACGGATGCGACTTGTACCACTTCTGACTATGTAATATTTATATTTTTTCTTTTCCTTATTCTTTGATTATAATTTTTCGGTTTGTCGTACTGTATGAAGATTCTCAATAAGAATGATCAAAAAGTAAATACGGTAATTAACAAATGACGTTTATAATATTTCATCAAGACTTTTCCAAACAAACAATCATATTATTGATTAATCAAGAGGATTTATCATTCCATGATAAATTACAAATAATTCAGTATTATTTCACATTTTCGGTGAGAGGCTCTCTATTTTCAGACCTATTATTTTTCAACTTAGCTCCAATTCAGCATTATTTGCAAATTTATTCAGTGAAGAGTAGCCTGTTCTATTCTCTTCGTAGCTTTAGTGATAGTTTAATCCTTTATTAAACAGTTCTTCATTTGATTTCTCACTTTAATTTGGTTGAGTTGATGAATAAGTAGAAGTCACTGGAGCTGTGAACTCGATTAATTTGATACAGAAAATACACAGAAGGTCTCCCGGAGATTTTCGAGTAGTGTCATGATGCTTTATGGGATAAGTTCATTAATAAAGGAGAATGTGAGAGTAAACAATAGAATGGTGAAAATAAAATAATATTCTGCAATAATTGAATTCATTTTTTCATTTATTATGATTACAATAATGATAGCTGGTGCTGGAATAGCCTTTGAACTTGGAAAATTTATCAGCAAGTACAATATGGAACTAAAAATAAACAATATCTCCAAAAATCTAGCAATAAAACTTAAAAAAATTATCAAAATCTCAACCTCAACCTGAATATGATGAACCCTTCCTATGAATTTCTCTTATCCACATACACCATAGAGTTCCATAGGGGAAGCGGTTTGTCCCAGTGGTAGAGAGCGTCTAATCGGTGAGATTAGATAAGCGACGTGCCTCTACCACCACCGTTGTAATGGTGACCGGTTCCTCTGAATTCAATTTATGAGCCTCAAAAATCGCTTCCCGGTGGTTCGGAACCCACCTAAAGCAGTAGGTCCATTCATCTCTCATCATCATCTTTCCCATTACCCACGCACAGGCCCATGAGCCCATGTGGGCATCACCCTTAAAAAAAAGTTATTACTTTTTAACTTCAGAGTAGATTTGATTATTATTATTTCTAGCTTCAATTGATAATGTTATCATGCACTAAGGTTATTAGAAAATGATGTCTCTAAAAACCTTGATCATGCACGAATCTTGATCGAATGCTTAATCATAGTGACAAAGTACTGTATTTAAATTCTCAAGAACATCATCAAGAGTTTCTTCAAATCAACTGGTGGACTTTCGTGCACTCTGAAGGAAAAAACAGTTGAGCAGTTGAGATTAGTCAACAAATTTAACATTGAGAACTCTGAGTAATAGCAAAAATGAACAGTTGGGGATCCGATACAGTTTCAAGATAGGCTCTGGTGACAGGTAAAATTATTCATCAACCAAATTGGAAGAATAAATCTATCAACAAAAATCAATTTTTTTAATTAAGAAATGTCATATTTTACATAAGACTGCAAAGCAAGAGAGAAAAAGTTCTATTAATAGAATTTGTTAGCAAGACTTCCAAGGTATTGGTTTATTATCAACACAAACTCAGTAGTTGTGCTGACAAAATTTTCAACCTTGCCAAAACTACTCTTCTCTCGTTCAAGCAAAGCTCCTCAGCCTGAGTAGGATGATATGCTTGCTGCTTCAACGAGAATTAACACGGTTTATGTTGGATTCAAGTGAGATTATCAAACCCAATGGAAGCAGAGTTGAGCAAAATCTTGCTATGTAGATAATGTAGAACATTGAGCCCAATTTTCGTTGATGATAATTATTCAAAACGCCCAAACAGATATTTATCTGTTACACATTGAGATAATCATAAACATGATTTCATTAAAACAGACAAGAAATTGGGAATATCGACATGAAAAATGGGAAATAGTCAGGACAGACTCGAAATTAAGACAATATATATCATCTTATACTTTGTAAAATACCAAAAAATTGTATTTATTTGCTATTTAAGTGATAATTGTGAAGGAAAAAACTTTTTTCCAAGACTTCAGTAATCATCATAACGATTAGGAATCAGTGGAAATCCTCTACAAGATTCCCTACTAATTAAGAAATTGAGGATGTGATCACTGAAAACTTTGGAGTTTCATGTGACATTCAACTTTTGCTGTCTGATTGAATTTCAGTAAGACTTTTGAAATATATATCTAGAATCTGAGGCACGTTGAACATCAAAATTGAGTTAATAAGGGAAATTGATTCAAATTTGAGTTGAAAAAAATCTATAAAAAACACCATCTCCGATGTTACTGACAACTTGGAGCTTTACTTGGAAAATCGTGAGTCCTTTTTGCATCTTCAACAGTTTTTTTCCTGCTGAAAGTTCTCCAACCTCGTTGCACAGTTCAAATGTACAGTTATCATTGCCTGGAGACCAGCAGGCGTAATAATATAATATAAGCACGTGCTCATTATAATCTCTCAACATAGGTCCCTCAACACCTGTTACCATTTCATGAACTTCTCCCCTATTTTATTTGCAGTTACCTCGTCTTACTTTCTTCATTTATTGTTCGCCTCCACTCTTCCGCAATACTCAGTTTTTGCTCTCATTTTTTCGCATTCACTTCCCACTCACACCCCCATCAGATGCACACTTAACCTTTTTCTGGGAAACTTTCAAGAAGTGAAACTCCTGTGCCACTCGGCAATAAATATCCTGGTTTCATTGTAGAAACGAGAATGGGTGATTAAATGGTTGAGTAGGACTGGAAAATTTGTCACTTGTGAGCGACGTTTATTTGTTTAAACGTAATAGATACAGTGTTTATATTCTGAATAATCTCTCTGCATTGATCTAATAGACTATATAATTAAAAAATGATGAGTTATTGTAATAACAAAATCTCTGTACTTATATGGTTGGAGTAAGTATTCTATTCAATTGTTTACCCTCGTTGAAGTTCACACGTTGCAGTCCAGTTGACTAGACCACTGCACTTTCATCTATATCTATTAAAGCGAAATGGCACTGACTGACTGACTGACTAAGTGATCCATTCATTCATTCATTCATCACCAGAACTAAAAATCCACTAAACCGAATGCGTTCAAATTTGGCAGACATGTTCAGTTGGACGTTTAGACGCGTGCTAAGGAACTGATTTCAGAAACTTTTCAAGGATACGCCAAATATTCAAGTTTTTCTATACTTTTTCGGCGTTTTCTCAATTTTTTCGAGAACCAATCGGTAGAAAATGTTGATATTTGGTGGGCAGGTTCAGATAAGGTTAAGAAATGTTGTGTTAGAATATTTATGCAATCCGTTCAAGATTACGCCAGTAATCAGGTTTTCAAAATTGTAGATGTGTTGCGGTTTGCATATCTTTCGCCTTGATACGACCAATCCTAACTGTAAATTCAATGGTTCAGCGAGATTATAGATGAACTAATTTGGAAGATATTGAATTCAAGTTTCAAACTATGTCCGATATACTTCTCAAGGTTACGCTTAATATTAGCGTTTTACTATTTTTTTGAATTTTCGGAGTTTTTCTTAGATTTTTCTAGAACAAATTGGCAGAAAATGTTGATTTCAGGTGAACAGGTCCAAATTAGGTGTAGAAATGCTGTGCTCAATAAACTTTGAATCCCTGAACGGAATTTGCAGGCGAGCGAAGCGAGCCTGTTTGACTCACACTGCCTATACTGTCGGGGGTCTATACTTTCTCCCTAGAGGGGTTCACAGGCGAGTCGTGCGCCTTTACGGCCCTTCCGCTTCCGTCTCTAGGGGTGCTGGTGCAGTAGGTTGCCTTATGGCTGCGTGGCTTGTACCCACGCGGCTTGTCGTGCTCCTCTGCATTAGCTCCGGCGGAAGTTTCGCTCCGGTGAGATGGTGGTTCGCTCCCTTGGTCGGTTCTGCGTCGAGAGTCGGAGCTGGTCGTGGGGCCGTCCGGGAGCCCCTCTCTTACCTAGTGAACGGGATTTCATCTTCTTTCCGAAACGCATGCTCTGGTTCCTTCTGCCCTATTTACTTGGGGAGGGTGGACACTAGGAATGACTGTCCCGCACCTGGCTAGAGTGCGGGTCAGAAGAGATAAGACGTTTTTTCAAGCCTCTTGACAGCTGAGGGGGAACGTCCGGGCTTGTGAAGGGGGTGTCGCCGATTCGGACACGCACCCCTGGAATGGACCACGTACCGCCGGAACTGGAAGCTGGGAACCTGGCCTAGCCAGGGTGACCCCGGCCCCAGGCCAATCTTCCGTTGACGCTGGCCGGGCGAGGTGGCAGCGGTCAACCACAGGGGGGATCAAGGCAATGTCCTATGGTCCGCCTTCGTAACTAGGTTGGGAATCAAGGCGAGTTCAGGGCCTGTCTCCGTAACTGGCTTAGTTTCAGGGGGATCAAGGTGGGTCCTACATGTTCCGCCTCCGTCCCTAGGGGGAATCAAGGCGAGTCCCAATGGCACGCCTCCGTAACTGTGGTGCTAACTCCACCTGGAGCACTGCTCTGGTATGCTAAAGCAGGTACAGAGGGCTCTGGGTGGGTCGGCCGGTAGAGGTTAGCCATGTCCTAGCTTATAGCTTCCTAGTTCTAGTATATTGGAGTGCTGAGTAGGCTATAAGCACAGACTAGAGACCATCATAGTTTGTGGTGTAAGTAAGAGTTCCAGAGCTCTCAGCAACATAATGGTTATAATGTGTTGTGAAAGAACATTACTGAATATGATATAAGACTCGTAGAACTCAATTGTTTACAAATTCAAGCTACCCTCATTCATTCAGATGGATCTCAAAAATCTTACAGTAAAGAGCTTTTATTATTTATGAACTTCAACTGAACTAAAATATATATTTTTTGAAAATCACTTATTACGAGTATGTTCTAGTTTTCAATATTAAGACACCTCGAATATCTTCTAGTGAGAAGCCATAATCACGAAATATATATTATGTGATAAAAATATCTGTCTCGACCTATCGTGTTGAATATCATCTAGCCTATAAAAATAATAATCATAATAATAACAACACAGTGTTTGTCTCAGGGAAATCAATACAATGAATCTTTAAAAATTGAAATATTCGGTAATAGCACAGATGAATGGATATTGAACCAAGGTTTCACGTTACAGTATCCATGATTTTTCAACTATATTGGAACCTGCTTATCATACAAACTGTTCTTCTATTATAATTACTGGAAACAATGAGAAACTTATTATAAAATTAGAATATTCCATTATATCGAATAATTAATATTTTAAGCGTATTGTATGGGAGCTTATACAAAAATATATTATTATCTAAGTAATAATAGAAACTGAGACCTTAAGTTGAGAGGCAATACACTATTTTCATTGTATATCTTCACATGAATGATTAGGTATTATTCTAAGAATGATTCAAGGGTGTATTATCTGCTCAGCTAGCCGGTACAGCTCATCGACACTCTGAAACAAAGAAATTGGTGAATTAGAAATTTAAATATAAAGAAGAAACTCATTTGGGAACGTAACTATAGATTATCTTATAATAATTCATCAATTTGAATGATAATATCAGGCTGTAAGCCTGGTTGATAGTAATGATAATAATATTCGTGTAACCTGGCTGGCTCAGATCTGGTGTCAGAGTTTTCAGGTCACTCCTGATCAATTTCAGGGCCTCTGACATGACTTAACGACTGTTTTTAGGCAGCCAGGACCGACGGCTTAAAGTGTCCATCCGAAACACGGGAAAGTGGCCTAAGAAAAATTTCTGGTCTGACCTGGGTTTGAACCGTAGATCGTAGAGATCACTTAGAAAACGTTTTACAATAGGCTATCATTGTCTATGTAATCCAGATATCATATCTCAGAATAGATTATTTTTCTCATTCCCCTCATGCATGCAGTTACTTCAATCAGAAAAGTATGGTGAATTATTGAAAAATCATGTTTCACGGCAATATTATTCCCATAAAATTTAAACTGATTGCAGTGATCATTCGTGAAACAAGTGTTTCAATTTTGGTTAGAGATATGATGGTCCTACTCATGGATCTACCTGTAAAATGGTAGATTTAAAGATTCTAGATTATTAGTGGAGTGGAAATGATCCTTTATGCGTATAATCTAATTGAACACTTCCTTATTCTTGCTTATTGAACTCTGTTGGAAAGGTCAGGGAGCTTCTATGACTTTTGGATACGTTTCACTCAATCCGTCAAAGTTGAGGTGTCAAAGGTCAAGTTATCGTACTGCAACCGAGTCTCATAAACTCATATGTAACGAAACAATAATGCAAAATAGCATTTCTTGATATCAAACATATCAAAGATAGAAAAGTCATTAGATATTGTTGATTATCAATAACTACGAGTATAAAGCATCTCAATTTTAGGCTTACTGAAGATAATTATTACGGCTCGTTAATAATAATAGGTATTATATTTATTATAATTTCGTAAGTATTTTGATGATAATGATGATTCCATAATGTAATAATATCAACCTATCATTCTTGAATTTTTCAATTTTCAATGAACTTGTATCGTGCAACAGTTTATTGAATTCCATCAACCTTCTATTCTAAGTCGTATTCATTACTCATTGTTTGCTCAAATTATAATTCTTCATATTCATGACATTTTTCTATTCAATCACTTCAATTTCCCATTGATTATTAATTATCTTTTCTACTTCAAGGGGAGGTGAGTCGGTATCTAATTAATTGGTATTTCATAACTTACACATGTTGAAGTCAAATGTAACTAGTATAGAATCCTTCTCATAGGCTATAAAAAGTTGGCTAACTATTATTTAATATTTTTGAATTATTCCATCCAATATTCTATTACATTTATCATTATATTATTCCATATACCTAGATAAGCGTTTCAATTTATCTTGACATTTCAATAGCTGAAGAGATATAGTCAAGGACTAAATTCGAAAATAGTTTTGACAATTTAATAAGTAAAAATTCTTCATATGAATAGAAATAATGGCCTTTATTTCAATTTTAATGTATCAATGGCATGATATAAAACTCCAATATATTTAAAGAACATTAAAATCGAAATACTTACAGAGAAATAACTATCCCAAATATTTGAATAATTATTAAAATTAATGTAGTAAAACTATCAGTTTTTCAAAAAAAATCCGGGGAGAACCCCTCCCCCCCTAGTGGTGTAACAGTTAAGCAGTAGCATAACTGTTACATGGAAATACTGATTAAGCCCACCTCTAAATTGCAGCATAGAAAATCGCTTATGAAATAGGAAAGCAGGTGGCCTCAAACTGTCAGAGTAATGACAAAGTTTTGCAGGCGTCATTCAAGTTCTAAGAGTATTGATAAGAAGAGTTGCTGTTATATCAAGTTGCCACCTGTTGGAGCTTCAGCGAAATTTCAGGAATGGAGTACAAAGTGATCTCACATAGCTTATATTATTATGTTGGTATATTTTACTAAGATTACATGGACATTGATTTTTTATTGATAAGTAACAAATAATAATTCTATTCATTTATCAATAAAGAACTTGAATCATGATAGAACATGTATGATCAAGTTCAAAATTTAATAATCATCCAATTCAATAATTCTTTCTCAATCTCATCTTATTCGGAAAATATTTATAAACTTATATGCCATGATAGGGTAGAACACCATTAATCATTCATGAAATACGAGTACATCAGTGGTTCAGTTGTTCTATTCGAGTATCCAACAATTCAAAATATCACTACCATCATCGAAATGTTGACTTACTAGATCTTAGTAGATGAGAAGCTGCTGGAAGGCTAGCCTAGCCCACTTTCAATACTACTTTGAGTCACGAAAGTTTCAAATAGCACCACTCTGACCCAGAACTCTCACGTTACGTTCTTATCTTTGAAGAAATCTCCTCGTGGATGCATAAAATCAGATTGAACATTTTATTTCCGCTACTGTTTATTTATTTTGTGGTCGAATTTTTAGGTTAAGTCACAGATTCGTTTTAATCGTCCTTGAAATACTATGCGGATTTCACATAATCTTACACTCTTTGCAAATATCCTACAACAAACTGACAGTCACCAGATTTGGTTTTGTTTTACTAATCGGGAAAGCATTACGAGGAAACAGTACATTGCATTCAACACTATTTCTCGATGCTCACTTTAAACTTTGCAGCCAGCTTAGATTGCGGCCGAGAAACGCGAGTAGTTGTAAAGGCATTAAGCCGTTCATTCAACACGAGACAACTCTTAATCTTGAAACTGCTATTATTTCACCCACGCTCCGCTATGTTCGTGCTTCACTGTTTCTAGTTGCATTGAGGTCGTCACCCGTGTTTCTATATTCATGTATTTCTAGTTAAATATGTTACAGGAAACATACATAGTGCATGCAATACACACATAATATATTTCCACGAGGTCGCCTTATTGTGTTCATAAATGACACATATTGTCTGCCCCTTGCAACATACAACTCATTAAAAGTTGTCTGCTGGGCTCAGAATAGGGGTGGCCAATAATGCTTTTCCCGCCAGTAACCCTGGCGGGAGGGAGTTTTTCTAAACCCCACGTCCATGTAATTCAATAGTGATACTTCTCTCTCACACTATCTCTCAAACTCAAATTCTCTCTCGATTATTACCTCTAAGTATCCTTTTACTCATTTTTTCATACCTCTTTTTTTACTTCATTTCATCATTTTTCCTCCACTTCTATCTTTGGAATCTCCTCGGCTCTTTGACTAATTTTACCTTCCAAATTTTAAATTTGGAAAACACACCTCGAAAATTACAGCTGCAGAGATGAAGTATTTAAGAAAATCAAAAGGGCTCACAAAAAGAGATAGAGTGAGAAGTGAACGAATAAGGAATGAATTGAACAGGAAAGCAATACAGGTAGTTGTTGAAGAGAGACAGAAGAAATGGTTTGTACATGAAGTGAGAATGGATGAGGAACACGGAGTTAGAAGAATTATGGGGGCAGTGCCAGATGGTACGAGAGGTAGAGGACGACCAAGAAAGACATGGTTAGACAATATAGAGAAAATTGGAGCTGGTAGAGGAAAGACAGTTGGTGGAATGAGGAGAATGGCTAGGGACCGAGATACATGGAGAAGGTGGACCGAGCAACACCCAACGCCTTAACAGGCACAATGGGTTAGATAAAGAAGAAGAAGAAGAAGAAGAAGAAATTAAAATTTTTTTCTCGCACTTATTCCTGTTCTAACTTTCCAGAGTTTCTCTCTTGCATCTTATCCTTGCCTTCCTCTTTGAATAATTCAATTTTATGTCAAGTACTGAAACATTTCTTCTTCTTCTTCGTCATTCTTCTTTTCTGGGCTTGTCACTCTTTCCTCCACTTCAATCGCCATTCCCCTACCTACTCTACTCTCTTGCCTCTATTGTTTCAAACGTTATTTTAAAAATATTTATTCATCTCTATTTATTGAGATATTACAATGATACAATAATTATCCTTATTCCTTCAACTTATTTAATTATTTTTTGTTCAATCTTCCTTATGCTTTTTATTGTTATTTTCCTCTTTGTATCTAGAATTTTTTATTATCTTCTCAATTCTTTTGAATATCACCCTTATTTTAAGCTTCACTACTTTCTTCTCATCCCCTACCAACCTCTACTTTATCTCTTTCCCAGCTCCACATTTTATTCGTCTCTTCACTACTCTTTCTCTCCTTAAACGTTCCTTCCTCACCTACTCTTTCTCCCGCCACACATTTCACGCGCGCTCTCCGTCAGTTATTATTGTCACACAACTTGTTGCTACAAGAAACGATTTTGGTTGTAATTGAAATGTCGGTGGCGAAGGAAGCGAGACCCGGCCGGGTTGCGTGGGCCGGGCAGGCGTAATCAACTTGTTGAAACCTCATTTACAAATGCCCTCACTGCAATTCAGACAACGATTTATGGCTTTCGATTTCTGTTTTCTGGAAACTCAGGACACATAATTATTTGAAGGATAGTTCTCTCTCAAATCTCTACCAGTTTTTATGTTCAAGAAGCGAGGTATCGAATCCGTTTTTCAAGAGTTCTGTACATAGAATGATATTTGGAAATATAGTTGAGAAATCTACAAGAGTATAGGATGAGTAGAGTTAGTGCAATATTATTCATCGAGTGGAGAATAATTCACATTCATGGCCAGTTCGTGAATAATTATTAAATCTCTATACATAAAAGCCAAATAGCACTCATTCAATTCACTAAACTTACTAAACAGCAAAC
Source organism: Sogatella furcifera (assembly GCA_017141385.1). NCBI lineage: Eukaryota > Metazoa > Arthropoda > Insecta > Hemiptera > Delphacidae > Sogatella > Sogatella furcifera. The sequence continues at coordinate 18,444,065 of CM029547.1, read as the reverse complement.
TGAAAATCTACCAAACTGAATGCGTTCAAATTTGGCAGGCATGATCAGTTGAACCGTTAGACGCGTACAAAGAACGGATTTTTAAAACTCCCCAGGGATACGCCAAATATTTAAGTTTTTTTTAATAGTTTTTCGGCGTTTTCTTCATTTTTTGGAGAACCATGCAATCGGTAGAACATTTTGATATTTGGTGGGCAGGTTCAGATAAGGTCTAGAAATGCTGTGTTAAAATATTTTTGAAATCCGTTCAAGATTACGCCAGTAATAAGTTTTTCAAAATTGTAGATTCATTGCGGGTTGCATATCTTCCTCCTTGATACGATCAATACTTACTATAAATTCAATGGTTCAGCGAGATTATAGATGAACTAATAGATATTTAATCAAGTTACGCTCAAAATTAGCTTTTTACCATTTTCGGAGTTTTTTTAGATTTTTCGAGAAACAATTGGCAGATAATGTTGAAATTTGGTAATCAGGTCCAGATTAGATCTGGAAATTCGGTGCTCAATAAATTTCTAATTCCTTCTGAGGTCACGTCTGTAATGAGGTTCTCCAATGTTTGGAATTCGCATTTTTGTTTATTTTACCCAGGTTGAGCTGAGGTAATAGAACAACTAATTCAAAGGATATGATTATCAAAGTAAACCCATTTGAATGGAATTTGCAGGCGAGTGAAGCGAGCCTGTTTGACCTATTTACGCTGCTGATACTGTCGGGTGTCCAGTGGCGGAGCCCTCTGGCTAGGCGAAGAAGGCGAGCGAAGCGAGCCGGCCGGCTAGTGAGCTAATAAACTTATCAGAACTAAATTAAAAAGTAGGTCTACGAAATCAGAAAAATATGTTCGTATCTTATAAGCATTTTAATTTTATGACTCAAGGATAACTTGGATATCTGGAGTAACTAGTTTAGGACCAGTTTTCTCCCCTTTGACGTGTCGCTTTCTTTGTTGAGGAGGCAGAATAAAATATCAAATCCGTATTGTAATATTTTAGTCATTAAAAATGAGAACATAATTATATTTTACCTAAGAAAATATCAGTAATTTCTATGTACTTTTTCGATTGAAGCAAACAACTGTTATTAACGGTGAGCCCTCTCAGGACAGTCGACTAGTAGTGGAGAAAAACCTCAACAGTTTTGTTTCCGTAAAAGGCTCTCATAGGTACTAACCTGACTGTCAAGCATTAATAACAGACATTCGTCAACTCTAACTTTCGTGTTACAGCATCATCTGCTGTAACAAAGAATAGCAGATTTTTGACTTGTATTTATTATGATTCTAATAGATTATTATTGTTGACAAAATATCTATATTCACGAGCTTGGATATACTAGGATTATTAATTATACAACATTCATAGTGGAAGAAATGATATTCAATACATCACTGGCAGCTCGTGCCCACTATAGTCGTTTTGAAAATACTTCTTACTCGTGGGGATCTGGGGAGGAGCAACATGTGGGGATTAGGCTGGCGCAGTGTTGCCGTTGCCTCATTGATACGACAGTTTACTGGAATGCTTCAGTCCACGCACTAGACACAGACAAGCTAATCTAGTAGTTCCTCCTTGCTCAGAGCATTTTGTAAAAATGCACCTGTGCGTATGGGAGTGGAAAGTTGACAACAGCTGGCTGAGCAGACTCTCTCTCTCCCATTGAAGAGAGGACTCCCCTCCAGTCGAAGTAAGAAGTTAAATCAATTCAACTATAAACAGGGTAGATCCCGTATTTTTACTGTACAGCACTTCACCTGTTTCGTGGATACGAGCCGCCAGAGCAATACATATGTTGAGAATCATACATCCACCATTTGACAGTGCGGTCACAGCTTTAGCACTGCCGGTCCTGAAATTAAGCTTATAAACATTCTCAAAATCACCTATAATATAATATACATGTACTTGAATACCTAGAATAGGAACTTTTATCAACTTTTATTAGTTGAAGAACAGTTATCTCTCTTTAATCTGTTGGTTCATTCGTACAAGTAGGTAGAATATTCAATCCGTTTTGCAGAAAATAGAGTTTTCAATTTAAAACAAACAACCGAATCGAACTGATCAAAGAAACGAATCAAAAGTGTTGGCAGGTGTTACCTCGACAGTTCGCAGCTGCTTGACAAGCGGCGTCTCGTATTTAATGCGATCGAAGTCCTCCTGCGTGAACAGCTGTTCGTTGGAGATGTCCTTGGCGATCTCCTGCAGCCGACGATGTCGCTCCGCCTCCTCCAGGTCCAGCTCGACGGACAGCTCCGATTCCTCGTGATCGGGAATCTCGCGATCCCTGGCTGCCTCTCGCGCCGTCTCGTAGTCCAGGTCGCGGAGCGCCTTCGGAAGTCGAGCTTTCACTTGCTAGAGTGGAAATAAAACATAGTTTTTGTAAGTCGTTTTCACAAAACACAAGTGCTGATGCATGTAATAAAGTCTTTCGAATGCACTGGCGGCTCGTGCCCACGAAACAGGTGAAGTGCTGTACAGTAAAAGATACGGGAACTTCACCTGTTTCGTGGACCGCCGGTTCGAATGTATTAAGTGGTCGCTGGTTAGCAGTTCTCAAGAAACTTTTGTTCGTTTTCAATTGATGATTTCAATTGTCAATTATAATATGGATGGCCTTAGTTTTTATTTATACTACTGATAAGGATGGTTACTACTTCTGATGGGATATCTCATGATCTTTAATAATAGCTAGGAGACTAAATCATGAAGTCTATTCTTTCGTCTGTGTATTTTGTTTGTTTGTTATGAGGGTGAAGCCCACATGAGCTCATAGGCTTGTGCGTGGGTAATGATATGGATGATAGATGACGACTACTTTGAGGTAGTCGGGACCGACGGCTTATCGTCTTACTGTTAAGTGAGAAACTTGTTTGACAAATTATATTCATCAAAATTGCTTTGCAATAATTGAAAACGCATCAATACGTTCACGCTCAAGATTGGAGGGAACAGTGGGTGACCTCAGCGCCGGTCACCTGGCACAATCATGACTTGTTGAGGCCGACAGGCGGCTTTGATTTGCCTTGAAGAGTTTGGTGCCGCCTCAACAGAGTAAGAACTGGGCATGGACGTTGTGGCTATTTCCTTAACAGGTGGGGTATGAGGCCCGGTGCAGAGTGTGACTGTGGGGAAAGTAGGCAAACTATTGAACATATTGTTCAAAACTGCAGCCTAAGAGCTCCTGGACATCCTGAGGATGTTATCACAGCCACGCCAGAAGCAGTGAATTGGTTAAGTCAGCTTGATATAAAAATTTATCCCACTGACTAAACACTTATGTGCGTATTATCTATATGTATTATCTATTTTTAGGACTATACCTACACATTTATGTGTATTTTTGTTTTTGTATATTTTTCTATTTAATTTGACTCCTCTAAAAAGAATTGCCATACGAATATACATATATACGCTCAAGTTAATCCATCCCTCATCATTATCTCATTACCTCATCATTTATCCCTCGTATCAGCTTGACAAAACACAAGGCTGATTGTCTCCAAAGACCTTTGAGCAAGGTCTAGTCCAGGAACTAATTCTAGCGTGGAACCAATTCTCACTTACAATTCAAGAATTTATGTTGTGATTTGAATTCCAGAATACAAATGTATTAAGTGGTCACTGGTTGGAAGTTCTCAATTATTTTTTTCGTTTCCAATGACAATGATTTTCAATGATATAAAGCGAGTTCAGGATATACTCAGTTTCTCTACTACTGATGAGGATGAGATCCTTCCCTTTATCTCACTAGATATATTTCCATTTTATTAGACCTCCGACCTGGTCTCTTGATCTGAATCCTAAATCAAATAGATCAATACGCTGATTTCGCGAGCAAAACTACATTGGAAAGCCAGTACAAATACTGGGAGATACTCCTCAATTGTCGATGAATCTAAATTTCTCCGAATACATTAAAGGGTGATCCTGGAATTGCAAAGTACTAAGTAAATCCTTGTTAAAGTATATGAACCTGCTCAGGTTGGGTTGGGGGTTTTGGGGGTTGGTCTCATGGAACATTTTTGTCTACTTGGTGTAAGGAATCAGCCTGTATATGAACCTGAGCAGGTTCATATACAGGATGATTCAGGAGGAATGTGCTATACTTCTCAGGCTGATTCCTTACACCAAGTAGACAAAAATGTTCCATGAGACCAACCCCCAAAAACGCTTTTTTACTGAGATAAAAATGGCGGAAAATTGAGATTTTTCAAAATATATTAATTTTTAGTAGCTCTAGTGAGGTTCTAAAATAAGCAAATCCTATGTGAAATTAGCTGAGGAATTCAATGAAACCAGTTCCAAGTTTGTAACGTGAATGGTTATTGAGATAATTGGAAAAATAAGCTAGAAAACGCAATTTTTCAACAATAAGGGTTATAACTGGATAAGGATTCATAAAATTGTATTATTTATTACTGGAAGTTGAAGAGAGTCGGATTCTAAAGAAAATGTTAAATGGTGGCAATTGTGTAAATCTTACCCAAATCTCAGGAATAGCGATCAAAAATCGCAAAATTGACAAAACATAGCACAAGTGATGAATTTGTGTTTAGTAGCGATTTTGCGATTTTTGATCGCCATTTCTGAGATTTGGGTAAGATTTACACAACTGCCGCCATTTAACATTCTCTTTGGATTCCGATTCTCTTCAACTTCCATTAATAAAAAATACAATTTTATGATTCCTTATCCAGTTATAGACCTTATTGTTGAAAAATTGCGTTTTTTAAGCATATTTTTCCAATCATCTCAATAGCCGTTAAAGTTACAAACTTAGAACTGGTTTCATTGGATTCCTCAGCTAATTTTACATAGGAATTGATTATTTTAGAACCTCAATAAAGCCTTTAAAAAATTGGAAAAATTAATATTTTTGTAAAATCTCAATTTTCCGCCATTGTTATCTCAGTTACAAAGCTTTATTGGGGGTTGGTCCCATGGAACTTTTTTGTCTACCTGGTATAAGGAATCATCCTGAGATGTATTGCACAATCCTCCTGAAACACCCTGTATACTCTGTGGTGTGGATCAGTTGTAATAATTATAAAAATAATGCATGTCTGCATGAGCAGAAAATACCAGCTCCAGCATAATAGCACAGCCATCCATGGCATGTACTTGAATTGAAATTTGAATATTCGTGCAAGGTAGCCAAGGTTATTTAAATAATGAGAGCATGAACCAGTATGCTGGCAGAAACAACACCTTAATTTATACTTTACGATACAATAAAATGGAAAGAAAATTTAAAATGCTTAATGAAGCGTCAATAGAATTAATTACAGTATTAATAAGATTTATAATAAGTTTGATAAGAAATTAATAATTGAAAAAATGATAATTTGAATATCTCAGGGTATAGTAGTGGATAAGAGCTAGGCAATATAGGTGTATCTAATTATCAAATACTATAACTTACTTGATTTCTTTAATTGTGAATTCATTACACAATGAACTATTTTAACCAGACGTCTGATTTCTTATACTATGGCCAACTTAAAATTTAAACATACATTTTTTGTAACACTAATATGAGCAAAGGGTTTTAGCAAGAAACAAGGAGTGATTGTGTCTTGCTCAATTCTCAAAAGTCACCCTTACAATTTTTAATTCAATGCTCTGATTGGTGGAAATCAATCACGCCACTTTGCGTGATGTAGAGATATTTTCTAAAACATTCTACTCGAAATATAATATACCTAATATTTTAAAAAATACATTGAAATACCATAATGAATATAATATAGAGCTTATATTGACGGTATGATATGATAATAATATGAAACGACAATAAAATTAGCGGTTTGCAATTTACAATATTACTTTATTAATAAGATTGAGAGGGCAGTTCACAAAAATTAATTGATTCTTGGTAAATAAAAAATCTTGACATTGTAACCATTTGTTTTCCTTTCAAATTTTCCAACTCAACTTTAGATCTGCTAAATTTAACTTTTCACCTGCTCTACCATCATGCTACGCTATTTCGACTTAAATAAATTACAGTGTTCCCGTCTGGGAGCTGGTGGACGCCCCCTTTCATAAAACTGTATCATAAAATTGTGGAGACTTCTTCCCTTTGTTATAAAATGGTGAAGGGTCATCAAATCTTTACAATTGGTAGAGGCTTCCAAATCATTACAGTATATATGAATTAATTTAAAATCGCTTTTAGTTTATATCGCTCAAACAGGGCAATAAAATGGGAATACAGTAAAACACACTACAACAATGGGAAAATCACTAATATTCCATTCAAAATCAATCTCACTACAATACTCCAAAATAATTATTCATCTCAAAATACAGTAGAGGGGATTAAAGTTTTTGAATATAGTATGTAAGCTTTGAAGCATGGTGAAAAGGAGTAGGCTAATATCAAAACTATAATATTAATCTATTTTGCATAATATTGCAATATGTATTGAAAATGTATTAATATCATGAATTGTTTGACCGCTGATGATCAATACAATCTTCTCTACTACATTCCAATCAAATCTAGATCTGATCATATCATGTATCACAGATATCAGCTATTATTAGCCACATCCTCAGTTTATTGGCATTCCGGCTTAGACCGTGAATCATTTACATAACTGCAATAATTCCTAGTCGCTCTACAATCATAGCCCGATGACCTATAAACCTATATTCGAAAATCACATGAATGTGAGACTGGCTATAAATGGTACAATCGCATACTAAAAATACTTACTATGTACTAAAGGTGAGTTCAAACCTTTCATACCACAGATAATTTATGGGCCACAGAAACGTATGGGCTCATGCTGTTGAGCTATTCTACTCTGTTGAATAGTTTCTATAAAATGGTAAAAGTAAAATTGTATACAATACATATGCCTGATAGCATTTCTATTATTATAAAATAATAGTGTTTGAAAAAATTCAATTTTCAGCATTTTCATTGAGAATCATCTCTATTCAATTCCTATTTTGAATATATTCCAACTTTTTTATCACTTACATTGATAGGAAAGGTAATTACTTGAATGCTTTCTCGCGTTTCTGTTAGCCAGCTAATTTTTTTAGTGCAGTATAAAACGTTCTAATAGTGATTTTCATCAAATAAAACGGCCCCTAATACTCAATACTGACATACTAATATAGCCATTATTATAAATGAATAGATAATATATTGTCAAACGCAAACCACTGATTTAGTAAATCAATGGTTTGACATTATTTTGTATTTTTATTAAATTTTAATAATTATCACAATAATTTCCACCACAATATCATCTTCACAACTACCGTACTCAACAAAACTTATAACTGTATTCTTCATATCCGTAACTCATTGCACAATCAATACTGGTACTAATATCCGTAATAAGTGTTTGTGTTCAAAATTCAATACCGTTACTAATATTGAATTCCTGGAGATTGCCATACACCAAAAAGTTGGTTTAAATATAGGCTATGATTTACTGTGTGCTGAAGAATCCCGTGATGCTGTTGTTGTTGCGTGAGAAAAATTGGATTTATTTATTATTTATTTCTAGCCTAGAGCTGCGTAACAAATCACCTGCTCCATTCACTGACTTTTAGCTCACTGGTTTTCACAACAATGTTCCGTATAAATCACTCTCAAAATTCAGTATTCGTGAATAATGTTCATTTGACCTACTATACTCCATGTTCACAAGAGTGTTTGTTTAATTTTATTCTCTAGGTTGATTCCATCAAATTAGATGTGGTTGATATCATGGTAGATGTCATGATATCTATTATCATATAATTATAATAATTGTCTATCCAATCAAGTATAGTTGATAAACTCGTTTGTTGAATCTGTTATTTTTATTGTTACCATTCTAGCTGGCTATTCTCAATTAATATGATGCGGACGATACTTGTTGATTTTCCAATTTCTGATATTCTCCTCTATCGAAGAGTTATCATAATTATACCTAACTTCAGTATTGTCAGTGTCACTGCTCTATAATTTTATTGCGTTGATTGGTAAGGTAAATTGATTCTTGTTAAATACGTTCCTTTGAATTCTTAAAGTCTATAGAGACTACAAATATTATTACAAACTTGTTTTTCAAAGGCCAAGGCAAATCAATCCCATCATAGCACTATTTTTATTGTTCATTTCTCTCATCAACTTATTCAAAATATTCTACTATAAAACTGTTTGAATTCTATACTCATTTTAGAATGAAATCTGTATTCTAAGACTCTGTGGAATACAGTTTCACGGTAATGTATAAGCTTGATACATCCTTTTTTATGGTGAAATTAGACATCTCAACATTTTTGTTAGAAGCACGTGACTCTCCAATTACCAACTCCAATTAGAGTTTTGGTGACCCATTTTCAAAATTTGTCACTGGGAATCTGATATCCTTTTTAGGCTCATCTTGTTATTTACCCCTGCAGGCTGACTAATAAGAACATGAGACAGAATTTAGGGTAGGTTCTTGGTATGGATACTATTGAGATCAAAATCGAAATTCACATTCATTAAGCTTGTGCATTTGATGAAAACCTCGTTTGTTATACTCAAGACGACAACAACAATGAATCAGTGTAGTAGATTGGTGATCGATCGAATGATATGATCTTAGAAATAAGATGAATGTTTACTAGAAAATCTCACTTGAATCAATATTCTCCAATTGTGTAGAATCATTTGAAGTTGGATTCTGTTATTTTTATATTTTTTGCGATGGATCTCCTCAGTAAGGCAACACACAAATAACACATCGATGAATTAATAAATTAGCAAGAAATTTTCCCATAATATCACAATCGGAGTTCGAATTACGGTGATCACAGATCAATATCATAGAATGAGATATAAAGGAATCAAATGATAATTTAAAAATATTGTTACAAAGATGTACAATTATTTATCAGTGGAGCTTGATGGGTTTGTTTAACTATATTGTATTCACAATGCAAATAGTATTACAAGTTTACTGTGTTAGATGAATTTTCCTCAGGAATAAAAATATCTCACTGCAATTATTATTAAAACTCCAATCTAACACAGTTCAATGAAATACAATGGGATTTGGATTGAGGTTGATTAAAATGATTCACTGGTGAAATGAGATATAACTCAAATTTCACTAGCCAACCAACACTAGTACAATTGTAATTGTGTGTAATATGAATGAACTGAAACGAGAATTCATTACCAGAGCAAGAGAATTCAATCAAAGGGTCAACTTACGCGACTCATTCTACAGTGACAGGTCCGAAACCATATCAGTAACGAACTGAAAGACAATTCTCTAGTCTGGTCGGCTCCCTGTATTTCTAATTTATGGCAGAGTCGTCAGCAAATTCTATTGGCTGAATTTGAGCATGCAGCAAACTTATGTGACCATTCAAACAGAAAGCTCGTCCAATAGCAACTGTGTTGCGTGCCAGAGACGTGTTATTATCTGTAATGTTCGAAACCTTTTGTTCGATTGGAAGTATCGGTGAACTTTCTTTGTCTTGAACTTGGAAAATGAATGACAAGAATGATTTGCATGATTCATTCAGTTAACGTTTTCTTCCACCTGTCAACCTTTCAGAATTTATTATGAATGTAGTTCTCATCCGTGCAAAATTTCAAAAGCTCTCACACGAATAATGAACATTTTAAAAGTCATAATTAAAGTTGATTAAGGCAATGTTATGTGTATGAAAATAGACAAAAAAAAAATATTTTGAACGTAATGCCGTATTAAGAGCTTGAAGTATTTCAATGAAATAAATATCACCTCGTAGTGCTCATCTATATTGAAATTCACGCAATCCCAATGCCAGTCTATTTGGACAATTAATTGTGTCCATCAAAAATTATTTTCCCAATTGGTAGTACATTGGCGATATTTTGGTAATATTTCAATTGGTAATAATTCCTTATTTGGTGCTAAAATTTGTTCTTTTCAATGGATTGTATATTTTCTTACTATTCGCTGGTGTGTGGTGTAGTACAATGAATTTCACATTATACTCATTTGAAATATCAGAAACTATTTTTTGTTATTTATTATTATTTGTTTTAATTGCGGATGATGCACATAAGCATTTCAGCTTGTGCGTGAGTAATGGGGTTGATGAGTGTTTAGTGCGAAGGTGATTGATGAGGTGAAAAACAGCCATGCCACTGGGATTCGAACCCAGACCTGGAAGTGCTAGCGGAATGAAGGTTGTGACGCCCTAACCCACTGCGCCAACCAGACCGGTCTGTATACCTAGAGTGAATAAGCTTCTCATAATTTGTTTTTTTTCGACAAGTGCAAGTCTATCTATTCCTATTGCTTGCAGAATCAGAAAATGGATGAACTTCGAAAATCATTAAGAAATACTTGAGTGTTACCTTGATACGACGATCTTGGAGCATTTTGTTTGTTAGCTGCGTGATCCTGAAAACAGGATGATCAGCCAAGGCTTCAGGTGCCTCCTCGACACCCATCTTTCCCTCTAGAATTAGTCGCTTCTCTCGTTCAACTTCATCTGCCTGCAAAAATATTTTGAGAAAGTATAATCAATGTGTAAAAATCCTGAGTTACTTCCTCTCTCTCATGTATTTTGTAAATGAATCCAATATGAGAATGCAATAGCTGAAATCAACAATTATATGATTATTTCTAAACTATTAATTATTTGATTAGAAATGACATGTATAGTCTGTCCAAGCATAGAATACCCTCTGGCTAGATGAAAAAATGACTCCAGCTCGGTCAATATTGCTTCAGTAATTATAAATGTGATCCCAATCGTATGAAACTTTCTGATCTACAATTTGAGACCAAATCAATATTCTTTGATCCAATATCGACCAAGCTAGAGTCATTTGCTCATCTTGCCAGAGGGTCTTCTTTGCTTGAACAGACTATATCTTATATGTTTAGTTTCTCATCTATCCCTTATAAATATATCATCAAGTTCGTAGAAGTCATGTTATCACTGAAAGTTGCAGCCAATGGTATTAAAAATTCAATACTAGAACGAATACGAGATACATCGTAAACCTATAAACAAGTACTAGGCCAAACTAGGTCTACTTGAATGTAACAAAGTCTCTTGCTATAACATTGTGGATGGGACTAGTCTATACTAGAGGGTCAGATTTATGAACGGATTGTTATAATACCTGGTAATAAGTTCATTATTGAAGTACAGTATTTTATATATTTTTTTGTTTTTGAGTTCAGAATTGTTGAGTTGTCTAAGAGATGTCTAAGAGACATTTTTCTTTGATGGAATGTGAGTCGCAGAACAACATCAACGCCTACCAACAAATTTGAGTTTCCAAATGGCCGCTATTTGATTTATAGAAATCATCAGAGTTTGTGGTGGAATTGAACATGAAAAATCGACCGCTACTGGGTGGCAAAAATTGAATGGAGCTCTCTACTCTCTACATGACAGATCCGTCACGAAATGATTGAAAGAAACGTCAAATTATAACAATCGCATCAAACATCGGACGATTTTCATAAGAGTGGGCTTCTGGGCTGTTCTCCGAAATTACAATTGGAAATCGCGTTTCATTATTCAAAAATTGATTCGAATTTTCATTCAAACCAACATGATTTATCCATACGTTTGACATGTATTATTTTGTAGGGTCTGGCTGCTTGAAAAATTTACTACATTCATGATACATGAATTAAACCTTGGGATAATTATTACTCATACTTATTGCTATTATTAATGAGAATGACTCATTTGAATAATCAAGTAGGATAACGTCAAATCCAAAAAACTGATTTAAACTCATTATTACTCATTTGAAAGTTCAATCAATTGCATTCCACTGTCAGTTTATATTTAACTGCATTCAACGTGTGATATCAAGATTTTTTATGCTGCATTTGAAAATAATCTCATAGTGTATAAGAATAAAAAAGAGAAGTTAAGATTGTCTCAAGAGAACACATTCAGTAATAGATATTTTTTGTATTTATTTCCAAAGGAATTGAGATCTGAAGAGTTGTAGCTGGAGTATTTTCCATGCGGTATCAGTTAAAAGTTCTTTAAAATAATATTTCACAATTAAGATAGAAGTGATAACACTAAAATTAGGTAATATCGCTTCAATAATGAAGCGAAATGGAAAAACTGAAGATCAGTTGCAACAATAATTATTATCATTATAGAAAATGGATTGAAACAGAAGATTATTTGAAAACCTGTAAAATTTGGAAGTTTTTTATGATAGAATATTATAATAATACTTGTGATGATGCGTGTATTAAACTATTTTCTGCTGATTCCTCAAAGAAGAATGAGTCATCCGGATTACATAGGCTACAGTTGGGAGATTCCGTTTGCGAATGACAAAAAAATTATTTTAGAAACGCTGACTTTCTCCCATCATTGGGTAACTGTAACCTCAAACACGCCAACTGTCAACCGAGTCGCTGATGGTAAATTATTGCAATACGTGTAGGAATGGGTGGATAGGTGTGTGAGGGTGCTGGTTCTGTTTGATCAATAACTCAATAACATGTGAACGACGACCATGAAAAAACCATACAAGTCATCATCCAAATTCTTCGGGTTTTTCTACAAATAAATAGAATTTCTCAAAAACCGACTACTCGAATGCCGTGCCCCTTCAAGAGAAGACTATGCTTTGACTTTCTTGGGAAAGTGTAATCTTGTTACCGAATAAACGTTTTCCCAGAAAGTAGCAGAAATCCAATATAGGCTAACAGAAGTCGAAAAATATGCTTGAAAATCCGTAGGCCTGCATCGATCTCATTTCTTATATTCAATTTTCATCTACAACAATATCAAAGAAAATATAGAATAATGATTGACATTTTTTCATCAACAAATATTGTCCCTTTAATAATTCATCTAGATATTCATAATAACCCTAAATTTATTTGATTTGTCAAATGAAACGGCATGATTATTTGTCACATTTGAGGCGCATTAGTTTGGATAAATTGGGCGCATTGTTGAGTAAGGTACACTCAGAAGTTTTATGAAAAAACTTTCATCGATTGAAATTCATTAATAGAAATTCTAAAAAATTGGAAGTGAGAAAACTATTTGGAAGTGAGAAAAGTCTCTGAAACTCGATAATTCAGTGGAATTATACTGTATTTTCAGTTATACTGCAGATTAGTTGTTACCCGTGATTACCCAGAAGTATAAAGACCGATGCTTTCAATCTCATTCTCACATTAATACATAGATTTTCTTATACAGAATTGACATTTAAAATAATTTTGTACTCGAATATTATCACTATTATACAAATTTTAATCAATATTTCACAAAAGATTTTCCAAGAATACTCTCGAACGAGAGTAGGAAAAACCGGAATTATTGAACGTTCAATAATAGAAACATATATAGAAATACTTGCTACAGTATTCTAACGAAGTATACTATTGTGTGAAGACGTTATCTTCCAGATTCCGAAAATTTTCATTCCCATTGATCATTCTTTTGCAAACTTATTGGAAGTAATCAAACGCAATTAAAACAATTATAATTATTTAAATGTATTCCTGAAATATTTTGCATAATATAATGCGACGAAACTGACTCCTACACCAGAGGTTCAAACAACTGATTAGTGAGTAGCCTATAAGGTGGATTCACCTTCTCCGTGGTATAAGATACGTGCAGACTTAGAAAACTGGTTAATCAAATAGTATTGCTTTTCATGGTGGGGAGACCCTTTGGGTATGTTTCACTTCTCCAATGTTTCGAAGAAAAGATTTTCAAAAGACTTGATCCCTACCATATTTATTTGCGGTTTGACTTATCGAAAAATTCATCGATAGTCTTGTTACAAATTATATTTCAACTTTGAATTAATATTGATAGTTTTTGCTATTACAATTATTGTGTATAGCCTACGTCTTTACTACATTTTCTTAATTTATGGTTTGCTGTCAGAATGTTATGTAAGACTAGCCGGCATGCTCGCTTCGCTCGCCTTCTCCGCCTAACCAGGGGCGGAGCCCCGACGGTATAGGCAGTGTTAAGTGAGTCAAACAGGCTCGCTTCGCTCGCCTGCAAAACCTCTGTCAGTGTCAGCTGAGACAAACAGGCTCGCTTCGCTCGCCTGCAAATTACGTTCAGTAGGGGTTTGAAATTTATTGAGCACAGCATTTATACACCTAATCTGGACCTGTTTACCTAATTGCAACATTTTCTGCCAATTTATTCTAGAAAAATCTAAGAAAAACTCCGAAATTTCAAAAAAATAGTAAAACGCTAATATTAAGCGTAACCTTGGGAAGTATATCGGACATAGTTTGAAACTTGATTCAATATCTTCCAAATTAATTCATCTATAATCTCGCTGAACCATTGAATTTACAGTTAGGATTGGTCGTATCAAGGCGGAAGATATGCAACCCGCAACACATCTACAATTTTGAAAACCTGATTACTGGCGTAATCTTGAACGGATTGCAAAAATATTCTAACACAAAATTACTAGACCTCATTTGAACCTGCCCACCAAAAATCAACATTCTCTACCGATTGGTTCTCGAAAAAATGAGGAAAACGCCGAAAACCTATAGAAAAACTAAAATATTTGGCGTATCCTTGAAAAGTTTTCGAAATCCTTTCTTAGCGCGCGTCTAAACGTCCAACTCAACATGCCTGCCTAATTTGAACGCATTCGGTTTAGTGGATTTTAAGTTCTGGTGATGAATGAATCAGTCAGTCAGTCAGTGCCATTTCGCTTATATAGATATAGATGACTGTTGAGGGAAATATCGCTATAATATTTCTTTCTTGAACAATGTTGATAGCAGCTCAAATAATAAGTTTCGTTAATGAAACAAGCAGGAATTAATTTTTTTTTTGATGACTTGGTAGTTTTTCATATTATTATATTGATGCTTGATCCAATGGCAAGGTAAAGGAGGTTACAAGATGGTTGGGCAAGGTGAACATGCCTTCATGCCTCATGCCTTCCTGTGATAGCCTTTATACCTCAATATAATAAAGAAGAATTCGTACCGAGAAACCTGATACCATCAATCACACAAGCGGGTATCACTCAATCTTGAAAATATTTACAGTTTTTTATCAGATGTCATGTTTAGAGCTCGTTTTCTCCGTTAAGTGTCTTCTTCCTTCAGTGTTACAGTATCTTGATAAATAATGATATATAGTCAAATGAGTGAAGAAGAAATAGAAAACGTGAAGGTCATAGAAAACGTCAATTTATTTTGATTGATGAAAATTATGAGCAAAATGACATCACCATATTCTTTCTTGTGAAATTAAAGCCTGTTTATATGGTAAACTTTATAGGTTTTTCATTTGAGTATCATGATATATAGGCTATTCCAACTCATAAACGTTCAACCTTATCTATATGGAAGGTTGTGACTACATATAAGGTGAATCAACTTCCAAAACCTGTGTTGAACCAACTGATTTCAATGCAAGGTTAATTTGGATATGATAATAATGGAGAGATACTCGAATAATAAACTACTTATTCACATCACCAATTTCCCCGATTATAAAAAGTGAAGATTTTTATTTCTCATAAATCGATATCGTTGGCTCGTTTAAATAACTGATAACACGCCAGTATGATATTCAGGAATTACTAGTCCGATTCTTGACCGGAGAATGGATTAAGACTACAGCATAATCACAGATACGGCCTTCCGGAGAAGACGTTAAGCCACCACCCCCGCACAAGCCTAAGAGCTCATGGGAGCATTACCCCAAGAAAAATATGAATAGATTGAAATTGATAAGTAAGATTTGTGAGTTCAAGATGAAAAATGATTTATCTAGTGTTGAATTGCATTTTTTATTATCTATTATCTATTATCTATTCCAAAACAGTCCAGACTTAAGTCCAATCAGTTGGGTCCACATCCACTGCCAGTTCGTACTGATAGTTCGATCGTTCAAATTGATCGGCCTGCCCATTCATGGCTATTTTGGACTCCATCCACGAACAGTTCAATACTATCACAGTCCGAAATGACCGTGGATATGGAACTTTAGAGGTGGCACTGACGGGTGAGAACATTTTTAAACCTCTATACTTGTTAAATTGTAACCCATATACTTTGTGAAACGCCTGTCACTTAAAAATTGTCATTACAAGTCAGCAAACATGTCTGGTGTTGCTTTGTGAAATAGGCTCCTTGTATGATTTTTGATAACTGTGATATATTGCTGCGCTGCTTCATTAATATTAATAGTGATAATGATTCCACAGAGATAATAAGCTTGTTCCAGAATAGTAATTGAGTAACTCTCAATTTTGGAGAGATTGCTGAATAAAACATTTCAGTAAATGAATTTATTGATACATAAATTTTCCCGATATTGATAACAAGTTGATATTGATTACATCAGAGTACCAATACTGACCCAGTTTATCATTTTCAATCCATTTCATCATTAGATTTGATTGATAAATATGATTCATTTTCTAGAATCTCTTAATCCACATATAGTTCATTCCCAAAATTATGTGTGTTCAAGTGTTCGATGATAGCTGTGTGGTGAACATAGATTAATTTGATTTTTAAATTAAGCATATATTCTTCAAGCAAATACCCTTCATAAACTTTAAAAGTATTATTTTTACACAGACATGTTTCAAGCTTTAGTCCATTTCAATGTCACATTGAAAATGGGCTAAAGCTTGAAACTTGTATGTGTGAAAATGATACTTTTAAAGTCTATAAAGGGTATTTGATTTATTTAATTTTATCTATCAATCATTTAAAATAGCCCTGAGTTTGAAGTTTAATTCTTCAAGCAATACGAAGTATTCAAAATTGTGTCAAGGTATCCGAAACAACGTGGATAGAGGGTGAACAAACTACGAAGTAGGAGTGAGCAAGCAAGAGTGATGAGAGTGTGTGAGCGAGAGCACTTACTAGAGCAGAAAGCCGAGAACAGCCTTCGCCAACGGGCGACCACGAATGACTGTCTCAACTTTGAGTCTTGCATCGATTGCACGAAGTCTGAGACTTGACTCGATCTAATCAGCCATCAGACGGGTGCATTTCCACTCATACTATCATGCCTTCGACCCAGACAAGCCGACAGGTTGATGATTTTATATTACAGCTGTCTGCTCTCTTCCTGCTTATGCGCCCATATGCCACGAGCTTTGATTTGCACAGACTTGGAGACATCATTTTCCGCCCGCTGTCACATTCAGCGTTCTTGCATTTCTTATATACCAGGCACAGGCCGCTCTACCCTAAATCCATCAAATAAATCTGTCAAGTTTGAAGAAATTTAAGATCATTGATCATCTTCAAACTCACCAAAACAAATGAGTTGCTCGTACTTGTCCTGGTTTGCCATTGAGTTGAATAGTAGACTTCATATTCGAATTCCAAGAATGATCAGACTAGTTCACTCTATTACAAGTGGAAACAATTAACTTTCTCCAATTCCAAAATTTTTCATTCCACTGAATTTCAAAATTCCAAAAATCTTATCAGTGGGCTTGAAAAGATCGTTAGTGATGATTGCACTTCCTCTCAACTCTTAACTGCAAAAGATGGACTCTTGAACGATTAAAGTATTGTAGATAGAATTAGTGATTAAGACTTATAAGATGTTACCAATAAGAACGATAGAGTGATTCTAAAGTAGGATAAGTTACTGGCCCGATTGTTCTATGTATTGGAAAGAATTTTATTAATACGTCATTGGTGTCTTCAGATTCTTAACCACAATCTAACTTTATCTCGTTTGTTTTGTTTTTTATTTTTGCAAAATATCACTGCAAAATCAAGCATAGCTTGGCAGTATATGACACGTCAAATTATTGAGAATTATTGAGTTTCTCAGTTTCTATTTTGTCAGTTTCCATGATGTTTCTAATTCGTTATAGGCCTACTGCCACTTACTGTACGATCAACATCAATTTAAATGATCTTATAGAATCTTAGAAATATTCAGTACATACATTGCTCTATGGATAACTAATGTCAGTCCTCTTCTCCAAACTCACAGCATTTGGAATTGAGTTCAGAACAGAATTCAAAACTAACATGTCGTGGAAATGTAGTAGGCCTATGCCAAAATTTGTTTTAAATTCAACAAACAACTCAATCAACTGAATTTCTATCATTTTTATTATCTTGGTTTATTTTGAATGTTAGCTCCTGTAATGACAGATATTCTGTAATGACAGAATGAGTAAAGACAGATATTACTCATGTAATGACAAATATTCCTCCAGATCTAACTCCAACATTCCTGAGTAGAGAATACGAGGGGGGAAGAAGTAGAAAACGATAAATAACAATGAAAGAGATTGAAGTCGTTGATCAGAGAGTAGTAATAAGGAGGAATGCAGTGAGGAACAATGAGAAATAATGTAACCTCCAGGAATGTACTAGGGGTATTATTAGTAGCATACTACTTTCACTCAAACCGCATCATTCTTTAATACACCATGAAATTTAATCAAAGTTTACTCAAGTGATGGGAATAAAATTGAAATTTCACTTCAAATCAAATAAAATGCTCTAACAAAGTGGTCGGGGTCCAACAAACCGTGAAAACCTCTGAAGAAGTTTATTTCTCGGAATTGAATGAATATTATATTAAAAAGTAGTTTGTTCAGCTGAGAAAGATATCCATACCAAACATGAATAACTTCAGTTTTCTTGTAAGTTATGGGAAACCATCAATGCCAAAGTTTTCTCTAACAAGTATTATTTTCTAAGAAATAACCAAGTTGCGGCATCAATATTATTGAATAGTTTGGAAGTATTGGTGAATGAAAATGAGTTAAGCTTTTTTACCGACTGCAAGAGACAAATTCTATAACTACGACTATGTCTATTATTGTGAAAATTGACAAATAAAATTTTAAAATTCCTGAGGAGAATAGAACGGACGGATAAAAGAGAAAACTTTAATTTCTCTTCAATTAGTTTCAAGACTTATAAACTCAAAATAGCATCCTTTTAAAGTCTTGGGAATTTTTTCAATAGTTAATGTTCAATCAATATTTGATTTTTGTTTGAGAAGATTTTTTCAAAGTTCAATAAATTTCCTGTCTTGTTACAAACTAAGCAAGATTTGAAGCAGAACCTATGTTGATCTATATAGATCTATGAATTGGACCTTTTTTAGAATTTTCATGTTACGAAAGCACTCATGAAGTTCATCGGTCAATGCTTAAAATACCCTGTTTATGTAGCCTATGACTTTGAAAGTACTTTTGTGGAAATTACAAATTCAAAATTAAATTTCCAGGAGTGGCATTAATTGTGTGAGATGATTTATATGAAAATTGGATTGAGAACTTCACATCAGCTCACATTAGTTTTCTGTTTATTCAATCAGGTTCCTCTTTCTAACGATCAATAATCACGCAAACTTCTCCGAATATTATGTTCTGTTGAGCTCAATAATTTCAATGTTCAGCAATAAATCATAAAGCCATTATCATATTTGGAGAATACACCATACTCTGGAGGCGGATGATAATTAATCAAATTACATTTCCAAATGGAAAACCTCCTGCATCTAGTTCAATTATTAGTAATGATATTTATTTGATAATCCACTTATTCTATTATTTTCTAGAGTAGTTCATTATACAAATTGGATAGTGTTATCAGTGTTCAGATCCAGTAGTGACAACTACGAATATCTATAGGGCTTGAATGCCCGTTGAATACTTACAAGTGAATTATTCAGCAAAGTCAATAAATTTACAAATGATAGGTTTCCAATATCATGATCTAGTTGTGAAAGCCTTGGAAGATAAAATATCTGAAAATTTAATCGAGAACTGCATTCAAGTGAACTTTTCAGATACTGAAACACTACAATATACATGTTGATTGAATTATGTTGTTATTCTTTCAAACTGATTCACAGTATAGAAGGATACCGTATTATTGAATTATTTCGTGTTGAGAGAATACATGAGAAAAAGAATATTTAGTATGACTTACTATTGAAAATAAATATGAATATATAGCTCTGATATGGATAAGAAACTCAGTGAGGCTAGTCTGCTAGGATGTGAACACCTTTTGATAATTCAGGATGAACACATCAGGGGTAAAATTTAGAAAAATGAAATAGGCTACTTTTCTGTGTAACGTCATAAATATCTCACAAGTTAGAATTGTTTGACGAAACTAACATGCAATGCACTATTGATAGGTGGATTGAAAATTATTATTTATAGTATTATATTAAATTACTGTGCATTTAAAAGAAATAACATTTATAAATTGAAAAATCATTCTAAAATACTTTTGTTGATAATACAGGTCTATGAAGATAATCTGAATTGAAACATCTAAAATGCGCTTTTGTTGATATATGGATAACAGATCAATTTAGAACTAAACTACCGATAACATTTCTGCGTGAAGATACACAATTATGATGGTGAACATTTTCGACAAAATATCTACAGATAGGTCACAAAACTTGCCACTTAGTTGGTCGGGGAAGGGAATTTTTATTACCCGTGAATATGGTGAGGCGCGGGCCCAGTGTGACAATCTGCTGTTTGCGTGCCGAGGGAATATTGTGTTTCAAATATTTACACTGCCAAGATCACCCTCTCCTATCGCCTCCCACCCACGCCAGTCACCCGATCTGGCCAACAAACCAGATATTATTCTAACCTTCTTACTTTCTCTCGCTCCCTACTGTACTTACTTTCTCCTAGTGGAACTCTTTCTCTTTCAATTATTTTCCATCTTTCTGTTTAGTTCTATGTAACTTCTCGACCTCCTGTCTCACTCAACCTCTACCTGCTTTTGATCACAATATTACTTCTAATCAACTATCTTCCATTCATCCGATTTTCTCTTCACTCTTTCCCTCCTCTACATAAACCTCATTCATCTCTTTCTCTCTTATACAATCAAGAATACAAAATCTTCTTTTACTTGTATTGTTCTTCAACAACTTCTTTCTTGCCCTCTTTCATCAAATATCAACTTCCTATTTTTCCCTCGGTTCTTCTCAATCCTTTTTTTATAGAATTGACTGTCCTTCTACAATCAACTCTCTTCTCTCTCACCACACTCTATATTATATGTTTATTGACTCCATGCATAAGAAACTGGTACCTCACTCTATACAGTATATTTAACATCTTTTTTCTTTGTTCTTTTCATTTTTCATTTATTTATGTAATTACAAGTACAATATCAGATTTTCAATTCTTTTCACTCACTTCACAAGTATTTTTTCTCATTTTTATTCTCTTTCTCAATTTTTGCCCTCCACTTGACTTTTAGAAAGTGGTTTTCTACTCCATCAAGTGAATTTACTCGAACACAAAAAGTTCTCTTTTTTCCAAAGCATATGTCTCTCACTGACTCTGTTTTCTTGCTCTTTATGTTTCTCTCTTTGTCCTGATCTTCATCTCAATTCCTTTATTTTCTCCTTCTCTATTTTTGATTTTCCATTTTCACCATCTCTATATAATTTCTCATTCCCTATCAACTTCCATATACTTTCTCTCATCTTAGTTCGCATTCTTTCCCACTCTCACTTTTCTTTTCATCCAAACTTGGCGTTCTGCGACATCTCATTAACTTCCACTTTGTTTTGCTCGTCTCTATGAAACTCATTACGGGCCTTATTTGTATTTTGCTGCTGTTGTCTAAACCACAATCTTTTCCTCGTAGATTTTTGTTAACAAGTTTGTCATAGTTCCAAGTTCGTTCTGGAAAGGATATCTGCTTTGAAGATTGGCTATTCTTAAAAGTTTGTTGTTATACAGTTTTGATCGTTTCTAGTTGCTTCAACACGACAATCTCCAAATATCCATATTTAAAAAAAAACTCTTTTGGATGATCATAGCAGTAAATTATTGCGAAAATAATCATTAGATAGAAAGTCTTGAAAAAACTTACATTGGAAAAATGTTTTGAGAAAGTGATGGTTTCTATGATTAAATCTAGATAATTTTTGCGTTGGACAGATCTTCTGGATAATTTATTACGATTGAAATGATGGAAACCTTCTTTGAGTTGCATTCGATCAAGAATCCAATGGACTAAATCAATGATCTCGAATAAGGGAATTGACTAAATCATATTATCCAAAATAATTGACTATATCAATAATTATTATCTAGAATAAATAAATTGACTGAATCATATTATCTAAAATAATTCACTTAATCAATTATATAAATCATATTTGAAAAGATTTAATAAGACCCTCAGGCCTGAATACAAGTTCAAATTTCACAAATTCCTTCCAATTAAAGTAATATTATTCAGTCGAGATAATAGCCTTCATTACTTTTGCCAGAAATCTCCAATGAGCTTTATAAACATACTATATTCTCCATGCGCAATGTACGGGACAAGAATCAATAATAAAAAATCCGGAATTGATGTATAGTAGCTCTTTACTTAGTCAAAGCCATAGCTATATTCAAAGTACTCCATTCGAAGTTGATCTTTCTTTTGAATAAGTCAAACTAATTGATTAATTGATGTATCTAGTTCTCAATCGAATGATAATTTATGCCAACTGACTTTCTTCATATGTGTAATTAGTAGAACGTAATGAAATCGAGTACATGAAGTTAGAGTTGAAGGGCCAAGCTTAGTTGACCTAATTGGAGTGCTTAGCATGTATATTTATTCAGCTAGTGAACTGGAGTAAGCGCTCTTAATGGGTCATTGTAATATATTATTTCCGCCGAGTGTACAGTACTATCAACGAAGAGCTGTTAACCTGCTCCTGAAATCACCTCGTTTTCATTCGATTCGCTTACATTTGCTTTTGTGAAATTGTTGTTCGAATCTTTGCAGCCCAATTATCACAGACAAGCTGCGTTATCGCCTCGATCAAATAAATTTGAAAGCGTATAAAAGTTGCCAGACTGTATTCTTCCTAAAAGAAAATTGATTGATTCAAGCCAAACTGTATTCTCCTAAAAAGGAAATTGATTGATTCAAATTTTAATTCCTACACATTTTCTCCCCGAGTTCTAATTTGAAACGATAAGTATGATAATAGTTGATAGAATAACACGTAATAATAGTTGATAAAGTACAGATTTAGAACTCTCACATAAATCAATCATCTCAACAAAATATCTTATTTCAATATCTTCTGAATCTTTCTGCATCTATCTATAGATTTTCTTGTGCGGAATTGATATCTTTCCGGAGTAATAAATAATTGTCAGTTCCTATTGAACCACTCATCCCAATTCTGTAATATTTCAACCAACCATTAACATAGCATTTAGATCTGGAAGATATATTATTCTCAACTTGAAATTCTGTCAAGTACAAAATGGTTTTCACAAGTTAATGAAGGACTACAAGACACTTGAAAGTACTATTAAACAATCAGATCATAAAGTACTATTATAATCAACATTATAAAGTGATGTGAACTAAGTGGGAGTTGCAATAGAGCTTGAGGCTGATTATCAATTTCAGACTCCAGATTATAAATCCATAACTTCTGAATAATTATACTTCATCTTTGTTCAAATTGATGAAATGGAAGAAATGCAGCTATAATAGGTTTATGATTGTCAATTCAAAGAATTCCGCGACCATTCTTTCTTCTTTGTAGGATGAAAGTTGTTCGACTACTTTTGAAATTAAATATTCCTGAACTTTTTTCAAACTAATATTATTATTGAATACCAATATGAAAGTTGGTTGGACTAATGAAGCGTATTATTGGAATATTTGTAGAAGTTTTAAAGAGGGAGCTGAACTTCCGTACCATACTTTTTCATCAGTTATGACATTATTATTATTGACTTTGCCAAGGAAATGAATAGGGAATTGGATTAGTAAATACAATTTCTCCTGTAGTTCCATTATCATCTATTTATTAATAAATCCTATCTTAATATCGATATACATGATGAAAAGTATATAATCATATAATCGGTATAAGCAGTGTATTCGTTGTGGAACTGTTAGTCGACAAAGTGGAATATTATAAATCTCTCGAAATCAAATAAATTTGAAAATAGCCTAGATCCAAGTTGAATGGAATTATTAATATTCAAGTCAACGGAATAATCGAATTATCAAACTAAATGAGATCATGATATAATGAAATGTAAATATGATTTTTTTCATTCCAACAAAAGTATAACTTATTGACTGCGATAATTTTCAGAGCCCTCTAACTTACACAGCTTCGATCCAATTTCATGGATACAAGACGTGATAGATTATTATGGTTTTTGAATTGTGAATTTGAACTTGAATTGTGTTTTTGAATCTTGATATTATTGGAACGGTTCGTTTCCTATCGAATCTCCTCCATTGTACTATGCATGCATGAAATATTATGGATTTTCGTCGTTTTTCCCTTCTAAAGAATTGAAAGTATATTTTTCAACAATAAGAAAAATATTGAGGGAATATGTATATTCATATCTACGAATAAATATACAGTTACGAAATAGTGATTAATAAAAAGTGAAATATATTAATCTTTCCCTGGCTTGAACATTTCTGAAAGAATATCTCTAAATAAAAGATTTTTTAGCTTCAATACCCATCAAACACACTCGAGAACCAATATTCTTCCCACGTTGAACATCCACAAAAACGTTTAATCCGGAAGAAAAAATCTTCTTTGAGGTTCCACTTTCTTTTTTGTAGGATATTTTCCCCGTTCCCCTTGATACGCAGTTTTTGCACTGAGTACAATAAAAGTGAATAAAGAAAGAGAAAGAGCTCATTCAGAAGAAAATAGTTCTCTCCATTCATTCACTTATTCGCTTTCATTGTGCAGAAAAATATTTTCCGAAGCAACAAAGCGCGAGAAAGAATTGAGATTCTTGTCACACTGATTACGTTTTATAGGTCACTGTGCTACGCACATAGTAAAGGAGTAGCGGTGGAGTGGGGAACAGGTGAGGAACTGAATCGATACATATGAAGGGACCATTGCGGAGATGTGAGAATAGAATGAGGAAAAAGAAGTATGGACACAGAAGTAGAAAAGTTATTGGAGAGAAAATAAGAAATAAGTGAACGTGTTAAAAGAGGTTATGAGAATTCACAAAGAAGTGTGAATGAACACTTCACATAAATGTGTTTATGAACAAAGTTCATAAAGAGTGAAGAAAATAGTGAAAATGTGTGTGAGGAAATGAAATGATAGAAGAGGATATAAGCAGGAAAAATGCGTTTTGTGGAGAAAAAGAGATTGAAAAGACTGAAGGGAAAGAAAAATAGATGGAAAAGATACAGACCATTAACAACATAACCGTATAGAGAGAAACAATATGAACATTTAATTGAGAAATGTCAGTAAAGAATAGCGCAGCGTTGAAATGTTGGAGAAAGGAAGGAAGAAAGAAAGGGGAGGAAAGAATAAATGAGAGTATAGGATACAAATGCGAATAGAAGAAATAAGACAAAGAAGACTTGATTATGGTAGGTACATATTGTATCAAATAAAGAATGCACACCCAAAAATAAATTTTTGTGGTGGATTAAAATACACGAGAGAGTTGATATTTTGAGATGAGGGACTCGTAAATTATTCGATGGATTATAGAAAGAGAAAGAAGAAAACGCAGAGAAACTGTGGGAGGTGGAAGTGTGGGAAACGAAGGATTGGGAATATAATCGGTAAGAAAACATGAAAATGGAGAGGAAACTTGTTTAATCTAGATCTGAGAGAAAATACGCAGGAAGAAGAATGGCAATGCGTGATACTGCGAATGTGAATCAAAAAGTGCGTACAGTCGAACGAGCGAGTTTTGTGAGTGAGTGGAGGTGTGAATTTGGTTCATGTGTATTGTTGAGAAGAGCTGACGAAAGTCACGGTGGCAGGCTACATTCCTCTCCCTCAGCCGACACCACTCATGTGCAGACCTCCATTGTTTGTCGACAAACTCCTGGATAATTCGGACAGTAACTCAATCAAACATTATGACGTACTCTCCGAAATTATTCCGATTCTCTCTTAAACACGCACTTCGCAATGAATTCGATCCAATTCGAAGTGATAGAGATTCCCCTGCCTTTTCCTCTCATTCACTCAATCCTCAGTCCTTCGCACTCTTTCACGATTCATTGAAAGATAGTCAACTTCCAAACAATGGCAGCGAGTTTATAGTGTCTGAGGACCAGCAGGTATTTGTTTTTGAATGCTCCTAGTCAATCTCATTACTCGAAAGAAGTAAAAATCTTGTGAGTGTACTTACAAATTTGAATTGAAATATCTTCATGGTTTGAGTGAGAAACTTTCTGATTGAATAAATTATTAATAATTTTGAACATTGAATAGAACAAAAGCTTTATGCAAAACATTCTTACAGCCTTGCTATTCACATCAAGTCTAGCAGTCGATATATTCTGGTATTATGTGACTACATTCCCACAATTCCTCCGTCTTCCCGTGAGTGAGTCAGTAGACTTTCTTTGATTTTGAACGACCGTGGTCCAAATTATATCGTTGCATTAATTTTTTAAAAGTTTTTTTACTGTGAACTATCATGTTTACTTATTAGATTTTCCATCGTATCAGTTTATTTTCTTAAAAATAATGACTATGACACACTCGAGTTTCCGCTGTGTGATATACGATAGGATTTAAGTTTTTTCATCACAGTGAGTTTGTATCAGACATAAATTTCAACAACATTTTGCGACATGATTGATAGAATCTATGAATAATAAATCGGGAGCTTGATATGTTCTAGCGAATACTTCAAAGAAGATGCGTGAAGTTCACAGTACTCCTCCCCCTTATTACCAATTCTCTGTATTTACCTGTGGAAAATACCTGTCGTTGGAAGATTTACTCCTTTCATCAGTTTAATTTGAATACGGATTACACTTATATAAGGACGTAAAGTAAACGTTGCCGTGTTGAAAGTAGAGTAGGGTTAGGGAAGATTCGGTTTATCATGTTTGTTCAACAGATAGGATTGAACGTGATTTATTCGGGTCTCATTTTATGCGGAAACGAGTATAAGGAGGTTACGGACTTAGTAGATAGTCGAGCTCTGCACGGTGATGCGGAATCTAAGCTCAGTAAGTAATTCACCCAATACGGAAAACGGAATAGATTATCGCTATGAA
This sequence comes from Sogatella furcifera, assembly GCA_017141385.1. NCBI lineage: Eukaryota > Metazoa > Arthropoda > Insecta > Hemiptera > Delphacidae > Sogatella > Sogatella furcifera. The sequence continues at coordinate 18,417,025 of CM029547.1, read as the reverse complement.
GTATAAAAATCAGGAGGGTGGGAGTAGAACTGTCATCAATCCTGTTCCTTTCTAAAATATATTTCGTAGGAAATTATTTTCATATTTACTCTTTGGACTAGATTAACGACTTCCCTATCACCCCACTTTTGATTTGTGGTTTATATGATAAGATAATTTGCATAGGTTATTAAATGATGATTGTAATCTTCTCATGTAATCTTTTTCATGAATCTTTTCATGAAGAAAATGATAGTCTCAGGAATCTTAATTTTTTCCAATTTGATATTCAAAACTATATTTCAATTAATTTTTTCACCTCTGAAATATTTCGATGATCAAAACAAAGTACCGGTACAGAAATTGACAAATAATGATGGTTCTCATCAACTGATAAAGAAGAGAATATCATATTTTTTAAGATATACTACTCACCTCACGTGCATTTATCCTCTGTTTGAGGTTGCTGTCATAGTTGTCCCTCAGCTTTTCCTGTAAACTCTGCATGTAGGTCCTATCCGTGACTCGAACCACATTGCTTCCCATAATCCGCTCGATATGAGATCTTCCATGGTCGTGACTGAATCTGTGAAGAACAACAATAGAAAATGTATATTGAATAAGGTATTATCATTGCAATATCAATTATATAGTCTGTCCAAGCATAGAAGACATTCTGGCAACATGGGGAAGTGACTCCAGATCGTTCGATATTGGTTAAAGAATTATAACTTTGGTCTAAAATATTATCTAAATATTTGGTCTAATATAGATCAGAATGTTTCCTACAGTTTGAAAACCAATTTATAATTTTCCAACAGATATTAAACGATCCGGAGTCATTTTTCCATCTTTCCAGAATGTTTTCTCTGCTTGGACAGACTATACTTCTCTAATTTCACTTTTTGAGTAGTTTTGAAGGTGATATTGTGATAGTTATTTATCCATATCAAATGAAAAGACAAGATGTTGTCAAACCACTGATTTAAAAAAAAATCGAGATATCATACTCCAATACTAGTACTTCAGAGTTTACTACGGGGTGGCGTAGCTGAGTGGGTTGAGTGCTGGCTTTGCAACCCAAAGGTCCCTGGTTCAAACCCAGGTCAGACCAGAAATTTTTCTCAAGCCATTTCCCCGTGTTTCGGATGGACACGTTAAGCCGTCGGTCCCGGCTGCCTAAAAACAGTCGTTAAGTCATGTCAGAGGCCCTGAAATTGTTCAGGAGCGACCTGAAAACTCTGACACCAGACCTGAGCCAGCCAGGTTACACGAATATTATTATTTTTTTAGAGTTTACTACTCGAATTTCCACGTTATCCAATAGGTAGTTCTGGTTTTATCTTGAAAAACCTGAAGTTGAGAAGACACGTTGTAACGATTTTGTAACATTGTAACAAGTTGTGTTCTCATAGTAGCCATGTCTCTTCTCAGTTGAGGTGACTAAATTTCGTACTTTATGAACTAAAGTTTCTCTTCCAATAATTCTCTCTATAATCATTCAAAACCCACGTTCACAGCATGCTGAAAACAATTGGAATACCTTATTCTTGTTCTACTCATTTCCAGTTTTCGGAACTACCTTATAACTTATACTTTATTACCTCTCTTTCTATCTCAACTCTCCATTTAATTGCAGAATGCATCCAGCTGGCCTACTATATCTTCAGTACTCAGTATATCCAATCTTAGTACTAACTTACTCAATGTGCCAGAGCTCGCTAGTATAGTGATAGAAAAAAGAGAAATGAAATGACATAATTGGCTGTATCGCGCCAGTCACACGGTCAACGCCTATTAAATGTCAACACATTTTCCATTAGGTGAGGCCAATCTATTACCGGCTTTCCGCTACTGATAACCCACGCAGTCCTATGATACCTTATGTAAGGTGAGGATGGCTTTTCTGTTTAGTAAATTGGATTCATAAAGTGAGTTTTTTAAAGGAAGAGTGCAGCGGAAAAGCATGGTCGTGATCTCGGAGTGATTTTAAGTTCACCAATCAACTTCCAATTCAAAGTTGATCCTTAGTTGAAGTCAGTATTTTCGATTGCTACTTTTGTTTAGTAAAATACAATGATAATTTTTTATTTCTCATGTTCAACCAGATTTTTTGAATAAATTAAATTTATTTCGTGGAGAATAAATGGAAAAAGTGATAAAAATGTTCAATGTGTGCACTATGTACGTCTATGTAATATTGATGGAAGAAAAACAGAAAAATATGTTCAATGTGTGAACCATGTACGGTGATAATATCATTAGAAATTGAGGCTTTCAATAGTTTGTTTTACTGTTTTACCAAATTATTTTCAACAACTCATATCGCTGAATTGACGCTCAGTGAGATTGGACTCCTCAATAAAGCATTCAAAGCTCTAAAGATTTTCCTGTACAATAAAATTACAAGGGCCTCCCTAAAGAGGGATCGTGGTGGGGGTGGAGTTTTAAAACTATTTGCAATTGTGAGCGGGTGGGGGGGTGAGAGGGGGTTGTTGCAATTTTTCTCAATTACGTTGAAATTTTTCTAACAAAACAGTTCATATATCATTATTGTATTAATTCATTTTTGTGTAATATTTACGTAGACTTTGGCAGTAGAGAAAATACCACAAACCACAATAGGCTACCAGCAGCATAGGCCTAATTGCACTCACTTGTACTCTTGTTATAAATGTGCTATATATTCATTTGCCAACTATTACAGAATGTACCTAGTTCCATAACAGAGGTGATCTACCTCTTCTCATTTAGGACGTCAATATTCGAAGGGCACGCGAAATACTGAGGGGTTTGGGGAAGTGGAATACTCTCCGGAAGCGGAATGTTATCCTTCACTGAAAACTTAGAAGTTATTGTACAAGTGATTATCTTTAATCAAACCATTATCGTATTGATGTTGATGGCATGAAAAGTATTTAACAATAGAATATTCTATAATTCTATACTTTCTGAACTGATAATTGCTGACCAAATGCGTACCCAGCCTTTCTGGGTATTTTTATTTTTTTACACTTCTAAAAACTCAGATACGATTTTTTAGAGGAGGAAGTAAGAAGAGTTATGAATTTGAGAGGGTAGATAACCTGAGAAATTCATTCTAAAAAAAAGTTTTTTGGTCTTTGAACTGAAATACTGTATATTGATAAAAATAAACAAATTAGCTTTATTTGGATAGTAATAGTTGTAGTTCCTCAAACAGATGAAATTCTCCCCTTTGTAAGATGTGGAATGCACAACATTATTATTACGTAAGCTGTGAAATGCATTTAATTGTAGAAACAAGTGAACTTTTCTTGATCGGTTGCCTTGATCACTTTTATAGGACTCTATTCATTATCCTGATATAGAAAAGAGGGTCCGGGGGCCTTCCCCCGGGAAATTTTAGTAAAATTAGGCAATTGAAAGCAGCATTCAGAGTAGTTTAAGATCTACTTATACGAATATTTATAAATAAATTATTTCATCAAGTAAGCGTATGCTAAGCTGTGAATATATATTTATAATACTTATTTTAATAGATATCTAGACATCATGGATATATCATAAGACATCATAAGACATCATAAGACATCATAAGACATCATGGATATCTTACATAAGTTATATATTAGGGAAGTTGAATACACTATTTATACGGCACTCAAAAGGTGTTTCTCATGAACAAAAATCGCCTTGAGGACTCTAAATAAGTATTTCCCCCGTCAGGGGGAAACTTTTTCAAGAACAATGTTACAAGAACTACATTTTTTATAGTTTTTAGCGTTATAAGAAATTTTAATTGAAATTTCTATGATCAATCATTCTACCAATGCACTAGTTTAGTACAACATTTCTATCAGTAACTTACCTATTTATTCATTTTTTACTGTGATATAATGAAATCACTTTATTGAAACCCTACTAGTTATCTCTCGAATTTTGAAAGAAGTTGATGTAGTCCAGATGTGATTATTGTATAACCTTCCTTGAATATATAATTCATGGTCCAGGAATGATATTGAAAACTGAATTTAGAGTGTTGAGAGTGATGGAGAGACAAATGGAATTGTTAAAAAAGCAATAAAAACTTGAAGAATATAGAATTTGTTTGAAAGAAAGCCATGAAATCGCTATGAAGCCACATAGAAAAATATCAGCATAATTGAAGTCTACACACTTAAAATGCTTTATTAATAACTATAGTTATAGTTATATATAGTCACTTTGATATTTACAGCCCTATCGGCAGATTTTTGTTGGCCCAGTGAGTACCGTATGTCGTAGATTAGAATGCAGGGCCCCCAGGGTCCCAGAGAATTATATTTGAAGAATTTTTGGCCTTAGTTACTGGGCACAAGACTCGAGCTCGAGCACCGCACAGTAGATTACGTGAAGAAGGATCTCAGAATTTAAGGGGCCCCTTCAAGCTGACTTGGGATGAGGGGCCCACTAGTGTAATCAGGGGCCCTCATGTCTAATCAGTGACCATGAAAGTCTGGGAAAATCTTCATAGTATTTATTAGAAAATGATTTACTTTTTATTAAATCGTTTAAATTTCAATAAAATATTATTCATTTCTTTGGAGCTGATTAATTTTTTTTTTCTGCTGAGTGGGCCCCTCCGGGCCCAGGGCCGTCGGCGATCGCCGACTAGCCGACCTGGCCAGTCCGGCACTGACTCGGTTGATAGTAATCTATTGATCGGGTGATCAATAAACAATAATTTATGAAAAAATGATATCAATCCATTGTAGCAGCTGTAAGAAAAAATCATAATTCCAATCGGTTCCAGAAAACAAGAGTGTATGAAGTGAGTATGAATCCAAAGAAGACATTCATCTAGGCGTCTGGTTATTTTAAGTAAACATCAATTCAGAAGAGAAGTGTATGATCAATATTGATATCAGTATTGGAAAGGAGAGAAGTGAGTTACATATTGAGTCCTTGATTCCTAGAATTGTCTCCTTTCTGTAAATACTTGCAGACGTCCACTCAAACTTCAATATTGATACGAAGACTTTGAAGTGAGGGATGCATGAACGTGGGTTGCAGTTGTGACTGGGAAAGATGTATGACGATGACGTACAAAGGAAAACGAATAGAGAAAGAATAATGTTTAGTAGAATAGTTTTCTCTTATCTCAATTAAAATAATATTCAATACTCACCATACTGGTTAACAGTAATTGAAAAGAAGTAGTTCAAATGTCATTATTTTGTTATAATTATTGTCATTATTACTCCATAGGTGACCAATGGAATTTTTAGATTCTGATAACAAAGCTCAAAACAAGAGTGATCTCTTCTTATTTATTTATTTTGTTTATTCATTTTACAGAAACAAGAGTACAGTACCAAAGGCTGATTCCTTACATCAAGTAGACAAAAAAGTTACATGGAACCAACCCCCAAAAACGCTTTGTTACCGAGATAACGATGGCGGAAAATTGAGATTTTTCAAAAAATATTTAATTTTTTAGAGGCTCTACTAAGGTTTTAAAATAAGCTATTCCTATGTGAAGTAAGCTGAGAAATTCTTCAGCAGCTCTTCAGAAAGTCTGTAACTTTAACGGTTATTGATATAATTGGAAAAATATGCTAGAAAACAATATTTTCAACAATAAGGGTTATAACTGGATAAGGGTTATAACTGGCGGCGATTGTGTAAATCTTACCCAAATCTCAGAAATGGCGATCAAAAATCGCAAAATCGCTACTAAACACAAATTGTGCTATCTTTTTTGCGATTTTTGATCGCCATTTCTGAGATTTGGGTAAGATTTACTCAATCGCCGCCATTCAACTTTTTCTGTAGAATCCGACTCTCTTCAACTTCCATTAATAAAAAATACAATTTTATTATTCCCTATCCAGTTGTAACCCTTATTGTTGAAAAAATTGCGTTTTCCAGCATATTTTTCCAATTATCTCAATAACCATTAAAGTTATATAGCTTGGAACCGGTTCCATTGGATTTCTGATCTTACTACTTCCTTAGCTAATTTTACATAGGAATTGATTATTTTAAAACCTCACTGAAGCCTATAAAAAATAAGATAAATTTATATATTTTGAAAAATCTCAATTTTCCGCCATTGTTATCTCAGTAAAAAAGCGCTTTTGGGGGTTGGTCCCATGGAACTTTTTTGTCAACTTGACGTAAGGAATCAGCTTGAGAAGTATTGCACATTCCTCCTGAAACACCCTGTGTATTCAATACGCTACATTTAAAATCTATTAATTGATTATTTTAAATCACTACTATGATTAGTATGTTCCATTGAATATTTAAAATTAATATGAAATAGTTCTTCAAAATAACATGGTTAAATGTTTGCAATTTGAATTTATTGATTGTTTTCCTTCAATAATCAACAATTTGTTGAACCTGCTACTTTTGTATGTAGTTCCCTTAGTCACTGGCGGCTTGCGCCCACGAAACAGGTGAAGTGCCCGCATCTTTTACTATACAGCACTTCACCTGTTTCGTGGGCGTGAGCCGCCAGTGCACTGCACTAAGGGCATGCCCTTAGTCTGAAGTCAACGATAGAATCTATATACGACGCACCACTATTATCCATTGTATAGGCACAGGGATCATAACTCTCTGGTTGCAATGCTTATTATTTATACGTTAGAAATGGTTCAACACATATTCATGATACCGTACTTTACAGTTCAATATTTTATATTTGAGTTATGGTGGTTCAATTGTATGCAACTGTACTTTGGAGTTCATTGTACAACTGGGACTATAAATACAGTGTATTGCCACAATATTTTGGACTGCGGAGACAATGATAACTCTGTACGATGTGAGCAGGAACAACAAAGCTTATTGTTTTGTGCTAGAAGAGGACATGGATGCTGCTGGATGTCAGCGAAATTGATATTTGTTTGTTAATGCTTCTATAAGTCTAGTATGAATCAATGGCTACATAAGAGGGTGGTAGGTGTTTATGATTTTAATAATTACCTCTCTAGCATAATAGAATATAATCAGGTATCAATTTAGATGAAGTTATTATTCACGTTTTAATAAGGTATTAGAAACGGTGATGACTAAAATTGATTTACTGACATTCAATTATTGATTATAAGTTCATTAATCATAAGTTTTGGTTCAGAACAAGATGAAAGTACAGATGATTCTCCATGTTTCATTTTATCGACTCTATAGGTTATAAGCTTCTTTATTAGAAACATACTAAAATTCATCGACAGCCTAAGTTTTAAAAAGTATTGAAATGAAACATTCAAAAGTGATAAAAGCAATACGTACTTTTAAAAATCATCTTTAGAAATATACTAATTTACTCTCTTCCCATATGCTCCTGAAACAAGCTCTTGAATAATTCATATTAGGATTATTGCACATTATGGAATGTCCCATTCAACCAATAAGCCGTCTAACCTACTGTGAAGAAGCCAAAGTACAACCTCTTCAAGCCATCAGTCTCGGAGCAGTGGAATTCTTGAATGAATTCCCTCTCGGGGAAAAAATGACCTCTCGTATAGGCTACTATTATTAATTTATTTGATAATATGATCAAATTTCAGGAAAATACACTATTATCATAATAGAAAATACATACAAACGAATCAACGTTTTATAAAATTTATTGATAAACTTATTAGAAAATGTTCTTGATATTTCTTAAATCCATAATTCATTATCATCCCATATGAAGGCAATATATTTATCTTTTTATATTACTTGGTAAACAAACACATCATACTATTATCAACTAGGCTAACTTTCAAATATCAGCATTGGCCTATCTCAGTTATCTTAGTGAAATAACAGATGCGACTTTCAAACTAATTCAGAGCATAATGCAGCAATAGTGCGTGAAAATTACGCGTGATACGTACGTGACAATGGCTGCCGAGCCGTGCATGAGCCGTGAGACGTGACGCAGGAGGCAGCTGAGAACGTTGTAGGCTAATGACGCGCCGTGGAAGACACCACGCTGCCAGAACACGCCAGTTGCATGACTCCCTGCTCCCACTTCTGCCCTACCTCTGCTCTGCTCTGCTGACGGATTGCTCGGGAGCTTCCGGAGAACGTTTACCGAAAAAAGTCGGCCATTTCTTCAATTTATTTATTCGCTCTATGAAAATAAATCAGCCAGCCACGCCATCTTATCGACGTTCTCGTCGAAGCTCCTAAACATCACTCAGCGAGACATTGTTCAAAGCAAACTTCACTCACCCCCTCCCTACCACCCAACAGTACATCTCATAATAATACCGAAGTATTCTTACATATTGTGATGTAGGTGAAAGAAGTCTCATGTAGACTCTACCCTATCTATTCAGAGCCATAACTTGTCTCGTGTAGCTGAAATCAAACTACATTATTCTTATATTGGGAGCGAACGAAGCTCAATATGTGAGCCAGCACACATGAAAACTGTTTTCGAAGGCACACTCTCGCACCAGGAAACCAAACGTATATATTTGTAGTAAATACATAGTAGTACTTCAAGAAAAGGCATCCACTTGTATCAGAATGTTCGTGACTCATAATTTTTGGATGAAACTCTTGATAGCTGGAATATTGAAATATTGAAGTCTTAAACTTCATCCAACTTGAAGTCATCCAACTTCTTGGAAGTTGGGATAATAATGACAACTGAGAAATCGAAATCTAACTTTTTATCATTGAATTTCATACTATTTTTTTTATTGGAATGACATCCATTCATAATAATCCATATGTAATAATATATATTATATCAATACAGGTATAGGTATAAATATTCACAACTTCAAAGAGAATTGGTAACTAATAAACCTTTCAATTAAACCGGCGTAGATAGAATAGCCTACTCTACTAAAGATAAGAATACACATTTTTCTGTAATAAGGCAGAATAATATCCAATCCTCAATTATTGTAGTTCCTCTGGGAAGGTATATATTGTTCTCACGATAAATTTGGAATAGATTTCATACTTATAATCTGAATGGTAGATATAATTTAATAGAATTCATATTTTCAAGGGAATGATGCTCGTGACCCATAAAGTCAGGATTGTCTTGTTACTCTGCTGAACCTGAAATATGAAAAAATCACAACTGCTGCTTGACTGCATGTGAGCAGTACGTTAAGCCACGGTACCGGACAGTAATATGCACACGAGTATGCACTGTGCGCTCCGAAATAGGTGATAGCAGTTTATACTGTGCAAGGAGTATCTTTCTATGAAGAAGAGAGAATGTATTCTTCTGAAACTATAAATATTGGGTGGTTGTGTTGAGAGGGAAATTGGCTTATAAAATTTCTCTGGTATGGACAAAACCAGGATCCACTCTTCTTTGGATCAGGATTAACCAAAATTCCTGCCAAAGACAAATTCTTTCCAATGTTATAGAATTCTTGGAGAGAATTTGATGAATTGATTTCTAGTGCATCTCGAAATGATTTATATTCTTGTTGGTGCACTTTTTGTTAGCTTACTCCTTACCATAAGAAATTAAGCTATAGAACTCTGTAAATTATTGGAGATTTTTTTTTGTTTAGCTGGTGGGGGAATGTGATATGAATATATAAGGAATGATCATTTCTCCAATCATTCCACAAATCTCTCTCACAATACTCATGGAGATCGCTCTGAAGCGAGTGTTAGTGATTAGAGTATTAGTAACATTTTTTCCAGCTTATTCATACATTTAGTTTCCTTTCTTTTATTTAGGAACAGTAGGCTACTACTGGTCTTTGTAGCATATAAATTATATAATAATGAATAAAAATCGATTACTGAATGGAAATAAAAATCACTTATATTTCAAAATTTGGAAACCGCTCAAACTTATATGAACTTGATTTTTCTCAACTTGTGGATTTCAACACTCTTTGAAGTGTTTGTTTTTGAGTCATGCAAGCTTTGTATAAACTCTGTGAGTTTCATATTCAGATAAAAAGCACAAACATTTTATAACGCAAGTTTGTATCGTCTCCCTTAAGCTAAGGCCGCACTGCCGGTGGGTAGAGCCTAGAGGGTGGAGGGTAGTTGGTAAATCTATAGAACATACACACCATCCACAGTAATACATCGTATGAATGGTATGTGTTCATCCGCCATCTTGAAATTCTTAAATATGGACAACATAACCTCAAAAAACAGTATGACGTCATACCATTCATACGATGTATTACTGTGGATAGTGTGTATGCTCTATAGATTTACCAACTACCCTCCACCCTCCAGGCTCGACCCACCGGCAGTGCGGCCTCAGCCTTACAATCACGCGATTTCCTCCACCTACCAGAATCCTGAATTCAGGAACAATGAAAGTGTTATGAGCCTCTCTGTCGTAAAAAGATATAATCGTCAATATAAAATTATATTATTCTCCTCCATCATGTGATAAATCACAATCATTCCTGTTCTTCAGTTATTTAAGATTGCTTTGGTCTTGAAGAATATCCTACTATCTTGAGAATGGAAATTCTTCTAATCGGCTATCACTAATCAATCTTCCAAATAAAATAATCATCTTAATAATAATAATATTCGTGTGACCTGGCTGGCTCAGGTCTGGTGTCAGAGTTTTCAGGACGCTCCTGATCAATTTCAGGGCCTCTGACATGACTTAATGACTGTTTTTAGGCAGCCGGGACCGACGGCTTAACGTGTCCATCCGAAACACGTTATAAATAAAATCTTGATTTTATTGATACAACTATTCATCTAATACTTGTCTTCTCACTTACTGATAACGATGAATAATAATTATTCCTTTAAAAAATAATTATCTTACTTGCATTTTTGTACCGTCTCTCTGTACTCTTCTCTCTATTAATCTTGACCTTTTTCTTCATCCCTTTCTGAAACTTGTCTTTTCTTCCTCTTTCTCTCTTCCACATATTCCTCTCTTAATTTATCTCTCCCCTCCTTCCTTCACCTATCAAACTTGAATGAAAATGATATAGCCTAATATCTTCTATCTCTTTTCCTCCTTCTTTTGCTTTTAATATCTCTTTCTTCTTCTTCCGCTGTCATCCATGCCATTCCTGCTTCTATATCAAGTGGACCACCCCATAGTGTGGCTTAATTGAATCTCACTGATAAGTTGCTGTAACGTACAATATTATCGGCTAGTATATTAGGCCACTGTGAGTTCACCCACATGTATGTAGGTGTAGTTGATATGATAGGAAAAGCAGTTTTCAATCAGTCTGACTCTGAGCTTGTGTTTATGTCATGAATGAAGTAGATGAAGATGATTGAAAAATTTGATGATGAAATAAAGTTTCAATTGAATAGAATATTCTATATAATGTCTGCCATTCTTTGATTCCTTCTAAGTAGAGTTGGAGATACAACTAGAAGATTGCTACTTTGGATAAAGTCTTGAAATTGCAAGACAAAATTGAGGACACGTCCTTATTTCAGAAGAAATCAATTCAATCATTGTAGTTTTAGCTACAAAGTTTGGAATCAAAGATATCAAATACATCAATATATCATACTCATTAGATATATTTCATCTTTCATGATACAAGCCCTGCAAAATTTTGATTTAATAAAAAATCAAAATATAGTGTCGATCAGTTAATGATTCCAGAATACAGAGCTTAACTATTTTGATCGAGCAACATTATGCAATTCTTGTAGGCAAATGAATCACATTTTTCATAGTTATCAATTGTTTTTGGAGTAGCTTTCATTGTAGTTTTACTGTTGCTTATCCCACGTGATAATTATTATCATTTCCGTACTTTTTTAATGACACCATCTGCTCCAGAATAATGTGAGTTGAGCGTAGTTCTTTTCTAGAGTCAATTAAAAGTTGCAAAGTCTTGTAATAGAGGTAGCAATAGCAACAAATAGTTGAACTTTTCAACTTTATAGCGCCGTATTTCATTAGCACAGTCAGAAGACGAACTGGTACCGACACATTAAATTTTTTCCCATTCCAACATTTGCTTTGTTAAATAAAGGAAGTTTATACCCCTAGAATTAACTACTCTCCTCATACCTCGTTTATGAAATTCACCCTCTTCACCAGTGATATTGTACTCCTCAAAAACATTTTCCTGGTAACGTCACTATAGTGACGTTACCAGTGACAAAACCCATGTATGGGTTTCTAACGCATGTACGTTCGTACACCCCAGAAATCAAGACGTTTCATTGCTAACTAAGTATGTGTTCGTGATTTTAAAGATCTTAGTGATGTTCGGTTATAATGTCTCCAAGAATTAATATATTTCATTTAAAGAAAATTTATTTATTTAATTCCATATGAAGAAATAGGCCTATACAATAGTTGAATGGAGTTGAAGAGATTTCAAAAGCTTTCTATTTTGGATGTTAGATCACTTCTCTATCATTGTTCATAATCTATCTTAAAAACTTCTCCTCTTCCATGATTCATTTGGAAAACCTATCCTTGAGTCTATTCAGTTCATTGAGTTTTGGCCACTCGGTGAGGTGATCGTGAAGTTGAATCACGAACACTGTGGACTGCTCGTGGATGCAGTATTTGGCCAATTACACATTGGCGAGGTGGAACCTACCCGTAAGGGTCTTTCTATCATTAAAAGCCATACAAATATTTTTTCATTTTATTTCGAATGCAAGTTAATTTTCAATTAGTACATGTGTTTGTCGTCTCCTGCTTCTGCTTGCCAACTTCTAAAGAATTATAAGAATAAAGTGCTCAGCATGCTCTTTACATAATCAGCTGAAGTCCACGAATGAGAGAGGATTATTGTAACAATCTAATCACGCGAAAGTATGTGGTGGCGGAAGTCGATTAAAACTTCTCATTGAGTGAATGAGAAAATAAGATACGGATCAACACGATACTTTTTTGTGGAGAAATATGCTGAATTCCTATCAACATTTCATTCACTTGACAATATCAAGAGCGTCACGTGACCCAACTAGTTGAAAGGTTTTCAAGTCGCGTGATCCTCCACAGTGCTGCGTGTTGGAGTATTTGATAATTTGAAATTACTGTATTGAAACCGTCCCACCTGGACTGTTAGATTAAGAAGGGCCTTACTTGTTAGCTTATCCATCCATACGATTTACCAACAGGTTTCTGTCGTCATTAACGTGGGTTGTTTCAAATTCTTGAGTGGTATTAAAACTTCATAATAAATAATATTTTCCTCGTTTTGAGCTCAAATTGGATTGCAGAAACAATGTGGTTAAAGTGTTCCAAGGGAAAAGAGACGAAAAAGATTCGTAGAAAACTGATGACACGTAATTCCTAGTAGTTTCGATTTTTAACAAAAAGTGTGTAATTCACGTTGATTCCATGGTATGCTAATGAATTCTCATTCCATGAATCAAATCGAATAAATGCTCTATAGGCTATGATCAGATCATTTCACAAAAGATTACTTTTGCTTTAGATGACCAGACTAAATATTTGAAAATCAACTAAGAGAATCTAAATAATATAAAAAAGTCAACGTTACCACAACGTTTTGATTCAATCAATCGATTAAGTTTTGAAATAACATTAGTAGATAATAAGAGATACTTTGAAGGGTAAAATATCAAACAAATGATATGAATGATATGGATTAAAATTATAACCATACTAGAATCAACCTTGGAGACTCGGAGGAAATTCATCACTGATGCGCTTAGTTGAAACAAATCCCATTCCAATGAATTCTTAATTTCAAAGGAATGAAAGTGTTATAGGCTATTATCGCAGTTCCTCAATCAAACTCAACATCTATTCTAATCCAGCTAGATGAAATTGGACAGAGGTACGCAATCCCATTTGCAAATTAGTACGGGTATGCTAAAACAATATTATTAAATCATGCTCTAAATAAGCAACAATACATTTTTAGATGAACTGAGTGATTTATATTTCTATCTATTATGGTAAAGCGTAGTTATTATTCATCATAGCAGATAACCCTGCTATCTTTTGATAGACTTCTGTCTGATTCGAATGAATTAATCATTGATCATATGAAGAACTTTTAAGCTTTTTAGTTATGATATTGATAGCGCTCTCACAGGACAAACAAGGACTCATGATCAGTGGATCAAGTTGGTAAACTATTTAAAGTTCAACACTCAAACTTTACTGTGAGAACCAGGAGAGCTAGACACATTCCAGTGAGTAGGCTATCATAGTCCGTGGACTAGAGCTATTACATGTTTCGCGATGACTGTTGAGTGAGTTTTGAGTGTTGATGAATATTGTCTACGTTGCGGAAATGTCTATCTAGCATGGAGCTTTGAATAATCCATAGAATAAGAGCTCTGAACCAAGTATCCTTGTCACTACCACAATCAAAAACTTATCAATGTAGAGACCAGTGGTTGAGAACTATCATAGTTCGTTGGGTATATAGTTGCTAATAATAGTTGATACCTGGATTATTCGAAAAATGGATACACACTACACAGCAAAGTTTAAAATATGACATAATGAAATGTCGTGTATTTTATTTTGTTTTTAAAGAGATGATGAGCGTTTCAAGTAGTATTTTGAATGTTGAACATGAACATCCATGAAGATCACTTTTTAATTATGATAAAATTAAATAAATTATAATATAATAATAATAATAATAATAATAATAATAATAATAATAATAATAATCATTATTATTATTATTATTATTATTATTATTATTATTATTATTATTATTGGAGTTATTGTTCTGATGGAAATAGATTCATCTGTGGCGTGGGTTTATCCCTTAACTCCTTGCCATCTCGTATTAGTGTAATCAAGAGACTACAACCTTTGATTCAAAGTTAACTATAATTTTATACATATTCATAGAAGAAAATGATTATAATAATTATAATGACTGAATGTAGTTGAAGAGTTTGCTAGAGAAAGAAGAGGGATATCATATCACTTAGTAATAATATCGACAGTGACATGCGAAAGATGGAATATATATATGACAGATTCATGATAACAAAGGAACGATGAAAATAACAAGGAAGGGGCAATTTATATTCCACTCACATCGTCTGTTAATTAATAATTCGGAGTAGGAAAAGCTGGCCATTGTGATTAAGTTGAGAATTACTGCGGCCAAAACGCTTATTCGCCCAAATTTAATAAAGGCTTTTTGTCTCTTGGGTGGTTCCTATTAATGGAGTCACCCACGAAGAAACGGTTCCACGATAACAGAGAAAATTTCATGTTTATTAACGTCAAAATTCTCAATCAAATTATTATAAAGACGAGATACTCCTAGGTTTAGAGTTGTAAACTTCCATAGACTATAGACATAGACATAGACATAGACTATTCAAGGGGAGTCATCTATATCTATAAAAGCGAAATGGCACTGACTGACTGACTGATTCATTCATTCATTTATTCATCACCAGAACTAGAAATCCATCCGAACCGAATGCGTTCAAATTTGGCAGGCATGTTCAGTTGGACGTTTAGACGCGCGCTAAGAACGGATTTCAGGATCTTTTCAAGGATACGCCAAATATTTAAGTTTATCTATAGTTTTTCGGCGTTTTCTCAATTTTTTCGAGAACCAATTGGTAGAAAATGTTGATATTTGGTAGGTAGGTTCAGATAAGGTCTAGAAATGTTGTGTTAAGATATTTTTGAATTCCGTTCAAGATTATACGCCAGTAATCAGGTTTTTCAAAATTATAGATGTATTGCGGGTTGCATATCTTCCGCCTTGATACGACCAATCCTCACTGTAAACTCAATGTTTCAGCGAAATTATAGATAAATTAATTTGAAAGATATTGAATCAAGTTTCAAACTATGTCCGATATAGTTCCCAAGGTTACGCTCAATATTAGCGTTTTACTATTTTTCGGAATTTTCAGAGTTTTTCTTGGATTTTTCGAGAATAAATTGGTAGAAAATGTCGAAATTTGGTAAACAGGTCCAGATTAGGTCTAGAAATGCTGTGTTCAATAAGTTTTGAATCCGTTCTGAACGGAATTTGCAGGCGAGTGAAGCGAGCCTGTTTGTCTCAGCTGACACTGACAGAGGTTATGCAGGCGAGCGAAGCGAGCCTGTTTGACTCACTGATACTGCTGATACTGTCGGGGTCCAGGGGGCGGAGCTCCCTGGCTATCGGAGAAGGCGAGCGAAGCGAGCCTGCCGGCTAGTCCTTAATAAAATTCTTTTGGGAACAGAAGTAGTATTCTTCTCAGAGTTCGAACTTTTTTCAAGAAAATCACAATTATTGAAATTCATTGAATCACTCACTATTGGAGCTCAACAAATCTTAAAATTAAATCTTAATACACTGTCAAATACGATGACTTCACATCCCAATAAACCTCATAGTTCTAATGAATCAGTGAATCAGCTCTCTCACTCATTCATATGTAGTTCCATCACTCCCAATAAACTCTCTTCTTCTTTATCTAGTGTATTTTAATCCAGATACTGCATGTATCCCAAAATTTGATTTCCAGAATGTTCAACAACAGTTTGGAAATGCAGTGATTTTATAAAGCAATACAGTAAAAGATACGGGCACTTCACCTGTTTTGTGGGCACAAGCCGCCAGTGTATTAAATGTCTCTTTCTCCGAACGTCTTCTTAGCAGACACTGAAAGCTTCATACTTCCGGGTTCCTTGAGTTTCAATGAGCTACAACTCTTCCAATTTCAAAAAGTTAAAGTTTTGATGTTTAACAAGATGAAACTTCATCGATTTTTAAAACATCTAAGCTACTTGCCTGAGTCACCCCAGTCGGTTGAAACTCCAGAGAATATACATAGCCTATACATGTTCAGCGAAAGGAAACATTTAAATTGCAGATTGCTTTTGCGAAATCAAACTCTTCGTGTATCTAACCAACCAACTTTTGATTTTATTCTGTCAATTATGCTAATTTATGTGAACTTACTTAAAAAGCCATGTCTGCTGCAGACGAGCAGGGAATCGGGAATAACGGATTATTTTTTGAAGAATTTTGACCTTTCACACCTTAAAAAATAAAACGATCTACTTCGTAATGATAATAATTTACTTCTAATTCCATAAGCTTCTATCATTAGATATTAATATTCTATCAATATTTGAATCTCATGGTTGTCGATACGGTTGTCGGTAGGTATGATATGAGATACGTAAATACCTTTTCAATTAAAATTTCATGATAATACTGTACAACCTTTATTTAAAAAAATACAATGATTTATTATTGTTTCCAACAACGTCACTAGAAAATTAAAAACACATTACGTTTTATAAGTAATAGCCTTTTATATACTTAACAGCATAGATCTCATTCTTATACTAGTAACTAGTATGCTAACAGAGCATAAACCAAGAGCATACTATGCTAAGGGCTTAGTAAGGTATGTACCGAAATGGGGATCACAGTGCCAGTGTACATCTCATACAAGCATAAGATTTGAAGCTGGATACCTCACTGAATTAATTAGAGAATTAATTGGATAGCTATGCACATCATAATATGCAGAACTCATTTCCGCCTGAATGGTTACAATACGTACATTGATTTGATTGGGAATAGATTTAGTACAGCCCAGACTCAATCATTAGCTTATTCATGCGTTTGGACTAGATCAAATTTCGTACGGTACTCATCATCTCCAAAATGATCTACAAGATGCGTGACTTATCGGTGAAAGGTGCATACGGTATTTCAGTTCAGTTGATAATGAGAGAGTAAATCAAAAATAGTGAATTGGGTTATTCAGTCCAAGATCAACTAAATTACATTGAAATGACTTTGGAAATTTTGGATCTGAGAAGTTTATTGCAGGAGAAAAATACTTTCAACACTGATAGAATTTACTACAACATTGGAAACATCTTGAAAAACTGCTTTTTGAAATGGATAATGAATCCATCTGAATGTAATATTATACTTTTGCCGTGATGAGAAGGTGACATAGAATCATTGAAAAAGAAAGCGTTGCAATATTTTTGTTTCCGATTTCATCGCAGATTTAACTGAACTTAACGCCTAGTAGGACCGGACTCCCCTCGTTACACATCATAATAGTTTTAATTAAATCTTTGTTTTTGTAATGTTCAAACACATCACTTTACAAGAGTTTAAAACTAATCTATCTATTCCACTTTAATAATAAATATATATAGTTATAATCACATAGACTGTATACTTAGAGTATGAAGGCTCTGTAGTTATTGTTATTGCATGGAGAGAAGGAAAATATTTTTAATGAGGGTGCTACAACTACAACGTCTTCTTCTCCCAATACCACCCCTTTAAAATCTTTCCTCCCACGCACTAAGAATACTCTGTTATCATGGTGGGTGATGTTTTATCGACAAATTCTAAAAGCTATCAAGATATTATAAAAGTCACGTACTCCCACATAGCTATTTTCTTATGTGTTACAAAAAATTTTTCAAGTTGTATCACTCTATATTGGGTGACATTATGAATGATTTCCGTATTAAATCGAATTGAACTTGAATCACTACTGGGTACTGGCTAGTTGATTTGTGCTCACCTGTGAATATGCATGGAGTCTTGCGGTGGTATTATGATTTTCGCAGGACACCGTCTGAGCAATTTCTTGGTGACTGGATCGCGACGTGACGTTGCCTCGCATGCGATTGTCGTCTCAATCTTCACTTGAAGCGCTTCTAGCCATTCCTGCACTTTGTCCTGCATTTCCTTGTCGCGTCTTTTCTGACTTATTTCCAAGTCAATGGATATTATTGGATTATCATATGGATCACACATGATGGCTAGATAACTCACGAACTTGTCTTTTAATAGTTGAAATGAAAATATTATTTGAATAACTTGAAATTTGTTACTGAAGATTTCCGAATTTGAAATTTTATTCAAACTGAGAGATAAAAAATTTGAAAATGAACGCAAGAAAGCTATTCTATTGGAAAATTCACTCCAGAACAATACTTCTCCGTACCTCCTTGTACCTTCGAAGAATTAGCTCTGATCGCTCGAACCCTAAAACTACATCAGAAAAATGTTGCCATATTTTGACAAGCTCTAAAGAGCACTACACGCACATTGATCTTTTCAAAATTGAGAAGTGCGTGACTAATCTTCAGAAAAGGGAATGTTCTCGAGCATTATTTTTTAGTTAAGTTCAGCCTATTCTTTAGGATTTTTTCGCTTGGATTTAAAAGTGGTTACTAGAAATATTCTGATTCACACCGAATATTTTAAGTTACGACTAAGTTATAGTTGATGCTGTCCTTGAATATGATCGATAAGTCAATCACAGGGAAATTCTACGTAGATCTATCTGTGTGTTATACAAATATAAATTATTTCTCGAGAATGTTCTTACCACAAATATTCCACCACTAAGACTATAGTGGATTATGATTCTGATCAATATTTCCGATTCAGCATAATAATTTGAAGCTCAAATGCAGGAATAAGAAAAACCTGATTATAAAATTAACGATATTTGTAGGCTTGTAAACCAGAAAAGTGTCCTCGAATACAACTTTCATCGAATTTAAAGTTTATTGAATCAATAGACAAAAATATTCACAATACAGTGGAGGAATAATTGAATAATTCTAGCCTACTATTGGATTTTTGTATACATGATATGAATTGATACAACTGAAATCAGTTTTCCTTTTCTCTTATGGCTACTGTACTAATCAATACCGTACTAATTACTGTACTAATTAATGAAGATCTTAGTATCCTTTTAAAATAATTATTAAATAACATGTTTCAGCGTTCTAGTCATTTTCAAATGCGAATAAAATTATTTTAAAAGGGCAGGCTACTAAGATCTTAATTAATTATTGAAAGTTTTGATTACTATAATCAGTTACAATAAAGAAGTAAGAGAAAACATAATTTATTCAACAAACTATAAAACCCACTGACAAACCTTATAAATGTTCTCTGGAAGCCAGAGTTATTAAAAGTGATGCTAATGCCAGTTGGTAACGAAAATCAGATAAATTATTATTATTTTTTAATGAATCCCTGAGCTTAGTTAGAACCGGACGCGAAGTCTCTGCACTTCCTTATTGCGTTGGCACATGGATATCCTTATTAGAGATGTCAGACTTGATCTTCTGTGTCAGAATACAGTTATTAAAAATGTTTAATAGCTACCCCCTTCTATAATCGCCAATGGAGAAAGAGTTGAATAATGTGCACACGCATTATGATTCCCAGAAATCAATAAAGAATACAATTTTGTAAATATTCATATTATATACTTGTATGCTTCTGATCAAGCGCGGATCCAGGAATTTTAGTTTTACAGGGGGATTTCGGGGAGTACCGTTAAAACTTATTTTTTTTTGCATCAGTTGGTCTGTTGAAGGAGCGGGCGAATTTTAATATGATCATTAGAAGTGTTTATCATCATTGAATTAATCAATGTCCATTTCAATATTATTTATGATCTGCAGTCTCCAGATTTTTGAAATTAATCCATTGTGGGAGAACTAAAAATTAGACATGGACTTCATTTAGCCTTGCAGTATTGAACGTTCATTGTTGAAAAGGTTCTAAAATTCTCTGCTAGGTAGCGTTGGCTCACGGACTTTAATACCGTGTCTATTCAGGAGACACTGTGACTTCTTTGATAGAAGCAGGGTTTTTTTCTCTGTAATGACGCTCAGAATGCCGAAACCGATCTGGTCCTTGAATCTGAAAATTTATAGATTTTGTATATGCCTCGCTGAGAGGTGCCGGAACGCGCCTTGGAAAGAGGTACCGGAACGCCGTTCCGGCTGAAAAAAGCCTTAGATAGAAGTCACTGAAGACCACGGGTGAATTTATCCTGCTCAGATTCAGATTCAACAAACAGTTCACGGACTTAAAAAATGAATACATCGAGTAATTTAAGGCAAACTTCAGATTCAAAACCAACTAGCCTACTGTTTTACTATTTATATACTCTAATCAATTCATAAGAGTATCATAACATTCACCTACACGAATGTCAATGTCTCGAAGAAGACTGGATAGGTTTACGACTGTGATTGGTTGTGAAATCCGGTAGCCATTGCTTAATTTGTAGAATAATATTGAAGGTTCGAGTACGGAGGTTAAAACCACGAGGCTCCTTCAAGAAATTGAAATTTTAATTCCTAATTCGTTTCAGAGTGATTTAAGAGCTTTAAGTTGTGAATTTTAACCATAATTTTTCCATATTTTCAATATAAAAAAACTCCTTTCCCTCTCAGAGGCACCGGCTCGGCGTACCGGTGCGTACCGTCACAAATTAAGCCCTGCGATAGCCTATAGGCCTAAACGTATAAAGGCTTCTAGGAAAATGCCTATTATTTTCTCCAAGAGAAAAAGTATGAAGAATTGAAATAATAGTATACCTAGAATGGAATAAAACCATAATTATTTTCCTAATCGGTAATAGAATTAACAATAAAATAACACACACATAATAATATCGAATCTTTGGTGACTAGAGTACATATTTAGGGATTTTTGAGTGAACTCTGTAGAATTTACGGGTGACAACTTCTGTTATTGAAGGAACACTATTTCATAACATAATAATATGGTATCTATTACAGCGTAGTTCTTTATAATATTATTTTATGTAATAAGTAAGCCATACGACACACACAGGACCCATATTAATTTAACTAGCCTGTGATTAGTTAATGATTAATTTAATACTGTATTTCTAGATTACTTTTGTCAATGGTCCACTTCACAGAGCATCCCAGATTGAATTTTCTGAAATTGAGCATGAATAGTTCATAATTCATAATTCAGGAGGATCAAGCTTCGAAAACTGAAAACAAAACTTTATACAATTTTATTTTTTTCAATTCAACGTTCTCAATATCCTCTTCTTTTCAATCTATATAATCTAATTGATCCTTATCCAAAACTTGGCATGTTTTCTTTTTATAATCATATTCTCTACTTCCTCTATGAAGTAGAGTTCTCTACATTATTTGAAATTTCTACTATCTACACTTGGAAATGAATTTTTCTCCACTATGTGTATGAAATATAGATAATCTGTGATTATCCACAGGTATATTTACAGTCTATGATATAAATATGTACGATTATTTTCCAATCATTCAGGTTCTCAATAATCCATTTCTTCTCATTAACTGGTAAAGTTTGGTTCGATTCAATCTCATAAAATTGTTTTATTGAGAAAATTTAAGCTCCACAATTAATATTTAAAGTAATTCAATATTTCTATAATAATTATAATTATTTATTGATAAATGAAGAACTTCAGCTTTGAACTGCATTTGATTGATATAATTATTATTTTTAATAAAATTTACACGTTTATCAGAGATGATGTGAAACTTATCCATAATTTAGATAGGTAAGTGAAAACGAAGGTTGTCAGATCCACAAAGTTTATTTAAAATACCATACTTGAGTTTTAATGGTCAGGGCATCATCATTAGAGGAAAACTTTATTTAAAATACCATACTTAAGTTTCAATGCTCATTTTTCTACTGATGATGATGCCCTAAGCATTGAAACTTAAGTATGTCATTCTAAATAAACTTTGTGGATCTGACAACATTTGTTTTCACTAACCTAAATTATTATTTTTCTCATACTGAGTATCTTATCAATTGTAGTATTTCTAATAATATTTGGTACTGTATGGTATCAACCGCTTTTTACTGTGGAAAATTTACTTATTCTAGCCATCATGAAGAAGTGAAGTGTGCCAGAGTATTCTTCAAAAATTTCCTGAATTCAAAGTAAAGCTACTAGATTTTATCATAAGAGCATTGATGAGATATTTTTCATTGTAACATATGATTATTGACAAAATTATGATTATTGTTCTCCGTTATAAACCCAGCAAGATCAATTCTTAGTTCTAAATATATAAAAAGTTTATAAATAAATCTGAACTCATTCATATAATAATGATAAAGTCCGACAATTTAACGCTTTTAGTCGAGATACATGAGCTATAAATATAATACAACAGTGGAGTAACAGTGAATTTTTCCCAATTCAATTTGTGCGAAATAATGTGCTAACCTTCTTCCGCTATTTCACTCAATACGACTCTTCTTATAGAAATATGTAAAAGCATGGAGAAATGGCGTCTTCAAGGCCTACCACACACTTTCAAGTAATAAATCACATTACACTGTACATTATTAGGCCTATAGAATAAATTGTAGAATATCATAATTAGTGAAAACGACATGATGTGACATGACAGTTGGGTTTTTGCGGATTGAGAGACGGGACAGTCACGAGAGAATCACGTTGCAACACAGAAATGTAATGGGTGCGCGTGATGTGATACCCGACCTGCGACAAACTCACAACTACTGAGGATGTCCTGAATCGCACATCGCATCCTGTGGGTGAAAGCAGGCCTGTTTAATGCTATTATATCGAGGCATCCTCAACTTTAAACCGTTTCCAAGATCGATATCAATGAACACAATAAGGAGAACATACACGCTGCACATGATTAATGGGACATGCTTGTGCTAGCAATGTGTATGTGTAGTACTATAGTTCAGGTAGTGAGAAAGAGAGTGGGAAAACGCGGTAGGGGTAGAAGGAGGAGAAGGTGGAAAGAGATACGGTGTAACAGCGCTAAGGAAGAGAGGGGGAGGAGAGATGTAACAGGTGTGGAAAAAATGAGAGAATTATAAAGCACGAGAGAGGCAAAGATGGAGGATAGAAGAGGCAAGGTGTAGGTGAGAAGAAAAGCGATGAGAAGTGGAAAATTGGAATGCGAGGAGAGGTAGAGAAGGAGAAGAAGAAGAAGAATAAGAAGAAGAAGAGAACGAGAAAGGAAAAACGGGGAGAAGTGGAAGAAGATGAAGGAGGAGAGTAATGAAACAGAGGGGAGAAGAGATTAAAAAGGAGAAAAAGAGGAAAGATGAGAAATTCGATGAAAGGTGGAGAAGAGGAGAAGGAAGAGGAGGTGGAGTAGGAGGAGGACGAGGAGGAGTAGGAGGAGGAGAACGAGGAGGAGGAGGAGGAGGAGGAGGAGGAGGTGATTTTCCAGAAAAAGGAGTGTAGGAGGGGGGAAGAGGGAGGAGATATTCATTCGATTCCAGAGGAGGAGAAGGGGATAGAAAAGAAGATAATGGAAGATAAGGGGAGAAAGTAATAAAAGGATAGTCTATATGAAAATGTATCCCGCAGCATTGATGAGTTCAAATAGGAAAAAGTCGGAATGAAATCGAATATGTACATGTTCCCTCGAAACATACGAAGCTGGTATACATTTTCAATGTACAAATGTAAGGAAAATAACATGCAAAAGGAATAGGTATGGAAGAGTAGCCTAAATAGAATAATTTAAAAAAGTTCAGAGCGAAAGAAAAAGTGGAAATGATGAGAGAAAGTTATTATGAGCAGGAGGAGGTAAATGAAGGAAGTATAGAAAATGTAACAATGAATAAAGTTAATAAAAAATGGAGAATATTGGATTCAGAAAATTTTATTTCCCCACATTCTCCTTCTAATTTCAATTTTTTCAGAAAGACGTGAAGAAAAAGAATAACGAGAAGAAGAAGAAGATGAAAAGAGAAAAGATCTAAAACAAAAAGCAAGCTCCTATTCAAAAAATTTTAATTAGTACTAAGAGGAAAGAGGTGAATGTCAACCCAGGCTAGTTTCAATTAGAAAAATGACAGTCGATAGAGTTTATGGATATGAAGGCAGACTGTCGAGTACAATGGGCTTGCTTTGAAAATGTTCCAATATTCTTCATAGAATATTGAGTATGAGTTATACGGCCTCATTTTGTCACTGTCACTTCTGTAATCTCTCATTGACGATTTTTGGGTGTAGTGATTTAACTTCAACCACAAGAAAAATATTTACAGTACAAAGGATGTTAAAATATGAAAATTAAGTACAGTTTGATTGATAATTCGAAGGTGAGCTCGCACTACAATTACAATGGCATTCCAATTCATGACATTATGTAATGAATGGCTTCAATCACAAAACCTTCATATCGATTTTTTCTTATTTGCAAAACGAGTTTACTCATGGAAATATGCCTCAAAATTTATTGATTTTTATCATCAATCACGTATAAAAAAATGTTTGTTCAATGTCCTAAAGGTCTTTTGCATTTTGTATAGAAGCTAAAACATAATAATTGAATTGACATCATTCACTTGATCGTGATTACCATGCTCTAATTTTAGAGGATTTGAATTCGACTGTTTGGAATACTATGGCTGTTTTGTAAAAATCAGTGCACTTTTCGATCGCCTAACCATCTCATGAAACTTAGAAGTTACATTTGAAGCGCATCATACTAGATTTCTCATTTGATGAGCTAGTCTACGTGCTTCACACAATTTCAAGTTTCTTGAGGTCAACCAAAACGGAAATTACACAATTGGGGAACAGAGTGGCAAGTTTGAAACAGTGTGCTCTGTACAGTACGTCCAGTGAGCGCTTAGAGCGCTACTGCACAACATCAATAATCTCTTGCTTCAGACTTGTTGATAGGGTGGAAAGGGTGCAAGGGAGAACAAAATAGAGAGAAGAAAATGGGTGGGTGAGAGAGGGAATTCATCTCTTCATTGAACAGCATCACACAGCCGTGATTACTGACGGCACGCTTTTTTGTTACAGCTTAATAGCTGTCATAAACCTACCACGATCATTATTATAGAGTCGCTTCACATTATCATGAGCGTTGATAGAGTTGCTGCATTCTGGAGAGCTACCCCAATGATAATGGCACCTGATCATGTTGTATTCTTCCACAAAGAACTTGTTTTTGCAGTGATAT
The DNA here is from genome assembly GCA_017141385.1 of Sogatella furcifera. Taxonomy (NCBI): domain Eukaryota; kingdom Metazoa; phylum Arthropoda; class Insecta; order Hemiptera; family Delphacidae; genus Sogatella; species Sogatella furcifera. The sequence continues at coordinate 18,391,371 of CM029547.1, read as the reverse complement.
GACGGGTGTTGTTTTGTTGTCACTGATGAAAAATGAATAGTGTTGTCAACGAGAGCGAAAACGATTATTAAAAATAACTGAATAGCTCAGTTATTCAATTTCTATAATACTGCATAAAGAGAATTTTATGTAATTAGACCAGGGACCGTGGGAAAAGAATCGAATTTTTATATTATACACAAAATAAAAAATCCAGTGAGAGTAATTCAAATACTTTACATGGTTCAATACATTAATTTTTCATGATTATTGTGTATAAGTATTGTATAGGTTAGCCGAATAAATGAATATGAAGAAATCTTCTTGAGAACATCATTCAAACATAGTATGTTACACAATTGAGGGAAAAGGCGAGTTTAGAAAAGTGATCACCGTTTTAAACTTTACATCTATGACTTCCCCCGAAGAAGCTTTGGTGAGATTTAAAGAGGGTAGTTAGCAGTAAGTTATCTCCTTTGGGAGATTGGCTCATCGTTAGTAGAGATAGTCCTTATAATGAGAAAATTCCATCGAAATAAATTACAAAATTTATTCTACATCCGAAGAATTGAACTCAGTACCGTAGCCATCTGTTCAGTGTTTTGAGTATTGATGACTTCCGTACACCGTCAATGCGGAGTGCGTGTGGGTGAATGATCATGAACAAACTGTGCAAATCACAGGCACTGTGAAATCGCTTTTCAGCGTCAATTGACGTCAACACGTTATTTCGATACCAATTGAGTCGTTATCTTATTTTAGAATCGATATAGGCCAGAAGAATATCCAAAAAATAGATATAAAATTCTGGATAGAGATGAAACATTGTGTTTATATTAGCTTACTTTGTGGCTGAGTGGACATAACTGTCCAAACTTCGCCACTTCATTGGAATCAAGAAGTAATTCTCACTTCTCCATTCTATCATCAATAATTATATTACTTTTGAAATTATTGAATTTGGTAAACATATGATATAATAATTCTCGAAGCTGAGAAAACAAACTCTGTTGGCTATTGTTACGGCCAAGCCTATATTTTCTCAGCCGTGAACTGTATCAACAAAATTCATATTCGATAATAATAAATATTGGATCAGATAGCATGCTGAAGATAGTTTTTGAGCCCACAACGTCATGCAGTCCGTGATGAGTCATACCAAAAATAATTTGTTACCAAACTTACTCTGGTTAACAATGAAATATTTCAAACAAGTGTATTTGTTCACATCTAATCTAACTTCAACGATCTCGATTGAGTAAAAAAATGTTATGGAAGCTATGAATAGAAATTAAAATCAATTGCACAAAAAATTTTAAGAGATCGATTGATTCAAACTTCTTTCACCACAAAACCAAGTCATACGATATTATCAGCTCTCAACGGACTATAAATGAATGAATAAAAAAATACTATCAACCTTGAACGTCTTACCTCAAAAATCATTTACTCGTATCGTATTTTTTCCAGTGTGGCAAATTTTTTCCATATCATTGTTTTCAGGTTATTCAAAATCTTTCTCAGAAGAGCCTACAAGCTGCGGATTTCAAAATAAGAAGGATAATATAGTTCATGAGCGAGTTCTTCAGCGAAGGGGCCTCACTAGTTATTATGTGTTAATAAGTAGAAACTAACATAATTTCTAAAAGTTTATTATGCTTCTTTCCAAAAACAATATGATCCGAGTAGAATTATAGAGTCTTGAATCAAAATGATCATAATTATCAGCTATAGGCCTATTAGCAATAATCAACAGAATTTCTCCTGATCTAGTAAATACTGATATATTTTGTAAAACTCCAAAAATGATATAAAGTCTATTATTTCTTGGCTCTCTCTTGAAATATCAACATTCTAACATTTAGGCCTATGAATACAATGCAAAAAAATATTATCAGCAATATTGAGGGATTGTGGATAAACCCTCATCCTAAAAGGTCAGACACTTTCTTACTTTTCCTTATTTACTGTAGCAAATGAGCTGCAGCACTCTATAAAGGTGCAGAAAAATAACATGCTGTATTGCTATCCTGGAAACAGATTTACAAATTTGAAAAAAGGAGTGTGGAAAAGCACTAAATTCATAAAAAAAGCACTATGAAATAACTTTTCATAGTTCGGCTGGCTTGGATACTTATTCGGTTCATCTGTTATTTTCAGTTTTTAACTGAACTGTTATGTTATTGTTTGAATAGTTTGAATGGATGACATGACGATGTTCATTACTTCTCCTAATCGATCCAGTAGCTCAACAAATTTAGGAACAACAATTTCAAGGATCTTATCGATACTCTCGATACTCTCCATAGAGCCTTTGGAGTACAAATCAATACTGTTGATACCGAGAGAAGACCATTAGGTAGCACTTCATCATGAATGAGACTGGCAGATGAGATTCTTCCAATATTGATTTTATCTTGTGCTGCTTTGGCGAAGACTCGCTCCTCGTTCCAAATCTGTCCCCGCTACAACTAAACTGGAGAGCGGCTCCAAATTTACGAGTAGACTTAAATTCCTCCGCCCCTCACTCCATCCCACAAGTCCCACTGGAATGACTTTTTGTTTGCACCTTGGCTACTTGCCAGAAATTTGCTTCCTCATCGACAAACTAGCTTGTTATCAAATTGATCTAGTCTCCAAGTCTGTGTCGCATATTGATGCTCTTGATATTGCAACCTGATGTGCCCTACTATCACTGGCGGCTCGTGCCCACGAAACAGGTGAAGTGCTGTACAGAAAAAGATACGGGCACTTCACCTCTTTCGTGGGTACGAGCCGCCAGTGCCTACTATAACGAATTTTTCATAACTTGATCACTGGGAGTAGTTTATTCCAGATTAATCTACCTATTCCAGTCTATTATTTTATTGATTGAAGGCAAAGATATGAAGGAGACTTTCATTTTTCAGTTTTGTAATGTCTCTCATTAATTAATAGAATTGAAGATTACATTTATTTTATAAATGTATCTTCACTTATTTATTCATGAACATGGTAACAAAGAATGAATGCAAAACAGAAAATCAATTTTCAACTTATGGAAAATCAAGCTTGAAATAAGATAAAATACTGAAAGGATGGACTTCATTCATTGATAAGATAATATGGAATATGATAACAGTATTTCTATTGGGGGTGGCGTAGCTGAGTGGGTTAGGCGCTGGCGTTGCAACCCAAAGGTCCCGGGTTCAAACCCAGGTCAGACCAGGAATTTTTCTCAGGCCACTTTCCCGTGTTTCGGATGGACACGTAAAGCCGTCGGTCCCGGCTGCCTAAAAACAGTCGTTAAGTCATGTCAGAGGCCCTGAAATTGATCAGGAGCGACCTGAAAACTCTGACACCAGACCTGAGCCAGCCAGGTTACACGAATATTATTATTATTATCCCATCATATATGTATAGATCAAAAGAGCATTGATGTTCCAAAATATGAGATTAACATTCTGAAGAAAAATAAATTTGAATATTTTTCTATAAATCTACTAAAAAACACTTACGCCGGTTGTATGGAAATCCAATTGGATGAATTATCTCTAAATTCAACCATTGCATGTCCTATTTCTTTGTTTCTCCTATAAGATTACATAAATTTACTCCGGTTACATACAATTATTAGATTCTGTTAAAACTGGCCGTTGAAATATCGTTTGTAGTTTTTTGAAAATCAATTATCACAATCATATGTAATGTTCTCATTATTCAAGATAAAAAGATTAAATCAAATCCTATAGAGTCCCCCAAAGGTCCTGTAAACACTTTTCAATCACTCATTACAATGCCAATGATCCATCAACAGTGAACACATTCAGACACGAATCGATCAATATATTGTCAACGTTGTAACAAATTGGAGTAGCCAAGATCAGAGCTGTCACAATTAGGTCTCATAAATTTATATTGTCAGATCGTCGGTTGTAGAATATTTTTGTCACAATGTCTGTCTATTAATAGAAACGGGCAGGTCGGTGAAAAAAGGAAACTCCCCTCGAAATAATTTATTTAGGAGTGCCCTCCAAGTCTTCGGCCAATATAAACTGACTTAAGTTATCAGCTGATAGAATCGATGAAGGTATATATTGACCCTTTGACCTAGAACTCTAATAGAAGCTCGCATGCCAAATTTCACTTTCCAATTTCAATTTTCACATCCCAGAATGAGACGTGAAAATGTGGAAACATTGTTTAAAGTAAAAAACATTAACATAAATATATAATGGATTCATCTTGAATTAATGGATTATCGTTTTAGATAATGTTCGTAATGCAGTTAAATTGAAAAATAAATTTCCTTGAAATTCTATATTATGACAGTTATAATAATGAACATTAAGAATCATTAATTAATGAACTAAGCAAAGTAAAAACATATGGGAAAAAATTCAAGCATATCAATTCGAGATTTAATATAGTCACAATAAGACGACTCAATAGTATCTAGATGAAATTGATTAAGGAGTTCAAACACTCCAACATCAATGTCTATTCTTGAAAAAGGCTAATCAGGGAAATTCCTCATGTAAACACACTATCATAAAAATGTGATTATAGGGAAGAGCTCAAATTCTTAGCAATCAACCTATCATATTTGAACCTTTTATTGGATTCTCAACATCTTCATTCAATCAATTTATTCTATAGGATTCCAAGAATTCACTATGAAAATGATAATATAAAGTAAAAGCAAGTAACGTGACTAGTGGATATACTATACATATTATAATAGACGATCTACTTTGAACTTTTGGGATCGATTATGGATAAGCAATAAGTGAATATACATAGATGAATTTGATAGGTTATTAGTCGTAACAATACAGTCAATAGTTGAACAGAAAGTACAACATTAGTTTGAGAGAATGGTAACAATGCAATTTATCTACCTCGTGTTCAAAACTAATTACACTTCATATGTCACATTTTGTTATGTTACAGAGAGTTTCAACGTACGGCCGATACGTGCATCTGACGTTCCTGTGAAACTCATCATACACTTCATTGTTTGGGCTACTTTACAATAATAAGTTCATTATTTCAGAAATTTTGCGAAAACTGTTGAATGGAACCGACACTAACAATAGCAGTAATGACAAGAACATCGCCAAGTGTTTTTATAAAACACAACTCCATTAAAACTTCACTTCGAATACTTTACAGTTGTCTTTTCAGTCCACTTAAAACTTCTTTCGACAATCGAGTTTGCAGTACTCGAGTAATTCTATCTACTCGATGTGTTCGTCGAGAAGAATAAGGTCAACTGAGCCTGTTATATTTTATTTGTACTTCGTCAAAATGGATCTTATTGCCTTGTACCACAAACATCAGGGATATATATACACAACCTTCATATCGAATAATTGAATCATCCTACATCTCATGAAATTCTTTCCATTTCTTTTGAATATTTATTACTTTAAAATATCTTTCTTGACTGAAACTCATCAGTTGAGTCACAAACACTGTGGAGTGCTCTTGGATAGGTGACCAGCATTTGGCCAAGTACACATTTGTGAGGTGGAACCTACCGTATAGGTCTCCCCACCATTAAAAGTCATAAGATTTTTCTGTGTTTGACTGAAAGTCATCACGAAAATCACATGCAATTGAATTTTATGCACTCCTTTTTATTGATAACACTGACAACAGAATACGTTCAATCTACAATATTCTCGAGAAAATCAATTCTCTCTCAGCAACCCTGAATTCAGAATGGAACAAATGGCTCTTAGGTAGATGGTTTGCGCTGAGGCCATCTGTCAAAGTCGCTGTCACTCTATCAGAGATCTTGCTCGTGCCAACATTTCTCACTACATTGGGCAATAATCTCACTCACCCACTCACTCTGTCGTCCATCCACTAAATCACTTCTTCTCTCTTCATGTCTCACCATCACCCCATCAGCACAGTATAGTAGTTTATTACATGTTATTGAATAATTTTCAAATTTTCATCATTAGAGTTTGTTTATACTGTATTTACACTTGGTATTGCTCCATAACTGAATAGAGTTCTCGTCCAAAATTGACTTTAAACTTTTGATGATCACACATTCTTGTTGATTTCTGACAAATTATTCATTTCAAATAGAGGTGAATCTCACGAATTTCTACGGGTGACTCATGCTATGAAGTATAAATACTTACGAGTTAATCATGATATTTTATGAATCAGGGTTGAGGGAACTTCCTAGCTTCCCCTACGTGTAGCCTATAATATCCATTGATTGTTAAATCCATTATTGTTATTTATAATTTGTTTTTCAGTTGAATTCGTGTAGGGAAAACAATGTATTTCGTGAAGAGCTGCCTCCTTTCCTCAATCAAAATGGTATATCACCACCATGAAATTCAACTTATAAAACTTAACCTTTCCTTATTATTATTTTTATTCTCAATCTTTGAATAGGTTTTCTATTGTATTATTGACTAGCCGGCAGGCTCGCTTCGCTCGCCTTCTCTGCCTAGCCAGGGGGCTCCGCCCCCTGGACCCCCGACAGTATAGCCAGTGTAAGTGGGTCAACAGGCTCGCTTCGCTCGCCTGCAAAACCTCTGTCAGTGACAGCTGAGACAAACAGGCTCGCTACGCTCGCCTGCAAATTCCGTTCAGAAGGGATTCGAAATTTATTTCAGCATTTCTACACCTGATCTGAACCTGTTCACCTAATTTCAACATTTTCTGCCAATTTGTTCTAGAAAAATCTAAGAAAAACTCCGAAAATTCCAAAAAATAGTAAAACGCTAATATTAAGCGTAACCTTGAGAAGTATATCGGAAGTATATATAGTTTGAAACTTGATTCAATGATTCAAACTTGATCTTCCAAATCAGTTCATCAAAAATCTCGCTGAACCATTGAATTTACAGTTAGGATTGGTCGCATCAAGGCGGAAGATATGCAACCCGCAATACATCTACAATTTTGAAAAACTGATTACTGGCGTAATCTTGAACGGATTGCAAAAATATTTTAACACAACATTTCTAGACCTTATCTGAACCTGCCCACCAAAAATCAACATTTTCTACCGATTGGTTCTCGAAAAAATGAAGAAAACGTTGAAAAACTATAGAAAAACTAAAATATTTGGCATATCCTTGAAAAATTTTTCAAATCTGTTCTTAGCGCGCGTCTTAACGTCCAACTGAACATGCCTGCCAAATTTGAACGCATTCGGTTCAGTTGATTTTTAGTTCTGGTGATGAATGAATGAATGAATCAGTCAGTGCCATTTCACTTTTATATATAGAGATTATGCAAATTTATGCATCTCCAAATAGCTTCTTTTTCTATTGATCATTCAGAGGCAGGCTATTGCATTTAAAAAACGTAATTAACAAGCCGACACCCATCAAAATTATTTCCTTAATTAGCATTTTGCTATCAAATAGCGTATAAAAATTATATGGTAATGTGATACTTATTATGCAATCAATCATGTTAAATTAAGAGTCGGTAAACGTGTTTCGATTCTCCATTACAAATTGTTGAAGGTCGCCAGTAACCACTGCCAAGAAGACAGTTAGACAACCAATAAATCATTTGCATCTGCCTGAATTTATTCAGAATAAATTAATAAGAGGTATTTCTGGCTGTGCTTCACTAAAATGGGACTACTTGTAATTTCGATGGCTATTCGCTAAAATAGATCTACTACTATTGTTAGCGACAAGATGATATTGTTCTGTTTCCATTGATAACTTTTTTTCTGATTTCTTTTTTTCAACTATGCATTCAATTATAGATTTTGTTGTTGTGGATTTTTATGTCTGGATAAACACTGGAGAGAAAGGAGAGAATTAAAAATGATTGAGATGAATGATTGATGTATTATTTCATTCTGAACAAATTTCAAAAAGCATTCATTTCGAGTTACAAAGAATAGATCAGCCAAGGTGTATAGAATAGTAGAGGTGGGGCAGAGTGAAGCAGCTGGCTATGATACTGAAGTCACGGATTCCTCTAGTCAAAATTTTAGCATTTAGCATAATTTAAATTTAGCATATAATTGATATATGCTAATTATATATTTAGCATATTAATTGATCTCCCTATCCTTGACGAAAAATCTACTATTCTATACACCTTGGAGATCAGCGGGATAGTGATATTTGGTTTGTTATTGATTTTCCTGCACTGATAAACAGTTGACAGAAAATAATTATCATGCAATCATCACGCTTCTCACTAATCAATTCAGCCTACCCGTGTTGCGCGTCTAATTAGTGGTATTCGGCGGCACGATGTCAAGTTTAATATACGATTGTCAACGACCGTTCACTTGACAGCGAGGTTGAACAGCCAATCGATATTCGCATTGGTGTGACATTATACCTAGAATAAAACTTTGTGGGTGTTCTACTTGTCATGGAAATTGGTACTTCAAAGTTCAATTATTGAGAATTCTCCTTCTCTAGTTCTCTGGAATAAAGACCTGAAAAGTACAATAGAATAAAGTATTCAAGAGACTCTTATGAGAAAAAAGTTTGCAAGAAGCCTATTACAGTATACAGTATTTTAATTATTGTTGTAGACTATTCAATTATTGAATTACGCATTTCGCATTTACATGAGTACCGCACTGTATGAGATAAAATAGACTGTATAGATGAAAGACAGTCCAACTCTGTTGATCTGTGATCAGTCATACTGTGATTGTGATGAATAAAATAACTTTTTTGAATAAATATGATCATAAATGAATCATATGAAATAAAGTAGACTAGCTCCGAAAATATTTTGGTTCAGCACAGGATCAGCACAGTATACCATAATCCATAATAATTAAACAATAATTATTTTGTGATTTTGAAGAAACGATTGACAACAGATTGATAACTAATTAATTGATAGGTGGTTGCTACTAAACAAACATAATAATTACGAGTATTATTCAATCTTTAAACACCGGAATCCAACTCAGGAACATTCCAGTCAGGTATCCGATTGGTTTTTATGAAGATTTTTGAAAATGATTATTTTTATATTTTATCAAACAACCATAAGAAAGAGTAAATTTGAAGTACATGAGAGTGTGTCAAGCAATACGTTTTCCATTCATTAATATGTAATTCTTTGAGTCAAATAGAAAACCAGTGGTATAGCTTCATCTCTGAACTACATCGATAATGGACGGAATAATTCGAATTCACAGAGGAGAGTGATGTTTTTGTCAGTGTTTTCTAGTGGAAACATGAGTATAATATTATCCTACATGGAATATTTTTTGGATGGCTGCCAGTCTGTCATACAAAGAATGTAATGAATAGTTGAGTGCCTAGCAAACGACAACTTCAGAAGTGATTATTCCAACGGAATTCCAAATCATACGTCTGATCCCTGACTACTATTTCTCGCAGATCTTGTAAAGGTCAGGAACCTTTCATTTATTTACATATTTTAACTCAAAAGAAGTGATTTGCATGCGATGTCATTCTCAAACCAGCCCAATAAAACTGTCACTGACATTGTGTCCTTCGCATACTAGTGACCTTCATTTATGATACTGACAGGATTGGTGTTTGAAATCATATCAGATAAAACTAACACTGTTCCCATACGACAGATAATATTATAGCTGTTACACATCCTTTCAAGCTTATATTATATGCACTCATAAATTAAATTTACAAATCTTTTTGAAGAATACTTATTCTATAAAGGACTTTGATTTACTTACAAGTTTGAAATATTTTGAATGCATTCCGTTTTTTCTAGTAAAGCCTTTCATGACCAATGCTTTGAATAAAATCATTCATCCTTGAATTTTGTTTTTACTCTCTTTCAACTGAATTCTGTGTCTACTCATTTCATAGGAGAACGTTTAATTTTATACGGTACGCGTTCATTGACAAAATGACCATATTTATATAAAGTGGAGAAAACTATTCAAGTACAAGAGTTACACCTCTTGGTTTCAACTCAACCAATTTCTGAACCACTTGCTACAAACTAGCTGAAACAACTGAAATGGAATGGCCAACAGACTTACGCCCAGAACTGTCCTTTTCACGATTTTTCTCCAAGTCAATCTTTAAAATCATTGATATGATTTAAACTCCATAGATCGACCATGTTGTACCATAATAAAAAGTGAATCTTCTTCTTCTTCTTTTTCTTCTTCTTCTTCTTCTTCTTCTTCTTCTTCTTCTTCTTCTTCTTCTTTTTCTTCTTTTTCTTCTTCTTCTTCTTCTTCTTCTTCTTCTTCTTCTTCTTCTTCTTCTTCTTCTTCTTCTTCTTCTTCTTCTTCTTCTTCTTCTTCTTCTTCTTCTTCTTCTTCTTCTTCTTCTTCTTCTTCTTCTTCTTCTTCTTCTTTTCTGGTATGCCTTGCAGCGTCGGGGTATACAGAATGAATCAGGGAGTAATTTATGGTAAAAATAAAAAATAATATTCGTGTAACCTGGCTGGCTCAGGTCTGGTGTCAGAGTTTTCAGGTTGCTCCTGATCAATTTCAGGGCCTCTGACATGACTTAACGACTGTTTTTAGGCAGCCGGGACCGACGGCTTAGCGTGTCCATCCGAAACACGGGAAAGTGGCCTGAGAAAAATTTCTGGTCTGACCTGGGTTTGAACCCGGGACCTTTGGGTTGCAACGCCAGCACTTTGACTTGGCCCACTCAGCTACGCCACCCCCCTAGTAATTTATGGTGATGGACAATAAGATAATTTAACATTTTTGAATGATCTGAGACAGATTGATTTGATATCAGTATCTATTTATTTATTGAAACAAAAAAATGATAATTGTATCCAGATATTTTAAATGATTATTTTTTGTGTAATTGGCCAATTCATTCCATATTTGATACTCCAATCTTGTTGATTATTTCTCTACGAAATTGAAAAAACATACTTCTGAAGAATTTTAAACAGAGAGAAAACTTTCTTACATTGATACTGGTTGACATTTCATCCTACCAGTTCCACAACAATAGAAAGGGAAAAGGTGTGCTCCTTTGAAATGTAATCGCTCATTGATATTCCAAGCATGCATTGAATTTATGCCATGGCACGTTTCCAATAATCCGCTTCAATTGAAATCAACTCAAGAAGCTAATTCATCATTTGGAGGGTTTGATTTACATTGAATCAGTGCACAAGCACTCCAGTTTAAATGCTCCAGTTTTGTGTGTTACCACCTTGATACGATCTGCATTATCTGAGGCAATGAATTATATAAATTTGAGTTGGAATAACATCCTCAGGATTGATTGTTGATCAAAATAAAGAAAATTTGCATTCGTGGAAACTGTCAGTGAACAACTAACTAAGAAACGTTATCATCGTAGCTGAGAGCTAACTTTATACATATTTCTTCGGATTTCTACAAATGTCAACTTCATATTTATTGTAAATTATTATCTTATTCATCTTATTCAATCGTTTCTATACAATACATCTTAACTTTCGCGTAATACTTCAGTGGGGAATGATAATGTCTTATGCTTTTTTAACTTAAGGCCGATTCAAACTTGTTTTTGAATTCCAAAAAGTTTTCGTTGAACTCACCACGTGTTGATTCGAATGTCAGAGTTTGAAGTTGGAGGCAAATTGATGATGTTTAAAAAAAAAGGAATTACATCATCAAAGCTTTTATTCCAATATCAAGGCTAATGAAGACTAATAGACCAGGACCGGCTTATGGCTTTGATGCCGCCCCGTCCGCCAAAGCTAAATAATAAGTTTCTTGCTTTAACAATACATATTTTGTGAGCAGTAACTCAGCTTGTAATTCTAACTCATTGGAGTTTGCTAAAGAAGCATAACGATTCGAAAGAAACAATAAAAGGATAGGCTACTTATACGAATTCAGTAGAGATAACAATTGATTACTTTGAATTGAGCTGAATTTAGTAACAGAGACAGTGTTTCCAACTTTTGATAAAAGAATAGAAAAATAAAGGAGTGACACTTCTGGCTGTCCTTGTAACATTTTATGTATTGATCAAGAGTAAAACATTGTTATTTTGCATTTTACGAGCAATTTGTGTCTCTTTTGAAATGCTAATACAGTTGTAAATCAAAGCTGGAGCACAAACTGCATTGAATTGTTTATTTGTGTAATATTCTTGTCAGAGGATTATGTAGATCCATTTTCAAACCCTCTTATGAGTTTCAAAGTACGAAAATTGAAATTTGTAAAGAAAAAAAATCTATACAGTCATATTACTATATTGTATTGGATGCTTGTATATAGCCGATTGGCCAGAGCGTGAAATTCGATCTAATTAAGAATTCATTCAACCTTGAAACGGTTTATACCCTCCCTCCTCACCAGAAGAGACAGATAATTGACTATTGATTTACAACACGTTCTCATTCTACATAGCCTACCAAACAAAGTGACAAATAAACAAAAGTTTAAAGGCGTTTCAATTGCATTGACATGAGATGAATCAGCTCTCTATCAGATAATCAAGCAAGTATCAGTTATTTTTAGTGAGGAATTTGATAGTACAAAAGAATCATAATTTGGTTGTGGTATGTGAATAATCCATTAATATTATGAAAATCATAGATCCCACTCAAGTCCTCAAGAGCACATACAAAACTCAATGTTTTCTATTTGATATATAAATCTCAATGACCTTATTGGAATGATTTGTTTAGTTGCATTTGAAAATGACTCTTAAGAGTGGAATCATGTAATGATAAAATAAAAATCATTTCAAAAAAGGAACTGAGGCTTATATAATATAGGAAGTATTGATAAGTGGCCCTAAGAAAAAGAAAATATAAAACTCAATCTTGAAAAAAAATTCTTCTCATCTTCTATCAATAACATTATTTATTTGGATTATCAACATAATCTTGATCCTTTTTTTATATGTAATTGAATTCAGTGTCAGTTCAAATTCATTTTTGCAAAATTGATATAGAATTGATTAATATAGAATATCAACGTGATCTTGTTTCTCTTTCATATGTAATCCAGTTCAGTGTCTATAAACTAATAAACTGGAACAGAGATTCTTCTAATATGCTTTTTTTAGATCGAATTCAGTGGTTCGTTGGTTTCACTAGTTCAATGAGACTCAAAAATAGTTGTATTCGAAAGTAGCCATTGAAAATATCCACTTCAACTTAATTCTACGTTTCTAAAAGCACAAACGTATAAAGTGGTAATGAAAAGAAATTTTTCGAATGAAGAATCCTGTAGGAAAAAAGGGAGGAGAACAGAGGGAAGTTGGAGAGTGCTTGTGGAATCCGAAAGGGGTTTAGAGTTCTGTATCCCCACAATGAAGAGAAGGGGATAAGATATGTGGGCCAGAGTGTTGGTGTCAGCACTAATGACCAATTTAGTGAATGATAACACTTATCAGCACTCCTTCGCTAATAGAAAAGAATCTTCACTCTTTTACTATTCGCGGAGAGACTTTTCCTTTTAAATAGAACTAGGCTTATTCTTGAGAGTGCAGTTCTTTGTTAACTCTATTTCATACTCTAAATAAAGAATTATTAACCTCATCATTAGGTCCATTATAATCCATTTCATCATCAAGTTGTTATGTTCTATATAATAGAGGAACTATTGTTGAAATGTTCGAAACACCTATGTAGTTCCTATGAAAAAAATTAAACTTTAAACTTAGGGCTATTCAAATTAATTGATAAATAAAATTAAGAACCAATTACCTTTTCTAAAAAACTTTAAAAGTATCATTTTTACAGACATGTTTTGGATCTAAGCCCATTCTCAATGTACTTGGAATAATACTCAGTTATTTTCACAGACCCGAAACATGTCTGTGAAAATAATACTTCTAAAGTTTTTTAGAAAAGGGTATTTGATTTTTCATTATATTTATCAATTCATATGAAGAGTTTGAAGAGCAGTATGTGGTAATAGCTATGTAGTATATATATGAAGAGAATCTAATTCAAGCAGCTCTTGAATCTGAATGGTATTTGATTTTTACCAAAAAACTATGGAAGAGTATTTACAGTTGATTGTAGTCTCCAATCAATCATAAAATTTCTCTGCTTTTGAATTTGATCGATCATAATTTTATAGGCTGATCAGTTCTCATTGATTCATCCATATCCACATTTAAGTGATTGAATGAACAAGAGATTGGACAATTTGTTATTTTGAATCACTAAAACAGTTGACTTTTTCTAAATTAAAGTATACATGGAAGGAATCTATCAATAGTCTCACAAGTTCTTCCTCATAGATCACTTTTGAGGAATAAAAAAGCGTCAATATTAAACTATATCTACAATATACAACTTCCTATCGAAATTGAATATCAATCATCAACAAAAACAAAAATGTCACTTTTTGAGTAGTTGTAAAGGTGATATTGATATGAGGTAGTTATCATATTAAATGAAAAGACAAAATGTTGTCAAACCACTGATTTCTTAAAAAATCGAGATACCGGCTTCGGTTGTTCTCTGGTAAATCTCTGGTTCTCTGGATATCTCGAGTTTTTACTTAATCAGTGGTTTGACGCAACATTTTGTCTTTTCATTTAACAAAAATGTCAATCAAACTCCATCAACAATTCCAATAAAGGATGATTTCAACAATATTATAAAAATATTCACCGACTGTTCTAATTAGAAAGAGCCATGAGCCATCCATATTCGAGCTCTCGTGGATTGATAACAAACAATGTTATTATTCTCATTCATATGAATTTCATAAATATTCATGTACGCTGATAATATCGAGCACGGCACTATCTAAAATGTCTAGCACTGCCCAGCTCAAGGTGAGAAATAATAGGTATTCAGACAGGAGACAGCAGCAGTCGGGTTTTACACCTTTCTTGATGGCCCAGTTTTGCATTTGCATTAGTGATGAGAGCTGAATCCGGATGAAGCTAGAAGAAAAAAATGGAGACTATTTAATGTTTTCTGGTGAATAATGAATCAGCTGGAAAAGATGGAAGGTCTCAATCGATTCAGGTGTCATTTTCTGTGCTAAACTTTGTCCAGTCGGTATTGCACGTTCGATGGGCATTCTTGTGTTGGGGCTAGTTGATGTTACATCGTCTTTTCTCCTAAGAAATGTGTATTGTGTACTAGATCAAAGTTGAAAGCGTATCAGGCCATGTAATGGATTTGAAGAACTCTCTCTTGGAAATTTGTGATAGTTTTGTACACTTATAGCAATCCTTATGAAGTGCATTAGCAGTATTGATTGGTTGGAATAATATACTTATCGGAACCTTATTCAAGGCGGCACTGTGTACATAATTTGAAAGGTAGAGTTTTGTTGTGCTATCTAGAAAATTTATTAGATAATTTTTATGTGTTTTGAGCTTCATCCTTTTCATATCATCAAGCTGGAATAATGATTTACCCTTCGCATTTCGATGATGATTATCAAGATATTGGTGAGTTATTGATTTGAATTATTACTGTTTTGGATTGCTTATAATCACAATACATAAATAATAAGAACAGTTTTCTTCAAGCCTTGCAATCATAATTAAAATTCCATTCAAACCAACCAACTCCTTGACTATACTGCTATAGTCTGTCCAAGCAAAGAAGGCCCTCTGGCAAGATGGGAAAATGACTCCAGCTCGGTCAATATTGTTTAAAAAATTACCAATTTGATCTCGAATTGTAGATCGAATTGTTTCCTAGAATTAGAGATCAAATCAATCATTTTTGAACCAATATTGACCGAGCTGGAGTCATTTTCCCATCTTGCCAGAGGTTCATCTTTGCCTGGACAGACTATAATACCAACGTTGTTATGGCTAATTTTTGAAGCCACGAGTCTAACATTAGGCTATTCCACTGTTTGAGAAACCCATTTCGTTGATTCATGGAATCCATCTTGTAATGAAAATTCGATAAACTTTTATAGTTATCTATAACTATAAGCTTTTCTGAGAAATAGCCTCTTTCAAGGCGTTTTTGTACAATTCCCATCAGATGTCTTTGAAATTCAATTAGTTACTGTAGAATTTTGTTTGAAAGTTTACAACGAAAGCTGAGTAATGTAGTTGCTTTATTTCCTTTTTTCGATAAATTTTAATATTGTATGTTTTTGAAAGGAAGAATGAAGTTCAATTATTCATTTTATTTGTTCAATTTGAGCTTCAAATTTATTTCAAGTCTCTAATAACAAGTTTTCTTTGAAAATCCTAATTACTCTTATTTATATACTTGAACGAGAAATGCTCTACCGAGAAGAATTGAGCTTGTGAATTGGATCCAATTACAACTTATTACAGTATAGAATACAATTATTGGTTATAGCTCAAAAATAGTTATAATATTGAATATTATTGTCTTCTTATCAAAAACATCCAATTCTTCATCTCATGATTCTCTGTTATGTATGATTTGTTTTATTCAAACTATTGATAATGGATCCGAGGGGAACATTTTATTTATAGAAAAGGGATACTTTCATTCATGAATCTCCAAAGGGTAGACTAGCAAAAGATAAATTATCTTTTTCCACATACTAATTATAAAGGCGATGAGGTGAGAATAGACCATAAAATGATGATAACAATTGATAAATAATAATGATTTATTGTTTCAAATTATGTCATTGATTGAAGTAATTCATTATCGCCAGTGTTTTGGCTAATTATTATTATGAAACAACACTCGAAGACGACTTTTTCTCGCTGATTATTAGCTGTTATCAGTCACTATCAGAGTGAGAGTGGTGGGTGATAAAGGCTAGTCAGGCCGACAGCAGAAAACATTGTGATGTAAATATTATACAGTGTGAGCCTGCGTCTGGGCTTCCCTGAGTGGGTGAGGGAGAGCTTAGAAATGTTGCCACCAGGGGCGCTACCCTCGCTGAACGTGTAACCCAGTTTAGATCGTTGAGCGTTGGGTAGCAGCAGAGCAGAGACAGAGGCAGTAAGGCAGAGTAGAGCTCTCTCTAGTGGGCAAGCGATGCACTCGCAGGTTGATTCTGACTCGGTCTGGTGGGGGGTGCGGCTGTCAGCTAAAAGTGGCCCAACTTGTGCCAGTGGTGTGGTGTGTTTCTAGTGTTCATGACAAACTTACGTGCTAAGTAGAGGTGTTGGTGCACTCTGGTAGTCGAATAAATCGCTAGCATGGCAGCACGTGTTGAATCGCAGGATGACAAAAACGCCGAAGATGAGGAAAAACATTCACGTCGCAACTCCGAAGCGGAGAATTTGCTAAACTGTGGAACGGTTGACATTGCTGTTCTTAGCAGAAAAGACACGCCAAGTATGTATTTCACCATTATTTACAAATTTTTCATTCATCTGCAACTAGTGTCATCCTTTTCCAACGCTGTTCACCCCTTAGACGCTCTCAATCAAGTTCGCACCCCATCTCGCCACCGTGTGACGTGATTTGAGGGGAGCATTGATCTATCCCGGACACTTCTTCACACAGCTGACTTTTGTGAGGTTATGTAATGCAAACCATGTGCTGTGTTGACAGTTACGTGCTTCATTACTATATTAAAGAAAACTCATTCCTCCCGTTTAGGGAAAATCCATGTGAGTCTAACACTTTGTGTTCATTGAAGATGCGTGGCTTTCTCAAGTATTTTGTTAAGGGACTCAAAGAAAACGTTTCATTCTTATAATTCCGATTACATAGGCTACTCAAATATGACTAATACGTAATACAGTATTTATAAGAGAATATTATATTATAAAAAATACTATTTAAATAGATTATGCGAAATTGCGAATGATGAATGAAATTATCGTTTGAGATGAGTTCCAATAGCGGCCTAAGCTACCAGGAAGTTGATTTTCAAGACAAATCCTTTCAGAAATTGAATTTGGTGAGCGTGTTTATAAATCCAGTCTACTTCATAATTTTCGGTAAAAATAGGAAGACTGTTGTCTATTAATTATTACTTTTTCAATGAGTCATATTGGAGCCGGTAGGAACTTAAAGAGCCGATATCAAAAGCTGAATCATAAGAGATACTTGTAAGTTTAAAGGAAAAAAAGTTGAATACGATGAGAGTCTACTTGAAATCTTGAGGTATAAGTTATTATATATTATTCAAATATATCTATAGTCATCAACTCATAGCAGTGCAGTGGCAGTTTAATCGTAATTCTCTCCTATATTCCAACTGCATTTCAACTACAATAACCAAGTTGATGATATAGTTATAGGCTAACTACGGAACTGGTATTTTCTATAGAGACTGTATAATCAGTACTATAAATCAGTATACAGTCTCTGTAAAGCAGTATTCTGTTTACTTTTGTTAATTTCAAAAGTTCATTCTCGTCTATTAGATGGGGAGCCAAAATGATTAAGATTAAGGTACCTATAATTAAGTGAGAAACGAACTGCTGCATAGAAGTAGCGAACAACAAAAAATAGAGACAGAGGTGATTAAAGGGTATTGAAGAAGAAAGGAAACTCTTAGGGAGGAGTAAGAGGCGGGTGTTGTAAATTTCATATGGGTTACGTATCGTAAATTATTAGAGGTTACTCAAAGTCTACATTATTTCGGCGAAAGTGAGAAGCTGTCTGATTGAATTACTGATAATAAAGAAGCTTTATCAGACTGTCGCCAGAGGCGCTTATTTTAAGGGTTGTAATCAGAAATTATTATCTGTAGCCTACTTATCAGTAACTTACTTATCACGTAATTAGAAGTATTTAGAATGTCCTAATCAATTTACGTAGATGAATATGTATCGAGAGCAGGAAAGCTGGTAATCTAGGCTCACTTATTACTGCATTTATAATCTGGCTGGGGTGATTTCAAATTAATTTCAATCTTTAGGAAATTATTTAACTTTCTCACTGATCAAGGCTCTTTGACAATTCCAAGAAGCATAGAAGGTGAAAATTTGATGCATAATTTGCAATTCACCAAGTCGAGGGAATGGACCTGTATATGCAAATATTGCTCTCAAGAATGCTGAAAAAATGCCTATTATTTTAATCCTCTTACACGGATGTAGAGGTATACCTGTGTATATACCGGTAATTTCGATATCATTCACGTTTCTGAGAAGAAAACCCTTTCATAATAATCCAAAATAGTATTATAGTTCAAAATTACCTTTTGGTCTCCCCACCAAATGAAGCCATACGAAGCTTATAATAATAGTTCAAAATCATCTACACTATGGTTCTAATCATCTACAATTTAGCGAGGAACCATAATGCGGGTTCTAGAAGATTTGTAATGTTATCACTGCTCAGCAAGTCTTTGGATCAATATAGTCATTCCACGCGTTGTGATATTAAAATATGTCTCTCCGTTTTTCGTCAATTGCCAATCCATTTTTTATCTCTCATCCCCAATACTCAAGTTACAGACTTACGTACGTATTTGAGTGAAAGAAAAATCTAGTTTCTATCGTTGATCAAAGTATAATGGTATGGAAAGAGAAGTCAAATTGATCAGATATATTTATCAGCAATCTGATAGTGCAGATTGGTATAATTTATCTGATTGACAAATCCTCTGATTCATATAACTTAGTTGTTATCAGTGCTTAACATGAATCATAAATGTATTGGAAGTTTATTCATCATTTAAAAAAAGCTCATTCTAGGCTTTTCCTAAATTTATTGAGAATAATATACAGTATATTATAGTGGGAATACTGTACTAAAAAAATTCTCTCTATTGCCTCAAGTACTTTTCATCATAAATGTGTCAACTTATAATTCAATTAAAATTAATTCATCCTTATCATCAATTCAATTGGTGATAGATGAAAAAATAATTTATTATCGTAATTAGTCATTACACGTCATAGTTATGACATCTAAAAAAGTGGAAGCTGACTCATACGTGATAAGAATTTCTAGGCAATTTAGCCTACACAGAATTTCCAAAAAGTCATAAAGCCATAATAATTATGTGCATTGTTCAATAGTTTCAATTTTAATAACAGTTCCAGCCACTTCGACCAATACAGTAAATTATTAAACTTACAGTGATCAATGTAAAAGGATTTATCACTAGCAGATAAATCAAACGTCATTGCTGCAGAATAATAATTATTCCTCTGATGATTCCTTATTTCCGTTGAACACAACTAAAACAAAACACAACTGAACGGTATTTGGACTTACCATTTTTTCCTTCCTTATAAGTTTTACTAGATTGAATAGAACTCGGCAAACAATGATGCATATTTGCTCACACAATATATTTGTCAAGCTTCACTGAATCTAGTAAAGTTCATAGGGACGGCAAGGAACCGGAATTCCAAAAATCGTGGGGTGTGAAACGGGGGTCATAGCTCAATCCATAAGATGAGTATTATGCATGTTAATTGTTGAATTCATGAGTATCATCAATATCATGACCAACTAGCAAAACTGATAAGCTGGCTGAATCGAGAGCAAACTTTTCGTGATTCGGAGGAATTGATCTGTTATTGAATTGAATTGTCAATATTAATAATAACTGTATAATCAAAGATTTAGTGTATATCTCTATAATATTTGATCAATGCTAATAATTAGCCTATTTCCAAGATTGGTGGAATCAAATTAACTTATCTTATCAGATCAGATCACATAGCCTAATTAATGCTTAATCCTGATTATCAGGATATAAAAACTATTTTATGATGTGTTGATACATTCATATTTTTGATAGGGTATTTTATTGGCGACCCTTGGGTCTCCTCACTATTAAAAGCTAACGCTGAATGAATTGGAATGATATTACGAAATACCTGACAGTCCTTCCACCTCTGAATGACTCGAATCGTTAGTACTCTTTAAATTCTGCCATGCCATTTTTATATTATGTTTGATTTCCTATACAACATGACATGATAGCCTACTGATTGTAGGCCTATAATTTTCAAAAGTTCCGATATGGATTTTGAATTTCGAGGTAATTTATTGATTTCTTATAACTGAAATAGGCCTATCCTGTAATGTTTTATTACTGAATTCTCTTTAACTTTGCCACCATAACTTATTTCTCAATTACTTTCCATCATTGCTTCATTTTAATATTCATACAACCACATTGCGGCTATTTTTCATTATTATTTCTAGGCATTTGTGTAGGTTTCTTATTAAAAACTACTTCCTTATACCCATCTCGAACCAGCATAGCATTTCTCAATACAGAATCTCTCATACTTCCAATAGATTTTCAATTTCAATTAGTGTTCAATAAGGGAAATCATCCTTTGTGACAAACCGTCTCCAGAATATTCCAACAATAGTAGCTTACAATGGTGCAGTGCCTAATTGAATTCAATTCATAACAAAATCAGGCTATAAATACAAATAATCGAAAATTTGTATAATCAAATGATCAAATTTTAAACAAATTAAAAAATGGTAAGTTATTGAAAAGGAATTTCGAAGGAGATAGAAAGTAATTTCAAAAATTATGTTAAAAACATAATAATGACATAAAAACTTTATTTATTTTCCCATATTTATATTCCATTTTGAATATACATTTTTATTTCAGAAACTTTCTTAATTGAAAAAAGCTTTCATTTCATGTTTTAAATCAAATTGAGGTATTATTGACAACAGGTATCAGCTAAGGTCAAAAAGCTAACTTTGAATAGAAATGATGCGAACATTCCTAATATTATTCGTATATACAGAAGGCAAAAGGCTATATTCATGAATTTTGACAACAAGGAGCCACATACTATAGTATGGTAGTCTTTAGTTACTAAGTATCATCTATCGAACTAAGTATTTATTCATTCATTTATCAAGCTAGTGAATGATTCACGTTTTTGATGAAAATTATTAGATTGGATAGATCTTCAACAGCTTTATTTCAAAATGAAATTGATTGATGTAAGTTTGAATGGCCTATCTTGAGTTAAGAATCATTCAGGTCATGTGTCGTTGACCCTTGAAAATATAGTTTTGATAGCTCTTCGTTTTTATTTCTCAAGTGAGAAAATTGTTTCGCTGATGATGAAACATAATTAAAGAGAAAAGGTTTGGTTTTATCGTTGGAAAATCCAGAAAAATATGAATGATGTTGACCTCTTCAACCCTCGCACAAACTGAATTATTATGGGACTCAGCAATCAGCTTTGGAGAAGCCTGGAGTAAGTAACTTGCTGAATTATCTAACAAGAGGCGTGCACGGAATTCCATTATTTCATCTATTTCAAAGGGTTACTCCAATGTTATCTGTCATGTTTGAGGCCTCCTCGGTTTTTCTCGGTAGTTGATGAATTTTTATGATCTCATTAGTAAGTGATTGAAACAAATATTTCATACTGCAGCAACACGATTATCAAGTAATAAACCAATATATTAGTGCTAGAAGAAAAGCATATATAACCAATAAAAAACCTGATTTTTCAGATGAAAAAAACTGATTCAGGTAACCCAAACCTATTTCACTGTCAATTGAAATTGACAATATCAATTGCTTGATCATCCGTCTTTCTCACAAGAAAACAATTTATCTATTGATTGAAGAATAATTATTTTTGTTTAATAAATTATCAAGACCATTGAAATATCATGACTATTAGGGGCAATCCCACTCACTCAATGTACCCAAATGAGTCATATTTGTATTAGCTGGAATCAATTCATTAGTTTCCATGTTTTTCATTAGTTTCAATCTCATTATACACTTATTTCCCTATTTTATATAACCGATATCCTATTATATAATCATAATGATTTTTTTTTAATTATTTAATTTTTTTCATAATTGCTGGACTGTACTCAAACACATCAATATTACTCCATATAGATGATGAACCAGAAAGAAGGTTGACTGTTAATAAGGGAGTTAGACAGGGATGCCCACTATCACCCACGTTGTTTAATATTTACTTAGACGAGCTGATGAGTATTTGGCAACAAAAAGTTGACTCAGGTGTAACAATTGGGCCAGGACTTTTTCTGAACTCCCTAATGTTTGCAGATGATTCAGTCATTATACAGGATACTGAAGATAAACTTCAGCTATCAATCCATGCACTGCAGCAAGTGAGTGAGAAGTTTAATATGAAAATTTCGGGGCCAAAATCAAAGGTGAGTGCATTTTCTGGTAAGTGGCCGTTAGGTTCCAAGATAATTATAAATAATACCATAATGGAGCAGGTGAATGATTTCAGTTATCTTGGTTGTAATATATCCTTCTGATAGATTCAGATTCAGATTCATTTACTTTATTTATGTAAATTACAAAAATACATCGGCTCAAATCCTATATTATGCAAATTAAAAATGATACTAATTACATCGCTCGTTTTAATAACTAAGTATGGACTATTGAAGACTATATGAGAACTTACGAGAATGATTGAAATGTAGGATTTAATAAATATGTTAACGGTATTGTAACTGATGCTGTAATTACATAAAAAGGCGGAGTTTGGACATATAAGTGTCCATTCTTGGAGAGGAATGCTCAAGAACATACCTCCCATTAACACTCAACCATGTGAGAGAGAGAGAGAGAGACATACCTCACAAAATAAACAAATTCAGCAGAATTTGTGGGACTATACAGCGTGCTCTAACGGGCCAAGCCAGGAAAGAGACAAAATTAAATTTCACTAGACAATGGCTGTGCCCCTGCTGACTTACGGAAGTGAGGTGTGGACATCAACAAAAGCTGACGACTCTCGACTGCAAGCTGCAGAAATGAATTTTACACGTGGTGTTCATGGCTTTACGCGTCTTGATCACATACGTAATGAAGATGTAAGGAAACAGTGTGCAGCACAACCACTTTCAGAACTTATCAAACAATATAGGGTTAACTGGGCAGACTACCTACTACGGATGTCTCCGAATCGCCTTCCACTACAATTATTATGGAAATTAAAACAGGATGGAAGACGAGACATTGGCAGACCGAGGAAGCGTTGGACACCGGAACAGGCGCAGATGCCTAGCCCATGATAGATGATGATGGTGATAATCATAATGATAATAAAGTATATAATTTCTTCTTTTGTCTTCATCCTACTTGAACTGTTGATGATAGTAAGCTAAGTAGATACTAGTGACTTTCACTTTGACAACAGAACTCACGATTTTTATGCTTGTTGGACGCGTTTCGTGGCACTGAGCCACATCTTCAGCATACAAGGAGTAACTAGATAGTAACTAGATAGTATCTAGTTACTCCTTGTATGCTGAAGATGTGGTTCAGTGCCACGAAACGCGTCCAACAAGCATAAAAATCGTGAGTTCTGTTGTCAAAGTAAAAGTCACTAGTATCTAGTTTTTAGCTTACTATAAAGTATATATTGAGAACCAACTAAAAAAAATCAATAAAAATTGGTGAGTTATACTCTAAGAATGGTCAACGGAAAGAGAGATTATTTGGGATTTATCATCATTCAAATTTGCCGGCCGGGTTGGCCGAGTGGTCTGGGGCGTTACAACCTTCAGTCCGCTAGCGCTACCCGGTCGTGGGTTCGAATCCCACCAGAGGCATGGTCGTTTATGCACCTCATAAATCACCCTCGCACACTCCATTACCCATGCACAAGTGAATTCTAATACTTATATGGGCATCATCCACAGCAAAATATAATTAAACCTAAGTAAATCCATTAAAGTGAATGCCAAAAATATTATTCTTGAGAAATCAAAATTCTCATCTTGGAACAACTTGACTTTAGCGTATATTCTTCATCATTTATGGCTTTTGATGATTGGCGATCCTTACAGGTAGGTTTTACTTTGACAATTTGTATTTTTCCAAGTACTGATCACATATCCATGAGCAGTCCACAGTGTTTGTGACTTGGCTTCACGATCCCACGGAAGTATGAATTGACTTGTCTGCTTTTTCCCCAGCAAACAAAGTATTTACCCATTGGTTTCCGGGAATAATATAACTTGTATGCTTTTTACACATAATAGAGATTTATACTTTTACTGTTATGGAAAACCCCTAATAGCTCCACACAATAAGCAAGATTGACTTATATTACTATAACCAAACAATAGATCTCGATTTTGTGAATATGATAGGCCAAAAACGCATTTTGACCATTTTGTGACTTACATGTCCTAGCACCCTATATTATACCTATAATAAGTTTCTGCACTTCAAAATTCAATGTAGGTCTACTATGGGCTATATTGTTTAAAATTCAAGTCTTCAATTTTTTTCGATGAATCCAATGAACATTGATTCAAATTCTAGTAGCCAATTTATATATTTTTGCCTAACAATTCATTCCCAAGTTATTGTATCCTAACAATTCACTCAGTAGCTTGTAGTGACTTCGTGTAATATGATTGTAGACTATAATAATTATTTTTCAGATACGATTTATTGACCTTTGATAGCCTATTTATGGTTAATTGTCTCAATTCTCATTTCTTCTAATATACAAATATTTGAATTTTACATGTATTGTCATAGTTATATTATTATTATTATTATTATTTTCCTTGAATCATCAACAATTGCAAAATTTATAATAGTAAAATAGAACTTTAGGATGATTTATTAAAATCTGATGAACTTTTTCAAGAATTAACCAATCAATAAAAATCAAATTAGAATGTTAATTTCATAAAATTAAGAAAAAAACATGTCTACGGTATAACTCCATTCAGACTAACAGACAAAATCTATGTTATATTCTAGACACAATAATACATAGCCTACACTGACAGTAGGCTAGCCTATAATAGTTAGTTGAAATGAAGTTGATTTTCATGGATCTATTTATAGTGTGAAAAATGGCAATAACTTTTAATGTATTGAACTACGGTATTGAAAATGACAATTTGTTTCTTGCTTAATTACACTTCAAGTAGCCTACAAAGCAAGAAAAAATGCTAAATAATTATATAATGAACACAACCCACAAATACTAGAGAACTGCCCATAGATTAACTTCAACTTTTGGAAATATTTGGAACACACTTGATTCACAGTGTGTAGGGCTGCTTATTATGAATCTAATAAAGCAGATAAATTGAGTTATCTTCTATTAATCTTTATTACTTCAAATAATATTGATTTATAGAATAAATACATATGATTCTTCAATTGATTATAAGATTTATCGCATAAATCAACATAGGTAATATAAAAATGCAATTAACTTACGGTGCAGTATTATTTTGTTTCTTTCCTGGATATAATATTGTCTACAGTCAATTTTATCAAGTAGTAGGCTACAACATATAAGGTTATTTGGTAAAAATTATTTATAATATCCAAATTTAGGTACGGAACAGTATTTTTTTTCTCCTGAATATGATTATCTTCTGTCAAGTCAGTAAGCAGGTAGTACAGCGTGAAGATTTCAAGTTCATTGAAAAAGCCATTTAAAAAAGTAGTGGATGTCACATTGGAATTCATCAAATCACATTATACAATTCATACCAGCGTAAATGGTCATGTCCCATGACAAGCCCAGTTGAGCCCACAAGGTACGTTACAAATTCATGTCAGTGCCCGGTGCTACCTGTTGATGCGCTGTGCAAGAGAATTCTCTTGGGCGAGTGCCAAACTTGTTGCTAAAGTAGTGTTCATAATGATCAGTCCACATTGGTTTTCTTCCACAAAAAAAGAGGAAAAAGGCATTCATCAGACATCACTGTCACTTGGCAGAAAATTGATTGAACTCTTTACTGATTACTTTTTTATTGGAATGGAAAACTCATTATTGTTATTATCATTTATAAAAAATAATTATTTATTGCCTTTGTGGCTTCCAATTATCATTGAATGGGAGAAAATAATTGAATAGATAGGCCTAATAGTTGTGAGTAGTGCCATGTACCTATTTGAAGATACACAATAACATTTCGTTTTCTGGTAATATAAGAGATTAATTTATGTAACAAATCCATGTATTTAATACATAATACATGTATTTCAATCCAACTCATTTACTTATGTTCACTCTCTGTGCTTGCTTGGTTTTGTTATTCAACATGGATGCTCATGCTTTCTTGATTTTTTAGTTAAAGGGGCAATATATGGGGTATATAAATTATATATTATGTATATTATTGTGCCCTCATAAGTATTATCATTTGTATGCTAAAATAATAAATAAACTCTTCTAGGCTTTTAGTAGGTACTATTCATTACTTTTTGTAAGCATTGAATGATTCAATGCTATATCAAGATCGAATCTTCGCCAATTTTAAAAATATTGCCAATGAACTCTTCTGAAATAGTTATTTGTGTATCAGTGCGCAAAGTGTGATATTGCTGCATCGAGAGAAACACTTACGGAATAGTTTCTCGAGTGCAGCAAGAAACTTTGTGCCCGTATTACACATTAAAATTTTCCTACAGCTAGCATATTGCCGAATGTGAAAGGTTGAAATTTAAATTAAAATAGTCATATTTCAGTTATTTATCATCGAATCCTGACAAATCAGGCACCATTTTATTCAAAATTCAAAGCTCTAAATTTTTGTAATGATACAGAAGTTTATAAAACCTTTCTTTTAACAGTAAATTTAAAATTGATATTTCAGTCGGCCGCCATTTTAAAAATTTCAATTTTTTTCAATTTTCAATTTTTTTTAATTTTTAATTTTTAGTTTTTGTTCGTACAGATCTTTTGACATACTCCTTTGAGTTGTTCAATTCAAAATCCCTCTGGGGATAGTTTTGTGCTCTACAATTTGAGACCAAGTAGACCTTTCTTCCTTGTATAGTTTTTGAACTAGTGCAATTAAAAGATATCCTTGTATTTGAAAAAACCCCTATTTTGGGGGGAAATGGTCTCCAAAAAATTTATACCGTGCTTATATTGATATTTTTTTTGGTAATAATGTCTTTTAGATCAATTTCTATCAGATAAGCTACTCACCGACCTGAATTTAGGTTATTGTTCAATATCAAGGACCCTTCAAGGATCTCAATCTAAGGATACCTCTAACTATTTTAAATTCATCGGATCTCAACAAACCATATCTCATCCTTTTCAGCTCATCAAGGCGGTCTAAATTGATGTCAAATTCGGTCAAAGTTGTGGAAAATAACTCCTGAGAGAATATTATTGACTTTTCCATCATATACAAAAAAATGTAGTTTTTTGCTTAAAAATGAGTATATCTTCAATGTCCTTGATGATAAAGAATTGTATTTGGTCTTGAATTTTAGAACACAATTTTATCTCTTATTTGCATGTAATATTACTACAATTTTCCGCTTAATAAGAGGAAAAATATTAGTTCTTATGAGGTAAAGAATGGTCCAAAATTCTACTCATTTCACTTTTCAATCATATTGTAATCAAACAAGTGATTCAAAAGGTCAATGAAACAATTGAGCATGTAGAAATATTCTTTCTCTACAATTTGAGTCCAAATACGTGACTTAATCTTGCTCCATTCTTGATTTAGAGGCTATTGATTGTCTGACAAATCATTAAAAAATAGATGTATTGAATTTCACCATTTATTTAAGTTGATGTAACTATTCTGAATAAGTGATGCCATGAACCTTATTCATAGGAGATTCAAGAGGAAGAATTTGGCTACATTTTTTTATGTATTTTCATTTTTCTATCACGAAGGACTTCGAAAATATACTCATGTGTAAGAAAAAAAAATACATTTTTCTGGTATATGATGGAAAAGTCAATATTCACTCCGGAGTTATTTTCCACACTTTTGACCGAATTTGACGTATGATATATGAATTTAGACCACCTTGATGAGCTGAAAAGAATGAGATATGGTTTGTTGAGATCCGATGACTTTCAAAATAGTTAGAGGTATTCTTAGATTGAGATCCTTGAAGGGTCCTTAATATTGAAAAATAACCTAAATTCAGGTCGGTGAGTAGCTTATCTGCTAGAAATTGATCTAAAAGACATTATTACCAAAAAAATATCATTATAAGCACGGTATAAATTTTTTTGGAGACCATTTCCCCCCCAAAATAGGGTTTTTCAAATACAAGGATATCTTTTAATTGCTCTAGTTCAAAAACTATACAAGGAAGAAAGGTCTACTTGGTCTCAAATTGTAGAGCACAAAATTATCCCCAGAGGGATTTTGAATTGAACAACTCAAAGGAGTATGTCAAAAGATCTGTCCGAACAAAAACTAAAAATACTCAATTATAGTTTTTTTTTTTAAATTAACCTATTTTTTGAAAAATCGTAACTCGGTTTCTAGTAAAGATAAAGAGATGATTCTACCACTATTTATTCATTCCTATCACTATTTATTCTACCACTATTCTATTTTGCAAATTTAATTTACTAAAAAAAAGGTTCATAAGTTTTTTTTGTTGGACGCTTCGTTTTAACGTTATTCCAAGAAAACCAAAAAATGAGCAAAATTTTCCAATATGGCGGCCAAAAACACAACTTTCCGACACGAGTTGAGAGTGGGATTTTTTACACGTTAAATAGGAGGGTGTCAGCTACCATTTCCACCATAAAACATCTTTGTTGCAATTAGTTCCACCTCCAATTCTAGAATGACTCGACTATTTGATCATCTTGGATTAAAATATCTGGAATAGTTAATTTGAAAAATTATTCAAGTAAGTTACGCTATAAGGTTCCGCATTTATATTACATTATTTGGAGCATAAATGATTGCAGCAAATAATAGATTGGCTTTGGTACGATATGATTATCTTGTGGAATGGACTCGTAATAATGTAATGATTTATATAGGAAAATGGAACCAAGAAACTTTTAATACTTCATCACTATCTTTTCCATTTTATGATGTAGAATGAATGAGAAATGTCAGGTTTCAGGTTTGAGTTACTCTGCTTCGTCATTCAGAATTTATCAAGGCACCCGTGCTTCCTGAAACCTCTCTGTACGTTTTCACTGTTTGCGCTGCTTTTATTCATCTGCAGAGCTTCCCAGATTCATTGAAGTCCGCTATCAGACTGAAGCAGAATATCGATCTTTTTGCCATTGTGTGATATGTGTTTTGTAGCCTCTGAAACAAAGCAGGTGCTTCTCCCATATTCAGCATATAGCACATTATTGTTAGAACATCAGTGATTACACTCTACACCACGTTTTTCTAATTACTGCATACATTCAAAGGAAGAAATACCGCCCGTACCATTCTTTAAAATTTATAAATCCATAGTAAAAAATCTTACAACGCTGGATAGAACGGAACTGAATGTTCAGGATATTTTTGCCTTGTTGTAGAATATAATATAACTCAGATAATTATTAACATTAAGAAACTTTTCGATTATTCTTAACCATCTGAAATAATGTTATCTAAACTTATAGTTCAATCATTGTTTGAAACGAAAGTGAAAACTATTGCCTACTTACTATAAATAGTGTAGGCCTATGTAATCAGCAAGTTTTGATTGATGAGGCTATTGGTAATAAAAAATGTGACTTTTTATAATGTTCTTCAATAAAATAATGTTTATATACCTACTCTGTTGATTAATAACTAAATCCATTTGTGTAAATCAACTAAATTATAACAAATCTATTTGTGTGTTTACAACTAAATATATAGGATCTCAATCAATTCCACACCTTGTAGCCTATAAATATACAATTAAGTCTTTAGTATGAATGGTACAAAAGTTCAAGCTTTCTCATTATATTTCAATTTCCAAATATTGAAATAATGCATTCAAATTCAATCGTGAAAGAATAAATTAGAGCAACTTATATTTATACTTCTACTCAAGTTTTATTTTTGTATATAATATTATTAAAAAATAATTTCAGTTCCTGTCCCAAAAAAGCTTTGAATCCACGAATCAATCCACTTTGACCCTATTATTCAATACACTTATTATATAAGAGAATGGTTAATTTGTTAAATGGTTAGTGAACGAAGCAGATACAAATACAAAAAATCTAATATCATATGTTTTGCTGTTAAATTGGAAATGGAGACATAAAAAATGTTATCAGTGATCTTCTGTACACAATATTGCACTGACCTCTCTCTATTAGAGATAAAGCTGTCAGACTACTATTGAGTCATCATGAATTCAGTTTAGGTTGAAATCGTGTCAGTTTTAAAATGTTTATTTACCAATTAGCTCATAATTAATCTTGTAAAAAAACTAGATGATCGTTATTTCTCTATTGATATAAATTAGGCTATTCATCATTCACATATTGATTCAGTCCTACTTCACTACGAATTATTTTTGAGAAATCTAGAGATTAATATATTAGGACTATAATAATGAATGTGGGTGGATTCGTGGATTGTGTAATAGTAATTGTGAACGAATGAACTATCTAAATCATCATGTTGTTAATTTTATAATATCATCTATACTCCCCACTAAATCATGCACTTTTTAATTTACTTAGAATTTTAATAAGTGAAAAATTTAATTTTTCAACAATAAATGTTGACACACAAAAATTGTTCAGAAACGTGTCAATTAAATTCTGATGACTTCCAATATAACTTACTATATTGATCACCTTTGAATATTATTATTGATTAAAAGAAGTTCCGTATTTATCAGCCCCATTTTCCCACTTTAGAAATCGACATTTCTTGCTTCCTCTATTTTCTTTCCTATATACATCTGTAGGTACTTCAGTTTGAATCAATTGTCTTCCATCCAAAGTGGTACTCGCATAAATACTTTAACGGTTCATTTGATAGCCTAATTCCCTAATACCTATGTCTAAAGGAATGCACAATATGCACATAGATGTACAATAGATGTTTTTTATCTAAAAAATAGGAAAACAATGATAAAAGTAGCTTTAAAATAAAGGAAACAATATGTAAACTAGAGTATAGAGAAGGACAATACGTAGTCCTATACAATACATGCTAGTGCTATTCAAGAAGTGCTATAAATTTTCTCAATAATTCTGTAATTCTTCATGTATTTCATAATGTACTAGCACAAATATTTATTCATAAAAAGATAAAATGTAGGTAACGTTTTATTCCTCTCACTTTATAAGAAAATTGAATTATTCTACTTCATGTCAAAAGTTTTACAAATTCTCGCCTGGAAGCAAGTTTCATAAATCATTACCATGAAGGAATTAGAGTTGAAAAATACAAAAAATTCAAAATCATAAAAAAGAGACAAAACCTTATTACATCATAGCTTCCTTTGAATAAGTAACTTACACTAATTATTTGTACCAGTTTAAAATGAATTATTATTTGAGAAATTGAGAATATTTCAGAATTGAGATTATGTACGCGTATATAGCCCTTCATAATACCCATGTTCATGGACGCAGTACATTCTACTTCATCTACCCCATGTGAATTCATTTAGACATGAATTGAATGAATTGTTGTATTCGTTGGAACACTTTATGAGTGAAGTGAGAATCTGTACCTTATTGGTTGGGGGCAGCCGAAGCCGGACTCTGATCACTTAACATACCGGCTGCTATATGTAGAGCCAAAACCACCCATTTACCAAAAACTACTTAATATTTTTGACAGTATTTTTTCAATAGTTTTAGAATCATTCAATTTTTTCTCTACATTTGGTTAGCTGAGACCTTAGAGCCTATATTATATGATCATTCCTTTCAATCATTATAATTAGTAAACTATTATCACTCTATATATTATTTCCCCAATGTGAATTGAAATAATTTTTCTATTATTATATTATATGATAATAATTATTATATTTAATGTCTATAGAACACTCAGTGGCATATTTAGTCAGTGAATAAAATTTAGCATATTTTACCAGTGAAGAAAAAAATGAGTACCGTAATCTGAATTATTTCGATGAATTAAAATAGAATATAATTTAAAAATGAATTATATTTTATGTATTATTATATTCTTTCTCATGTATATTAAGTTCTCTAAACAGCTACTTTGAACATTAAAATACAGAAAATCATCCTCCTCTACTGCCCAAGTAGCCTAATGACCAAAACATGCATATTGGTGAGGGTTGATTAGCATAAAGCCTCAATCTGTATATTTTTGTTTAATCATTAAAAATAGAGTTCTAAAACCCTACCTTTCACTAAAAATACAAGAAAAATTGCCCCAACCCCGTCAACAACCTGAATCTTTAATTCTATTCTGATAATAAATATGCTGATATACATGATATCTAAGGTTGTTTTTTAAACATATATTTAATACGTATTATTGATCAATCTTTAGAAATAGGGCTCTGAAATGGTATTTTTTTCTTGAAAAGCTCGATTTTTTCGAATAATTCAAATAAGAAATACCAATTCAAGATAAAAATAGATCATATTTTATATATAATAGCCTACTATTTGGAAAAGAGCTCCAATTAATAAGCTATTTGAAACGACAGAATACCAAAAAATCTATCCTCTCAATTGCCCAGGTGGTGACCAAAAAGTGCTGATCGCTGAGAGTTTGTATAAAGATGTTTTGGACGTTGGTCTGTGTTTTTAGCCAATAAGGTAATTATTTTCTGTGACTGTAAATGGATAAATAAATAAATAAAATCTCTCCACCCTCCTCAACAGCATGAATATGTAATTTCATTCTGATTGTATGCATCAACTTATTTCAATTCGAAGTGAGTCCTAAAATTTGAGAAGACATCAGTTGACAGCAGTTGACTATACGGGTGAAGATTGTGTTTTTTTTAAATGAAATATTCTGTTCAGAATCAGGACAGTAGAGATGAATTGCAGGTCCCGGGCAAAGTCACCTGATCAGGCCCCTCATAGCATATAAAAATGCTGTTTAAAAAATAACTTTGCCACATTTTTTTTTCAAGTGTAAAACAATATTTCATAGGCTTTTCCCCAAAAATAATTGGAAAACCTGATTTCTCCTGCTTTACAATATAATTGTCATTTTGTTAAATTCATTCAATTTCGAGTAGGATTCATTCTTGTAGGACCTCTTCAATCATTCTACCGCCAACCACTATTTTTCAAACATTATACAACTTTGTTTTCGACATTGTCATCCGTCTGGTATCTAAATACTGATGAGTTCTTCGTCTCTTATGTTGAGGTTTATAATAAAATATCGCTGCAATATCCATGGATAATTCTGAGGCGATCAATTATTGGGTGCCAAAGACTATGAGCTCCCAGCTTGGAGGCCCCTGATGACCGCCAGGCTCCCACCCAGGATGGACTGGGCCTGAATAAATAGGAATAATACATTTGAAAAAAATAATACAT
Source organism: Sogatella furcifera (assembly GCA_017141385.1). NCBI lineage: Eukaryota > Metazoa > Arthropoda > Insecta > Hemiptera > Delphacidae > Sogatella > Sogatella furcifera. The sequence goes on along the minus strand of CM029547.1, from coordinate 18,357,394 downwards.
TTTTCGTGCTCTAAATTAAATGTTTTCGAAATTCCATATTTTTTATAGTGAATATGGAGATTTTGGTGATCTTCCTCGTGTTTTTGGACTCTCTTGATTCGGAAGAACTTTTAAAAATTCGAATTTTAGTGTATCATATCAAGAAATACCATGATTTTCCTTCGACGGAAATCAAGGTTATGGTGCCGGTGGAACTTCCTTTTGGAACTCCTCACCGAATATAGCATAAGAAGTCATACATACATTTGAAAAAATACAAATTATTTAAACTATCGTGTTTTAAAATTTATTCTACAAATTTTGAAATGAGTGTTGAAAGTTAACAGTTGAGTAGTTCAAGAAATTAAGCTCAATTCAATTTCAATTGGAAAAAAAATTATAATTTTTATCAAGCTCTTTTATAATCTTGAGCCCGGCCCCGGGCAAAATATCCGACAAAAACACCCTGAATACTTCCCTTTCCTGTTCAGATTTACGTAACGTATTTCAATAAACGTATAATGTAGAAAATATCACCAATAACTATTGAAAATTTACTTTACACATGAAGTAATCTGTATTATTGATCAATCTTCAGAAATAGGGCTCTAAAACTGTATTTTATGCTCAAAATATACCGGGGGCGGTCTCCCGGACCCCCCTTTTATTGTGAGGAGCGGGGAGGTCTCCCCAAACACCCATAACAGAGGTCTGGATCCACGGCTGCTGGGCCCCCCCGAAATTTTTTTCTATTTACGCCACTGAGAACACTCCTCCACATGCTGACGATTGGTCTCTGTGGAGCAATCCCATGTGAAAGCTACTTTATAATTTTTATGTTGTAAGTTATTTTTTATAAATAAATATAAATTAATTCAATTATGAGGTGAATAAGTGAGAACACAAATGTTTTCAATTTCACAGAACAGTTCATTTAAAACTATAATATAGTGTAATTCCCCCAGAAAATAATATTCAAGTTCCTGTAGTTGTGTTCATTGATATAAGAACTAACTTGAATTATTTTTTGGGAATACACACTGTCTATCGTGGTATAACTACTGATTTTTATGGAATTGACAACGTTTGTATTTTCACTTTTCCACCCTTTTATAAATTAGTTTCACATCATATCCGAAGGAAGGAAGGAAGTGTGAATTCAATAATTATGATGACCATATTCATCTATGTATGATAAATGTATATATTCAAATACATAATAATTATAATCTATACTTAAATAGTTCAATATAATCAAATGTAGTCTATATTTGATGTAGATAATCTAGTCTATTAATATGGTAATAGTCTATTCAAAAGTAAAATCAAAAGCTGTATAATTGAATAATATATTATCAAAATCAAATACATGAGAATAGGCAATTTATTGATCAATGAACATATATAATTGAAATACATGACAAAAAAATATTTATGATTCCACAATTGATTCTTCTTACACGAAATCTGAGGAAAAAGCACAGAAAAATCATTTCCTCTCATACAAGGTCTTCTCTTAACACCTTCATCCCTATCTGCTTGAAAATTCTATTCACTGATCCTCTTTTATACTTGCCTTTCCAGACTTTTCTCATCTTATTCACTAAAAGATTTTCTCTCTCATTCCACATTCTCCATCTATCCTGCTATAAATAGTGAATGAAATATTTCATTCACTATTTATAGATTCATCTTCATCCCAAAGGCTACATACAGAGTATTTTAGAAGGAATATACAATAGGTACTTCGCTAAGGCTAATTCCTCTCACCAAGTAGAGAAAATATTTCTTTTGACACACAGTATCCCCAAGAACCCTTTGTTACTGAGTTATGGCGGAAAATTGACATTTTTTTGACAATATAGATTTTTTAAATCAATGCAAATGCAGATACAAACATTTCCTATGTAAAATTAGCTGAGAAATTCAATGAATTCAGTTGCAAGATTGTAGCTGAAACGGTTACTTAGATTATAAGGAAAATATAAGTTAATAGGCTATATTACTGAAAATACAATTTTTCATCATCTGGACACTGTATAAAATCTCAAAGTACGGTAATATTTTTAATAATTTTTATTAATAGGAGTTGTAGAGAATGAAACTCTGAAGAAAACGTTAAATGGTGATGTTTCTGTGAAACCTACCGAAATCTCTAAAAACCGCGGCTGAACACTGATTTTTCACAAGTGTTATTTCGATTACTTTGTCTCCTTTTGATCGTGATTTCTGTGATTTTGATACGTTTTACAGGATCATAGCCATCCAACTTTTTCTTCAGAATTTGATTCCCTAACACTTTTATCTTAGTTTTAAATACTAATACAATTCAAATTCAAATTGCTTTATTCCAATTCATAAGTTACACAATACACAAACAAAAGTTTGAATTAAAAATACAGTATACTGGAAGAGTAAATGAATAGGCTATTAATAGTTCTCCATATCTATCGTATGGTGTAAAATAATATTTATCTGCAAAAAATTAATGAATCAGAATAATAATACTACTTGCAGTAAGCATGATGCATATCGCATGCAAGTAGGAGAGTACTACCTATTATAGTTTGAGTTTTATTATTTTATTGTTCTCATTTCAAGTGATTCAATGCAGTAGGCCAGTCCTACGGTAGCCTGCTTGATATGGTCCGAGCATTAGTACATGCTAAGAAGAGATCTTGTGTCACAATGCAATTCATGACGTCTCCTCTCAGCATGTGAAAACTTTAAATACCAGCATTCCCATAGCAACAAAAAAAAATTGTAATAAAATTAACAAAAATTGTTTATTCAATTTTACTTAAGTTTCTTATAATATAGTCGCTGCTCAGTTAGGCTTAGGGGAGAGTGGGCCACAGTGAAACAAAAATTACAAAAAAAATCTAATTTTACCTGTTACTTGATTAACAGCTTTAGAATATAAATTTACTTGTAGATAAATATTTTCCCCATACATTTTATATATTTTAAATTTGATAATGAATTGTAAACTACTTTTTATGAACTGTTTTACAAAACCTATGCGCATGTATTTCATTTGTGGAACAACAAATTAAAATGCGGTTAATGGGTGTATGACTCTGGATAAATTTCAAAAAGGAGTATTAAATGGGAAACCCCATAATTGGGCTCAAAACTATTAAAAAATAGTTTAAATAGTAGAATAGTCTATTTTAAAAAATTGAAATAGCAACAACTCCGTCGTCATTGCTCATGTAAAAAACTTCTATTATCTTTTTCAATTTCTATACCGTATTTTTCTGTCCATAATATTTTTGTTGATTGTTCTAATGGCTATGCAGTGAATTCATAACTTGATTATTTGAAAAATGAATCAAAACGAAAACGGGATTTTTTTGTTAAGGAAGCATTCAGTTCACTTTTGAACTCAGCTTATTTCATTCAACTTTGGGTTTTCAAACTTTTATCCTATTTTTTCAAATATAAGGTATTTGAATTTTCCAAACGTGCAAGATGATTATGATAACATTATTATTATTATTATTATTATTATTGATGCGAATAATTATTTAGGCAATGATATAGAAGCTATTATCAAGTATGGTATCACTCATATCATCTTAGAATTATATGTTTCGACTTTTTCTCAATCTCATAATAATATTATTTCTAATTTGATGAGGAATTACCTCTCTATTACTCCTCTGTCATGATGTGATAAAGGAGTCTAAATTCTCCCAAACTGTAATTTAAAAAAAAAATTATTATCATGGAATTGATGTCATAATTTCAATGTCTACTAGACTACTTTTTACTTTTTTCTAATAATTTCAGAAATTCATAGTAGAGAAAAAATATTCAACTATGTGCAAAGATTAATAGAAATGACACCTCAAAAAGTAGAAAAAGCTCATTTTAAGGCATATGGTAATAAAAATGCAGCAAATTTACCGAACCGTATGTCACATAAAACCTAAGTCTAGTGTCATTAGTATAGCATAACTTACCTATATCAGGTGAAGGCATAGAATTTTGGCTCTCAGTTGCTGACCCACCCAATGATATCTTCAAGTTACAACAATGTGACCTTCAAGTTACAGTACATCTTCAATCTTATTATTTAATAGGCTACTTAGTTATAATGTGCTTATACTTGTCAATTCAATTTTATTCCACTAACTAAAATACAGGAAATAGTCACTCTATTTAGCCTCATACATATATGCAGGAAATATAATATATTTCCTCACATAGACTAATTGGTCCGTGAATATCAACAAAGCCTAATGCATGAAATAACTCTTATCTAGTTTGAGCTTTTGAATGAAAATTCCTGTTGAATAATTATTTATTCTTACATATGAACAATAATACAAAGCAATATTGTATTTTCAATTTATTGTCCAATATTATTTGTTGATATTCTTATGGTTTGTAGCCTATTTTTTCGACAAACTTCACATTGCTGAAACAATTTCTTGGAATCAAACTACAGGCATTCTATAACACGTGCTTCCATTTTTGCGATGTCGATGGCAAGGGTAGTGACAGTTGAATTAACAAGCGAGGTTTGTGAGGGTGGGAGACATGAATGACAGGGCAGCAACAGATGAGATGGAGGAGGAGGAGTAGGAGGAGGTGGAGTTGAGTGGAAATTGGAGATGACGATGACGGTTGATCGTGTGGTTGTGTTAGATTTTGAACAAGACCAAGTTAATGAAGGTGGGGCTGTCGTGGAAAAAGAGGGAACGAATGAAAGATGCGCATGTCAGTAAATGGAGGAATATTCTGTCGCTGAAAATTGACTATTTTTCCCCAAATAGATGAATACCTGGCTCTAATCAAGTTATCGTCGAAGTCATTTAATAATGAAGACAGCAATATACTAGAAAAATTAACTTTAATTTATTGACTTTATATTTCAATCATAATAATCCACTGGGATATTTGATAATTTTGAAATAAATATTATTATAAAATACCGGTATAGGTTTGACAAGTTTTTTTGATCTTTTAAACTTATTACCAGATAGAAAATATATCGGTACAGTAGTTCTGTTCCTCCAACTTTTTATATTGTGCTGGATACTGCTGAATCTCTGAAAATACTATAAGGATTAAGTAGAGAGAGTCCAAGAACAGCGTTTTAGTGATGCTTTAGGTACCGGTACGGTACCGCTTATTGTAATAGCACACGGTAAATAGACAACGAGCTCTGTATCCACCGTGATATAGCCCACCCTATCAATTTTACCATCAATTCAATCTGAAAACCAACTTATTGAAAACTGCATTACATTTTGCACAATTTCATAAAGTTTTTGGCCTATAGAGTACTATATTGAATAATTTACCATTAAGACTTGAAAGCATGTTATATGTTGACTGTCTACAAAATCTATTTATATGGTAAAAATTTAATGATTCATCCAGCTTGATTATCAAAATATATATCATATGGGTAGGCTACTATCGATGGGGACAACATAATCAATTATCATATTTTTAGAATTATTTTTTTCATAATAATGTGATATATTCATCCTAATTTTTGTAGCATACAGATTGAAGAGTGATTTCAATATTCCATCATTTTATCAGGAGCAACAAATCAAATTCAGGCAATAGGCATAGACTCTAATATTATAGCCTATACTGCGAAATCAATTGTTTCCACCGTTTTATCACATTTTCTTGATTGTTATATTTTCAGAATGAAATAATTCCTGTCTTTATCAAAATTACATTAAATAAGGCTTTTACGTCGATCATTGATTTTTTTCATTCCATTGTGAATGTAAATATTAATAGACTATCATAAAAAATTCTCATTGAACTCATGTCAGCTTTTAAAGGAGTAGCCTAAATGCCTTTCTTAAACAACTCAAAGCGAATGTTCAAAACTCAAGTATAATGTAGAAAGACATTACGTATCAAGTCTTCAGAGAATTTGAGGGGACAGAATATTCTCTTCCAGAGAATTTTCAATGTCTATTACTCTGATAGAAGCCAATAAATATTAACTAGGTGCTTTTCATTGACGGAAATAAGCCCTGTCTCGTTGCTTTTAGCTTGAAAGCTTGTCATATTGGCGAACGAACGCTCTCTGATCATTTTCTGATGCCTCTTCATAGACTGCAGAGATGTTTACTACAACAGATGAAATACCAACATAGAGTCTATCAACAGAAATATCACATTTTTATTAACTCTGGACGTATTTTCCGATGCATCAGACATCAATTGAATTTTTATTCAATTAATTATCTTTTAAACTTGTTAATAAACAAAGTGAAATAAAATACAGATTCTCAGTTTTCTCCCATTTTAAAAAAAAACTCTGTTATATATTTTTTCCTTGGAGGCTGGAGGGCTCAATTTTTCCAATGTTATAAAATAACATGACATAGGCCTAAGTCCAAAATATCCATGTTATATTATACTCGTTATAATTTGTGGAACTAAATAGTTATTTTTCAAACAGTTAAACATTATTGATGCAAATATTATTCTCCTTCTTTATAAATAAGTTATAATCATTAGCGGGCACCAGTTCAAATCTAATCATTTGCACCATCAAATCAACGTATTCTGAGCCAATCAAACCATAACATACTGGAATTTTGTATATTCTGTTATATATAGATATTGCAGGTCTGTGAGTGGTCAATTCCAGGAAAATTAATTTGGTTCTTGTCAGACTCAATACAGTTTATTTGCATGAGTCCATCAAAAAAGCGATTTTGAACATGATAGAGCTACTCTTGACATTTTCTAATACAGAAACGTCAATGGATATTCACTTTCCCTGTTATCAATTTTATCAAGCATATTAAATTCCACACATTATCATTCCCACCGTTGACTATCATCGTCAGCTTGATAGGGATTAGGGAGTTTAAAAATACTTGGAATTAAATATCTGTTGAAATGCAAGTACGGTACCTACCCACTGCTACTGTTAACTTATTACTGCCCATCAACTTCCAACTTACAATACAACTTGTATTCTGAACTGACGAATGATAAATTACTAGCTATACTAGCCTAAATCTATTCCTTTCTTCTATCAAAAAATTTGTAGATTTATAAAAAGATGATTTTATATCCTTCGATGGTATTCATGAAAACATTTAAATATTTTGGCATTTCATATTGGCAATTGAAAAGTATCATGTACTTATACTTTATTACCTATTTCACTAGTTCAGTTCATTTAAGTCTATGAGATTGCAGATTCCAATTGTGCAAGCGCAGCCTATGGATGTCTTGCTGCTTGAGATTCTTTGATTTTTTTAATCTGTGATTTTCCATCATAATGAATGACTCATGTCGTCATTTTAACCAATTCTTATTTATGAATGAGCTACTATTCACATGCATTAGCCTACTCTCATTGTTTACCATGGGTCTCTATTCATTTCAGACCTGGCAAAGGAGAATAAAATCAATCAATAAATCTCCATTGATTAATTAATATTGGGAAGGCCAACTCAATTTTTCCACTTTTTTCTGCACAATTCCTTCAGTTATTGATGAATAATGGCATTTTTTCTATTTTACTTCTACACGTCATTCCGACGTTAAGTTACCCTAGAGAATTTGACTATGAGTAGAGTAGTGGAATTTCAACTAGCTCTCTTAGTGCTCTTGAATCTTATTGCATCTTATTAATTGGAAATTGATACCAGAATTTGAGAGATGAATTAAATGGCAAGGGCAAAACCTGTGAGTAATCGACATTATCCCGATTTGATTTTTTGAATGAATGAAAAAATTATATGCAGTAAGTTTATCACTTTTTTTGTTGGATATTTTATTCATACAGATTCATTGTCATATATTGGTAATCAACTCATTTTTCAAGTATTCTCATACTATCTTTTTGTGATCCTATTATTCCAAGAACGTCTCCCCAGTCCTTAATGTCCTTAGAAATAATTAGACAAGCTTGGTAAATCAAGAGCAGGCTGTTTTGTGATTCTTATTTCATCAACCTAGTTTTAATCGTTATACTGATCATTGTCATAGCTCACATGATCTTGATCTACTATTCCTTCATTTTGTGAAAATACCCTAATGAAAAGTAGTATGGAATTTATGAAAAAATAAATTAATGACCTTTTTACACTTCAAGAAAATTAATACCAGAACGTCAGTGTTTTTCCATTATTTTCTTAGATCATAAAATTTGACCGAGACAAAATACACAACATGGTCGAATGCGGTTTTATTTTAAATTATATAGAAAAATGGAACAACACGGGATTTGAAAGAAAACCAATCTGAAAGGAAGTGATGTATACAATAATATTATGTAACCAATTCATGTACCGGTAACTTATATAGTGATAATTTTACATTATTATAGAGTAACAGTCAAGCATCCAGGGATATTGGGCAGATAGTTGCAGTTTTATCTGGTTCAACACAGTGTATTGTGATTAAGCGTTTATGAAGGCCAGGTTACAATCATAAATTTCTCATGTATGCGAATAATCTCAAATCATTAACGGTGATAGCCTGATTATGTCGTACTTTGAAGCAAAACAATGCTGTTCAGAAGTTATATTGGATGTATTTTTTAAAGTTTTTCAATAGGTAGTGGAACACATTTTAATTGCTTGAATTTCATTTCAGTGTTTGAATATGGATTATCTGATTATCATTCAATTAACACTGAATGCTTCTTGTATGATGAGTACATTGATATAGGGTGTAAGAATTATCAAGTGAAATATAGATTAAATCAAAGTTATAGTATTGATAAAAAAATTTAATTTTGAATAAAAACTATTAATAAGTTGACCAATTTAAAATATTAATGACTTAATGCTGATGAGTTTATCAATTCCTGAAATTAGCAATAACTCATCATCAAAACTCTTCAGTTAGATTGGAAAACTAACTCATTTATAACTTACTGTAAAACAGGGCCGGATTCAGAATCTGTGGGCCCCTAGGCTCAGCTTGTGGTACGGGCCCCGATGGGGGGATCTGGGGGTGTGCCCTTCCAGCTAAGCAGGGGTTCGAGGGCCCTCCCCCGGGAAATTTTGTGGAAATTTCATTTTAAATTGCGTTTTAGAAGGCCTTTCTATGGTCTATTAAAAGAGAAAATCCCTATTTTTTAGCATAAAATATTGATAATGATAGCCTATGCCCCATGTAAAATCAATTCAATACCGGTACTGAGTTTAAGATTTAAAAACATAATCTGGGGCCACTTTTATTTAATAAAATACCAATCGAAGTGAGGATATGTTTTTCTCATACAATGTTTTGTAAAAGAGCTAAAAGATAGTTATTTATTACTATGAGCGACACTTGTTTCTTAGCATATATTTGATATTTTTCTAAATAAATCGTTGTAATATTTCCTTGGCTCTAAATCTTATAGTTTATGGCTAGTTGTTTTTTTTTCTTCTAATAAATCCTTGTAATATGTTGTTGGTATCAATCACTTATAATTTAACGTGCAGGAGCTAGAGTCACGACTTTTATCATGAGTGATTGAAAATTTGTCTTCGTATAAATTTATTACAATGCGCTGCAGGCAGTTTTCTAGCTTTGTAAACTGTATAGACTAGACTCACAATTTGTATCCTTATTTTTTTGTATCTTTTGTTAAACCCAGTGGCCAGTCCACATTTACTGGATATAGTGACCAATTAATTTCCTAGTTTTTGAAATCGAAAATATGTAATTTTTCACGATGGGAATAAAAATTAATTATTCATTGAAAAAAAACTATTACAAATTCAAGAAAGATTCATGAGTTATTGAAACCTCATTCATTAAGAGATTGGGATAAAATTTAAAATTATACAACCCATTCTTTCAATGCTACAGTCTTTACTAATACTAACAGATCTTCACTTAGGCTACTTTGCAAAATAATTGATCCCGATAGAACTTTTTCGGTTTTCAAGCTGAAGTTTTTATGAAGTTTTCATTTTATTTATTCAATTTGAATTAAATAAATAAATGCCAAACTGCCAATTTTGGTACGGTAGTGTGAACTGCCAAAGTATATAACTTATTACAATAATTTATTATTCACTATCAGAACAGCTTAGCAATATATCTACAATTTTATACTCCCTGCCACGGTCATAAACAAGAATAGCTATCAATGATGGTGAACTGAAGAAGTATTTCTCCCACTAATTTTTCCAGAAAAATACTATGAAACTATATTTTTTAAAGAGTTTTAAGCCTTACTGTTTCAATTTCTCATTTATTGAGTACGGTTTGCTGTATGAAGAGTGATTGTAAATAAATTTAAGCTCAAATCCGCATGTAAGCTTAAACAAATAAAATTCATCTGAATTCAATTCTTTAACCAGGCAGGTGAACAGCAAATTGCAGTTCTATCACCAAAGACAGAGATTTTGTTCAAGAGGGGTTTAATAGGTTCAACTTGTATTATTATTAAACAGATACATTACATTCGACAAATACAGATTATGTAACACATTTTGACCATTTAATTTATTACTATTAGTATGCTCGAATGCAAGTTGCCAAGTTCTAAAAAAAATTTTTTTTAATATACCGTAATAAAATATAAATTTTTTAAATATTTTTTTCTTTTCAATATGTTTGTGGTGCGGGCCCCTAGGCGCCAGCCTAGTTGGCCTACCCTTAAATCCGGTACTGCTGTAAGATCCAAAAAAGTGCTAAAAGTGATCCATATTTTAGTACTAAATACTAAAATCTTTATAAAACTTACTGTATGTTATTTAATTAGGCTTTATTTAATATTTTAGGTCTCTTCTACCTCCATCATCAAGAATCTTTGTTTCAGAGTTCTCATTCCACAATCCTCAGACCAGATTTTTGGGTTTACTCTTCACTTTCCACAATAATAGGTGGTATCATACCTCGTTTGTTGTTTTAGGGTGCTGGTTGTGCGTTTCTCAGTTTCCATTGTCTTGAATAATACCATTTCCCTAAGTTTGCTCCGTTCCCTTTCAATTTGTTCCTCCTGCACTGCAGGTAACTTATATGATGGCAATATAATTTGCATGGGCCAATGTTGCGTAAGTTACAGCCTATTATATATTTATTGGATTGAAATTTTATGACATGTTGTGTATATCATCATTATTTTGTTGTATCTTAGGTGTTACGAAAAATAAGAAGAGTTTTATTTATTCTCCAAGTCATGTATCCAAGCAAGATAAGATTTAGATATAAAAACATTCTATTCCGTGATTTTTTTCTAAATTCTTTTGATTGAATTGAATAGTAAATTGAATTATATAGTAAATTGAATCATTTATGATTATGACCGATGTCTTCAATAAATAAGGAGAAGATGAGAAGAATTATAAAAAAGATGGAACAGGAAACATGTTGTAAGACTTTCTTTCTTCTAGATAGATCGAGAATAATAGGTACCGTAGCCTACCTAACTTATTCTTCAATCTCCAAACCCATCAAATAATCGACTTGAATATTTCCTTTGAATCTTGGTTTGCTATATAAAATAATTGAAAAAAAACTGTGACTTGCTGTAACTTGTGTTTTGTTCTTTCAACAACATTATGAAATCTATATTTATTTTAATCCAATCAGTATGGGGTTCCGGCTCACTGCTCTCAACATTTTTGGGGTTCATATAATTGAGTTTTATTCATTCTCTAAGCTATGTAGGCCTACCCAAGAAATATAAAATAAAAATAAAAAAAAACATTCTATACGGTAAATTTTTTTCTAAATTCTTTTGATTAAATTGAATAATTTAAATTTTTTCATCACGGTGTTAATTTGCTTCTCACATGACACCGCTTCCTGTTTTTATTTATTCCACTTTATGATTGAGAAAAAACCGTTTTGAATTTTCATACTTTTCGACCTTGCTCTATAGTTTCAGGATATGCGATAAGCATCAAAAGTTGGCATACTTGATAACTGTTTCCCATGTCTTGCATTCTACCATTGTTATTAGTAAACAATTATTAATTCATTGTGTTATATAATAACGGCCTAATATTGATTGTGTAAGTAAATGGATCGGTTATCACATTGATGTTTTTGATATAAATCACATGCATGTGATTATTATTCATGAATAAGATTTACCATATTTTAAGACCGCATTTCTAAGATACATATTATGTATATGTTTAAGAATATGATAAATAATATAATGAATGATATTATAAATAGTAATATTATAATAAACAAGAATATTATTATAAACAACTCATATAAAAATTACTAATAAATATTTATTAGTTAGGCTATAATATAATAATAATATAAAAAATTAATAATAATATAAATAATATTATAATATTATTATAAACAACTAACTTTCTGAATGAAAATTAACTTAGTTTTCACTCATGTGCAATGTGCATTGCAAAGTGCAATGTTAGTAAAAACTAATTCCCATTTAAAAACAGATTCTTATATAAGTTTAGTAACATTTACTGTTACTAATAGCAGCTATACCTATACCCAGCCACCTATAGTGCAAAAAATACTGAATTAATAGAAAATCTTCATTTCCTACTTTGATAATATTATAAACTTCCCAGAACTGCTTGCATTATTGTAATGTAGGTATTAAAAATGTATTGGAAAATGCGAAAACTCACTATTGAAAACGCCTTGAAACCAGGACGGTACCTAACTATGCTTTTGATTTAAAGAAAAGAAGTTGATCATTCCTGAATCAATTATAAATATGAATTTATGATTAAAAATTTTATACCAATCAATTCGACTGTCTATAGTAGTGTCTCAAATATTTATAGTGTCAAATTTACAGTTGTTGTACAATAATATCGTTGTTGGACACACATAGTGTAACTTAAGTTACACTATAGTGTAACTTTAATTATAGTATATTGTTGAATTTATTTATTTATTTTAGTATGGTATTAGTTATTTTTAGTTATCTTTATGTCATCTACAAAACATCTCATGATTGATATTTATTACAACAATTGGGTAACTTGCTCAGTTATATTAGCTGTAATCGTTTTTCCCGTTCCTACTCTTGGAAAGTTTTAGTTGTTGAAAGTTTTTAGTTTTAGTTGGATGGATACATAATTTTCTTTTCAGGAGATAGGCTGCAATGTCAGGAATGAATATTGCATCGAATCTTGTAGACCCGCCAGTTGATCCATATAGAAATGTGAAACATCCTTCATTCGCAAGCATGTTGAATGAGGCTCTACAAGTCTACATGTTGGGTGAGAGTGTTCGATGTTCGAACCAGTTTTATTAAATTACAAGAGTAGTGGGCAAGGTGTATTCCAAATGCATCTCTTCAATTCTTGACCTGGGCTCTGGGCGGATCGGACTGATAGCTTTTGATAGCCTCTCCATTATCTTGATATAACTGATCTGACAGCTTGGATACAGCTATATTATTGTCTAGATTGACAGGGGATAGATAGAACATATTGAGGAGATTAACCTTTTCAATTAGAAGAAATTTAAAAGTTCAACCTGAAATGTTGTTGGATGGATTTATATGCATTTATCCCAATCTCATGATTGAATAAATGTTACAGCACACAAAGTAGGTATATATACTGTACTAGTGGCGTAACGTACACCCTCGCAGGCCCCGCGGCGCGGGGGGTCCCGGGGCTCTGGGGGGCACGGGCTGGGGCCCAAATATAAAATATTGGTTTCTTGAAAAATGAATCATTTGGGATCATTGGGGGTCCGGGTTAGAGCCCGAAATGATATATTACATAATTTATAAATGAATAAAATTGAAATATCGATTTATCAAGAAAAGCATGATTTTGGTTTGGAGTCATAAGCACTAATGTGGTTTAAGAAAGAAATTTATACCTTTATACCTAATTCTGCATTCTTTACTCGTGGTACGGGATCGATGGCGTCAATAAACACAAAATACACATGTACATACACAAGGCATGTCTAGCAAGACAGCATTGCAAACAAATCATCATTCACTATTCCTGAACACTATAATATGCCTTGTTCTTCAATAAGTACTTTGATACAACTCTCTCAAAAGCTCTCAGGTCCAACTGTTTCACTCCTGCAGGCAGCCTAAATTATGATCAACAAAACAAAGTTGGTGTTGCTCAAATATACTTTTCATTGTTCAATTGTCTATTGGTTGTGAGGTTCTATTTTTATTAATGAAAAATTAGGTATGTTGTTTGCAAATCATTGTCTCAATTGAGATTGAGACAACCGGTGTCCAGACTCAGACTAGACTGTTCAAACAAAACTCATGAAAGTGATTGTTAGAGTGAATACCTTCTTACCTTTCCATTTCCTTCTTCGGGTAAACATTAGAGGAAATAAATTATTTTCTCATTGGATTCCTGAGTATTTACTGTGGCAGAGTCGACATTAAATAATATGGAAATGGATGATGAAATGGATATAGCCTACTCAATTCATTATTTCATTCGCGATTCCAATTCAGTTCGTAGCAAATCGCAATACTGGATGCACTCTCGTGTCCGCATTTGTCAAGTGAAAAGTGATTCTAATGAGTTGTGTTTGCGATAAAATTATACATTTTTTAATTTAATAAAAACATTTTTTTCAATAGCTAGCCTATGGCTTGTCTTTCAGAATTCCAATTTATGAAAAATTCACATTTTCAAAGAGTTGAATGATTGGAATTGAAGGAGGAGAGGGGTTAAGAATAGGGGGGTAGAAAAGGGGGGTATGATTATGGAAGAAGGGGCCCGGATTATTTGTTTTGCGGGGGGCCGGGTTCGGAAACGTTACGCCACTTTACTGTACTGTATTTTGAATAATTATTGTCTTTCTGTATTAAGTAGTTGGAATGGAAAAGTCTCATAATAATTATTGTGATATAATCCGCCATTATACCAAAATCTGAATATCAACTATCGCCTCTATTAATTTCCATATACCATATTTTATTAGATATTCATTCAATTATATATCTTTCCTTTAATACCTATATTCTTGTGCATGGAATAATGGAACTGTATTTAATTATTAACGTTTTTGGATAAATTCGGGAATTTCGCTCACCATTCTTTTTTCTCAAAAGCTGGTGGAGTCCTCTTTGAATATAGGCTACTATTTATGAACTACCAATTCAAAATAAGTAACAAACAAAAGAATACGAATTGGTACTGTATTGAATCTGCCACAACCATTACTTTCGTTATTGATTTTCTTGATCTTTATAAGAGTAGGCCTATATAGTCCTCTGTGTCTGTACTACAAAGTAGGGTGATTAAATCAAGGATCAATTATTAAGTCATTTAACTAGTCAGTAATAAAGGACTATGATCCTTTTTTTCATTTTCGTATTTCCATCAATAATTGTGTTTCTCTTTGTTCCAGGTGAGTGAATCCGATTCAATAGAGTGTAGCCGGTATGGAAATTACACTTGTAATTTTTTACTACATATAAGTTAGTATTTCCTTCAAATCCTTATTATTTAAGTCATTATTTTTTCCAGTAGTTAAAATGCCAAGAATGTTTTCCACTCTTCTTAACAGCTTTTGATCTGTTCCATATACCTTATTGCTTGATAGTAATAGTAATAATTGTGCAAAAATTACTTATATTTTTTTAGTACCACGGTACCCGCGGTCTTGATACTGTAGTTTTATTTGCAGATTCAGTTAATTTTGCTCTATCTCTGATAATTCTTGTTCGAACACTCTTGTCAACTATGAAATGATAAATTATCATTTAATCTAATGAACTTACTAAATCAAATGTAGTCTATTGCTATAACCCCTGTGAAAGACCATATCTTTCTTAAGCTATCTTTCTAAGCTATTGTTAATTTTCACCTACAATAATTCATCTTTAATGGACATAATCTTGTAACATGAGAATCATAAGGCCAGGCGTATGCTGGGACGCATGCATGCACACGCACGCAAGCCAGCCAATCACAGCTCTTGTTGAGGACAAGACAAGAGCTGTGATTGGCTGGCTTGCGTGCGTGTGCACACATGCGTCCCAGTATACGCCCGGCCTAATAATAATCGTCTTTATTGAGTACATCATACATGAAGAGTACAACAGGCAAAACCCAAAACTGTCACTCTTACAATTCATACAAAAATAGGTTATTATGATATTTTTGACAAATATATATACTTTCATACCCAAATTTCGAAATAGATTTACAAAAAAAGCTTCAAGTAAAACACTAAATAAAACACATTAAAACCTTTAAAAGAATCAATGGTAGGCCTAATGTTTTATCGATAACAATAATTATTCATCTGATATAATTTATCAGCAATTTATTCGATTATATGACTATCAATTGCATGAAAATTTTCCAATTTTTTTAAATCATATTATTATTTAGAAATAGGGGATGTTACAAGAATTTGATTATTTCATGCTGTACCATTGAATAATTTTTTATGAGCTGTTCTGATATTCTGCTGTTTTCTGTACAATACCACAATATAAAATGCAGATTAGTAGCCTAATCACTGTGAAATATAGTGACTACATAATTAGACGGAGTATCCTATAGATATCTTTGTACTGTCAACTATAATTATTGTTTTATAAGCTGATAATCCTCTATTGATAGATGTATTCTGTTTATTTCTTCTCTCAGTTGAAGTATTATAATTTTTTTTATGAATTAAAAGATTCTCATTACTTGCAAATAGTAGCGCTATGAAAACCAATAGGCCTCTATGAATAAATGTGGATGGCCTTTTCAACATAATTTTGAATATAAAACAAACGAGAAAAATCAGTACCGCTACTTCAATATCGTAGTATCTTTCGTTGGAATAAATTAAGGAACCAAATTTTATATAAGTTGCTGATTCTATGAAGATGACTAAAGAGACAACAAAACCATCATCAGCATAGAATTACTCAGCAATCAGGCCTTGAGTTACATACCGGTATGTTTACCATCGAAAGTCTTTCAGTCATTAAGACAGGGCTATTATATCAGGTTGATGCCTGTCAAGTTTTAATATTTGCACATTTTAATCAGCGCTCTTGACGAGAAAGCCTGAAATATGAAACTGGTTCTCTTTCATATCAGCTCCAGCTGAGCTCACCTGTATTGGAAATTTGCAAAGTAAAAGCAAAGATAATAGAACTAGATGAAAGGATCTGTGTCCTTGTATCGATGAAAAAATCAATACAAATTTATATGAAGCACAAAGGCGAAAACTACAAAAAGAAAAAACAGTTTCAGGGCAAATTAGCTCCTGATATCTTGACGCCTGACCGTGAAACTCGTCCTGTTAATAGAGCTTCTGATCTGTTGGAGAAAAACTTTTGCACAAGATGTTATACTCTACTCTTATTACAATATTGATCTGCTTCCTCGAGTTACATAGAAATTTTCACCCTGAATATTCTGCTGGTGAAAATTAATCCGTCAAAAAAAAGGTCTCAGATGTAATATTGATAATATCGGTAGAAAATTTCACAGAATTGTCCCAATATTTTATTGGTTTGAAGTGTGTGGGTGAGAATTAATTGGATAACGTGTTGAAAGTTCCTGGGTCCATGTGCTTCGCAGAACTAGCAGTCATACAAGTGGAAAAAATTATATGGTTGAAGATTTTGTGAATAAATCGTGTAAATATCTCTGGTATTAAAATTGAAAATAATGAAGATGATGAACCTTAAATACGAAAAACTGCTCTTCATTTTATAAAATAATTTTCAAAATTTTATCATGGATTTCATTTATAATGGGTTGAACCCTGCTCATATAGTTTATTCCGGAAGAAAATGTCTGTAATGAGAGTATGAACGTATAATGATCATTATCATCGATGAAAAAAATTCCACTATACTTCTCATTCAATTATTCATTCGTTATTAAATCATTCTTGTTTGTTTTTTTGAGATCGTGGAATTCTGTCATGAGTAACGGTTCCACGATAAGAAGCAAGCGATATTGGACGGAGAACTGACGAAATTCTGGCAACATTTCAAATTTTGTGAAGAAAGCCAAAATGCATAATAATTAATTTCATCAACATTCAAGTTCAAGGGTTTTGAGGAAGCTGCAAAAATAAAAGTAGGGTACCGGTACTTGAAATGTCAAGTATTGAGAAATAATGATTAATTTTCATTTGTATGAAATGTGTTTTCTGATGAAAAGAACTTTCTTGAGAAAATATAAATATAAGTTATTCATCATATTTTATATCACAGTTATATTTTATTTATCACAGTTATCATATTTTATATTAACTTTATAGTTGAATGTGGTCTCTCTCTCTACAAACTCGGATTTTGATTTCTGATTAACAGTAACTGTTATCTGTGATTAATCTATATCTATAAAAGCGAAATGGCATTGATTTTTTTACTGATTCATCCATTCATCACCAGAACTAAAACTCCACTGAACCGAATGCGTACAGATTTGGCAGGCATGTTCAGTTGGACGTTCAAACGCGCGCTGAGAACGGTTTTTTTGAAACTTTTCAAGGATACGCCAAATATTTGAGTTTTTATACAGTTTTTCTGCGTTTTCTTAATTTTTTGAGAACCAATCGGAAGAAAATTGTGATATTTGGTAGGCAGGTTCAGATAAGGCCTAGAAATGTGTTGAAATATTTTTGAAATCCATTTAAGATTACGCCATCAGTTTTTCAAAATTATAGATGTATTGCGGGTCGCATATCGTCCGCCTTCAAATGACCAATCCTTACGTATCTCTAATCCTATCCTAATGTAAATCCAATGGTTCAGCGAGATTATAGATGAACTAATTCGGAAGATATTGAATCAAGTTTCAAACTATGTTGTTATACTTCCGAAGGTAACGCTCAATATATGTTTAAGCGTTCTACTACTATTTTTTGGAGTTTTTCTTAGATTTTTCGAGAACCAATTGGCAGAAAATGTTGAAATTTGTTAAACAGGTCCAGATTAGGTCTAGAGATTCTGTGTCCAATAAATTTCGAATCCCTTCTGAGGTTACACCTGTAATTAATATAAGGTTTGCCAATGTTTGGAATCTGCACTTTTGTCTATTTCATGGAAGCTACTGATATTAACTAAATAAGTTCAAATCATATACCCAGGTTGAGCTAAGGTAATAGAGGAACAGTTACTAATTTTATTCAGAACGGTTTCTTAAAAGAACCCTGTTATGAATTATTAAATGATGATCAGAGCGAATTCTTTCGAACGGAGATTGCAGGCGAGCGAAGCGAGCCTGTTTTGTCATACTGCTGATACTGTCGGTGGTCCAGGGGGTGGAGGCCCCTGGCTAGGCTGAGAAGGCTTGCGAAGCGAGCCTGCCAGCTAATAATTGAAATAACTTTGAAACGGATAGAGAACTTGATAAGCGGTTTCGGCTTTCAATTTATCTTCAAATTCAGCATCGTAATAATGTATAACATTACACCTTCCTATTTGAAATTGAACTTATTGCTTCAATATGGCGGACCAAATTTTCAATGTCGAAAAAGCAATTGAATAGAGCTCTCCATAATTTAAGTAACATTCCATATAAATCACCGACCGTCAAATTACCTTTGTTTGAGAAATACAAGTAAAATTAACCGTTTTCAAACTTTTCGCTCAATATCTGTTTAAAGGCTTCTAAAATTGAAAACAGACCCATCGATCGCTCAAAATTGATTGACTTTTTCCTGGATTTGCGGATGATTGAATCAATCATAATAATGTTCTTGATGGATACTGGTGAAGTCGCCTTTACATCTCTCATGTGTTGCATTGCAGGAATTCCGAATTATGACTTAATTCATACTGTACCCTCCGTACACATAGAATAGATTCGAAAGTATATTATATTCTGTTACTGTTCATATCAGTTTGTTCAAATGAAACGTTCTATACCTCCATGATGTCTCTTCTTATTTGTGGAACGATTGGGGTTCTAACGGTCCTATATTGCAATGGTTGGCAGGTAGGAAATATTGACAAAGGTAGGCCTTTGGGACTATGAAAGGTGTATAATAGGTCGCTTAAAAGGTGTGGAGCCAGGAGTTGGTGACTCTATTAATATTACACTTGTCTACTGTAGAATTATTATGACTGCAAGCAAGGGCTCTCATTTAGGAGTGAAGTGAACACTCGAGTGTTTTTCCAGACCATAGATCATGTAGTGCGAAGCACTGGAGAACCTCGAGAATTTGAATGTTTTTCCGTTCATCAAATAAAGCTTTCATAGGATATAGCTAATATAGCTAATCATAATGAAACGTTATTGTTTTGTTTTTTCAATTGAAACCATTTGAAAATAATGAGTGTGTTATGTTGTTTAATTTTGAGCAATTATATTACGATTACTTGTATCTAATAGAAATCATAGTCATGTCCTCTGTTTTTTGACAATATCTTGCTGAATCAGGGGTCGATTGTTGGTGATGGGGAGGTTCCTTTCTTGAAATTTATAAATTGGGGTGGGGGGAGGGGGGGGGCTTTAAAAGGGTGGGTTCTAGTTTTTAGTGATCGACTGATCGTCTTGTGGTGAGTGACTTATGATTTTTGTGACCCCCCATCACCTAACCTTCATCCGTCTGCTCTAAATTGAGATGGAATGAACATCTGAAACTGAACTCGATCTCTAATATAATTCTGAAAACTGAAATCGATTTTATTGGTCAAATGTGATTCCCTCTGATGGCTAACCTTCTACCTTACATTAATGTAACTATAACTAATGCTTCGCACCCAGAGAGAATAGAATATAAAAATATTCTATTATCGCTGTTCGCACCACATATTACACTTTGATCTACAAGTAGACAGTGGCAGGTCACTTTCTAACGTGGAGACTGTAGCAAACCACTAGCATTGTTGCAAGCAATAAACGGTCAGTTCAGCGTTTAGCATGACCGTCAGTGGTCAGCCGTCAGCATGATGATCGGTGCAGAGGCGCGCACACACACAAGCCGATCCCGAGCGCACTATGAGTAGCCTTGGGGTCAGCAGGTACGATACTAGGCACCGTCGCACGCACACACACGCGCCTCGTCTCAGCAGTCCCAGTCAGTCAGTCTGCTCTGGCGTCTCCCTGGCTTCAGTTCAGTTCAGTTCCTCCCGCTCGGCTTCTCCTCACGCTCCCGCGTCCATCTCTTTATTTCGTCTACTATGATCTCGTCCCTGGCAGCTTATCTGTGCAGAACTCATGGGATGATGATTTACTAATCGTTGTGTTTAATTAGTGATCCCTATTTGCGTCATAAACTGTCGTAAATTGTTGTGGTTGTTAAGCCTTATCTGTGTGTAGCGGGGTGTGTGCACGTGGTGTGGTGTGTTGATTTAGGCCAGACTAAATTGACGCAAAGTTCAGTGAGTGCCGCAAACATGTCTGTGAACCATGGCTATGAGGATGGTATCGTCAACGATGCGGCTGTCCGTTCTGGTGAGCAAAGTATGCAGCTTTTCATTTTCAACCTTAATTTATTGAACATTTTAAATATTTATATTTCGTGTTTCAAAAGTAATGTCTTTTTTCAAATATTAATCTTTTTTAGAATTTTTTAAAGTCTCATGAAGTTTTTAAAGGCGATCTATAAAATCATTTCTCTATTCTTTTCAATTCGAAATTAAGTTATGTTGTGATAGGATAATATGCTAATAATAATAATTCTTATAAGAGTCTTCTGTGTAAATAATGATAAGTTATGAATAGTTTGTGCTTTAGAGACTGTATAATCAGTCGAAGTATATAGTCTATAGTTTCCACAGTATAAGTTTTAACATAAAATGCAGATTTTTTATGCATAGACCATAGACGATAGACCACTTTCCTTTACTTTAAAATTTTTGAAAGGCGAAATTACGATCTTCTGACTATTTTTTATACTATTTCATATTTGTAAAAATAATTTCTATTATGTCTGAACTACTTTCTCGCTTTCATATCCTACTCGTCTTCTTCAAAAAAACTATTAAGTTACATGTCAAGAATTTTACGTATGTTTTCTGGAGTAGACTCGACATTGACAAACATGAGCCTAATTATATGAATTAATAAAAAATTCATAGCTTTATTATATTCGGGAGTGAAAATTTGTGATTTTGAAATAGTGAGTTTGAACATAACCTTTTCTAATATTTTCATATAATTTAGGAGCGAAGACGATTTGGACACTCATATCTGGAAATTGATTATTCATGGAAAATAACACCAACACGTATAATAACTTAGGTGGAATTCACTTTGTATTGGTATTGCTTACCATAATCCCTTACTTGAACTTATGGTATGAATCACTCTCAAGGTATTCTAAGCAGAATTTCATCACCTTAGCTATTTTTGTTCTTATCAGAAACTCACTAATCCTAACATAATTCCAATCCAGTTTCATGAGTCTACGAGTAGAACTACACTTTTCTGGTATGGCAATTTAAGATTTTACCGTAACAATCTATGCATAAAGTAAAAAAAAGCGATGTATGAAAATAATGGTTTGTTTTTTTAATCTGAATAATTCTTATCACTCTAGTTCTTACGTTACTTATAGATAGATAGATAAATGCCTTTATTTGCATTTTGTAAATACTTTACTTACTTATTACTTATTAGGGAACTAATAAGAATAAACCACAATAATAATTGTTATTCATATTAAATTATTATAAAATTATTTGAATAATATCATAGACAAATCTTTTAAATTATAGTAAGTCTATGCACTGAAAATACTGATGCACTGATTGTAATCATATCCCACATTAGTAAGATATTAATGAATGATGAGAATGAGAAGCTTCTTACTAAGGTACTGTACTTACTAGTAAGGAAGTAGAAGAATATAAACAAATATTTCCATCAATGCCGCAAGAAGAGACGTATTCCAGTGATTGTGAAGCATTTTTGCAATTTCATTAACTCTCTCATAGTTTTTATCCGGGTCTATATCGTCAAGTCGAGTTCTTGAATTCAGCAATTTAACAGTTGAGGCTGATGGATTAAGAACAATATAACATGAGAAACTGCCATTCAGTTGAATTATATTATTGTTTTATACGTCAATTTATCGTCTATCAATATTTTAGCACTTTAAGAACATTTGAGCTCTTGTACAGTGATTTGCGTTACATTCCAAAAGCATAAGCGGAGAACGTTCATTGCATTCCATGAAAGCATTTTTACGGAACCGAGAGTATGAATGAGCATTCCATTCTCCATCCTACTACCTCCATCTCGTAAAATACCTGGTTGTCCTTTGAAATGCACTGATTACTAACATAGTAATCTATATACTCACCTGTAAGTCCGATTTCGTATATCTAAATACATTCTACATTGTATTAATTTGTTGTAACAAAATTTCTTAACTGTAAAAAATGTTGTAACTCACTTCAATAGGGTATGCTGCTTTAAAAAATCCAATCAAAACACAATCATTTCATAGTTTTCTTGAATTTTCACCCACTCGAAAATTTATACACATTGAATTCATTCTCGAGAATATGGGAACTTGGATCAGAGCTAGCTAATTTCTGGAACATTTTCAAATTCTCATTTCATTCACTTCGATATCTCTCTCGTGATTACCCACATACTACAGTGCTTGCTAGGGCTTAATGAGACAGCCTCTTTATATAGCCTTAGTGCTAGCCTTAGCAATCTTGAGTGTCACAACAAGACTTGGTAAAACCATTTTTTGGTCACATTATTCATAGGTTGAATATAGTGCATTTCTGTCTTTCATCAGTGAGTCTCAATGTGAGATGATATTAGAGTTATAAATGACGATATTGTCGTCCTCATTGAAGTCAGCAGCTTCCTTTATTTACAAATACCATGCTGTTTTAAACATATGTTGAATGTTACACTTTATAAGCCACTCTTGACAGTTCTATAACTGTCATAATCATCATTGCAGATAAGCATATTAATTTGTAATATTTCTCTCATAAGTTACCCTTGAAAAATAAGGGGTTCAAGGTATGCAAGACTACCGTTCTACTTTCAGTCAGTGATTGCAGCTAATGATTGTACTTACAAACTATGTAGCCTACAGTACATCTTATTATGACGTAGGCTGTATCAAACTACTTGGAATAGTTGCATGAATTAGTAGGAAATTTAATTGTAATTGTAAGTAGCCTGATATAAATGATGGAATCCCAATAATTATTATGTTAGGGCTTTAGATTATTGAGAAAAAAGTAGTTAAAGATGAATAGATAGGAATACAAAAGTGGAATTACTAGGGTGTGGTCAGTGGAAAGATAAACATCGGCTACAAAGAACACAGGTGACATGGCCATCAAGAGCGTATGCACTCATGTGGAATTGTAGCCTATTTGAAGGAATTAGCCGAGGAACGAGTCTACTTGTAGAGGAAAGTGATAAATGCTCTTGTGCCGCAATAGAGCTGAACCCGTGACTTGGTTACAAGGATATTGTATTCTGTGTGGGTTTTGTGTATTACTAGGATCCGAATCGACCCATGGTGAGAATTATAATCAGAATTTATAATATCAAAAGATGTCGTGCACGATCAGACATATTATTATATACGCCTTGATTTTGGAAGACAACATTAGAATAGAAGGTAGGTTGTTGGACAAAGGTTGACTGTCCTCTCTCTATTCATACACCTTGGTATACAAACGATTTGTACAAATGTTGTTCAATAGGTCAAGTCCAATAAATAAGCTAGATAAGGTGGTTTTATAACTGGATTTAGAGAATATCAAGTTATTCTAATATTGAACGTTCAAATGTGTGCACAGATTCATTGATATCGTTCTAGTAATCTATTGTGTGTCGACAATAATTGCATCGACAAATAACTTGAATTGTTTGTATTTAATATTCAAGGAAATTTCTGGATTTCGATATCTTGATGAACACATAACCATTGTTTAGTGTTTATGATCCAACCGTTATAAGTTAACATTAATTCTGAACGCATACAATAAATATAGTTACAGCTCAATAATTCAATTACAGCTATTGTAACTTAGATTGCCATGAGAAAGATATCAGTTTCGTTAAACACAGAAATATATATATCTATTTTTATTACAAAGGTAATGGTGCAGTCAAATGGTTCATGGAAGTTTATGGTGGTCATATTTGTGTACACTACACGTCAAACAATACTATTGGCTGATAGCTTGAAAATTAGTGTAAGAAGAATCTAATTTGCAGTTATCGGTTTTCATAGTAAGGAAATTCTTCATACTAATCCTTCGAGATCCATCCTCCCCCAAAAGTATATGAAAAGTTCATTTAAAGACTACAAAACAAACGGCTACAAAACAAATTTTCAGGCAAATCATGTAATCAATTTATCTTCAAACTTTCTTCATTATTTGGTAGACATTCCACATCACCCACCTATCTATGCTTTACTTGCCCGTATATCATTGTAGGCTCATCATAAACTGTCGAGATACAAGGAAATATCCCTATAAATTATCTAAAAACTGTTCATATTACTTGAATTTTTCTTTCGTTCCTAGAAGAGGATTAGTCTAGTTCGTTTACAAGTTTTATTGGACCTCTGTTGTAATTCTGCTAGGTATCAAAATCAAGTCTTGAGTTCGATCTAAATTTTTCTGAATACTGTAGGTACTTCAAGTTTTACCACCGGTACTGACACAGTGATTCAAACTCCGGAATTGAGAAAGTAATCAAAGTTGAAATCTATTGTTTATGATCGTAAGATGTGGAATATTTGAGATGTTCAGGTCTAGCCTTGTGATTAACGTTAGTCAAGAAGTATTATTACAGAGTATATTCATCATTGTTGACTTATCTCGAGGAAGTCAATAGCTAACCCAATCAGTAAAAATCAAAATAAACTTATCTCGTATCCTAAAACGTAAGAAACGTTAAATCACTCTGAGTTTGAATTGTGTTTTTAAAAATCATTCAGGCATACCAAAATGACAACTCTAATTGATAACAATTAACAATAGTTGGGGGAGCTCGAAAGGAGCAGACGAAACAGTCTAACTTTTTGGTGACAGCTACAATAAACTCGCATAACTTCATGCATTGATAACCCTTAAAATAGCTCTCAAGAACTAGCTTTGCATCAATAAATTTATTGCATATATAATAGGCTATGTATGAATCGAATACAAAATTTATTGGTATACAGTAGGCCTATCACTTACTCAGGTAACGGGACCGGTACTAATTATAGAGACCGTAATAAATAATCATAGTAGCCTACTCCAACAGTTATTCATGAAGAGCTGTTGAAATCCTTGTTGTTGCTTTGCGAATGCATTGAGGCCTATCACAAAGTGTATTTGTAGTAAATTCAAAATAAATTCAAATACGCCGGTGCCGTTGGCTGGTGGCTGGGGCGTCACAACCTTCAGTCCGCTAGCACTGCCTGGTCAGGGTTCGAGACCCAGTAGGCATGGCTGTTTTTCACCTTATCAATCACCTTCGCACTCATTATCCATTACCCACGCACAAGCTAAAATATTATGTGATCATTCACGTATTTAAATACGGTAGTCGATTATGCATTCGTTGAATATCAACTACACTGGACACTGACTAGAAAGGTCGTAATTGTGGGGAAAATAGTTGCATAGTTGAATTATAAATTTTCAATACTCCAATGTTGCACGGTAAATCGTTTTACAACAGGTTATTATGAATAATTTGTCCATGCCAGTTTGGAAAATGCATTTCTTCATAATTTCTGCTGTTGGAATGTCAGTTTTATGGATCACTTTTCCGTTCAGAGTCAACGAACAGGAATAGTCTGCTGCACTTTCCACTGTTAGTAAATGTGAAATAGCCGAAAAGAGAAAACCCATTGAAGCGTAAGGACTGGATTGCCCAGTTTCCTCTCCGCAAAACCATGGAAAGAAGTCTGCTGACCAAATTATTTCGCGTGCTCCAAGCAAATTAACCAGATATTTAGTTCCGAAGAAACTTCTTCGGTGCTTCTTTTCCGCTAAGCGATTATTAGCATCCTTCATTTTCCAGTTCTTTGTTGTTCTTATCTCTGAAAGTTTATACCTGACTATAAATGATACTGAACTTTTCCGTAGATAAGTAAGTAATAGTTATTAATAATCTGTAATTACACCAAATTCAACACTCAAATCTTAGTTTCACACATGAAATACTTGAAACTTGGGAATTGATCATTCAACAAGAGGCGAATAATTAACGTTGAACCAAATATTGAAATATTGAAACAAATCATTCAATTATTATCATGACTCTTTAAGTAGAATCTCGGGAAACTGAGCTATCAAAATATTATCAAATTAGAAAAAATTGTGATATCTTATCCAATGGCGTTCCGTAGACATTCAGAGAGTTTTTGTACCATGAAGAAATAATAGTAGTAGTAATATTATTCTACTATTAATACTACTATTCTTTATACTATTATAATAATATACTATTATAGCCTACTATTATACTGTTATACTATTATTCTTATTACTCTGTGTTTGTACAATCTTATCAACTCAATAAGAATAAGTTACAAAATGAATTGACATGATACTCCCTCCTCCATCAGGATTCTCTCCACAAATAGAATTGTACCGATTAGATTGAATGTTTGAGAAGCTCTATTTTACAGACAAAACAACAATTTTCAATCGTCATTCAAGTTTTGAATATTAAAGAAACAATATCTAGAAATGTTTTCATGACTGAAATACTCATACTGAGTGAAATCTGTTTTGACTACTATATCTAGTTCTCTATTGTCCATTAACTCATGTTTATGCAAGAAGAATCTTTACATTACAAACTTAACATTTATGTGTTCTACAAGGTTTAAATTGTGTTTATTGTGCTGCTGATGAAATCCACATAAGTCTATAACTTGTTCGCGTGTAATGAGGAGACGAGAAGTTCGTGCCACCTTAGACGGTACGGGAATTGAGAAGAAAGTTGAGATGTTTACCGATCGCCTCTATCTGCTCTGTATGTGATTTTTATGTCGTTGTTAAATTTTAGCTCACTCTAGTCATCAGAAATTATAATTATTTGATCGAAGATATCTCATTTTCAATCGTGGTTCTTTTAATGTTGATTTCATTATCATCCATCCAGGGGCGAACCCAGGAATTAATTTCGTTGGGGGATATGAAAAAAAACAGAGGGGAACACAGGAAAACCCCTTCACCGTGGGGGGGGAGGTTGTTGTTGCTTGCCTTGAAATATCTATAGTGACCTAACAAACATTATCATATCTTTTGACCGAGTAAAATAAGTTGAATAAATAAATTTACCGTGTAAATAAGTTTTCTTTATGGATAGTAATAATGAAAATTTCATTCACCAATATTATTATTGTAGATGAATTGATTATAACAAGAGCTATTGTTCTCTTTTAGACGTTATATATTGAACAATTGTTGAGTTGAATAATGAAAAATTTATTCATCAATTATTGTAGAGTAATTGATTTTAACACAAGTTATTGGTCTCATGTAGACGTTGTATGTTAGAAAATTGTTGACTTGTACATGTTGCACCAATCTACAACATTTTATTAGGGAGAATATTCTTGTTGCATCCATTTGAACAAGAAATGAAATATTTGGGCTTGCGATGCCCAAAGGGATTTCCCTGTAAGGGGGGAATTTTTTCAAAAAAGCACTCTAAAACTATATTTTTAGAAATTTTAAGCCTTGTTATTAAACATTTTTGCAACTCCTTTAAAGTGCATTCTATCTAGTGTAAGATAGGTATCAATTTCCGGGGGGGGGGGGGTGGATATATCCCCTCAATCCCCTCCTGGGTCCGCCCCTGTCCATCTCAAAATATACGTGAAAATTGTGATCCACAAAAAAATTTTCTCCGCTACTTGGCAGTCTGCATGACCTATTCTCTAAACCAAACGTTTTAATCTAATTTAATTCAATTTTTATAATATGATCTAGGATTCTCCATTCTAATCGGTATCCTTTTTTCGAATATATTAATTCATCAATCTTAGCCGAACTCCTCATGAGCTACTTTGTTGACTATCAATTTTTTATCCTCGATCACGATCATCATCCACATGAAGCTCTTTTATTGAACTCAATCAAACGAGATTGCCATCTTTCAAAGCTTTTGTCTGTGTATAGCTTCTGAGAACAGATTGCAATTTCGATAGTCTGTTTCAGGTGTAATTAAAACTTCACTCCTTTGACTTGAGAATTGTTATCTCCTCATCCTGAACTTGACAATGGTTTATTGGAGGCCGCAAGACATTCAGTAGTTGGTTATGGGATGTAGCCGGATAATGTATAATAATGCTTTGTGTCTTACAATACGTCTCAGTATCCATTGTTAAACTTTGAGTTCATTAGCCGGTGGTTTCTTGTCTCGTCAGCGGGGTTCTGCTACTTTTCTCACATGCTGTGCAAATGAAGATGACAAGTTGTAAATAAAATATCATCAGGCGCCAAACTAGTTGCAACTAGTTGAAGCCAATCCATCAAATCTCAGACCACGCATTTTCAGTAAAATAATTGTTACCCAATTGTTTTGATTGATTTCTCGTGTTAACATTCTAAAGCCTGAATTTCTTTTATTTATAATTTTGTTTGGGATCAAGAAATATCTGTGTACAAGTGCAAGTGAACTTGTGAAGATGATTAATTACTGTGCAGCGTATGGTAGGCAATAAACTGTGTCCAGCTTTGAAGCATCATTGATTTGTTGTCCGTTCAACACTTGGGCGAAGCTCATTTTCCAATGTGGGAATGAATAATACATAGTATTCTTGAAATGTATCAGGTATTTTGTACTCAGTTGCAAGGGCGTACGCAGGATTTTTTCCAGGGGGGGCAAGCCATGTTCCCTTTCACATTCTAGGCCTCCTCAAAAAAGAGGGGGTCAGTCATAATATTGTTCAGTTCACTACATTCTATAAAGAAAAATTGAAAATAAAAATAAATTAACCATAATTATTGTTAATAATTTAATATGGATGATTTGTGATTTAAATGATTAATATTCCATGAAGTTATATGAGATAAGGTATTTTGTACTAACAAGTCCCACATTCTGTTTTAAATAATTTCATCACAAAATTTGATTGTGATTCAATTTCTCTGTTCACTGATTGTTCAAAGTAAAGCAAATTCAATCTTGCAGGTGTTAAGTATTGGCTGGTTCCATCCATTCAACATGTTATTTCCAGGTCTGTTTATTGTCTCCAATATTCTGCCTCATGTAATTATGTTGAGTTTCTGTCTCATTTCAACATTCCGAATTCTATCTTCTCTGGTACACCCCTTTAGGCTACTGCACTCAAAAATTGCATTTCAGCCACTTGTAACCTGCTCCATTCTTTATTTCTCGGTACCGGTACCCAGGTTTCAGAGACATATAGGAGATCTGAGATTGGCCAATGGCCATCACTTTATAAAATCTCAAATTGTGTCTCTCCTGGCTTCATTTTTCAAAGTCCTGTTGATTGTCTCACAAATAGCTTGAATTCAATTTATCCCAGAAGAAATATTCAGTTCCTTTTTTCGTCCTGAACGTACTCAAACCTCACAAATAAGGATTTGAAGGAGAAAAACAATCAAGCAATCCTTCAAAAGACAATCATTCTATTTAAAACTGCCTTCATTGTCTTTTTTGTCTTGTTTAAATCCTGATCCTGATTTGTGAGGTTTAGGTGCGTTCTAGAAGACACGGTAACTGAGGTGATTAAAAATTTAATTCTCTACAATATTGCTTAATCCGAAATACCATTCAACAATAATGTATCCTAGAGTTCGGACAGTTTGAAAATATTAAGATACTGTAGTACCTATGATTCTCACCCAGGAAAAATGCCCTAGAATATTAGAAGGGAGTTCTGAAATACTATATTTCGTGGCTGGCTATTCGGCTCTTTATGCGTTTATTGAGAACTATGTATTATTAGATATTAGATTACTAAAAACCTCAAATTCAAAAGATAGTTTTGAAAACATTTTCAGTAAATCCAAAATCCAAGGTAAATTAATTCATAGCTTAATGAGGATAGAATTAAATAGGTAGTTGAACTACTACAGTAACATCATTCTTCTTAGATATGCGAAGAACATATCTTATAATCCTCTCTTTTCAATCTGGTCCTTGTTTTTTATTTTTAATTCACGATGGACACCCATTAAGCGAAATCCCATCAATCTTTCTTCTACCATTGTGCTCTACTGCTCGCTGAGCCGTCTTTAGCATACGAAGGGTAGCCTTAATTTTTCCCTGTAGGCTAGTTGCTGAGAGTGGTGGGAAAGCATTTGAAATGAGCTATGTATGTCTAGAATACTTGAAAAAATATTTGCAAAAAAAAGCTGCTCCAATTAGGCTATCTCCAACTCTTCATTTTTTCCTTTCATTCAAATACATTATACCACAGCTCTAACTTTGCAGTAATGGATTCTAGCTCATGAAACTACATTGAAGATTCAAAATTTTCTTTTGATTCTCTGGAGCTACCTACACTTGAACATATAAAGAGTTAGCAAGTAAAACGGAAAGATTTCAATAAGTCATCAACTCTTCAAGAAAATCAATTTCATCATTTATTAGTTATTAATATGAGGGATAAATGTACTCGTACTTCAAGTGCTTAATGTATTCTATTGGAGAATAATTGAAAAGATCAATTATTTATCATATGCCTAATTAATTAATAAAATATGAAAATTTGCGAATCGTCCTCCATTCCAAGGCATAGAGCATATTGTTGGACAGATTTGAGTGAACTTTGGAGTATTGTCTGTTGAACAAAAGCAATATTTTGAAGTGTTCAAAGGTTTTTTAGAGATTTCTCTAGTTTGTTCAACACGTCTGAATATGAGGTGAAAGTGAAGTCATTGAAACCTCTAAAACATGAGAAATTATGTTTAGAATTACCTTAATAGGCCTACAATTGATTTAAAAAAAACTTCATTTCTCTTATTGTACAGTAAATGACTGCATTTTTTCCATGTTCGTGACTTATTCAAATTTTTCCGTTTCATTGGCTTACCCTACAAAGGATGGGGAAGTGACAGAGAGAAAACAAGAGTATTCTGATATGAAAATCTTACTTCCAAAGACTGTTAAAAGAGTGAAGATGAGGAATTATTAATGATCTTCTCCAGTATTAAATTGGAGACTCAGATGGAAGTTTCACCCCTGCGTGAGTCTGTGACTTTGTAATCTTTACAATTGATTTGTGAAATTATTTTATTTTATAATGATGATTTTTATTTTTAATTTCTTGTAATATTCATTACTATTTTTTTCTAATTCATTTCATTTCTGAATTTATTGAAAACAAAAAAGTTATGTCAACTTCTAGGGGGGGGGGGGGCATCAGCCTCCCCTGCCCCTGCCTGCGTACGCCCATGCTCAGTTGATAATTAAATCAGATGAATTCAGATCAGTTTATTTATTCAACCAAACCCAACATTGACCGAAATTTTGGCTAGTGATTCCGTGGTCAGCGCTGCATTTAGAGATGAGTGGTGACTTGAGTGCTTTTGATGCTTTCGTTAACTGCTAATTAGTTAACTGCATCAATACACAGTACCTTCCAATATCGTCTCGATATTCCAGTGGTTTGAAACTTGCTGAAATCCATTTATCCATAATCAGAACTTCAAGTACAAGAGTTTTTTCAACTAATATAAGTTAATTAATTGGCGTCAATAATTTCTCACAATAGCTTCCTTAATTAAGTAAAAGAAGTATGACAAATCAAATCAAACCAACTTGCATTGCATCCCTATTGCATCTCCATGTGGTCCGGATGATTGTAAGTTTATTCCCATTTCCACATTACTATTGCATAACAGTGGAATATAATTGATTAGTCAGTAACAGTCATTGTCATGGGTCAAGTGTAGTGACCTATTTTCGCTTTTTTCATATGCTCCTAATTGAAACGTTTAGACTCTAAAGTTGATCTTTCAAAACAAGCGAGAAGAGTGTTAATTGTTTTATTGACTTACTATCAGTACCGTACTGTTGAAACTAGAGAAAGACAATAATGACTCCTTGAAATCGTAGCAACAAGATTGTGCAATATTTTCTATGATTTTCATGATGTATGCGACTCATTTCTTCTATAAACTGATCAAGAAGCCAGGATTATAGGAATGGAATTATTAATATAGACTCTGTCGAAGTGTTTATAATATCATGGAGATAACACTGATGACAGAAATAATCCCTTAAAATTGAAATTCCTCACACATTGTTATTGTTGAACGGTTTGTTTTGATTGTACTTTGAACTTGTAAATCACGTCTTAATGTAGGCTAGTAGTAGTTCTTACATCTTGGGTCAAATGGAATTTCAAGTACCGTTCAAAAGGACAATGTCCTATTTCAAATATACAATGCATAGATTCTTATTATTGTTCACAAATTTCCACAATAATTAACCATGATATTTTGAATATTTGAACCATTTATCACATTCCTAGAAAATTGGTTAATTTGTTGCAATTGCAAAGCAATCGAAATTTATCTCGAAAACGTCCTATAAGGACTGACAGTTTGAACGTCGAACGATCGGCCTGCAGGTTGACAGTAATTTTGAGCTGCCGGTTTTCCCATCCAATTACAGTTTTTGACTGTCACAGTCAGAACTGACTTTGGGTGTAGATCCTAACTTCGTGATAGTTCCTAATATAGATTTTAATTTCCAATTCCATTGTTTTTCTACTATGTTCATGAGATACTTGAGACGTTGAATTAGCCTACTAGTTTTTTATTCCAGTATATCTGTCGATCATAAATGTAGCACTAAGGTACAGCCCCCAAACTTTGTCGCTAACCTTGGACTTTTACTTGGTAAGCTCGAGATTATTATACATCCCCCAATCTGAGCAGTTAAATGAAAAGTTACTCTCAGTTACCCTGAGAGTGGGCTCAAGTGTGTTGGGATTGAAGAGAAACGTTGTACCTATTGAATTAAAACTTTGAAACTCTCATCCAGCAAGCTTCTGTTTCACGCTATTATTTTCCATTCAACTTTGAATGAATTAGTAATTAGAACAGTAATGTCGCTCAAGCTAGAATAGCTACAGTATCTTTTTTCACTATCTCGTTTCAGTAGAGTTGTAATACTTAATTCCTATTTATAGTTGTACGTTGACCTGTATTACACTTCAGAAACTTCATGCCGTCTCACGGAAACTGGAATACTCTGTTCCATTATGCATTTCACGTAATTTGTTCATTTCCAAGCATCATGTCTTATCGAGATTCTTTCCTTGACTTTTTCTTCCTGTTCTCCGGTAACTGGAGAGTAGGCTATCAATAATTGGGTCTGAGTAAGTTCTTATCAGATGTTTTATTCATTTCTGAAAAGTTTCAATACAGTTCTTTATCAGCCTTTGGTTTTTATTAAGCAAAATATCTGAATGGCTCGTGAAAATACCAGATAAAAGTAAATGGAAAATTGATTATGTGTTGATAGGTTGTGGGATTTTACAGATAAATTCAATTACACACTCTTCAAAATTGAAAATACCGTTCAGTAATTTTATTGTTTTATGGTCATTAATCCGGAAATATCATTTCTTGTAGCACTAGTGCTTTTACGTTCTTCAAGGCTTAGAAGTTTTCTGCTGCTCTGGTACTTTGGATACATGTTATAAATAGAATATTTTGTACATCTTTTTTTCCTCCAATCTATTTATTTGTATAATAAGGTACCGAATTGTAAAATAAGAATTAATTTTATAATGATAGGCCAATTCAAATTGAAATACTCCTTCTTAGATAGTGATCTCTTATCAACCTTATATTATTGATCATAGGAATGACTGTCGAATAAATAATTGAATAGTAACCTCTGCTTATTGTACAATAGGATTTTAAAACTGGTAAACATTCTTTTCTGTCAAAGAGCTATTTGCGAATCAAAATTCTCATTATAGTTTCTCTTGATGAAATCTGATTTTCGATAGTATTATCTATTAAAATATATTTTCTCCGAGCATCCCTGATAAATTCAAAGGAATTTCCTGGGTATGACCTTCATTATTTCATAGTTTGCATCTCCTATTAAATAGATAATTTAGTCATCTAAGAACGTGATTTTTGTTGGCATGCGACATGAGACTGAAGAAAGTTACAATATCATCTTACTCATCATGATCCCATTCATAAACAAACCAATTGGTTTTTAAAAGTTTGTTTATGTTCATTCGAAATATGTTGCCAATCAGTCTACTGAGGTACGATACGTTTTATAAGATTCTATTATTGAAATTCAATAATCATTAACGCAATTTTTGTACAGAAGGCAATTCTCATTTTCTCGATTCGCTGACGAGAGAACATTGAAAAAATGGATTGAAATCCAATACAATTATACCTACATCGAACTCTTCAATCTTCATTCCAAAAATATCCAGAAGAATGAGCCTCAAAATGTCAAAATAATTGAATTCACATTTCATGAGAATTGAACAGAATATTTCTGCTTTATCTGAGTAGGCCTCAAAACTTTGTTTCCAAAACAATCTAGTCAGAACGTTATTATATTATAAATAAATTTTATTGTCCGCCAGTAGGCTTACAGATTTACTAGCAATATTGACGTCAGTATCACACAACACATTTATTCCACATTTGCCAAGCAATCTTATTAGAATTTCGTTCTAATAAGAATCGAGTACAATCGAATATTATAGATAATTTAGAAAATAGAGAATTTATTAAATAATTAAAATTAAAAAAAATATATTACCTATAAAAGCGAAATGGCACTGACTGATTCATCAGCAGAAGGAGCAGAAATGAAACGATTTTTTTAACTTCCCAAGGATGCCCAATATTTGCTTTTTTCTAAATATTTTCTACGTTTTCTTAGCTTTTTTCAAGAACCAATAAAAATGAATAATGCTGGCTTAAGATGTTGAAATTTTGTAGACAGGTTCAAATTAGGTCCAGAAAAAAATAGGTTCTAGTTAAAAAAAAATGTTGAAATGAAGAACAAATCAAAACCTTTCGAATTAAATCCACATGCAAGGGAAGCGAGCCTGTTTGTCTTATTGACACTGCTGACATTGCCGGGGGTTCAGGGGGCAGAGCCCCCTTGCTAGACGGATAAGGCGAGCGAAGCGAGCCTGCCGGCGAGTTATTGTTAAATTAGACTGTATTTGAGTGTATTCTACTCAATTACTTTCGCTCTTCATCTTCTTCTGCTAGATTGTAATTTCCTAAAGCTGATTACGATAATCATTACCTGTCTAATTGTCTTTCAGTTTGTTGAATTTGATACTGTACGTTTATAAAATAGTGCCTATTGAGCATACTATTTTACTCACTTTAAAATAATTTCATGGATGAATTGATAGATCGTTATTCAAGTTCTACCCTTACCAGCAATATAATAACACTGTACAGTGATATTTCTTCTATTGAGATATTTTCCTTTATAAGATTTATGGTTATCAATTATTTATGCAAAT
Source organism: Sogatella furcifera (assembly GCA_017141385.1). Classification (NCBI taxonomy): domain Eukaryota; kingdom Metazoa; phylum Arthropoda; class Insecta; order Hemiptera; family Delphacidae; genus Sogatella; species Sogatella furcifera. Next base: position 18,321,112 of record CM029547.1, on the reverse strand, counting down.
GAATTGTAAAAAAGATATCTAAATAGTAGATACTCGTGATACTTGGAGATGT